>CM021105.1:430603308-431016215 GCA_007115665.2 Sequoiadendron giganteum
TTTACCTTTTCCTAATCCCATGTCCCCTAGTGCTCCTCATTTTCCTTCACATAGTGGGAAGGAGTATGATATTGTTGAAAAACTTAAGAATACTCCTAAAAAGATATCCCTATGGGAACTAATTTAGAATTCACCTAATTATCACACTATGCTTCAAACTGCCTTGTAACAAGTAGTGGTTCCCTCTGGTACAAATGCAAATGATGTGCCAGCTCTAATACAAGGAATGAATATAGTTAATGTAGACATTACCTTTCATCAACATGAGCTACCTCCTTTGGAATTGCGAAAGAGAAATGATCCATTCATGATAATAGCTAGCTATGATGGGTGTGGAATAAAAAGAACCCTTTTTGACAATGGTTCTTCTCTTAATGTGTGCAGTGTGACACTTTTGGATAAATTAGGTGTGGATAAATCAACAATTCAACCTAATTCCTTATCAATTCGAGCATTTGACAAATATAGGAAAGCGACCGCTAGGTGTAACTACTTTTCCTATTATAGTTAGAAAGGCTACCTTGCAAACTCCTATTCATGTCATACCTGATAATATTTTATACAATATTATTTTAGGGTTACCTTGGATTCATGAGATGTATGCAATACCTTCAACTCTTCATCGTGTAATGAAGTAAGTCTATAACAAAAAAGTATATCAAATTGAAATAGACCCCAAGCCTAAAAGTTGCTTACAAGTTGAAAAGGGAATGACAAGTCCTTGAAACACATTAATCCCAACATTGTAAATAGAACCTATGGAAGAGAATGAGGGCTTGTGAAGACTTCATTTACTTTATAAGTTGATACTTGATACTTTACATTTTGGCTTAAAAACCGATGTTGTTATCTTTTATATACTTAACTTGTGAACTTAATTATGCACAAAACTTAGAATTTGAATGATTGATTAAATGGTATTTAATGTTGTGATTGTTTCATTGTTGTGTATATTTAACTCACGACTAGAAAAAAAATTATTGATTAGTTGAAGCACTAACCATTTTCTATTCAAATGTAATTGGTGGCTAATCTATCATGACTTAGCAACTTCAACCAAGTGAATTGTTAGCTAAAAAATAGTTCCAACCAATCATACATTCTAGCTCTATAGTTCTTCTCAACATCAACTAAATATGATTATAAGATTTTCATGATTTTTCTCTAAGCACTCCAGAATGCCTTTAATAGTCTAGATTTAACTAGATTTCCCACTTTTCAAATAAGAGAGGATATATGTATCAAGTATTAGGATAGTTAGAAGGTTAATGAATGTATTATTTTATAATTTTAAGTAGATTATTTTTTTCAATTCTTAGTTGAACATCTTGTACTTCACCCCTATTTGGGCCAATTTCATGGAAATAAAAAGAAGTTGATCCATTTTTGTGTTACATCCCTCTAGAGGCAGAGTAGGGCTGCTCTTCCGAAGGAAGGTGATTTTTTATTTAGTATTTCATCTTTATTATTTTTTTTAGTTAGAATTATTTTATTAATATAATGTCAGAATAAATCATAAATCCAGAACTGCATTATTGTAATCTTTGTTCCATTACTGTTTTGATTAAGTAGAGTCCTTTCTATTTCAATTTTGTTCACTTTCTAGTTAATTAGATGGAAGTTAAGATAATTAATTTATCATTGATGAGCAATTATTTTCTTAATGTAATATGCATAGAATTATTACTTGTTAAATTGGATGTATGGGGAATGGAGTGATTTGCTTGTGAATTAGGAACAAACAAATAACTAGATTTCAATTATGTTGATTAGTTAGATTTTGAATTTAAGCAAAGGTTAGATTCTCATTTTTCATAAAAGAAAGATAGATTAAGTTTAATCATCCATTCCTCATGATCTAATTCAGCTTGCAATATGACTTACCTCTGCACATTTTCTATTCTTGAATGATTTGTTTTCATTTGGAAGATTTTAGAATAAGTTTGAGTAAGCAAGAGTTTAGAAGAATAGTGTAGAGTCACTCTTGATAAAGAAAGAACAACTCGAACTACTCTTGATAAAGCATACCAAACAACAAAACCCCCCAAAACCAATCCAACACTTACCATAGACAACTTTAGAAGCTCTCGAGTTGACAATAAAAACATTAAATGATTAGGGAATTATCACAAAAATGAGCCCTATCCATCATTTTTGGCACCGTTGTTGAGGAATGATCTGGCCTTAAAAGAAAATTCAAGCCTTAAGTGTTGGTAACAATATCTTTATTAGTTAATGAACAAGCAAAGAGATAAATTTGTAAGATTTGTAAGAAGAAATATAGTACCTTCTCTAGAAGGATACCCACCACATACTATGAGTTCATCATCATCCACCCAGACAATCTCCAACCACTTAGAAAACATGAAGAACAAAGGAGAAGGAGAAAGGGAAGAAGAGGTTCCTAACAAAAAAATCTCTTTCCCTATAGTCATTAATAGGCAAGCTAATGAAGCACCTATGAAAAAAAATTCATCCTTTGTTTTACCTACATTTAATAGGAAAAATTTGGAGGACCCTAACCAATTCTTGTTTGAATTCAAAGTATTGTGCCAAACTTATGATTACACATCTGATAATCAAAAGTTAAAACTATTTCCATCTACTTTGAAGGAATCAACCTTGCATTGGTTCATGGGGTTGAATGCTAATTCCATTAATAGTTGGGAAGAAATGGGAATAGTTTTTTTGGACAAATACAATGATTACTATTAGGTTAGGGATAGGAAAGAGGAACTATTTAAAATGAAATAGTTAGAAGAGGAGATTTTAGAATATTATGTGGATAGATACCTCTTTGCTTTGAAAAGATGTGGGAATGGGTTGTATGGAAAAATCAATAAGTCTATTTTCTTTAAAGGCATTGATGATGATTCAAGATATGCCTTGAACTTGATAGGAAAAGGAGACATCAATAAACTCAATTTTGATGAAATGGTTGAGATTTGTAGGAACTATTCAAAAACAAGACCAAGTTCTAGGAAGAAGAACAGGAGTTCCTCTATTAATGTTTCTAAGGTCATGGAAGAAATTGCAAATTTAAAAACTGATATTCTTCTTCACCTTATTTCTCAACCTGATAGAAGAATAGTAGAATCATTGTCTATGTATTTTCCTAAATGTAGAGACAAACATATGTTAAGAGAGTTTCCTCTGAACCAGGTAGATTTGTGTGAAATTTGCAAGAAGAAGCATCCTATTGGAAAATGTAGTCTCCTCCCAGAGATTAAAAACCATTTGAAGAAACCTTCTCAATCTTCACTTATGGAAGAAGAAATCAACTACATAGGATAGAGGTAGTTTAACCCTAGTTTTAGAGGACAATTTAATCCTAGAAATAATTCCACTTGGGGTTCGAATCAATGGAATCCTTTTGTTTAGTGGAATCCACAATCTCATTGGAATTCCCAACAAATGAAAATTCCACCTCCTTCTTTAGCAACATCCTGGGGACCACCTTGGGGGAAACCTATTCAATATCAGTGGTAGCCTAATCAACCTCAATGGTAGCCTAGCTAAGGTAATAATTCTCAATGGAAAAATCGAGGACCAAGAAGACCTTGGAATCAAAATAAATCCCATTTTCCTCATATCACACAACCTTCAAATTTAGAAACAATAAACTAACCTCAAATTCCAGCTCAGCCAATTCCCAATCCAAAAAACAATTGAACTCAATAGCCATCTTACAATGTCGATCCTAATACAGTTGGCTTAAATAATATTGATTTGAATGATATTCATTTTAGAACTCGATTAGTACCATAAAAACTTGATTTGATTAAAGATGAACAATAATAGGATTTGATGAAGGATACATTGTATAGGAATGAAGATATTTCTTCTAATAAACAAGAACCATTTCCTGCATGGCTTCAACAAGAATCAGTGATTGAGAAGCAAGCTGAGGAAAAACAAGATGATTTGGTAGATTCCCAAATTATCAGAAAACTTAAGAAGATCAACATTGAAATTCCACTCTTGAGAGCTATCTGCAATATTCTAGAAATTAACTAGGTGATTAAGTCATTATGTGTCAAAACACCTAGAAGGAAAAAGAAGTTACCTCCCATAATTCAAATTGAAGGAAAACTATCTAATGTTTTGTCCGGGAAGTTGATCCCTCATAAGTATGGTGACTCAAGGAGTCCAATGATTAGCCTTAAAATTAATGGTATTGAACTTCCAAATGTACTTATTGATTTAGGTGTTTCCATTAATGATATTACAACTGATACAACCGACAAATTGGGAATCACAAATTTTCAACCAACAACCACAGTTTTACAACTAGTATATCAATCAATTGCAAAATAAAAATGGATCCTTGAGGATATCATTGTTACCATTGATACATGGGAATATCCTATTGATTTCCTTCTATTGAAAAGAAACCAAAGGAAAATAATCTATCCAATCATTTTGGGGAGACCTTGGTTGGAAATAGTCATTGCCCTTATTGATTGTAGGTCTAGAAGAATGACCATCTCTAATGGAATCAGATAGAACAAATTATTCCTTTACCCACTAGGAAAACCCTCTTTATCATCTAAAAACTAGAGCTATATTGATGGTCTTAATTCAGAGGATGATGAGATCTAAGAACTTGAAATGGTAACATTGACAGGTTATGTGGAAGAGTATTGAGAATGTATGGACAAAAAGGAGGGAAACCTTGAAGTTCATGATGTTAGTGATATACAAGATCACTTCCATTTAAGTGATGTCATGAATTATGATTCAAATCATAACCAATTACTCCATAAACTTTTTCCACATACCTATCCTTTAAATACTTATATTGGAGACCCCTCTACTCTTAAAAACAAGAGTAAGAAAATATTAGTGCGAGCATATAAGCCTTTACTCATTAATGAGTCTTTATCAACTAAGCAAGAAGATAATATAAAGGAGATTTTAGAAAATAATATTGAAGCATTTGCTTTGGATTAAAAGGACATGAGAGGGATCAATCCTAATATCTGTACACACCACATTTACATTAAGGATGCTAAACCTATAAGATAGCCTCAAAGAAGGATTAACCCTACATTAAGAGATTTTGTGAAACTGGAAATAGAGAAATTGCTCCAAATAGCATTCATTTATCCTATTTCAAACATTCAATGGGTTTCTCCACTAGTCATAGTGCCTAAGAAAAATGGTAAATGGAGGGTATGTGTGGATTATAAAGAGTTGAAAAAGCTTACTAAGAAAGACTATTTTCCACTACCTTTTACAGATCAAGTATTGGATAACTTATCAGGTAGTAGTTACTTTTCTTTTCTTGATGGTTTTAGTGGGTATAGCCAAATTCAGGTATCCCTAGAAGATCAAGATAAAACAACATTTACTTGCCTATGGGGTACCTATGCTTATAGATTCTTTCCTTTTGGACTATCTAATACACCTACAACTTTTCAATGTGTTGTTCGTGCCATTTTTATAGATTTAATAGCATGTGTAGAGGTATGCATGGATAATTTCACTATCCATGGTAAAACTTATGAAGAATATTTGAATAATTTGAATGAAGTTTTGAATAGGTGCAAAGAGCATAGATTTTCATTGAACCATGAGAAAATTCTATTAATGACAACTGGAGGAATTGTGTTAGGACACCATGTGTCAAAAGAGGGAATCGAGGTAGAACCTAAGAAAATTGAAGTAATTTTGTAGATACCAATACCTCAAAATCATATTGATGTGAGAATATTTTTAGGACATGTTGGCTATTATAGGAGGTTTATAGAAGGGTTTAGTAAGATTGCAGGTCCCCTGTTTACTTTATTAAAAATGATTCAAAATTTGTTTGGACTTCAATGTGTGAACAATCCTTTGATGATAAAAAAAGGGCATTAACAACCTCACTTGTCATAGTCGGGTCTATTTGGGGTGAGCCTTTTGATGTAAGTGTAGATGCATCTATTTTTGCAATTGGATTAGTTCTTGGACAAAAGGATGATTCAAGAGTAGTGCATCCCATTTATTATGTAAGTAAAAATCTTAACCCAACTAAGCAGAATTACACCACTACTAAAAAGGAAGTTTTAGTAGTTGTGTTTTCCATTAATAAATTTAGACATTATATTACTATATATAAAAAATTTGTACATACAGATCATGCAACTATTTGATACTTGATGAATAAATTTGTGGTGGGAGGATGCAACATTTGATGGTTGTTGTTATTACAAGAATTTGATATAACAATAGTTGATAAACTAGGTAAAGATAATGTAGTGGCTGAATTTTTGTCTAGAATGGTTTTATAGGGGAATAATGAACTAGTGGAAGATGCATTTCTTTATGAGCACCTATTTTCCATATCTATTCAATCACCTTGGTTTGTTGTTATTTCTCATTATTTAGTAATAGGGAAATGTCCTTATTTTTCATCTAAACAACAAAAGAGACTAATTTGAGAAAGTTCTAGATTTGAATGGATTAATGGTTTGTTGTTTAAAATGTGTCTAGATCATGTCATGATAATATGTGTATAGGAAATAGATGTTTATGATATATTGAAGGCATACCATATGAGCCAGGTGCAGGGAATTATTCCACAATGATAACAATACATAGGATTCTAGGAGTAGGCTATTTTCGACCAACAATAAATAAGGATGTAGCTCACTACATTAGGCATTGTGACTAGTTTCAAAGAATGGGAAGGAATACACATTCTACAAAAATTCCACTTCAAACACAAGTTTCCTTGGAACCATTTGAGAAATTGAGAATCAAATTTGTTGGTCCCATAGAGCCACCATCAAAAGTAAATTATTACATCCGTATGTGTACTGAACTACATGGGTAGAGGCCAAGGCGTTACCAGCCGCTAAAGAAGAAAGAGTTACAAATTTATTATACAAAAACATTTTACAGAGGTATGGGGCACCTAGAACATATGTATTAGATCAGGGACCACAATTTATGTCTTTAATGCTTCAAGCATTTCTTCAAAGATATCAAGTTCAACATAGAAATTCATCATCATACCATCCTCAAGAAAATGGGTAGGTGGAGGAGACTAATAGAGAATTGGAGAATATACTCACAAAGAGAGTTTCATCTTGAAAGAGTGACTAGTTTGATAGATTAACATAAGCTATTTGGGCATATAACACAACATGGAAAATAACCACATGTTTTTCTCCATATGAGTTAGTTTATGGGAAGATGCCTATTCTTCCTATAGAATTTGAACTTGAAACACTTAAAGAAGCTTTAAATGTGGGTATAAAATTGACAGAAGCACAAAGAAATAAAGTGTTGTAGTTAAATAAGTTAGATGAAATGGGGATGGAATCCTTACATCAAGAAAAGATCATTCAAAATCAAAGGAAACAATGACATGACAAGGATATCCATAGTGAACAATTTACTATAGGAGATTGGGCATTACTGTTTGATTCACAGTTTCAAGAATTCAAAGGAAAGTTGCATACTAGATGGCTTGGAGCATATGAGATTAAGAATTTTTTTGATAATGGGACTATCCAATTAATACCTATTGATGGAGAAAAGAAAAAAATGCTAGTAAATGGACATAGGCTTAGGCTTTATCATAAACCAACATCAAAAGAAGAATTTACAATAGAACTTCAATCGAGGATTGAACATTTCACCAAGGAAGATTTTTCTTCTTTATGTGAAATTTCTTCTCCTTAATATTTTTTAGTTGTCCATGAATAAAGAAGGTAAATTGAAAACTTGAAATGGCAGTTTACCTTCCAAAAAAATAAGGTAAGTTGAAAACTAGAAATGGAAGTTTACCTTCGAAAAAGATCCAACAAAATTAAATTAAAAAAAAAAAAAATTTGAAAAAAAAAAAAAAATGTTTTCTAATCTTCTTGTCTTGTAGGTACAAATCCGGATAGATTATGATGGCTCCTCATAGAACCAAAACTATCTTGAAGGCTCTTGTTCAAATAGGAAATCAATTTCTTAATGAAATCTTTTATTAAATGTTCAAATTAATTTAGCTCTTAATGAATCCTGATTACTATTGAATGGTCTTTCTCAGTATTCAAAGAATAATTTGAGAGGAAGACTTCTAATAGCTGTAAGTTGTTAATGAATAGTTGGAGTAGAGGAATTAGTGTATCATTGGAAGCTTTCAACTTCATTGTTTTTCTAAACTGTTTGTTCACTATGCAGGTGTAGATTCGTTTGATATTTCAAATTTTCATGGTTTGACATCACAACATGTGGAGAAAAGTGGGATACCACAAGGGTTGATCCCGGCATGCTACCCTCTTATTTTGAGAGGGAAATGAGAATAAAAATATTAAATTTATCAACTTTGATCGAGTACTAGTGAACTCTAACAAATTTTGATAGCGAAGAATTATTCTAGCTAGCTCTACCATCGAAGTATACCATTTGTCAACATTGATGTCATTTCACACCGTCGCGGGGTAGGCCTTTATATGATGTATTTATTTTTTAAATTTTAATGCTTTAAATTATTGGTCATAAAGTTGGTATAGAGGTCATGTCATCATGTTTAAATACCAAATGTAATTTATTAAATGGTTAAAAGATGGGGTGGCATTATTTTCTCAATTTCAAAATAATGATTATGAAGTGATGATTTTAAAAAAAAGGAAATTTGTATGACAAGATCAGTGAAGGTTCTTTTGCCACCTATTGTCAGCAAATTTTAAAACAATTTCAGTTATGAGAAGTTTTGAGCATGTGAAGTGTACTCCAAAGTAATTGAACACTATGGTGGATGAAGGGCATTTAATGTCCAAGTATAGAAGCAATCATGAGTTATTTCATATTCACTTTTCAAGAAAGGAAACCCATCATCATTTTTACATATCACCATTTCTATATATCTCCTAAAAAAAGTTGTTTCAAGATTTTTGAAACCTTTTAGTCTGTAAAAAAATGGGTTACAAAAGAATTGTTGAACCAAAGGAGGCTATTATAGAAAGTGAAACTAGAAGGTGGTTGCAACATGTAGGTTGGTTAAACCTCATTCTTAAGTATGAATGTTATGAGTGGGATGTAATACAAGAATTTGTCATAAATTTCCATATAAACTTCACAATGGTAAGAGGCGAAACTATTGAGGTGTCTATAGCTATTATTAGTGCATTATCTAGAATACTTGTGAAGGAGAAACTATGAGATAGGGTAAACATGATTTAAAGGAACTTCTGGAAACATTCCATGTTGAGCTAGAGCCTTTGCCCACTTTCCAAATTCAGAAAGGGAAGAATAAGGGCATTGATAAAGGAAGCCTACAAGAACCCTGGTCATCAATTTGTATTTGCCTAATGAATTAATTTACCTATGAAGGATGGTTTTCTATATTTTTGGGACCAACTCTTCGACTGCTAATTCATGTTCATCATGGTGAAGCTAAGCCAAAGGTAAGAGTAAATTTACCCGCATTTTTTTTTCCCAAATTAGTGATATGGAAATGAAATGTAAGGAAAAGGAAATAGGATTACACACCATGGGTTAATAAATTTGATTGTTAAACACCATTTTATGTAAAAAAAAAATGGTGAGGAGAGATGGACACAATTTTTGTTACATACTAAGGGTGAGAATACTAGAAAATACAAAACCTCTTGAAATGCACAAAACAGCTGAGAGGGGGGTGAATCAGTTGTACCAAATCACTTTACCTCTAACCTTAATCAATTCTACTTTAGCTTAAATTTTTTATTGTTTAAACATGAAATTCAAATAATAGAAAGAAAACACCAGAGACACCAGATTTATGTGGAAAACCCAATGAGGGAAAAATAATAGTGAGGATTATCTCAAAATATATTAATAATACAACACCGGATACAAGGCTCATTGCCAAAGGGCTCACTACCTAGATACAAAGTATCACTACCCAGATACAAGGGCTCATTGCCTTAAAAGGGACTTACTATCTAGAAGGAGGCTCACTACCTATAGAAAATGAAAAAGATAAATAAAGATCCACAACAAGGGGTCCACACATTCGCAACTTGAATAGAAGATTGTAGACACCATTAGCTCATTGCTTTCAGGAATCCAACACATTAAAGTAATTTTACCTTTATTCACTCTTCCACACTCTAATTTTCACACTTGTTTGCAAACTTCACTTGATTTCTTGATTCTTGGATGGATGGATGATCAATTCACAACAACTTGATTTTATTTTATACCATCTTCAACCTTAGAAACATTCTCCAAGGTTGGCTAAACATTCTTCAAAATACAAATTCAAATTAGGTCAGCTACTCAATATTCCCATGATAGATAAGAATGAGAGAGGACCAATCACACATTTAATTAGGACCCAAGAAACATCTTGGATCCATCACATGCTTCCCTAATTCAATGAAAAATCTTAATGTAATGTGTAGACACCAGGTCGGCCAAACCTAATGAAAACTTCAATGGTCTTTGAAGTACATGAATCTCCAACAAGATGATCACATGTGGATCACTCAACATGCTTCACTAGACATTTTACCATCTCTATGAACACTTTAGGTACATCCGCAACAACTACAACAAACTTCATTTATAAAAAAATCTTCAATAGTCCAACAACCAACAACACACGAGAGCTCTGGAGTAGGTCTTCTAAAGTGCCAAAACACAAACACTTTTGTCAAAACATAGAAACCATCAAAATAAATCAACTCCCAGATCTGCAAGATCTAAAACCAAATTCTAGAATACTACAAAGCCAAAAAAATTCTCCTAGTCCATACACAAATAGTTCCGCCAAACCAACTGTTCACACATTAGTGAACACATCTTTTACTCTCCATCGAACCAGAAGCTAAAACTCAGAATATATTATCCATTGAAGCACAGGAACACAACTAAAAATCTGCATGAGCATAGGATCAATACAAAAGAAGTGAAGAGCACAATAATCGAGCACACTCAAAACACACACTTTAATACTACCTTCATTATTTCTCAAATTTTCTCAAAAGCACTTGACAAAAGCACAACTACAACTTTATAAATATAGCTCCATTTACTCTAAGCACTTCTACAATATCTCAACTATACAATTACCATCTATAATCAACCTAAACTATGTTGACATCAATGACAACATTAATGAAAACACTACCAAACATATCCATAGTTGCAACAATCTCCCCCTTTATCATTTATGGCAACACATGATGTCAAAAACCATCAAATACAACATACACAATCTTCAGAGATGACAACCTGTACAATCATAATATTTTCACATGATTCTCTCCCCCCCTTTGACATCAATTGCAATGGAAAAACTATTGCCATATAAAGCTTTGTTCACTCCCCCTTAGGAGTACACCCACATCACATATTGCAACAATGTACTTCTCTACCCCCCTTGAGGAGTAGACCTCAATCATCATTCCATATCAAAAGAGTCTGTGAATCCACTGGACTAATGCACCTCCATGTGCACTTAGTTCAAGGAATGAGTGGCAATAACCCCTAACTTCCCCCTAAGATACTCAAAATTATCCTTCGGAAGGTCCTTAGTGAATATGTCAATAATTTGTTCTTTGGTAGGTACATATTCAAGTCTAACTTCATTCTTCAATACCTTCTCCCTCAAGAAGTGATACCTAATAGATATGTGCTTTGTCCTAGAATGCATCACTAGATTTTTTGAAATGTTTATAGCACTTGTATTGTCATGAAATATAGAGAAAGGTTCATCACTCACCACACCTTTGTCATTCAAGGTTTTCTTCATTCACAGTACCTATGTACAACAAGATTTTGTTGCAATATACTCTACTTTTGTAGTGGATAAAGAAACTAAATCTTGTTTCTTACTCAACCATGAAACTAATCTTCCTCCAAGGAAGAATGCATCACCACTTGTACTCTTCCAGTCATCTACATAGCCAACCCAATTTGCATCAGTGTAGGCATTCAATGTGAACTCATTTTCCTTTGAATACCATATCCCATAGTCTAGAGTTCCCTTAAGATATATGAATATCCTCTTCACAGTTGTAACATGTGCTTCCTTAGGTTCTACTTAAAATATTGCAACTAAACATACTGCATGCATGATATCTAGTCTACTAGTAGTAAGATACAACAATCCACCAATCATGGATCTATACATGCTCTGATCAAATTTGAAAATTCATCATCCTTGCTCAACTTACATCCGATTACCATAGGGTTACAAACTGGTTTGGAGTCATCCATTCCAAACATCTTTAATGATTCCTTAACATACTTAGATTGTGAAATGAATACCCCTTTGTTAGTCTGATTTACTTGAAGTCCAAGGAAGAAATTCAACTCACCAATCATAGACATTTCAAATTATATTTGATTCTCTTCTCCAAATTTCTTACATAGTCCTTCATTTCCACCAAAGATAATGTCATCAACATATACCACAACTATCAACATTTTGTTTTTCTCATCCTTGAAGTAAAGATTTTTGTTTGTGGACCCTTTGTTGAATCCTTTCTTTGTCAAGTATCTATCCAACCTTGCATACCAAGCTCTGGGAGCCTATTTATGTCCATATAGTTCCTTCTTTAACTTACAAACCATGTCTGATTTTTCTAATAGCTGAAAACCTTCTGATTGCTCCATATATACTTCTTCTTCTAGTTCTCCATTCAAAAATGAAGACTTGACATCCATTTGGTACACTTTGAAGTCTTTACGAGCTAAAAATGCCAAGAAAATTCAAATTCTTGCTATAGGTGAAAAAATTTCTTCAAAATATATTCCTTAAACCTATGAATATCCTTTGCATACAAGTCTTGCCTTATTCCTTACCACTTCACCATCTTCATTTAGCTTATTTCTGAATACCCATTTTGAACCAATTACATTCTTGTTTGCAGGTCTAGGGACTAATTCCCATGTCTCATTCTTCTCTATCTCCTACAATTCCTCTTTCATTTCTCTAACACATCTTTCATCATTATATGCTTCACTTATAGTCTTAGGTTCTATCTTAGAGAGTAAACACAAGTTTACCTCAACCAGTTTGCTTCTTGTCTTCACTCCTTCACTTATGTCTCCAATTATCTATTCCTCCAGATGATTTTTCTATACATGGAGTCTTAGGTGTAGGCTCCAAGATATCCTCTTCATCACTTTTTTCTTTCTCTTCCTTTTCTTCTTCTTGCACTTTCCCACAAATAGGATCATCAAGTTCAACTTCACTTATTTAAACTGTTCTATACATAGCTTCATCAACTTTTACATTAGCACTTTCAAATATTTTCCTTAGTTTTTTATTAAAGCATCTATATGCCTTGCTGTTATTTGAATATCCAAGAAATATTCCTTCATCACATCTAGCATAAAACTTTCCAAGATTCATCATCTCTTTTAATGTAACATTTGCATCCAAATACTTTAAAGTATTTAACTGGAGGAGTCTTACCATTCCATAACTTATAGGGAGTCTTAGTGCTATTACCTCAGAGCTGAACTCTTTTAAGAATATAAATAGTAGTTTGGATTGCTTCTCTCCAATACACATTAGGAAAATTTTCTTCTTTCATCATAGTTCTGGAAGCCTCTTGAATAGTCCAGTTCTTCCTTTCCACAACTCCATTCTACTAAGGGGTTCCAGGAACAGAAAAATGTCTCTTTACTCAATGCTCTTCACAAAATACATTAAACTCGCCATAAGTAAATTCTCCACCTCTATCAAACCTTAAACATTTGATTTTTTTAAGTTTTCCTCATTCTCCACTCTTGCCTTGAATACCTTGAATCTATCAAGGGCCTAAGCTTTCTCTCTAAGAAATGTAACCCATGTCATCCTGGAGTAATCATCAATTAAGAGAATAAAGTACCTATCACCATGAAGGATTCCTATTCTTGTAGGACCATAGAGGTCTGTATGAATTAATTCCAGCATTATGGTAGATGATGGTTACTTTCCTTTAAAAATGCTTCTTGTTTGTTTTCCCAACTGGCAACTTTTGCAAATTGAATTTGAAGGCATTGTCATTTTAGGTAGATCTCTGACAACTTCCCTAGAACTAATCCTAATTAGATTGTTGAAATTCACATATCCCATCCTTTGGTGCCAAAGACAACTTTCATTAATCTAAGAAACAAAACACTAACCATCACCACCCTTAAGCTAATAGATTTTTCCATGTGTTCTTGTTCCAACTGCTACCATAGTTCTAGGTCCTTTTTTGAGCTCATAGGTTTTATCCTGAAACACAAGCTTAAATCTTTGCTACACATTTGTCCAACACTTAAGAGATTATTTCTTAAACCCTTAACATAATAGATATCATCAGTACTATGTTTCCCACCAAAAATAATTGTTCCTTTACCAACAATCTTAGCACCAGAGTCATCTCCAAACATAACTATTCCGCCATCATACTTTTCAAGTTTAGTGAACTTACTCTTATCTCTAGTCATGTGATTTGAACACCCACTGTCAATTACCCAAAAGTCTTCATCTTGTCTAGCATGAAAAATAGTCACCAAAGTACCTTCTATCTTATCCTTCTTGCTCTGTGGACCAGATTCCTTTACACATCTTCCACAGTTAGTAGATATAGCTTTATTTTCTAGGGCTAGAAATAAACATTCATCTTTATCCTCCCCAAAATCAGATTCATAATCAGAAATTCCTACATCTTCTTTGACATAATACAATTTCTTGAACTTCCTATCCATTTTTTCTTTGTGATTATTATTATTATCCTTGTTCTTCTTATGTGTAGCTCTATTAGGAAATATTGATGCATAATGACCAACATTACCACAACTGAAACACTTAAAGGGAAACTTACCTTTGTATTTACTAGTACCTTTTCTCAATTTCCTTATGAATTTTGCTTCCAACTCTTCTAAATCATCATCATTTGAGTCATTTCCTATCTTCATTTCTTTAAAGGTTGTTTCAATCTTCTCCTTATCTCTTGCAAATTTTATCATCTCAAATGCATTCAAGACACCAAATAGGTTCTCCTTAGTAAATGTCTTTGGATCATATGATTCTTCAATAGTAGAGACTTTGTCACTATAATTCTCTAGTAGGGTCATCAAGATCTTCTCAATTATATCTTCATCTGACATGGTACCACCTTGATTCTTGATTTTAGTTGCTATAAGTTCAACTATCTGATAGTAGCTTGCCATATCTTCACCTTCTTCCATTCTTAGGTTCTCAAAATATTTCTTAGTAGTTAGTTTCCTTGACAACATTACTCTATCATTTCCTTCATAAATGTATTTCAATTTTTCCCATACTTTATGAGCAGTGCCTAGAGAAATAACTTTTTTTCTTTCAATTTTAGATAGAGCACTAAAGATAGCATAAATTTCCTTTTCATTCTCCTCATAAGCTAGAATCTCATCAATAGAGGAGGGACCACCAGATGGTATAACATACTTTGTCTCCATAAATTTCTAGGACTTTAAACCAAGAGAAAATGGATAACCTCTAATCTATTCTTTCCAGTCACTATAATCAACTCTATCAAAAATAGGGATTTGCAACTTGTGTGCTATCTGATCTACCTCAAGCGATTAAGCTTTTCACTAAGGAACCAGAGCTCTGATACCAATTATTGAAATACACTAGACAACTAAGAGGGGGGGTGAATTAGTTGTATCAAATCACTTTACCTCTAACCTTAATCAATTCTACTTTACCTTCAATCTATTATTAAGTGTAAACATGAAATGTAAATAACAAAAAGAAAACACCAAAGACACCTTATTTACATGGAAAAAAAATGAGGGAAAAACCATGGTGAGGATTAGCCCACAATATAATAATTATGCAATACCAAATACAAAGGCTCATTGTCGAAGGCCTCACTACCCGGATACAAAGGATCCCTACCCAGATACAAGGGATCACTGCCTTAAAAGGGACTTACTATCCAGAAGGAGGCTCATTGCCTATAGAAAATGAAAAAGATAAATAAAGATCCACCATAAGGGGTCCACATATTCACAGCTTGATCAAAAGATTGTAGACACCATCAACACACTGCTTTTAGGAATCCAACACATTAAAGTACTATTGCGTCAATTCTCTCTTGCACACTTTTATTTTCACACTTGTTTGCACACTTCACTTGCTTTCTATGTTGATGGATGGATGATCAATTTACAACAACTTTATTTTCTTCTATACCATCTTCAACTTTAGAAATATTCTCCAAGTTTGGCTAAACATTCTTCAAAATACAAATTCAAATTAGGTCGGGTACTCAATATTCGTGTAGGGGATAACAAGCAGAGAGGACCTATCACACATTTAATTAGGACCTAAGAAACATCTTGGATTGATCACACACTTCCTTAATTCAATGGAATTTTTTAATGTGATGTGTAGACATCAGCTTGGCCAAACCTAATGAAAACACTAATGATCTTTGAAGTATGCACATCTCCAACAAGATGATCACATGTGGATCACTCAAAAAAATTCACCAAACATTTTACCATCTCTAAGAATACTTCAAGTACATCTACAACAACTACAACAAACTTCATTCACAATTTTTTTTAAGACAGTCCAATCGGGCCTACCAACAACACACAAGAGCAATAGAGAAAGTCTTTCAAATTTCCAAAACACAAGCACATTTTTGAGAACACATAAACCATCAAAATAAATCAACTCCCAGATCTGCAAGATCTGAAACCAAATTCCAGAAGACTTCAGAGTGAAAACATTTCTCCCAGTCCACAATCAAATAGTTATGCCTAACCAGTTCACACACCGGTCAACACATATTTTACTTTCCATCGAACAAGAAGCTAAAACTCAAAATATATTATCCATTAAAGCTCATGAACATACCTACAGATCCACATGGCCATAGGATCAACACAGAAGAAATGTAGAGCATAATACTGGAGTACACTCAGAACACACACTTCAATACTACCTTCATTATTTATCAAATTTTCTCGAAAGCACTTGGCAAAACCACAACTACAACTTCATAAATATAGCTCCATGTACTCTAAGAACTTCTACAGTATCTATACAAGTACCATCTGCAATCAATCTAAACTATGTTGACATCAATGACAACACTACCAAACACATCCATACTTACAACAAAACCCCTATAAGGAGAAATTTGAAGGTAGAGAAAAAAGGAAGCTCAAAGAAAGTTAGGGTAAAACATCTAGGGAGGCCTAAAAAATAGAACCCAAGGAAGCAAAAAATTCAAGAAAAAGGAAATTAAAAGAAACTGAAACCTTAGAAGAACATGAACTTGAAGAAGAAAGAAACAAAAATAAAAAGGGCATTAGAATGAAAGAAAAACTAAAAAAGAGAAAACAAGATGAAAAACATGAAAAATAGGAGAAGAAAAAGAAGTTAAAGAAAGGAAGAGAGGGGAAAATATGAGTAAAAGCTCAAAAATATCCTCCTATAATTCAAATTGAGGAATCAAATATAGAAGAACATGAAAAAGGAGAGAGAGGTTCTCAATCCCTAGGAAACAATTCTCTAGAATTATTTTCCTCTTCCCCTACTAAAGAAACTTCTATGCCAAATCCTACTTCTCAAGAAGAAGGTAACTTTTCTGCTCAAGAGTCTCCCGTTGAACCCTTTATTGACTCATCTATTGTAGGAGAAAAATAAAATTTGCAACCTTTATTTCCAATACTTGAACAACCAGAAGAATTATTTATTCATAGAGAAGGGAAACAACCCTTAGAACGACAAGAAGAACTAGATAATAGCTTAAATCATAGGGAAGAAGAAGAAAAACAAGTTCAACTTGAACTTAAATTGTCTAGGTTGGAAAGGGAGATAGAAGAATATAGAGTATAGAATATGCTATTGGAAACAAAATTAAAACAAAAAAATGAAGAAGTTTCAAAGTGTGAAACAAAGAGAGAAAATGAAGTCACAACTGCAGTAGGATACAAACTGGTTGCTCTAACAATTGGGAAGTGTGAAAGAAACCCTAGAGAAGGTGAATGAACAATGTACACAAAAATGTAATTACATTCAAAATTTAAAGGAAGAAATTGATAGAAGGCAACAAGTCACTTTTGAGAGAGAAGAACTAACACAAAATTTTGTTTCTTTCCACCAAAAGTCACAAGAAAAGTCAACAACTCTGAGGTATCTTTCCCTCACAATCATGCAATACAAAAAATTCAACACACAGCTTCAGAATGAGATTAAATAAGTTAAGAGAGAGAGAGAGAGATGAAGTAGAAAAGAGGGTGGTCGAAGCAGATAACATAGCTTTTGCACTAGTAGCCACTGGGAAACCATTGGGAATGTATTGTTTGTTTCTTAGAGATTTTTTTTTAAAGGGAAGTTAAATCAACTTGTATTAAAGAGGCCCACTAATTTCAAAATAGATAATGATTTTCTTCAATGTTATTTCAAGAGTCACCCAACCATTTAGAATCAAATGTGTGAATTTTATTAGCATGCTTTTATTATGGGAGATATAAATGATTCTTTGCTTAATATTTATGTTCAAGAGCTTCATATTAGATCATTTGTCTCCTTTTTTCAAAAACAAGTTGAATGGAAGAAAATAATGGGAGAATACGGGGAATCATATAAAAAGTGCGGTCTTCCCATGAGGGGAGAAAGACCTGATGTAGCTGAATACATTGCAAAATTTAGATTAGTTGCTAGACTCGATGATGTTGTCCCAATTTATGTCTCTAATTTGTTAAAAATTATTTCATATTTTCAAGATGTGGAAGGTACATTACCTCCAATATCTCTTGGAGCATGGGTTGAAAGGTACAACTCCATTTTTCAATAATTGAGGAGAAGGGAACCTATCATCCCTAACAATCTCAGGTGGATTTTGACTAGAGTGATACATGTCATCAATTTGATAAAGGAACAACAAGAATTTTGGATTGGAATGAGGTTCAGAATTCCTATCATCATGCCTACTCCAAAGATCAATGCACTAGATGAGGTTTTAAAATCATGGTATGAAAAGGTTAAACAAAATCATGGGTTTGGAAAAAATTATAGGACAACAGGAAGACATAAGGGAGGTGTCTTTGATTGTGCACTATGGATTAAAACACTCAATAAAGGCATCCCTGATATACTCAATCTATAACCATGAAGACATGGTTAAGAATAGGATGAGGAGAATGATGAGGGCTTGCAAAGACCTCATTTATTTTATAAGTTGATATTTGATACTTTACATTTTGGCTTAAAAACTAATGATGTTATCTTTTATATACTTAACTTGTGAACTTAATTATGCACGAAACATAGAATTTGAATTATTTTATATAAATTATTATTTTCTTTAAATGAGTGATTAAATAGTATTTAATGTTGTGATTGTTTCATTTTTATGTATATTTAACTCATGACTAGAAGAGCATTTATTGATTAGTTCAAGCACTAACCGTTTTTCTATTCAAATGGAATTGGTGGCTAATCTATCATGACTCAAGAACTTTGACCAAATGACTTGTCAACTAAATAATAGTTTCAATTAAACATACATTCCAGCTCTGCAGTTCTTCTTGACATCAACTGGATATGACTATAATATTTACGTGATTGTTCTCCAAGTGGTTCAAAATGTCTTTAATAGTCTAGATTTAGCTAGATTTAAGAGAGGATATATATATCCATTCTCAAGATAGTTAGAAGGTTAATGAATGTATTATTTTCAAATTTCAAGTAGATTACGTTTTTCAATTCTTAGTTGAACATCCTGTACTTCACCCCTATTTGGGCCAATTTGATGGAAATGAAAAGAAGTTGATCCATTTCTATGTTAGATCCCTCAAGAGGCAAAGCAGGGCCTGCTCTTCTAAAGGAATGTGATCTGTTATTTAGTATTTTATCTTCATTCTTGTTTTAAGTGAGAAATCTTTCATTAGTATAATGTCATAATAAATCTTAAATCTAGAACTACATTGTTGTAATCTTTGTTCCATTACTGTGTTGAATAAGTGGAATCCTTTCTATTTCAATTTAGCTCACTTTCTAGGTAATTAGATTGAAGTTAAGATAGTTAATTTATCATTGATGAGTAGTTATGTTCTTAGTGGAATATGCAGAAAGAATGGATTATTACTTGTCAAATTGGATGTATGATAAATGGAGTAGTTTTCTTTTGAATTAGGAACAAGCAGATAACTAGATTTCATTTTTTTTGATTCATTAGATTTTGAATTTCAGAAAAGGTTAGATTTTCATTTTTCATAAAAGCAAGATAGATTAAGTTTAATAATCCATTCCTCATGATCTAATTCAGCTTGGAATATGACTTACCTCTGCACATTTTCTATTCTTGAATGATTTGTTTTCATTTGGAAGCTTTTGGAATAAGTTTGATTAAGCAAGATTTTAGAAGAATAGTGTAGAGTCACTTCTAATAAAGAAAGAACAACCCGAACCACTCTTGAAAAGTGGACCAAACAACAAAACCCCTAAAACTAATCCAAATCTTACCATAGATAGCTTTAGACACTTATGGGTTGACAATTAAAAGATTAAATGACTAGGGAATTGTGACAGCAATGGCCCCTATCCATCAAAAGAAGATAAAAAAGAGCTATAAATGGTGTTGAAGTTATTGGAATATCATTGGGGTTCCATGGATTTGACACCTTTGTTTATGGGAGAATACATAATCACAACAAAATAAATTGAAAAACAAAAGCAACCAATGTTGATGTCAATGTAGAACTTAGAAAAAATCTCACAATCATCTATCTCATCCACTATTGATGATGAAACAAGCTATACAAAAAATATTTGATGAGATAGACTATCAAAAACCACCAAACCTAAAAGAAATGGAGAGAATTTATGGAAAAGGTTATGAGTTCATGAAAAAACTTGGTTATAGTGGAAAAGGATGTGGAAAGAAAGAAAAAGTTATTCAAGTTCCTATAGAGCCTAACACACAAGAAACAAAAAATGGTTTGGGATATTCTCCTTCTAAAATAATGCAAGAAACAAAAATACCCTCGCTAAACATCAACACCATAATGTGTAATCCTAAAACAACCCTTGCCTTGATGCATCTCAAATTGATTGACACAAATTGTGAAGCAGCATTACAATTATTTGAAGATGATGAAAAATTGAAAGAAATGCTAGGATTTTATGACAAACCATTTACTCCTAAAAAGAAATGAGTTGCATGTGCTATGATTAGTACCAAGAAAAAATATAGAGAAGATGAAATTAATGAGATTGACAAGAATAATAAAGAATACAACCCTAAATTTCTAAAACAAAATTCACTTCCTTTAGGAGATACAATTGAGATATCGATGGACATTATCAATGAAGGAAAAATGATAAAGATAGGAAAGTTCCTTGATGATTATGAAAAAGAGGGACATGCAACACCAATGTAGATTAGGAAAATTCAAGGTTACAGGAATTAATCAATAAAAATAAAACCTTAAATACGTAAACCACCAATGAAGCAATATCCAACATAAAAACACAAAATAACAAAACAGTGTTACCCAAGTCTTCATGCCATGGTTGAATGACCTCCATTTCTCTTTTCCATTTTGATGAATATGGTTGATTGCCCTCATATTTTGAGTATGCAAATAGGTCCAATGATAATGACAAGCAAAATTTTGAAGATAATGATAGCCAAAATGTACTTGCATCATAAACTAAGTAGCATAAGATGTAGATTGCACAAGATGTTAAAATGACAATGATGCATATCTTTTATAGAAAGACAAATTGGAATGAATGAATGATGTTAATTAATGGTCAAGAATATAATTTAATAAGGTTAGGGCTAAATTAGGGAAAAAATAAAGATGAATGGTCAAGATTGAATTATTAGATAATCCAATCAAGGGTGGAAAATTAATGAGACAAGAGATAAGATTGACACAGAAAAAATGTGGCTAGAAAATAAAATAATTATAAAAAATCATGTTATTTAAGAGGGAATGTTATTTTTAAATAATTAAAGTAATTATTTAATCAAAGAAGAAAAATACAAGTTGACTTTCTAATTAAATAATCAAAAACAATTATTTTAATTAGAAATTAGAAGAAAAAGAAAAAGAAATAATTAAAATAATTATTAACTTGTGGAAGGAAAAAGAAGGAATTAAATAAATTACATTTGTTTAATTCTAATAGAAGAGGCTAATGAATAATTAAATCATTGAAATAATTATTTAATTATAGTGGAAAGATGGAAAGTGAATAATTAAATAAATATAATTTAATTAATTAATCAAAGAGGAATGAAGAAATGAATTAATTGAATTATTTAAATTATTTAATTATCCCAAGAAGAAGTGGTATTGACAAGGTAAAATGGAACTTAAAGGCTTAGGAGATTGTTTTGTGTTTGTAGGACTTACATATAAATGATTAGCTTTAATCCTAGCTTCTTCATTGCCAACAATATTCATCCATTTCTTTTTTCTCTCACTAACTAGAGCATCTAATGCTAAATATCTAATTACATCTTTAGTATACAAGAAGTGATGGTAGAATCCAGATCTACTTCTATTCTTTCTCTTTCTATCTATAAACCCCTTAGGGTCGCAATTCCTAATCTTTTCCACACACATTCTATAATTTTGCAACATATTTGCAAAATTATCCAATCCTTCCTTTGAAGTGACCCTAAAATGTGAAAATGCAAATTGACCTAGAATAAAAGATCCTTTCTTTACAACCCTAAAATGCTCCTTATCCATAGAATCCAATAGCCATATGATCTCCATGAATGAAATTCTATCTGAAACATATATAGGTAGACAATGTGGTTGCACTAATGCACCATAAACCTTAAAAATTGTACATTGGGAGTGGAGATACCAATCTCCCCAATTGTGATCCAATTTAGTGCCTTGCTTAAATTCTAGATGCATGAGGATTTCCTTGATGCTCCTAGAAAGCCTATACATTGGCTTCAAACCCAAATTATTCAATATACCCATTTTCAAATCATTACATAAAATAGTGTAATTAGAGTTAGGGTAATTTTGATCCCATATGTGTGCCCACATCAACACAGGTAGATCATTACCCACCTCATCTATAATTTTTAGCTTCCTAAAAAAATTTCAAGCCTTTTAGCCAATCCATAACACTAGATATGCATCAAAACATAATAATATTTGAAACATAATGGAGCATTTGGCTCCTTCAACTTTATCAATTTCTTATGCAATTCTTCAACAATATATGATGCTTAATCAAAGCCTCTATTTGAATCTTTGTTCTAAATATCCATTGCCGTCACCATCAAAGGGACATGCATTCTTAGATCATACTTTCTTCCAAGAACTTGAGATAAACCAAAAAAGGTGTTCTTGAAGTAGTCCTTGAGCTCATCACGTTTGAATGGTTCCAATTCTTTTGGGGTAAATCTCACCCCTTTCTTTCCTGAGTCTCTTCCCATATGCCTTGGCAACACATGATGTTTATAACCATACTTGTGCCTTTCATATTCTTGATATAATGCTTTGAAGTGGATGGCAACAGTAGCAAAAGGATCTTTCCCAAATGTTGTCACGATATTACTCCTCGTAATCTCCAATAAAGGAGCCCCTTTCAAAAATTTGATAACTTTGAACCTAGGTTCATAACATTTCACAATCTCCTTCATCAAATCAACTTCCACAAAAACATTTGGGACAATGAGTTTCCCAAGGTCACAAGTCTACAAATGGCAGGTTGGATGATGAGTAATTCTTCTCTTGTATGCATATAAAAATTTTCACACCCACTCTATCATACTATAATGTCACCAATGCCTCTGGTCCAATCTTGTAAATGTTCAAACAAATTTCCTTTTTTGGTAGCTCTTTGGCCAACTTATTTGGTTGTAGGGAATAGTTCCATCAAATCATCCTCCATAAAACGAGCATAATCCCTCTTCACTCCTTTGGTTTTGGCCTTATAAGTCTTAGGTTTTTTCTTTTCTATTTTAGGTTTTGTCCGTTTGGGTTTGGGTTTTCCTTTTTTCAGTTCACTTGCTTGACTCATTTTCCAATTTAACAAGAACTATGGTTTTAAAATTCTAATTCAAGATACTAGGATTCCAATTTACCAAATACCCTAGTAGAAGTATGCAAGTCTTCAACCTTAAAATTACATAGTACAACCCTATAGAGATTCTCCCAATTCACCTAGCACCTACTAATTTTCTCTTTGAAATTACAACATAGAAAATAAAAAACCCTACTATAGAAAACCTTCTATTAACAGGAAATTCCCTTTTTAATTTTCCCTTTACAAAAAACTATGCATAGGAGGATAAAAATTAACTCACCTTAGAAACCCTATCTGCCTTGCTCTTCAAATCTAGTCACCTGAAGTTGCTCTTGTCTGGTCACCTTCAAATTATTGCTGAAAAAATGAAAATTCATTCAATTTTCACCTTCATGGCCTTGAAATTCAAACAAATACAACATCAATGGTGAAAGACAACTCACGTGAATTAAATTAAGTGCACTGACAATTACCCGTTCAAGATTGAATTTCAACCATCAATCTACTTTTTTCAAAACAAGATTGATGATTGTCACATGTCTTTGACACATCAATTTTTGATTTAATGCTCTTAGATATAAAATTATGATGTGAAGGAAGGATTTGATGAACTGTGGTATTGACATGTATCCACCTTTGAATCCTACCACCAACTCCACTTTAGTGGCTATCACACATCACTTTCTTTCTCTTAGCTGAGTGAGTTAAAATTGTGATGCTTTAAATTGGTACAATGTAATGAGAATGCAACACATCACCAAAAAACTTTACCCATCGCTTATCATAGATGATTCTTGGACTGTTGATATGAAACAGTGATGTGAAGGTTTCTCACAATGGAAGGAATATACAATAGTATACACTTTATCTTTCCATCACGCACTCTGTTTGTTGATGAAACTCCTTAGTTCATAACCCTGATGCACCAAATTTGTGTGATGAAACAATAGAAAAATGATTTGAGTGCATATCACTCCTTTCTCTTTACTTTGAAGAGTGCAATCTACAATACAAAGGATGTATACAATGCACTAGGTGGTTGACACTTGTATATAGAATATTCTTTCAAAATATTCTCCTTATTTTCCCTTTTCCATGAAATGCATCACACATCACAAGTTAGTTATGATCCACTTGATGTGAAAATGTGATATGAATAAGTGATGTGATGATTTGACACCTATCCAAGCATCTCCCAACATATTTAGATCTTCCTCCTTAACAAAGGCATCGTATATCACAAATTGGTGTTAAGGTGGTAATTTCATAAATGTGATGCAAAGAATCCATGCGATAGTGTATATCACACAAATAATTAAGCAAGAATAGATACAATTTTTGATGCGTGAAGTTTTTGTCATGAAACAAGATTTGAACATGTATCCCTTAAATAGATATTAATGGTACCATCACATGTCACTCCTAAGAGTTTGGCAAGTAATGAGAAAATTGTGATGCAAATGGTTCATGTGATGCAAGAGATTAACAAAATAATCACACATCACAAATTTGAAACTAATGGTGGGAAAGAAAAGCATGATGCATGTAATGCTTTTGATAGAGGAACTTTAAGTGAGAATAATTGCTCACATACTGAATAAGTTGCTTTCAGAAAGGATCCACCTAGGTAACATGGGTGAACAAGAATCTATAAAACCTAAGGCATAACCCAAACTTAGGACATGAGAAATATTTTGGTAAAACATGACACCTCAAAATATAAACACCTCATATGACAATTTAAAGGAATTTCCATGAAATAAGACAATTCAACAACACAACGCACAAGGGATCGGTCAACATATGAACCTAATGATTCAAGTGGTAATTTAGATGACTCAAGACTTCCTACAATAGGTCAATGATGAAATATATTAAAATTAATCAAAACACAAACAATTAAGGTTTTTCTATGGAAGGTTGATAAACCCTAAACAATATTTGATAAATCCTAACCTTGGAAAGACCAATGAAAATTAGATAAATTGAAATGAATATCAAGGAAACATTTTTTTTTTTGAAGGGTCCTATTAGTGGCTCTAGCTGGGGATGTTTGTTTAGTATGAACAAATCAAGATCCCAATAATCTCCTAGTGAAGAAAACCAAGCATAGAGAACAAAAACCAAGACATGCGTGGACTAGGAAGATAGACCAAACCAAAACCAACAAAAAAAAACCTATTTACAAACATTTACATACAATATAGTGAACAAGGAAAATATCATACTCTATGAAAATTATGTTTTCAAGAATTATACATTTACTTGTAGCTCCATAAATTCACATGTCAAACTTTGTAGGAAGTATGAATATTCTCCATGATTATTTCTCACCAGATAAGGGCCTAACCATTAAGCCTTAAATTTTTCATGATTTCTCTTATCTTGAGATCTATCATTCCACATAAATACCATAAATCCTACCTAAAAATTCCTTGCAAAGGCCTTATTTTTATACAAATGCTTGATCTACAACTGTATCTTTGCATTTTTCTATTGTGCCTCTCTTCTTGTCTCATCCATTTTAGTCAAGACAATTATTTTTTACTACATTTCATCATAGATATCGTCATCATACTCTTGAAAAAAATTTGCATCTTCATAAGGCTATTTTTCGGTAACCTTGCCTTAATTCCATATACCACACAAAATAGAGATTGTCCAGTAGCATTCTTGACTATTATCCTATCTACCCAAAGAGCCAATTTCAATTTAGAGTCTCAAGCTTTCTTATTTTTCTCTATCACTCTCTTAGCATTTTTCATCAAGATTTTGTTGCTTAACTCTACTTTACCGTTTCCCTTTGAGTGATAAGGGGAAGAGTAGGATATTTTAATTCCATACTTCTCATAGAAACTTCTAAATTCATCTAATCTAAAGCACATGACATTATCTGAGATGACTTTCTGTAGTACTACAAATCTGATCAAGATGTTATTCAACAAGAAATCAATTACTAACTTACTTGTGGCTTTCTTTATGGGGATTGCTTCAACCCACTTTGTGAAATAATCAATAGCCACTAGTATCCAGGAGTGTCATCCATTGGATTTTTCTATGATCTCCATTGAAATCTATTCCCCATTGTTGGAATGAAGCTTGGACTACAATTGGTCTAAGAGGTAAATTTCCCTAAGAATTTCAATTTACCTAAAAACCTATGGCATGCATCACATTCCTTGAATAATTTTTGTAGATCTTTGAACAAAGTGGGCCACCAAAATCTTACTTTTAATACTTTATGAGTAGTTGTTTTAACCATATAGTGGCCACCACAAACACCACTATATATTTTTTTTAGGATCTCTAAGTCTCTTTTGCCATCAACACATTTCAACAAAACTCCATCCATGTTTCTCCAACACAACTCATTATCCACAATCACATACTTAATTTCTTGCAACTTCAACATTATATTTTCATTGTCAGTTAGTCCCTCAAGAAATGACATTTTTTTCATGTAATTTACTATGTGTCTATACCAACGGCTCATCTACATGTTATAGATAGGAGATACATCAACATAATCAACCTTGTTTATCTAATTTTCTTCCAAGTTTGATTCTTCCATCAACTTAGCAAGACCTTGACCTTTAACTAACTTGGTGATTTACACATCAATGTTTAATTCTTTGATCCCATTGATCCATATAGCTATCCTTCCTATAACTTCTCATTAGGTGAAGATATCTTTAATAGTAGCATTAGGCATGTATACAATTACTATGGTACCAAACAGATATGTTCTAAAATTATTAACAACCTTTACTAAAGCATATACTTGTTCCCTAGTCATATCATACTTTAATTAAACAACCTATAAAGACTCTCTAAAGAGAGAAATAGGTTGCGGAAATCCCTCATCATTTTTTCACAAAAGTACTACAAAAATTGTGCGAAAGGAATTGAAATAAAATAATTGAAATGTTTTTGAAAAATTAGGAGATTACAAAACTAGGGATTCTTTTATAGCTCACTTTATATTCTAGAAGGATTTTCTTGTTTCTTCACTCCAAATTATTTTCTCTCCCTTCTTCAACATTTTTGAGATTGACCTAGTGGTTGCTACAAATTTTGTTTCAAAACTTCTCAAAAAATTTACTTGTCCAGAGAATGATTGAATTCATTTTACATTCTTTGGTTGAGGAATCCTCTCAATGGCTACCACTCTCTCTATATCTATCCTTACTCCCTCTTTTGACACTATATATCCTAGTAGTTTTCTTTAAGTGACTCCAAATATACATTTCATAATATTGAATGATATTTCGTACTCTAGTGCTTTGACAAATATCTTCTCAAGGTGCATATAGTGATCCTCCTCTTTCTTGGAGTATGTTTTCAAATCATCCTAATACACTATCATGAAGATTTCAATTAAATCTATGAATGCCACATTCATAGCCCTCTGAAATGTGGCACCAACATTAGTCAAGATAAATTACATTCTAACATAAATGTACGTACCCCAAGGAGTTATGAATTTAGTCTTATACTACTCAGACTCCTTAACCTTAAACTAGTTATATCTAGAGAAACCATCCATCATAAACAATAGTTCACAATTAGTAACCTTTTGCAACATGGCTTACATATTAGGTAATGGATAGTTGTCCTTCAAAGATGACATAGTTAGATTTTTGAAATCAACATAAAGTCTAATTTCACCATTTCTCTTCCTCATTAGAATAAGGTTTGACACCCAAGTTGAGTGTCTAATGGGCTTGATGATTCTTACATCTCTTGACTTTATCAACTCTTGCATTTTTGATTCCAAATTTGGGTTGATAGGCCTTTTATTTTTCCTAAAAGGCTTAGCTTCTGGTTTGAGAGGAATTTCATCTTGAAATAGATCCTCTTTATAGGCCTTCAAGTCATTATGTGACAAAGAAAACACATGCCTATATTTTTTGAGTAAAGCAATTAACATTGCTTTAACGTGAGGCTTCATTTTCTTGCCCACATATACCTTCTTTGGGGCATTTCCTGTACCCAAATTTAATTCTTCCAAATCGTCTTGATGAGTGGACATTTGTTTGGCATTAATTTTATCAAGGCCATCAAAAACCATTTCTAAGGCTACCAAACCCTTTAAAATCTTGTTAGACTTAAGAGAGATTGCTTCACTTCCAAACATAGTTTCTTTTCCATTTACCACTTCAATAAATCCCCCAAAATCAATTTATTGACTCTCAGATTGATCTATGCATTGCAAGAACTTCAATATGTCTTCATTATCATTGAAGAATTTTCAATTTTATATATTTTCAAGAATAGATGGTCTTATTTGCACCTCAACTTTGGAGATACCTACAAAGGTTATATCATCTGGTTAGAGTGCAATATTGGCTAGTAAATCTGCCATAAAATTTTTATTTCTTTCTAGCCAATCAATATCAAAAGCATCAAATTGTTCAATGGAATCTGAAACACTTCTATACTATTTAAATATATTTTTTTGGATGAAAATTTGTATCTTACCTAGGAAACAACCAATTCTAAGTCACCAATGAATCTCAACTTATTAATTCCATGCTTCTTGCCTAATTTCAATCCTAGCAACAAATCTTCATATTAAACAACATTTTTTGTGCATCCAAACAATAAATAAAATGAAAATTTGAAGGTTTTACTAGTAGGAGAGATAATAATTACTCCTGCACTTGATCCTTCCTTTAAACAAGCACCATCAAAATGCATAGTCCAAAACTCATCATAATTTTCTTGTGATATTTCCTTCTCCAAAGAGTCTAGGTTGCTTCTTTTCTTCTTCATGTAACTCTTCTATTCTAAAGTTATCTATACCAGTATCAACAAAATGGATTCTATATTCATGGGAAATGTACTCTATCATGTGTGGAGCTCTTGGCTCACTAACGAGCTTGATATCCTTGCCTTCAATGTGAAAGGTAGAATATGCCATATCACACTACATGCTTCATCCCATTGATGCACTCGACTTTCTTGATAACAACATTCCATAGGTCGAATGTCCACCATTGTGATACTCATGGTAAATTATTTATCAGGGAGGGAAGCAAGTTTGAAAGGAAAATCCTTAATAACTCCAATGATAGGTACTTCCCTAGAGTCCATGGCATAACATTTTCCCTATGTAGTATTTATCTGCAATACCATTTCTTTCATTATCTCCACTAGCATAATATTGGATGAAGCTCCTAATTCAATGATATAGTTCTTCACCAGCTTTCCATCAATGATGATAGTTACATAGAATGGATCTACCTGGCTTGGACAAGTTGTAATGGTGGAACCTAGATAAATCTAAGAGATATCATTTATTACCCCTTCTACTTCTTCATTTTTCAATTCATTTCTACTCACTTTAGGCTCAATAGACACCCTCTTTTCATCATAGGTTGTAGCCACACTATTGATAAGGGTGACTACATTTTGTTTATACTCATATATCCTCATCATTTCAAGAAAAGGGACTATGAGTTTGACTTATGAAAGCAACTGAAACATATCTACAAAAGTATACTTAGGAAGATCATAAGAAACTATACCTTGTTGACCAATTCTATCCTTCTATTGTTCACATTTCTCTTCAATCCTTTTATGATCATATTTCTTTCCTTGCTCTACCTTCTACTTTTGATTTTTTTTCTTTCATATTTGGAGACACAATATCATCATCAACCTTTATTGTTTCATTATTCTCGGCCTATATTTTATTTCCTTTATTGTCTTTAACCTTAGCCTCATCCACTTTAACCTCTTCTTTAGTCCCTTTCTTTTCTACACTCTTCTCCTTGATGAGTAGGTTGCCAACCTTACCTTGATCACCATTCAAAATTTTGTTTCTCAAATGGTAAGTACTTGTATAGGAGTGAATTTGCACCCCTCACACAAATTACCCTTTTACACATCTTCACCTTAGAAAACCAAATCTGAAGGTGAAATTCCACATCTGCTAGTTACTTTCCTTCGACTTGGCATCTATCTATTATGTCAGTGAGAGAATATTTGTTGGGGACACATGTGTGGTGCATGGATATCCATGTGGCATGCTTATGTCCCTAATGGATTCCTACATCTAAAGTTGGAAAAGGTGTTGTACTTTCAATTGGGGCTAATTTTTAATGTCCCTCTTTGACCAACTAATCCCAAAAATGGAAGATTCTTCCCACTTCTCCTTCAAAAAAATTCTTCCTTCATTCATTTGAGGGCTCTTAGCAATTTGTAGCTCTTCACATTTTTTCTCCAACAATCTCTTCACAAGCTACAACACTTTCTTCACTCTCAAGCAACACTTCAACACTCTGTCAACTTTATAAAGTAAGTTTGAAGCAAGCCATTGTAGCATGGGCTTGAGATCTTGTGAGACCTCCCTTCATCACAGTCACGGCTATGGTGACTATTTCAATCCTTCTTTCTCCTTCATTGGCTAGTGAGCTCTTGGTGGAGGTGGTAACATTTTGATCCTCTCCTTTATAATTTGGTTGAATAGCTCTTTATTGTTTTGTAGTGTTATTTGCATTCCTTCTCTCTTTACTTCTTTATCACATATTTCTCTCTCATTTCTATTTGGTTGTTTGTGGAGGTGGAAACACCAAAATGGGGGTCTGACTAAGGCAGATCCCTATATATCCCCAACAATTTCCCCTCTTTCTTGTGTGCAAGTGGATGTGCTTTCAGAGCTAGCTGGAAAACTTGTGCCTTGGTGAGATTATCTTTGTTATTTTAGCTCTCATATATTTACTTTTTCATTTCCAATTGTACTTTTCATATTTCATAGTTCTATTTTATTCATTTAGGAGTAATTAGATAGGTTGTCAACTCATTTTCTAGTAGTTAATATTACCCTTTTTTCCCTCTAGCCATACAAACACCAACACACCTAAGAGATGCTAATTCGGCATGCTATCATCTCAGAACTACACTTTTTTCCCTAAGTAGAGAGATTTTTGAAGTGTAATATTGAATTTCAAAACCATCTCACCTAGCCCCAACTTGGATTTCAAATTTGAAAAGTGACAGAAGGACCTTATAGTCCTCATCATTCTCATCCCTTGTTTCATAGCATCCCTTTAGAGTGAGGTAAGTTAGGGTAGCCTTCTACTCTCGACTCTCTGTGACTTGGGGCCATGACATGGTTGGTCCCCCTTTCTTACATTTTTGGTGAGCTTGACATGAACCATTTTGGTTCCATTTTGCGATATTAAAATTTCATTTCCTCATATTCTAGGAGTGTTGTGTGGCTTTCACCTGGCAACCAAACCTGAAACCCCTAGTACACATAGTTGAAAGGTCTTGTAACTGTTGCACAATGAAACCTTGATTGGGTCATGTTATGCCCTCCATAACCACCCCATCTTTTTCCTTGGTCAAAATGGGTCCCCCTTTAGTGTTCTTTATCTTTTATTTTGTTTTTCGAGTTTGTCAGAATCAGAACTGGAATTCAATCAAGTTTGTTTGTGTTTGAGGCTTGTTTTTGGTTCTATCCCGATAGTCTTTTCTTTGCCTTTGTTTTTGTCTTTAGCGGAAGCGGAGCCAGAATGGGTATTAGGATGGATGTTATCAAAATTAGAAAAATCATAATCAATTTCGACCTCGCCTCCACTATTTTATTTATGCTTAGTCTCGGTTTTCGTGTTTTGTTTTATTAGGTTGGTCTTTTACTTTACTTTTTGTATTTCCTCTCATTTTGTTTTTAGTTGGTGGACGCGGACCCGGAATGGAAATTGAGTTTAGAATTTTTGTAAATTTCGGAATCACTTTTCCATTTTTGTCTCCGCCCCCGCCACTTTTTGCTGTTGACTTTTTGACTGAAGTTGCACTGCAGATGAGTGTTCGTTCTCTTACAATTTTGACTCTGCCTTTACTGCGCTTTAATGCATTAATGGTGGTTGTCGGTGTAGGTAGAAATTCACATATTTAACTTTATTAAGGGTTAAATCGATCATTATTGCTATTGTTAAAGATCTAAGAGCACAAAAGAGTGGTAGCAGAGTTCGTTTGAGAAAATTGATTGAGATAGAGAAGGGATATTGTGTGCGAATCAATTCAAAAAGTTAACTCGGGTTTGTTTGTGTTTGAGGTAGGTTTCTTATCTTTGTTGTTCATTGTTTATTTGCAGTCGTGATTGTTGTGTTGCTTTATATTTGCTCGTGTGTTCAATCATTTTGTTTTAAGGCAAATTTATGATTATCGATATGATTGAATGAGCAGGTTCTTGTTTGTTCTTGTTTATCCTACTTTAAATCTTTATTTTCTTGTACTTTCGTGTCATTTCTTTCTATTTTTAGGTATAGTCACTTTCACATATTAATCATGATTGCGTCATTTTTGTTTGGGTTTGCAGTAGATTAGATTAGATTAGATTAATGGTTTTATAGTTTGGTAGATTAATTATTTATAGTGAGTTAAGGTGATTAGATTTATTATTTAATTAGGGTTTCGTCGTATGTTTTGGGTCTGGTAAAATGGCAAGGTTTAAACCTGTGCCCTAGTTTTATCGGGTTTGTTAGATTAGGGTTTCGTATCGCTTGATGATCACAATTAAATAAGATTTAAATAATGGCCCTAAAATGCAATTGTTCCCCATGGTCATATGAGTGTAGAGTTTTAAAGCTCCTTTTTCCATTTTAAAGTGACCTAGATTTTAATCATGAAGATTGTGTTGAAAATGAATAAAATATATGATGATGTCATGATTAACATAGCCGGAGGCAGGATTGGAATTGATTATGGACCTAATATTTTTGTTTCACAAAAGTCATCGATTCCATTTCTATCCCATTTCTGATTTCGAGTTCTAAAAGGTTTCCTTGAAGTATATGATAACATAGGTGGAGGAGAGATTGGAATCGATTATGAACTTAAGAATTTTTCTTTACAAAGTTATCAATTCCATTTCTATCCCATTTCTAGCTCCAAAGGTAATGAAAGTCTTCTTTGAAAAAGTAATGATAACCTAGACGGAAGCAGAGGCGGAGTTGAAATCGGATATGAAACTTGGAAAATCGGAAGAAAATCAAATTCCTTTTTCATTCCGATCCCAGTTCTGACCACTATCCCGGTTCCAACCCCAAGCCCGATTGTTATTAAATAAAGTATTTGTATCAGCTTTGACTCCAAGTCCGGCAGTGTTATAGAAGAGATTTTTTTGAGTTCTTTTCTAGTTCCGACTCTGATGTATATGTAACAGGTATGTTTTAAAAGCATGTTTTATAATGATATCTAAAGATCTAATTAGAGGTTTGTTTTGCAGGAGAATTGAAAGATGTCAGGAACATTAGGAGAGGCTGCTCGAAGGAATCAACCGACTAGAACATCAAAGGCAGCACCAAAAATAAAGAAGGTGAAGCCAGAACAGCTGCCTTATACATTGAGGTATGATCATAGGAATCCGATGGTGAAAGTAAACAAGGTGGAATCAGACTGGTCAGATATTAAGGACACCAATCTATGCCAGTACAACTTTGAAGAATTACATGAAGAGACCTTTGCAAAATGAGAAAACTTGACAGGGAGAACACAAAGGATTGTTGACCTTGGTCTTGCACATATCACTATGTTCCCTCTATCAGTTCAGTGTCTAGAGTTGATATTAACAGTGGCCAGTACTTACAATCTTGCTACAAGACTATGCATGGATTCACAAAATAATGTGATTATTGATCTTACTCTGCAAATGTTCCAAAGTATATTTAATGTTCCTGATCCCCAGAACTTGGCACAGCTAATTGAAGCAGAGGCATTGGAGAAGTACAACAAGCATAAAGACTCCAATAAGTCTCACTTAAACAAAAAATGGTTGAAAATAGAGAGGAAATCCTTGAGAAAACTTGCAGATCAACCTAAGAGGGCAGATTTTAAGAAGGAAATGTCTGATTTAATATTGATGTTGTCCAGAGTGTTTGGGAAGAGGGATGCCTTCCACTTCAAGGAATGGATGTTTCATTTCATTCAAGTAATCTTATAGGGTGACTATTAGTTTGATTGGTCAATGATTGTTTCTGATGCCATACATGATCAGCTCACAAGGGTCAGACAAACTAAATCTTTCTTCATGAGTTCTTATGTGGTTTATGCTGCAGCAAGATTGGGGATTTTCCCAGGATTAAATAGAGTAGGTATAATGGGAGCCCTGGATGGGCAGAAGAAGGTATGGGAACATTATGATTAGTTATCTCTTCAAGTTGTTGAGACTCATTTTAGAAGATTCAATGATGCATTTTTATATGTGATTATCAACCAGTTAAGTGGAGATGCATGATACAGGTTGAGTCTAGAAGCTATGGATTTTATTGCTGAATGGGTAAGTTGGTACATCCAATACCCCAAATTTACATACTTCAGGTTATTTGGTTTTGAAGGCCATCCACATTTACTTCCAAGATGTTGCAGTAACAGGGTGGTGTTAATGGAATTTGTATATCAAGCCATTGGAGTTAATGCTCGGTTCGGGATTAAGCACAAGACTAGATGTCATAAATTTCCCATGAAGTTGGGGGAATATATTTGTCAACACTTGAAGGGAGAAAAGGTAGTTTGTAATGAGTTGATACAATTGAAATTGGGATTGTATACAGCTCGTAAGTATTTTGATCCAAGGAAGAAAATGTATACCTTATTACCTTCAGTGTTCACTAGACATTTTAATTTGTTAGAGGACTTTTGGTGCGATCGGCAAGATGAGTATGACTTAAGGAAGAAGAACTATGAAAGATTGCCAGTTGCACTTATGGCAGAGTTGGGTGTTAAAGAAAATATTCCTGACATGTTGGTGGATAATGGAATTGTATTGGATCCCTCATATGAAGCCTTGAACATTGGCACCAAAAGCTTAGATCCAATAGACTGGGATGAGGAAGAAACAATTGATATTAAGAAAATTAGAAGAACAGTCTTGGATAGAAGTGTGCAATGGTTGATGATGAAAAATCAAGCTCCTCAAGGACCAGTTCTTAAGAAGGGCAAAGGATACAAGAGAATTAAAAGAAAGACACCTTCCAAGGAGCCATTAGAATTCCTTCCTCTGGATGTTGAAGAAATAGAACTTGAGGTGGTGGATGAAGAAGAAGAAGCATCAGAGGGAGATGTTCCAGTAGGATCTTCTGTCTCAACGCCCACATTGGGTGAAACATCCACATAAGTCCCACTTACAAGGAAAAGGAGTAAAGAAGTTCAAGAAGGAGCACTTTATGGCATGGTTGAAACTCCCAAGGGAAAAGAAGTAGAGGAACAAGTTCTAGAAATTGAGATAGATTCAGATGAAACTCTGTCAGAGAAGGATTTGCAAGAGAACATGCCTCTAAAGCATACTATTGAGTAGATTTTGACACAATAAGAGAAATGGAAAATGTTTGAAGATGCTATAATAGATTCTGATGCAAGGTCTGCAGCAGAGAAACAAAAATAAATGGAAGCAAAGTTACAAGCTGATTATTTACTTCACCAGCAACAATTATAGTCAAAACGAGTTGAAATTGAGGTAATATCTGATGAAGCAGAGAAGCAAAGGAGGAAACAAGAACATGAGCTTAAAGTTAAAGCAGAAAATGACAAGTTAGATTTGATACAAAAGATCCATGATCTTGAGGAGGAGAAAGCAAGAAACCTGAGGGAAAAGGGAATCCTAGTTGCTAGGTTGAAACTTGCAGAAGAAGCTTGACAAAAAGAGGAAGGAGCAAAAAATATAAGGAAGGAAAAAGAGGCCAAAGAGCTGATTAGGAAACAACAGGAAGAAGAATCCAAAGATAAAAAACTTAAGTCTTTAGAAAGGGAAAAGTTAGAAGCCTTAGAAAAAGAGAAATTGGAAAGGGAGGCTCTAGAAAAGGAAGTTCAAGAAAGAGAAGAAGAGGAAGAAAGGAAGAAAAAATAACAAAAGGATAGAGAAGAGGTTGAGAAGTTGGTGCAGATGCATGTGCTGTAGGAGCAACAAGAGAAAACAAAGGTTGACTCTCAACCTCAAGTAAATATTCAGCCATCTTCTACAATTGTTGCTTCCACTTCCATGATGATGACTGGTCCTAGTGCTCCTACTTGGTTGAAGTTGGACCTGCAGAAAAGAGCAAGAACACCTCCACAACCTCTTAATTGGGAGGATATGATGAAGGGGATAGAGTAAGAAAATCCTAAGAAAAAGGCTAAAATCTTACATTCTACCAGACTCGTGGATAAAGGGGAGATAGTTGCTGAATGTACCATGCCTATGACAGAAAAGGAGGTAGGGGATATGCAGCTAACAGACTATCAGTTGAGTATGGTTAATTTGGGAAGACCCACTAGGAATCAACAAATGAATCTAATTGATGTAGTGGCTTCAACAACTAAATCAAGAATGATGAAGGACAAACAAAAGAAGGATGAGCTTAAAGCTCAATTGGATCAATTACATTCATTCTTAAAGAGTGTCTCCTCTCCAAGGTCACAGCAGGTTGCAGCCATTGAGACTCCTATTTTGCTAAGTAAAAAGGAGGTGGACGATTTGGTGCAGCTTAGAGGTAAGGTAGAGATGGTAGACAAATGGAGAAACAAATTGAACCAAGAGGTAGGAGAAGTTTTAGTAAGAGGGTTTAAAGCCTACAAGGAGGCAGAAGGAGTGATAAAAGAGATGCATCAATATATCAAGGCATCAGAGAAACAAGAAGAAGAATATAGGGAGTATAGTGAAAAATTGGAAAAGGTGAAAACATTGCCTCTAACAACTCTTTTAGAATAGTCCATACTTGAGAAAGATAACAAAGACTTTGTGGAGAAGACTTCTTGCATACTCAAGTTTAGGACTGGCTTTTTGAGCAAACACAAGGATGAAATTCAGGAAGTAGTGAATAATTTGATTGAGCAGTTAGAAGAGTTGGAAGCGATCATTGCCATAATTGTGGATGTAAATGTAATGAACAAAGATGGCATGCCTTTGAATTAGGTTAAAGAGAAATGGAATGAAATATTCAAAGGACTCCTATAAGAAAAATATGATAAAGAAGATTTGGTAATAGATCGGCTTGTAGAAGTCAAAGAAGAGAGAAAAGTTGCAGGCAGAGAATTGATAAAAATAAAGAGTATGAAGGAATTTGCTGCAGCTGAGCTGGATGGGATCAAATTTGAGGATAGCTAGGTTGATGGGCCAGAAATGTATACATTACAACAAGTCTTCACCAGTTATGATGAGTTCATTGCAGATCCGGCTTCACATGCATGAAATTTTCCATGCATGATATTCTCCTTCCTTGCATGTTGCATGCATAATAGCACTGACAGTCTTGGGGGCACATGACTTCTTTTCTTTTCTTTTATCTTCTATTTTTAGTTAAACTAAATGTCTAATGTAAGAACTCAAGATCAAAGTTGATTTGAGTTTCCAAGAAAGTTGTTGTTCCTAAAAAGGTGGAAAGCCTAAAATAGAAGTGAAGTTCAAACTTTTTGTATATCTATAAATACCCAAGCGGTATTATATTGTAAAGGTTGACTAATTGACAATTTTATTGGCTTACCTAATGCTAGGAGATAGAATTTTGTAGTGATTCTATAGAGATACATTGTACTTGATCTTTTACAGTTAATAGAATTGGAGGTTTTCTCGAAATATGATTTTTAGAATTAAATTGTTTGTTTGATAAGGCTGATAAGTTATGATCTATCTGTATGCAGTGATTGTACTGAACATAATATTTCTTGAATGATGAAAGTCATTTGAAGGAATCAGATTTAAGGATTATCTTATTAAATTGTCATTGAGTTGAAGTTATTAAAAAGTTTGTTGATCTATAATCTTGATGATGAATGAATGTGTGTTGTTTTGAAACCCTTGAAATATTGGTGAAGAGTAATTGCAAAGTTAATTAAGCACCTAAAATGTATTCAGTGGTATAGGTTATGTTATGGATTGTATCATCTTATGGTTTGATGATTTGTTAGGAAACATTCGTTGTTGAAGGTATATGTCTAGATGCTAGATAAATTTGATTCATACTTACTGGTTTACCCCTTTGTTCTATCTTTTTCTTTTATTTAAAACCCATTGATTTACAGGAACTATTTTGATAAAAAGAGTCATTGCTTGAATCTTTTATTACCAGCACAAGCCCCTTGAACATTACAGTTGCATGAACCAATTGAGTGACACCAGACAATTGAGAACCAACTACCAGGACCTTGGGAGTTAGGCCACTATATGTTGTCTTTCTTTTTCAGGAGAAATAGAGTAGAAATATTATGTTTTAATGTTGTGTGTGTCATTTTAACCATCAACAGGTCACTATCTTATCCTATAACCTTTTGGGATGCTATGAAAGTATCATATGGCATGTATGATGGCCTCTTTTCTGCATCAACCTATCCCCTTTGCACAACTTGTGAGTAGTGGCATAAGTATAACCTTCACCTTGCAAGACCTATCGATGGGATTCAATAGAGAACCATCTCCTCTTTATATCCCTAGGCGGATCAATGGGAACATTGTAGCAGGTGTTCTTATTGACCTGACATCTTAGGTGAATATTATAAATGAGGAGATTATGTTAATTAACTTCCCACACAAGGATGGGTACAATGCACCCATGAGCACCATCTGTGTGCACAATGAGCTTTCTATATCTCCACTAGGAAGTATCATGTTGTCATTCCTTGTGAGACCTAAGTCTGTAAACCTATTGTTTGATATAATCATGGGGTCTAAACTCTTCAAAATGAAGTTGGGTATCCCCTGGTTAGTAACTATGAACATAGTTCCCTCACTTGTGCACAAATTCCTGAAGTTCATTCATGGGGGGTCGATGCATGTGATTCATTACACTAGTTATAAACCACCAGTTTCGAATGATAGCTACACCTTAGACCACTTTAGGCCCACACCTTTTGGTCCTCTTTCACCTAGAAATGACCTCTTGTACTAGACATACCAAAAGTACAAGAAAAGGTGCTTAATGCTAAAAGTGAGGTACCCTCCATCACCTTATGTTGTTTCACATAGGGCTTGCCTAAAATCTGACAGTGATTCCACCAAGGCCCATAGGAGGGAAGAAGAAAATCCCTCTCAAGGTCCCTCTTCTTCCTCTTCCATTGTTTAACCTGATACTTCTTCTTACCCTATTGTGATGCCATCAGATTTTTCTTTGTGCTTGTGAGAGAATCCTATGGTGCCTGCTTGGCAAAAGCTTAAGCATCCTACATTTGAGCTTCCTATTCTACCCACGAAGCCTAGGCCTATTCAATACGGTATAAAAAAAGGTCCTCGTGGGGAATCTTCTATGTCCCGACCTTCATGGACCCCTACTGCTCTTATTCCCAAAGTAATAAATTGGAAGAGGCCCATTGTTGAGGCACTAGATTTGATTCCCCTGGCTATTTCTCAACCTACTCCTCTTGCTCCCATTCATGAGTCTGTCCCTCTATTGGAAAAAACTATGGTGGACACTCCCATGGCTAAGGAAGAGCTTTCTATCACTTCATAGCTTCTGACCTCTAGCTCAAAGAGTCATAGGAACCACCTTACACATAAGCACAAGTACCAATGAAAATATCTCATGGATGGGCAGGGTAACTTGCAAAGGAAGGAAGGGTAGACAACCACCCCTATTTAAGGACCTCCTATTATGTACTCCTCTCTCCTCCCATTTGCTTATATTCAACCGAGTTTAGTATCACTTCCAACTCCTACTGTGAGTGCACCTAACCCCAAAAGGGTGTAGGTGTTCATCACTCCTTCAATTGAACCACCCTTACTGATGTCCCTTCTAAACATCACTTCTTTTCCAAAACCCATAGATATGTCGAATACTTTGGTGGTATCTGATGTTCTTTTCTCCTCCTCTTCTTTTGTGCCTCTTGCCTCATCTATGGGGAGTTTGCATCCCTTGACAAAGTAGAAGGTAGAGAGTGGGCCTTCTATAAATGGAGGGCATAAGAGGATCTCACCTTATCTAAAGGGTGGTCCTATGTTCTCTTGTTATTTCTTAGTGACATAACCATCCCTGACTTCCCCCGAGTTCATCACCACTCCCAAATCACTCGGTGAGCCAAGTGGTGAATCTTGGGCACAATCCTCTCCATCCATTGAGGTATGACATGGCACTCTAGTAAAGTGCATGTTTAAATCTCTAGATGAAGTTTTGACCTTGTTAGTAATCTTCACAAAATCGTTGACCCTAGCTCCACAAGAGCTTAGCAGAGAAGACCTTGCAAGGCTTTCTTCGCTAGCCCTTATTGTGGGAGGGTCAGAAGCTCCTCCCCTTAATATTCCACCACTTTGGGCTTGTCCACCTTCCCCTTATGATGATCTAGAGTGGGAATCAAACAACCTCTTTTTCGATGAGTGTTAAGGGGAGACCTCTTCTTTACCTTTAGAATAAATATGTGTTTGTTGTGATGTGTTCCCCCATGATCATGCTATGTGTTCCTAGATGACCCTTGTCACCCTTATTAGTGCTTGGATACAAGAGTAATTTTTTGTGTTGTAAACCTTCTTTTATTTATATCATCATATTCTTCCATGTTTGTGTTTGAATTTATAAAAAATTGGGGATGATGCAAAGCATTGGGGGAATTTAGGCTCCCCTTCCATGTTGCCCCAATTTTTTATTTTTACTTTTTCTTCTCATTCATTCTTCACATGGTTTCATCTAGTAGGGGGTTGATGATAGTTCATTTATATACTAATATTATACTTATATATATGAGTAGCTCTAACCTCAAAATATCATATCACCCTTGTGTTTCTTATTTGTTATCTTTCTTTTTCTCTTTCACTCTTTTATTATCCTTCTCTCTTCTTTGCTTGAGTTGTCCCTCTCATGTGCGACAATGCCCTTTCTATAACACATCAATTTTTAGAAAATGCATTTGGTTTCAATGAATCTTTTCTTGAGAATATTTGCAAACCTTTTTGAAAATCACATTCTTGACTTGAAACCCTAACATAATGTGTTTCCTTCATCATGGGTTTGTAAAGAAAGAACTTTAGAACTTTCCTCTTAGGTAGAAACAAATTTTACCTTCCCATTGTGAGGGGGCACTTTCTTCCTTTTGAATTCCTTTATGAAGTGAACATATTTTGAAAGGATTCCTTGATGATGAATCAATTTGATAAAGAACATATTTCTTTTACTTTGAAATAGTGTGTCCCTTGAGTGGACCCCCTTCTACACACCAGGTTCCCAAGAGACCACTTTGAAAGCTTTATAATTTTTTGATGGCCTACATTACTATCAGCTTGATTGCCTATGTGGTTGCTTTTTTGTATGCTTTATCTATGGGTAGACATGTTTCTTTGCAGGTGCAACTGTAAATCCTCTTTCTAATTTAACTCTACGGAGTCCCCTCCTTTAGGTTTCCTCCATGCAAGTGATCTTGGGGGATGCCTCCTTGTAGGTTTGTGGGCATGTAAGGCACTTTCATATAGGTTTCCTTTATGTGAGAAATCTTGAGGGATACCATCTTCTAGGTCTACGGGCCTATAAGGTGCATGCTTCACGGGGTTTCCTTCATGTGAGAGATCTTGGGGGCTACCTCCTTGCAAGTTTGTGATCCTATGAGATGCTTAATTCTTTGGGATTACTTCATGTGAGAGATCTTGAGGGATACCTTCTTATAGGTCTATGGGATTGTGTGGCACTTTCATCCTATGGGATTTTTCCATCGTTGGTCTAAGGGCCTTTAATGTACCTTATGTAGCTTCATAGTATCGTAGGGCTATGGAGTCCTTTGTTTTGTCCTACACTTTTGAGCTTACCAAATTGCTATTTGTTTCCTCGATAGTTTAGGTATACATTTCTAACCATACAAACTCTTTGATCTACTTTAAGGAAAGAACTCATTATTATTCATGCTCGCTAAAATGGGGGAAAAATGTATAAGAGTGAATTTACACCCCTCACACAAATTCCCCTTTTACACATGCTCCCCTTAGAAAACCAAATCTGAAGGAAAAATTCCACATCAACTAGCTACTTTCCTTCCAATTGGTATCTATCTATTGTGTTGGTGGGAGAATATTTTTCATGGATCCGTGTGTAGCATGCAAACATTCACATGGTGCACTTACGTCCTTGATGGATTCCTTTGTTTGAAGTTAGTAGAGGTGTTACACTTTTGATTAAGGTTGATTTGTAACATCCCTCTTGAACCAACCACACAAAAAAATGGCAGATTATTCCCATGTCTCCTTCAAAAACATTCTTCATTCATTTGAAGGCTCTTAGCAATTTGGAGCTCTTCACATTTTTTCTCTAGCAATCTCTTCACAAGCTACAACACTTTCTTCACTCTCAATTAGCACTTCAACACTCCATTGCAATAACAACACTCCATCAAATCCTCAATGCAAGTGTGAAGCAAGTTATTATAGTGTGGGCTTGAGGTCTTGCAAGACCTCCCTTCATCATAGTCGAGGATGTGGTGACTATTTCAAGCCTTCTTTCTCCTCCATTGGCTAGTGATCTCTTGGTGGAGGTGGTAACATTTTTCTCCTCTCCTTTGTGATTTGGTTGAGTAGCTCTTTATTGTTTTGTAGTGTTATTTGAATTCCTTCTCTCTTTACTTCTTTGTTGCATATTTCTCTCTCATTGCTATTTGGTTGTCCATATAGGTGGAAACACCAAAATGGGGGTCTGACTAAGGCAAACCCCTATACAACCCCAACAATTTTCCCTTCTTTCTTGTGTGTAGGTGGATGTGCTTTTAGAGCTAGTTGGTGAACTAGTGCCTTGGTGAGATTATCTTTTTTACTTTAGCTCTCATTTATTTAATTTATCATTTCCACTTGTACTTGTCATATTTGATAGTTCTATTTTGTTCATTTAGGAGTAATTAGCTAGGTTGTCAGCTCATTTTCTGCCAGTTCATATTTCCTTTTCTACCCTCTAGCCATACAGATGCCAATGCACATGAGAGATACTAGTGTGTTGTGTTGTCTGTAATACCCCTTCATTTTGCTTCTTGTTCAAGTTGCTTTATGCTATGTTTGGTTGCAGTTACTTTGATACTGGATACATTTTGTTTTGATGTTTTGATCGCTACTATTGAGCGACAACTATTATTGTAGGATGTAGTTATCTGATTATTGTTTCACATGCATTATGGATTAATGATGTTGTAGAGTCAACATGAGATATTATTATAAGATTATTGGAATTATGGTGGAAGTGTTAGTTTCAATGAGTGTATTGGTGAAGAGGACGGTTTCGCATCACTCACTTGCGAGTGCCCTACAAATCCGTAATTCCTTCTTCACGGTGTGTATTATATGCTGGATATATTGTATGATGTTGTTTACTTGGTTGCAGGATTGTAGGTACATGACATCGACTCCACCTGGTTTCACAGGTTTGAGCGTGTCGATCCAACGGTTAAGTTGAACGAGAGATAGTAGCTAGGTAACATGTGTCAAGTTTACACCCTAGCCTTAGTGTGTCATCAGTTGTGTGTGTCGAGTCATTGTCTGTCTTGCTTTGATGTTATTTAATTCTGAAGCATTCTTGATTTGGAAATAGATATTTAGAATAATTGCATTTAAATCATGTTGATGGTTATTTAATTTAAATAATGCAATGTGGATAAAAGTTTATATTTAAATTAATTAATTATATTTAATTTATTTAATTAATTAAATTTAATCTAAGGGGATTGAATTTAGTTATTAAATAATTAAATTAATTAATTAAACGTGATGCAAGAGAATGAAAGGAAATAAAAGAATTAAAATTAAATTTGGAATTTAATTCCAACGTGTGGGAATTAAATTAGAAATTGTAATTAAATGTTTATTTGAGAAACTAGTTGCAACTTTGGAATTTAATTTATTATTTGAAATTGCATTTTAAATTGAAATTGAAATTAATATCTAATTTGCATGTAATGTGAATTAGGATTGTAAAAATTGAAATTGAAATTAATATCTAATGGCATGTAATGTGAATTAGGGTTGTAAAAATTGAAATTGAAATTGAAATTGAAATTGAAATTGAAATTGAAATATCTAATTTGCATGTAATGTGAATTAGGGTTGAATTAGGTATTTTTGATTTATAAGGAATACATGTTTTAATTTTAGGGCAGAAAGTTTTTAGAAAAAAATACAATTTTACAATAGGGAAGAAATTTTGGAAAATTTGCACAAGGGTTTGAAGAAAGTTTGATTGTAGAATTGATTGAAGGAAAAATTATTTGCATTTGTTGGATTTTGGATTGGATTCATTGGAACATTGAAGAAAATTCCGGAAATCTTTGGAGGAGACTTGCATCAGAAATTCATCTCTTCTTGTAGCTTCTTGTACTAGGTTTTCCTCTTTGTGTTTTATTGTTCTTGATTGTTTTATTTAAAATAGTAATGATTAAAGATTTGTTTGTTAAATTTGTTTTAGAAAATAAATTTGATATTAGAAGAAAAGAATTAAACAAATTTGCAGCCTTTGCTTGTGAAAATTCTTGAGTGAAAATTGTGAAAACCTTAGTTGAATTTAAATTATTTGGGGAAATCGATTTTGTTGTTATTGAAATCAAACATAGAGATTGAACAATGCATTTAGAATGTTTTTAGAAAATGAAACCTTCTGTTTATTATTAAAAAATGGATTTTTAAATCTGTAGTATAGTTATATTTTTCATGGTAAAATGGTCTAGTTGCGTCGCCTATAACTCCACTTACACAAACTGGGTTGTCAGGAAATTTAAAGGGTTTTTGCATTTTGAAATTTTCTTATCCCTGTCAAAAAATCGTAAATACCTAGATCATAGTTTTTGAGTTATGCTTGAAACATGAGACTGCTATTAAGTTATTTTCCCATGGCTGTTCTGAAAATAAAATAATAATAAATTGATATTTATAAATATTAATATTTTATGTATTGTTATTATAATATTAAAATATTATTTAATAATATTTTATATTATAATTTATAATACTAAAGTATTATATTTATTTATATTATTTTAAATAAAATTTGTATATTAGATTAGTGGAATTAAAATTATAAACGTATGGGGAAATTATTGTTTATTTTAAAATGGCATGTTAAAGTTTAATTGAAAGAGTTAAATATTTGAGTTAAAGAATGCAATATATTATTGAATAGAGATTTAAAAATGGATTGATTAATGTATATGGAAAATGGATATAGAAATAGTATGTTATTATATTAAAGTGATTGAATGTTTTAAATAGAAAATTGAATGAGATGTAAGATTTGGTTAGGAAATGGAAAGAGTTTACTTGCATAGATTTGTGTCGATTTAAAAGTAAATTAAGAAGTTGTTTTATTGATGAGGCAATCAATTATGTTATTTATTAATTTCTATTTAGATTAATTGAATCATTGTGATTGCATTATGAAAGAGATATGGATTTAGTATATCCAAAAGTAGTATCTTCCTCATGATTATCTTAAAAGATTTAATTCTTTGTATTCTGTAAAGGGAAGTAAGTTTAATTGTTTTAGATTTCCAATAATGAAAAGGGAAATAGAGGTTATGATTATTTTAGATGATCTAGTTATCGTGTCTTTGAATTTTTCAACACTACCTATTGAATGAGTATGGATTTAGGAAATCCAAATATTAGATTTAATTGATGACTTGAATGCTTTTGTTGCAATGTCGTCAAGTTGCATTGTGGGTTTTGGGATTTAGTGTTAGTCCTAAATTATAAGTCTTCCAGAAGAACTTAGAGGATAAGGGTTGTTGAATCTTTATGCCATCCAGTTGTTTTCCCTTGAGTAGTGCATGGCGTCTTTTCAGTTTTACCCGGTTTCCACGAATGAGGATGTTTGCACCTCCTTGGTTTAGGAGTGGATTATGGGATCCGTGTCTCCTTGTATGGAGTGACCTTGTTATGTGGTTTCATCTTGTTGCCTCCTATGAAAGGAGTGGACTATGTGTTTGTTGCCTCCAAGATGTTTGGAGTGAGTTTCTATTATTTGTATCCTCCTTGTGTTGGAGTGGATTATGATGCCTAGTTGGTATGCACTTGTGTTTCCCTTGGTGATTGGTTGTGAGTGCGTTGTCCATTAGAAGAGTGGCTTCTGTTAGGTGTTAGAGCCCAAAGAGGTAAACTGGATAACCTTCAGGAGTGATTTAAACAAGTGATAATTAAAATAATGTACTTAGAAGATTAGGACTAACTTCTCACTAATCAAGATAATTTTACCTCACTTATAGAGACAAGGGCTTGTTTAAACTTAGGATGAGTGGGAAGGCTTGGAATGGCAAGATCAACTATCTTGTTCGTACGAGAGATAGTTGATTCCGCATGAGTGAGTATGAGTGCCGGGATTCGGTTGAGGCCACCAAGATTACTTGTGTCGGAGCCTATGAAGAATGCCCAGAGGAGATCTCATGACAAACCTTGCGATGTCACTCTATCTAGGACAACTGTTGTTAATTGTTTTATGTGTATGGTTCTGTGAACATACTTGATTATTATTATGTCTGGAAGTAATGTGACCTATGTCAGTGATGTTGGAGTTGTATTGGATTTGTACTTGTATTGTACTTGATTCGTACTTGTATGGTGAATGAGTTGTACTTGTTAATTCATTTGGTTGGTTATAACAATATGAGTCAGTTGAGTCTGCCTTTGGTTAGAGGTAGTAGAATCTTTGTCCATGTTACTTTGTTACTATCTCCTAGCATGGGGGGTGGGCCTTCGGGTACCAGATTGGTTGGGTGGAACATGCACCAAAACCGTTGGGTCCCCATCGATCTTCAGTACTTGGTGGCGAGACATCCAGATGGACAGCTCGCGGTTCTTGTTGTAATTTCTTGCATTGTAATATTTCAATTTGTATATGATACTTTATCCCTCTTTTGTAAGAGGTGGAGTTATGTAATTGTAATACATTTGTACTAGTGTCTCATTGTGGGAATGAGTGATGTAACTATTGGATTAAGTTAATGTTTATGAGATTGTATCTTGGTTGATTATCTTATTATGTTATGTGGTACTTTTATGATGTATGATGTTTATTTCATAAAGTTCTTAATGCTATGGTTATATGTAATATGTATGTGTGAGTTTAAGTAATCCTAACCTTGTAGTCTTGAAGATGTTGTTAATTAGTAAGTAAATGTGTATGTTAAATGCACTTTATAAAAAAAAAATTGGTTCGCTTATGATGTTAATTACAACTTCCTTTAGGGTTGCAAGGTGGGGCATTACATTGTCATCCCATAACCACACTTTTTTCCTTGAATAGAGAGTTGTCTAAAGTGCAATATTGAATCTGAGAACTAGCTCACCTAACCCCAGCCTAGATTTTGGGTCTGAAGAGCGGTAGAAGCACCTTATAGTCCTCATCATTCTTGTCCCTTGTTTCATAGAATCCCTTTAGAGTGAGGTAGTTTAGGGTAGCCTTCCGCTCTTGACTCTCTATGACCTGGGGCCTTGATGTGATTGGTCCCCCTCTCTTATAGTACTCTTAGTCAATGCAACTTTTAAAAATATCATTCTCTCAATTTCTTCATCTGACGGTCCTCTTAGTAGCACATTTATCTCATATATCTCCAAAGTACAAACATATGATCCTTTTCACTATCTTCATTAGAAAAAAAATTGTTGGTTGTAAGCATCTAATTTATGTCTCTGATTATCAACATATATTTCATGTGATTCCTCATGAGAGGAACATTATTCTCCAATAAAATATGATCTATTCATGAGAACATGTATTTATTCATCAGTTTCATGGGATGAATCATAACAATTGGGTGCATTTTTCTCCTATTCTAAGGATTTTGCTGCTGCACATTGATGAGGAGAATGTGGCAATTGACAAGAAATGCACCAAGGGGATTCATCAGTAAAGTTTGTAGAGTTCTTTTTGTAATGGATCTAGAGGGACCTTACCTTGCATATTATTCTAGTTATTTTGGATTGGATTTCCATTATTCCAATTGGTATTGTAAGACTGATCATATAATCTAGGAGGCCTTTCATTTCTTTGAAAATTGGACTTGTCATTTGACAACCCCTTTTTAGCCTTAGATAATTTTTTATCTATATTTTTTAAAGTGCTCATCACTTTATCTAGCTTATCATTAGTATAAGATCCTTTTTCTTGGTCACCCTTAGGGATTTTCAAAAAATTTACATCTTCTCTTCTTCCAACATTTCCTATAGCCCTCTTATTGCTCTCAATGTGTAGAGAAAATTTATAAGCATCCCTACAAGTTTGTGGATTCTTATCTCTAAGAAGATAACTCATCTTAGAATCAAAAGAATTACATTATGAAACCAAACAAACAAGTTTATCAATTCTCAAATGAGCCAAGATTTTGAACATAGGTTTTTGAAACCCTACATTGAATTTAGGGACCATTTCATTATGTCCCTTAGTAATAGTATTAAATTTGTTCAACATAAATTTGAGTTCAATCTTATCACCATATTTATCTCTAAATATTATCTTGAATTATTCCCAGGACCTTATACCTTCAACTAGTAAATATATATACCAAGCCCAAGCATCTTTGATGAGTTACTAAATAAAAAGTTTCATCACATCCTCATTTTTAACTTCAAATTTATCCATTGTGTTATTGAATGACCTTAAATGATCTTCCCCTAACATGGCACTATTTCCAAAAATAATGACTAGAACATTTCTTATGTCATTAGGGAATCAATTTAGATAACCTAGTATCCCATTAAAACATAGTTTCCTATATCAATCCAATTGCATTAGCCTTTTGGCATATTTTGGTCTCCCTAATCTAGTTGATCTACACCACCACCTTACCCTCCACTATTCTAATTCCCTTGAAATGTATTTATCCCTCCTATATTTTGATCTCCTTTCTGATTGGAAGTACTTCCACTAGAGCTTTGTGGTTGGGAAAGGGGAATAGATTGAGTAGTGGTAGAAGGAATATTCAAGCTAATTGTTGGGGTAGGATGAGGTGTATAATAAGGTATGTTTTGATAATTCAAGGTTGAAGGATCTCCAATGGATGATTTTAGAAAAAAAATTTCTTTGCATCTCTACATTATCAACAAGAATTTGTTCTTTTTCTAGCTGACTTCACAATCACTCATTTTCCAATTATAATTTAAGATTTGTAAGATCAGGAGCTATGGTTGTAAAATTACCAGTGGATGACACATTTTTATTTATAATTGGTTCCTTTGATTGATTTATATGCCTTTTTCCTATGCCAAAAGGTTGTGATGGATTATTTGTAGTAGAAAGGGCTACAACTAATTGGTTACAATAGATCTAGTCCATGTGTTTTTGGAATAATTTTATATAGGAACATTCAAAGTAATATTTTCATGCACAAGTGTGAGAAGATGTTGAGGAGATGTGGTAGGAATGGGAATAGGCTCATCATGAACCATGAATTGATCCCTCTCGACCATAATAGACTTTATCTTTTCTTCCTTTTCATTTGCTTGTTTAACTCTCAATTATTCAAGCATCCAAGCCTCTTCTTTAAGCTTTAAGATATCTTGAATCAAGTCTTCTTTATTTGGTAGAGTTACCTCTTAATCAAATTTTTTAGTAGTATAACTTGTAAGGTTAAACACCTCCTTTTGTGAAAGGGGATCTAGGTTCAACCACAAATACTTTTAAATGTATTAAATCCTTGAGTATTATGAGTGGTAATGGTACCAAGATTTAGTATCCTTGCTGTAAAGGTTGCATCAAAATCCCTTTCATAGAATTTCTATTCCACCACTAGTTTTGAACCAAGAGGATTTGAACTAGCTTGCTTACCACTAGCAGTTTTTGTTGTAATAGGAGTTTCCTCATTTACAGGGGCATTCCATATTTATATAAATCTCCATTCTACCCTCATGTAAATTTTCAAATGTAGAAATAGGAGGATTAACGTACTTACTTGATTCTGCATTTTTTCTCCTAATACTACTTGGTTTTTTACTACAATCTTCCCTCCAGACTTGTTTATGTGTTCTTCAATTTATTTATGGTCCCTCTCATGATGTTTGTAGCTTCTCATAACTCCCTCTCTTTCTTTCATGTAATTTTATTAATGCACTAGCAAAAGAGACTTAGAGTCTCCACCCAATTGATGGCAATTTGAAAATATATAATAACTCCTCAAGAGAATTGTAAATACAAAGATAATTAGATAGAAATTTTTAGACAATTCAAAAGAGACTAGGAAAGTCAATTCACAAAAAACAAACCTAAACGATGATGAGGATTTTTATGAATTTCTTCTTCAAAGAACAAAGAACCATTAAATGTTTTGACTTTCACTGTCTATGTTGTCAAACTAGAGACTTTAGACAAGTTTTTCCCTAGCAGAGTCACCAATCTATTGGTGTTTTTTACATACCAATCTGATATCATAGATAACCTATGGATTTTTCCATTTGCAATGGTTATCCATCTAGAGGGATTGGCCAACTAACAGGTGAAAGTTTCAATAGCTTTCCCTCTACACTTTGGGTTGTGTAAAACCTAGGAGGGTGATCCCTACAATGTAGTTAAGATTTTCTTGTGCCAATTCACCTCATACATTGTAAAATAATAGATATGGTCTACATATAATATCTTGAAATTTATAGAAATGCAAATATCTGGAAATATCTTCAAGAATTTAACATTTCAATAGTAGTAGAACATGATAAAACTTTAGTCCATCATACATCTCCAAAAAAAAAAAAGGTTTAATTATTTTGAACATATTTGTTTATGAAAGATCATGAAGATGAAACATACACATAGATCCTAGAATAGTGCCTTAACCTAGGGCATGGATTTAAATTCAATACAAATCATGATGCATAACAACATTTAAATCCTAACATCACTAAGCTTTTACAATATTTTATTACAATTTACACTCAGATATCCTAAACCAAAACTACTTATCAAATCCTTACACACACATGCACAAACCTATAATTCCATCAAAGTATTTTAACTAATTATTTGAATTAGAACTCTGATAAAAGCATACATTCATTGAAATGATAATGAATATAAAATGAAGGGTCCTTGATCAAATTTCCTTGACAATTCATTGAAAGAGTAAAATAGGAGAGGACTGGCTCCAAAATTATGTCATTCTTCTATTCAAATGCTAGTATTGTTATACAAAATTAAAGTTTGAGGAAAATAAAGACTAAATAACCTAAACATAGACTCACATTCTATTCTCTATGATTTTCATTACAAAAAATTTCCATGAGATCAATCAACAATCCTTGTAAATGGCACTAAATTCCCTTTTATAGAATAAGGGAGAAAACAAGCTTCAATACATTACACATGTCACATTTTCATTTGATATATAGTTATAAAATTAATAGACCTCAACCAATTATGATGGAATACCTCAAAATAGTCACCATCAAGTCATTGAGGAAAATTACCACATCCCTTAGAAAGTGCACATTGAGGTGGCAGTTTGTACTTTTGAAAACTAAATATTCCCCATGTTGAAGAAGTCACTTCCACCTTCCAAACTTCATCATGCTAAAGAAGATTATTGTACAACTAACCAAATATATATTTTTCTTCATCTTTACATGCTTTCAAAATTTCAATATATAAAACATAAAAAGAGAAAAATACAAAGCACACTCTCCACATCAACAACTTTTCAACTAAGGAGGAGAAAACTTCTAAACATTGTTATAACATAGGCTTAATCAATGAAATTTTCAAGCCATGTATTGTACTCCTCACTCAACCATTGAACATAAAACAATTTATACACCTTGGAAACATGTACATTATAGCTTGCATCCATAATAGTTTTGGACTCCTTTACAAATAGATCTAAATTTATCTCCATCTTGAGTAATTCATCAAGAGAAATATTCAATTGAGCATACTCTACTTTTACTTATTTTAAAATAAAATTTGATAGTTATGGGGAAATATTCCCAAACTCATATTTTCATGTAAAAAAATCATTCAATTCTTCTTCCTCATTTAGGATCTTAGTCATGCCACTCCTCTCCATATCCCTAAACATTTTTAGCTTATTTTTCAGCTGCAAATCAAGCTTACTTTGAAAATCTAAAATTTCACCAAGCAATCCAATTTATTTTATTAACTATGGAAAATATGTTGAAGCTTTTGGATCACCTTCCATGTGTTTCATCATTTCTTTTACAACACCAAACCTTATGCTCCACTTATTCCATACATTCTAAAAAGCTTCCTAAACTTCAAAATGTTTCTTATAAGCTTCATGGGTGTTTTTGTAGAAACTTCATACATTATCCAACTTATATATTATAAATGCAATCCTATTTTCCAAAATATCATCAATAATTTTAGTAACAACTCTCCTTGCTTCCTCCTTGGATTTCTTCTCATCTTCTTTAGCTATCCATAATTCATCTTTCAGTATCCAAATTATGAGAGATAATGTATTTCTATCTTGAGCATAGAATTTAGGTGTGGTAGTGGAAGGTGGTAGGGAATTTTATGCTAACTTCTCCTAAATTGAGGTTGATTTCAACTTATTATACTCATCAAAAAAATTATTATTCTTGTCTAAAAATTTTCCATATTTCTCTTGTGACATCTCAATAGTATCTACACTCAACATAGCAGCATGTACAACTAGTTTGGTTGCTTAAGTGTGTGTCATAATTGAAGCTCTCTTCACTACAATATCACCTATGATCTCACCCACTGATCTGATTACTCTTGGCCTTCTTGCGTTTTGTCTTACTGACCATATTTCCAAAGTATGTAATCTTCGGCTAAAACTAGAATTTAATACCTTATTATCATATTGTTCCTTAGAGATGAAAGCATCATGATCTTTCCTAATGGTGTCCACAACAATAGTAGATGAAAAATCCCATCCTAGTAGCAAGAGGAGACCAATCTGTTTAACCAATTTTCCTCCTTTAATATGGAGATTTCTAAAATGTCTTTCATTATCTTTCCATCTTCATGCCTTTCAACATCATCATTCAAAGAAGGGTAAACTCCTTTTTCCTCCTCATTTATTTCTTTAATTTCCTTGCCTCTAACTTGGATCACAAATTATCTAAACTCGTTTGTCTACACAAAGTATTTTTCATCCACAAATTAATGGCATGCTCTTACCCTCACATCTTCATCATCAATAACATTTTCATTGTCAATTGTGGATAAAACCTTTTCAACAAGGACAAAATAATCCAAGAAATCATTCATAATAGGTTATGGGAATCTTTCTTGAACCTCTTCCTCATTAGGTGCATACTCTATAGATTATATCTCCATTTTTTCTGTCCTTTTGTTTCATCTAAATACTCCATAAGTGGGTTAACAATAAGTCCTTCAATTTCCATGGACTGGATAGGTGGGGTGTACTTGATTGAGCTAGCTAGTTTAGGATTTGAGCCTCTTGCTCCTCATTTCACTTCCTTGCAACTTCTTCAACTTGTCTAACCATGTCCATGAATGTTCCCTATTTGTAAGATTTCAAAATTTCTATAGCTTTTTTGAAGGGGTCCTCAATTTGTGCAAATAGACTTACATACAAAGGATTATCTTAAATCCTAGCTTCATCACTACCAAAAATATGCATCCATTTCTTTCTTCTATCACTAACTAGAGAATTTGATGCCATTTTTTTATTACATCTTCAATATACAAGAAATGATGGTAGAATCTAGATCTACCTCTATTATTTGCCTCTTTGTCTATAAACCCCTTGAGGTTGCAATTCCTAACCTTTTCCACACATTCTATAATTTTTAAACATATTTGCAAAATTATCATGGCCTTGCTTTGAAATGACCCTAAAATGTGAAAATGAAAATTGACCTAGAATGAAAGAGCCTTTCTTTGCAACCCTTAAAAATCTCCTTCTCCATAGCATTGAACTGCCATATGATCTCCATAAAAGTAAGTCTATCTGAAGCATATATAGGTAGAAAATGTGGCTGTAATAATGCACCATAAACACTAAAAACTATACATTGGGAGTGGAGATACTAGTCTCCCCAATTATGATCCAATTTAGTGCCTTAAATTATAAAGGCTTGATTATTTATTTGATGCTCTTAGAAATATTATGCATGGTATTCAAACCCAAATTATTCAATTTACCCATTTTTAAACCATTATAAAAAGCAATGTAGTTGGATTTAGGGTAATTTTGATCCCATATGTGTGTCTACATCTGCATTGGTACATCATTACCCTCCTCATCTATGAATTTTAGCTTCATCAAATTTATCCAATCCTTTTTTTCAATCCATAATAGCATATGCATCAAAATAGAATAATGTGTGAAACACAATGGAGCATTTAAATACTTCAACCCTACCAATTCCTTATGCATTTATTCAAAAATATATGATGCATAATCAAAGCCTCTATTTGAGTCTTTGTTTTGAATATCCATAGCCATCACCATCAAAGATACATGCATTCTTAGATCATACTTTCTTCTAAGAACTTGAGATAAACCAAAAAGGTTTTCTTGAAGTAGTCCTCAAACTCATCACAACTAAATGGTTCAACTTCTTTTGGGGTAAACCTCACACTTGTCTTCCCCAAGTCTCTTCTCTTGTGCCTTGAAAACACATGGTGTCTATAACCATACTTTTCCCTTTTATATTATTAATACAGTGCATTGAAGTTGATGGAAATAGTTGCAAAAGGATCCACCTCAAATGTTGTCACAATCTAACTCCTAGTAATACCCAATAAAGGAGACCCTTTCATAATTTTAATAACTTTGGCCTTAGGGTCATAACATTTAGCAATCTCCTTCATCAAATTAACTTCCACAAAAATATTTGGGACAATGAGTTTCCCAAGGTCACAAGTCCACAAATGGTAGGTCAGATGATGATTAGTTCTCATCATGTATGTGTAGACATGGAAAATATACAATTCGATCGGACTCACTAGATCCTGATTTACTAACACCATTTCATCTTGAATCATCTCCTTTTCTATTCATTTAATCGAATAATCTATATTTGATTAAATTCATCACCCTTCACCTCTTAATTAAATAAATCAACTTTATCTAATTAAGTCATCATCTCCTGTTATTTAAATAAATCAATTTTATCTAATTAATTATGTAATCCCCCTTTTAATTAAATAAATCATTTTATTTAATTAATCCCTAAAGTCATCTCATTTAAATTAAATAAATCTTTATTTGGTTTAAATCCAACATCATCCCTCTTTAATTAAATAAATCAAATCTTTATTTAATTAAGTCTCTAATCATTTTTCTCTCATTTTTTATTTAAATCAATCCTAAAATCTAAGTCAAAATGGTCAAATCATCTAATCTCTCATTAAATTAATCAAATATTGATTAATTTAATCTCAATCACTAAAATCCTCTAGAGAATGTAACTTGCACAATAAATCAATTACTTTGATTTATTTAATTACCTATTTTCTCTCAACATGGAATAAAGGAGGAATATTCCCTCAAATTTGAATTCAAATTTGAGTGGGCTTGGTACTTTCAAAAATTAATTTAATGCCTCTTACATGTCCTTGGCCTTGAGCCAAGTGACATTAACTCCATTCTTCTTGTAGACATCCAAATTTGATCACTTCCATATGATCAAAATCGTCTATTCTATTCATCTATTTCATTAATAGTGATTAAATAATTTATTTAATCATTATTTAATCTTTTGCCTAAGGTTCCTAAAGTATCTAATTAAATAAATTAAATACTTTACCTTACCCCCTTGTATTCTCTAAATTAAATAAACATGACAAGTTATTTAATTTTGTCATTTAATCTATTTGGATTAAAACCAATTTTTAATTCCTCTTTTCTCTCTCCTTGTCACATTCTCCATAACCCTTTTTTAATCCAGATTAAATTAATTAATCTGTGATTAGGAGGATGTGCACCACTTAATCAAGATTAAGTGTCACATCCTCCATAATCTCCCACTTGACTCTAATCTCTCATTAATTATCCTAATTTTGTGTTTGCACAACCTTAATTAGAATCATTAGCCACATTTGGCTTACCTTTTCTAGTCAACCTTCTCACTTACCATTTTTAGCTTGGACTCTCTTCCCCATGTGAATTTTTAATTCACATTTATCTGTACAAGGTTTTTCTCTTCCCCATGTGAATTTTTAATTCACTTTTATCTTTCTAAGGTCTTCCCCATCCCCCATGCAAGATTCTAGAAGCCTTGACTTGTCACTTCACATGTGCCAAGGGTTTCTAGAACCTTGGACTTGTCACATCACCCACATGTGATGAATCTCCAATTTTTTGGAGACCCTCTTTTATCCACTAGATTTTTCTAATCATTATGAATTTTTAATTCACTTTTATTCCTCCAAGGAATCTTCTCATCCCCCAAGATCCACCTCATGTACTTTCCTTCCACCTCATTTCCACATCACTCCACCCTAAGACATCTCACATTTCACATGTCAAGATGTGAGGGCTTGTGAGTCCTCAACTCACCATAGCCCTTCATCTTGATCTTGTTGGATCAATCCCAACCATTGAATTCTCTAGAGAATTCCAATTATCCTATAAATACCCCTTCATTTCTCTCATTTTAAAGGATCAAGTCTTTTGCAAAAAAACTCTTGCAAAATTGTCATTCAAGTTCTCATCTATTTTAGCACTTATATCATCAATCCATATTGCATCAATTCATATTGCATCCATTCAACTTCATTGTCATCCAAGGAGCACACAATTCTTGAAGAATCAAAGGGCCAACCAAGGAAGGAGCAGCAAACGAAAGGTATAACACACTTAAATCATTAGTTTTTTTATTCTTACTCCTTTGTTTCACCATTTTCTTAGGTTGATCTTATTGAGGTGCCCTTTTATCTTGTTACTTATTTTCCTTGCATTATTAGTTTTCTATCTAGCATCTCACATTAGGAGTAAAATTTTATTAGGATCACATTTCTGGCACATTCGGTGGGACCCACAAAGGGGTCTCTTTCTTTTACATTTTTTGTTTTTTAGCTTGTTTATAGATTCAGGTCACAGAGGGGCGAACTTGCCCTCTTGGATGCTGAAGAACTGCGAACTTGCCCTCTCGAACACTACAGAGGGGTGAACTTGCCCTCCCAGACGCTGTAGAAGGGTGAACTTGCCCTTTTAGATGCTACAGAGGGGCGAACTTGCCCTCCCAAATGCTACAGAAGGGCGAACTTGCCCTCCCATATGCTGCAGAAGAGTGAACTTGCCCTCCCATATGCTGCAGAGGGGCGAACTTGCCCTCCCAAACACTGCAGACGGTGAACTTGCCCTCCCAGACGTTACAGAAGGGTGAACTTGCCCTCCCGAAAGATGCAGAGGGGTGAACTTGCCCTCCCGGATGCTGTAGAGGGGCGAACTTTCCCTCTCGAACGCTGCAGAGGGGCGAACTTGCCCTCCCAGATGATGCAAGAAGGGCGAACTTGCCCTCCTAGATGCTGTAGAAGGGCGAACTTGCCTTCCTAGATGCTACAGAGGGGTGAAATTGCCCTCCCAAATGCTGCAGAAGGGCGAACTTGCCCTTGCTGTTCAAATTTTCTAACTGTTTTCTGTAGAAGTAAAAACACGCCCTCCCAGTTCAGCATTTTTCACTGTAGAGGGGCGAATTTTTCCTTAACAACACATTCGAGAAGGTGAAAAAGTGGCATTTTAGCTTCATTTTTGTCTCTTTCTTTTGTTGTTTTGTGCTCTAATCCACTAATCCTGTTTGTTGGTGAGTGAAGTCAGATTTCTTGCTAATATCTTGAGTATTTTATTGCAAATCACAAAGGGCAAAAAATATAAACAACTAACATTTGCTTGCAGGGCCTTTGTTTTATTCTTTGAAAATCTTTCTTTACTGTTTTATCTATTTATTTAGCATAAATAGGGGAAAGTAATATTGTTTGCTTGCTGTGTTTGTTTTATTTATATTACCCTAAGGGGACATTAATTTCGTTCTCATCTTCTCCCTTTGCACTTTTGTGCAGATCCGAAGGGGGTAGTTGGAAACGGTTAGTGTTTTCTTCTTAGAGGGACCTGTTTGGGGATTTCATCACCCCAAAGGATGATCCCAACCACGCGTACCAGTGGGGCATATAAAGGGGGGAGAGCCAAAGTTGTACCTCAATCCAGTTGCATTGTAATTAGTGAAGTGTTGAAGCTAGGGTGATACCTAGATAGATGTAAAGAGTTGGTCTGAGCCTTTCAGTATCTCGCTAGGGTTCCTGGCTCATGCTTGTGATTGACTAGTGTTCACGGTTTGTGCCTCACGTATCGAGCATATATCAAGGACTCCTTAGAAACTTTGTTCATCCTAGAGTAAGACCTTTGCTGGCCATACCCCTTAACACTAATCATAGGAATGTGCTTGTTCAAAGTGTCTTTCTATGAAGAACCAATGAGTTTTAATAAGTCAAACTATCATTGAATCATTTTAGGCCCTTGCCAAAATCCCTTATCCAAACCAAGTTGTCTTTTCCACTGCAGAGGGACGAACTTGCCCACTATTTCAACCTTTTCCACTGCAGAGGGGCAAACTTGCCCCACTGTTTTAGCCTTTTCTACTACAGAGGGGTGAACTTGCCCAACTGTTTCAACATTTTCTGCAAAGGGGCAAACTTGCCCAACTATTTCAGCATTTTCTGCAGAGGGGCAAACTTGCCCCACTGTTTCAGCATTTTCTGTAGAGGGATGAACTTGCCCCTCTATTTCAACATTTTCTGCAAAGGGGTGAACTTTCCCCCCTATTTCAACATTTTCTGTAGAAGGGTGAACTTGCCCCCATGTTTCAGCATTTTCTTTTTGCAAAAATGTGGATACGCCCCGTTGAACGGACAATTTCATCCATTTGACCATTCCAAACCTTCGTTTAAACACCCCAAGCCTCCATTTGACAATTTGATCATCCTAAACACTCAATTGATCCAATCAAACCAATCCTCATCCAAATCATCAAATTGATACATTCCAATTACCAATTTTGAAGGTTTTGACTTTTATGCAAAAACTTTCGGAGGCCGTAACTTTTGACTCGAATGTGGGTTTTGGCTGAACTTTTATGGGTGGTTGCATTATGAGCTGGCATGTGGATTCCCAACCTATTGACCCCTTTTTACCACATTTTTCGAACCCCCAAAGTTTCATCTTGACCCTCAAAATCATAATTTAGTGTTTTTTTTTTTCAATTTTTGAAAAAACACTTTCGTTAATAACTCTGAATCAATATCTCAGATTTTGGATCTTAGGGGGAAATTCATCCTATCTTGGTATTGGGTATTTTTTGGGAAAAACTTGGACTTTCAAACGTATTCCTACGAAGTTTCCTAAAATGGAAAAATTTGACAATTTTTGAAAACTGCCAAATTTTGCAAAAATATGATTGTCAACACCTTACGTCCTCTAAGTTAAAACCCATGATCTTGGTTTCAAATCAATCCTATCATATCCTTCAATCTAATCCCAATTTAAGCCCCAATTCAGTTCTAATCTGAGCTTTCATCCAATCCCAATCTGAGCTTTCATCCAATCCCCATATGAGCTTTCAATCCATCCTAGTTCTCTATCCATCATCTATTCTTTCATTCTAATCTATATCCATCATGAATCTTTATCCCCCTCTCACACAACCAATAATAATAGTCAAGGGGAATCCTAACTCCATTGATGACAATAACAAAAATCTTGTTGATCATAAAGATTGTTATATAGATCCTCTTGACGCTATCATTGCTAGCAAGCTCTCTCCAATCACCTCTCAAAATCCCACTACTTCTTTGAACTATCCCACCATGCCTTCATCCACATCTAATAATGGTTCTTATTCTACCCTTGACAAGGGATATCCAACATCCTCACCATCGACATATTCATCATGTCCTCCCTTTCAACCTCTATCCTATCCGACATCCATTTCCTCTTATCCTCATCATCATCAACAATCCAAATACCTCTAAATTAATCCCACATCCCAATCTTCTCATCCTAATCCAACACTCACACATTCCTATCACAATCCCCCATCCCAATATTCCTCCTATCCTAATCCACCATCTCAATCCCCTCATCCTTATCTACCATCCATATCCTCCTATGCCAACCCACCATACATGTCCTCCTATGATGGTTCACCACCTCAATCTTCCTTTTCTAATCTAACATCCACACCTTTCTATCACAATCCCCCATCCCAATACCCTTACATTAATTCTACATCTCCCCATTTTAATCCTTCATCTACATATTCCTACTATCATTCACCATCCCAATCTTCCCAATCTAATCCAACATCCCATCTTCCTACATCACTCCCCCTTTCACCACATTATATCTTAATCCTTTATCTAATCATAATCCTCCATCTCCTACAACCACTCCTAGTCCCCCATCTAGTCCCATCCACTCACCTAATCATAATCCTCCATCTCCTCCCAACTCTACATCTAATCCTCATCCACACATCCACTCATATAATCCTCCAATTCTTAATCCTAATCCTCCATCTCCTCTTAGTCCTCCATCCAATCCCATCCACACATCTAATCCTAATCCTCCATCTCCTCCTAGTTCTACATCTAATCCTCATCCACACATCCACTCATATAATCCTCCAATTCTTAATCCTAATCCTCCATCTCCTTTTAGTCCTACATCCAATCCCATCCATACATCTAATCCTAATCCTCCATCTCCTCCTAGTTCTACATCTAATCCTCATCCACACATCCACTCATATAATCCTCCAATCCTTAATCCTAATCCTCCATCTCCTCTTAGTCCTCCATCCAATCCCATCCACACATCTAATCCTAATCCTCCATCTCCTCCTAGTTCTACATCTAATCCTCATCCACACATCCACTCATATAATCCTCCAATTCTTAATCCTAATCCTCCATCTCCTCTTATTCCTCCATCCAATCCCATCCACACATCTAATCATAATCCTCCATCTCCTCCTAGTTCTACATCTAATCCTCATCTACACATCCACTCATATAATCCTCCAATTCTTAATCCTAACCCTCCATCCAATCCCATCCCTTCATCTAATCCTAATCCTCCATCTCCTCCTAGTACTCCATCCAATCACATCCCCATGTCTAATCCTAATCCACCAATCTCTAATCCTAATCCTCCATCCATTCCCATCACTCTACCTAAACCTACATCTCTTCCAAATGTCACCCAAGGACTCATGACAGAAGAGACACCATGCCCTCCCACTCTATCATGTACTATCACTAATGATGAGGCCCTCCTCCATCCTACACCATACCCTCCCACTCTATCATGTATTGTCACTAGTGATGAGGCACTCCTCCATCCTAGACCTATCCCTCCAATCACCATTCCTAACATTGTCCAAATGGTTGAGCCAGTCAAACCCATCAAATCCATTAAATCCCCGTCTTCTACTCCTAGATCCACCCAATCCATTGAAGACATCCAATCTATTCCTCCTAGTCCTAATATTCACAAACTTCAATCCAATGACCTTCATGAATCCTTCATCCTCCTATCTCCCCCAATTGAGGATTCCCTCCAACACTCTTCCATCATCATACATCCCACGCAAGATGAGTCATGCCAAGCGCTTGATCCAAAGCATACAAGCATATCCCCTCCTCCAAATCAAGATCACTCCATCCCATATACTCCATCTCAAGAACATAGTCTTCCATCCATTTCATCTCATGATCCATATCCTCAACCAAGTCATGATCCTATCCTCCCATCCACCCCATCTCAAGATCACACTATCTCCTCCACTCCATTCCATGATCCCCTTTGCCTTCAAGATCCAATCACTCCATCTCATGAGCCCTTATCATCCACTACCTTAAATCTCGATCCCATCATACTCCCCAATTCCTCTCATGATCCCTTATCACTCATTCCTCCTGATGCGACTATCCCCTCATCTCCATCGCATGATCCTTCATCACCAGTCCAACGTCACTTTTGTACCACCTCGATCGCATTACACTTATCTGTGGTGGCCTTCTTCTAGAAGAAAAAAAATGTGTATGCACCACACTACCTCTTCCACCTACTAATTTGCTCACATCATGCTTCCAAGAGAATAAGCATCCTACCATAAATCACATGCTACAAAACATGAACTATCAAGGAAAAGTTTTAGGCCTTAATGAGCAAGGTACTTTAGAGCCCATCCAAGTCAAAGAACATCTAGGAACACATGGTCTTGGCTATGTCTCCCAAAACTCTCACTCTAAAGATGTTGGTACAACCTTCATACATCCTAAACAATCCTCTTCTAAAGGCACATGAGGTACTTCCCATCATTCTACCAAGTCATTTGCTGCCATCCCCCCTCCTCCATCATATTCCCTCAAAACAACCATCCATCTTCCTCCCTCATCCTCTCAATCCATTTTGTGTCCTTATGTCCCTCTATCCATCATTTCTCATCCTCCATCTACTATGGGTTCTTATATCCCTCCATCAAACCCCACACATCCTCCATATATACAATCTATTTTGGGTCCTTATATCCCAAAATCACCTCCTCCATCTTATCCTATTCATCCTTTCATTCATCCACCCCCTCTCCCTCGTACACAACATAAAATTACTACCTTCATAACTCCTAATCAGGATCAACAAAGGCACATACCTACACATTTTCCATCTACATGTAATCCCTATAACCCTACCTCCATCGCTCCCCATCATCCATCTCCTCGCATATATCCCCTTGCTACTAAAAGCACTTTGGATGCCAAAGAAAAAATGTATAAATCTAAATGTCCACATGAATCTAAAGCTCCTCATGTCCCCTTCAAAAGACATGTTGCAGAAAAGAAAAATCAAGTCCAAAATCCAAATCACTCGAAAAGGCCACAAAGGCCCACCAAAGAAAAAATAAAAACCATGTGGATCCCAAAGAAAAAAGGTGCAATAACTTCACATGAAAAATTCATGACGACATCCAAAGTTGCTATTCCCCCACAAAATAATTCACCTCCTCTATCTCCTAAATCTGTTTTGGGTCCCTACATCCCAAAATTCACTATCCCAATGCCTCCATTATCACCACACTCTCCATCTATTCATCCACCTATCTTTTCGCATCCACCATCACATGTGCCAATGTTGGTCCTGCATACCTTCCCCCATCATACATCCACTCCATCATTCAATCCATACACCTTCCAACATCCCATCCACTATCCCCCATATCTCCCCCATCAAATCCCTTTAATCCATCCTCTTGCATAATCCATCCATTCTAATAAGGTTGTACCAACATCTAAATAGTCACTTCAAACATGGGCTCTTATTACCTTATATGGAACTTGATGCGTGAGTCCTTCATCCATATACTTATCAACTATCCTCTCAAATCTTCATATCCATATCCCTATCTTTATCCATCTTCGTCCACATCCTAGTCCAAAAAATCAGCAAAAAAATCAAAAAGAAAAAAGAAAAAATACAAAAAATACAAAAAAAATAGTAAAGAAAAAACATCATTCATCCAATGGTGAAAACTTGGAATATAAGCGCCTTGGATAAGTACCATGATGAAAACCTGGAAAATATGCATCATGCATAAATCCCCCATCTAGTCTCCTTCCATGATTGAGGGCAATACCCGCTACGCATTCCTTTCCTCCATCTCCTACATCTACCTATCTTCCAGATCTTACCCACCATCTTTCACATCCTATCCAGTCCCTCCGTCTTCCTTGTGATCTTGATAAAGATAGGGGAAAACCTATATACATGTGTTGGACATCTCTTGGCATATATTCCCCTCATCCATACACTATCATATTCCTTCCACACATATTTATATCCCTCTTTCCTTGTCATGCATGATACATCTAGAGTGGGGGCATCTCTCTATTTGCAATGAATTTCTTGGAGACATCATCCATCCATCCCTCCCAGTAATCCTTTCCATCTCTCCATCTTGCCCATCCTTACCTCCCCATCCATTTATCCATCCAGTCATCCCTTCCATCTACCAAATCCTTATCTTCCTATACTCCCATCCTACTACAATCTATATCCATTCACTCCTTTATTTCCCCATCCTTCTATCTTCCTTCCCTCTTGCCTCATTACACATGACACATCTAGAGTGGGGGCATCTCCTTCTTTGTGTCTTAGTACTTGAGACATCATACATCCATTCCTCAAGGAATCCTCTCTATCTCCCCATCCTACCCATCCAAAAATGTGATCCTAATAAAATGTTACTCCTAATGTGAGATGATAGATAGAAAAATAATAATGCAAGGAAAAAAAGTAACAAGATAAAAGGGAACCTCAATAAGATTAGGCTAAGAAAATGGTGAAACAAAGGAGTAAGATAAAAACAAATGATGATTTAAGTGTGTTATACCTTTCCTTTGTTGCTCTTTCCTTGGTTGGCCCTTTGATTCTTCAAGAATTGTGTGCTCCTTGGATGACAATGAAGTTGAATGGATGTAAGATGAATTGATGCAATATGGATTGATGATATAAATGCTAAAATGGATGAGAGTTTGAATGGCAATTTTGAAAGAGTTTTGTTGCAAAAGATTTGATCCCTAAAATGAGGGAATTGAAGGGGTATTTATAGGCTAAATTGAATTCTCTAGAGAATTCAACGGTTGGGATTGACCCAACAAAGATCAAGATGAAGGGCTATGGTGAGTTGAGGACTCACAAACCCTCACATCTTGACATGTGGAAGGTGAGATGTCTTAGGGTGGAGTGATGTGGAAATGAGGTGGAAGAGAAGGACAAGAGGTGGAAAGGAAGTACATGAGGTGAATGAAGGACAAGTACCTTTGAGGTACCTTGGGGGATGAGAAGATTTCCTCAAAAAGGAACTTCTTGTCCCCAAATGAGAATGAAAGAGACTTTTGAGGAATTTTAGAATTCCTCAAAAATATCCATGGGAAAAGGGGAAGTGTGGGAAAAATAAATGTAAATAAAAAATTTACATTCAATGGAGGGTTCATTGGATAAAAGGAGGTCTCCAAAAAATTGGAGATTTGTCACATGTGGGAGATGTGACAAGTCCAAGGCTCTAGAAGCCTTGGGCACATGTAAAATGACATGTCACATTTGCATGGGGGATGAAGAAGACGTTGGGGAGATAAAAATGAATTAAAAATTCACATGGGGAAGAGAGGAACCTTGGTTAAATAAATGTGAATTAAAAATTCACATGGGGAAGGGAGTCCAGACTAAAAATGGTAAGTGGGAAGGTTGACCAGAAAAGGTAAGCTAAATGTGGCTAATGATTCTGATTAAGGTTGTGCAAACACAGGATTAAGATAATTAATGACATATTAGAGGCAAGTGGGAGATTATGGAGATAATGACACTTAATCAAGATTAAGTGGTGCACATCCTGATCACAGATTAATTAATTTAATCTAGATTAGAAGAGGGTTATGGAGAATAAGGAGAGAGAAAATGAGGAATTAAAATTTGGTTTTAATCTAAATAAGTTAAATGACCAAATTAAATAACTTTTCATGTTTATTTAATTTAGAGAAGGAAAGGGGGTAAGGTAAAGTATTTAATATATTTAATTACATACTTTAGAAACCTTAGGCAGAAAATGAAATAATGATTAAATAAATTATTTAATCACTATTAATGAAATAGATGAATAAAGTAAATGATTTTGATCATATGGAAGTGATCAAATTTGGATGTCTACATTTTTCCCCTCTTAGAAGTATTGTTAGAATAACCGTGCTTCAAAGAAGAGAAAGTGTAGATGACTCAATAGAGGAATTAATTAGAAAACGATGCCCCAGCATGGGGAGGACAACCGGAGTTGTCCGAATTAGCGAAGTGATGGATGAATATGCCGCAATCCAAGGAAGGGTTGATTATGGCTGAGGAAATTGGTAAATATGAAGGGTATGCCCCCTCGAGAGGGTGACGAGGGAAAAAGAAGGGTCCTAGGCAACATCTCGATAAGAAGAAATGGATGGTAGAGTTGGAAAGAGGGTGAAAAATTATGCAAGTTTTCCTTTTGAACGAAGTCAATTGGACAAACGAGGTGAAAATGGTGGCCTCGGGAAGAGAAGAGAATAATCAGAGGAATAAAAGGGTAAATAAACGGTAAAAATACCATTTAAAACTGAATATAAGGTAATTTTGAAAATTACCTCACCTCATTTGCACTGTAGCAGTTGAGAGAAGAAGAGAAAGAGCAAGTAGATGAGGAGTGAAGATGTCGGGAGATAATGACACTGAGATCATCTACCGAATAGATAAGATCCGACGGTCGTACAAGCAGCAGGGTGGGCCCCGCCAGGTAAGCGATAAAACCCCCCATGTATTAAATTGAAATTTTAATGCATTTTGAAATAGGTTATTAAAAATGTAAAATATGGATTTTGTGGGCGGGAGAAAAAAAAAATGGGTAGGAAATAGATTAGAATTTTTTTTTTTTAAAATGGTTTTTTAGAGGGGCAAAGAAAAAGCTCGTCGGGTAGCGTCTAGGAGGGCAACTTCGCCCCTCTACAGCATCCGGGAGGGAAATTTCAGCCCTCTGCAGTGTCCTGGAGGGAAAATTCGCCCCTCTATGACCTGAATTTGCAAACAAGCTAAACAACAGAAAATGTAAAAGAAAGAGACCCCTTTGTGGATCCGACCGAGCATGCCAAAAATGTGATCCTAATAAAATACTACTCCTAATATGAGATGCTATATAGAAAACTAATAATGCAAGGAAAAGAAGTAACAAGATAAAAGGGCACCTTAATAAGACTAGCCTAAGAAAATGGTAAAACAAAGGAGTAAGATAAAGACAAATGATGATTTAAATGTGTTATACCTTTCCTTTGTTGCTCCTTCCTTGGTTGGCCCTTTGATTCTTCAAGAATTGTGTGCTCCTTGGATGACAATGAAGTTGAATGGATATAATAGGAATTGATGCAATATGGATTGATGATATAAGTGCTAAAATGAATGAGAGCTTGAATGGCAATTTTGCAAGAGTTTTGTTGCAAAAGACTTGATCCTTTAAAATGGGAGAAATGAAGGGGTATTTATAGGATAATTGGAATTCTCTAGAGAATTCAATGGTTGGGATTGATCCAAAAAGATCAAAATAAAGGGCTATGGTGAGTTGAGGACTCACAAGCCCTCACATCTTGACATGTGGAATGTGAGATGTCTTAGGGTGGAGTGATGTGGAAATGAGGTGGAAGGGAAGTACATGAGGTGGATCTTGGGGGATGAGAAGATTCCTTGGAGGAATAAAAGTGAATTAAAAATTCACAATGATTAGAAGAATCTAGTGGATAAGAGAGGGTCTCCAAAAAGTTGTAGATTTTTCACATGTGGGTGATGTGACAAGTCCAAGGTTCTAGAAGCCCTTGGCGCATGTGAAGTGACAAGTCAAGGCTTCTAGAATCTTGCATGGGGGATGGGGAAGAACTTGGAAAGATAAAAGTGAATTAAAAATTCACATGGGGAAGAGAGGAACCTTGGAAAAATAAATGTGAATTAAAAATTCACATGGGGAAGAGAGTCCAGGCTAAAAATGGTAAGTGGGAAGGTTGACCAAAAAAGGTAAGCCAAATGTGGCTAATGATTTTGAGTACTCACCCCTTTTTGGGGCGTACTCGCCCTCCCAGGGCGGACTTTCCCCTTTTCGGGGTGTACCCGCCCTCCTGGGGCGGACTTTCCCCTCTCAAGGCAGACTTGCCCCTTTTCGGGGTGTACCCGCCCTCTCGAGGTGGACTCGTCCTCCTGGGGCATATCCACCCTCTTGGGGTAGACTCGCCCCTTTCTGGGGCATACCTGCCCTCCTGGGGCGGACTTGCCACTCCTAGGGTGGACTCGCCCCTTTTCGGGGCGTACCCTCCCTCCCGAGACGAACTCGCCCTCCCGGGGGGTACCCGCCCTTCTGCAGTGTGGCAAATCTGCCCCTCTGCAACACCTTTTTTCCCCTTTTTCTTTCCAAGGCCACCATTTACAAACCGTGCGTTAGATCGACTTCATTCAAAAAGAAAACTTGCTTATTTTTTTGAGATCTTTCCAACCAAATCCTCCATTTCTTCCTATTGAGATATTTTTCTCTTTTCCCTCCCTTTTTAAGGGGTATTTTTTAACTTTTTATTCCTCTAATTAATCCTTTCACTTTCCAGGGCAAAATTGTCTAATTTTTTTCCCTCTTTCCAACCATCCCATCTATTTCTTCCTATCGAGAGGTCACTTGGGACCCCTCTCTTTTCTCCCGTCATCCTCTCGATTGGGTATACCCTTCACACTAATCCATTTTCCCTATCATAGTCATTCCCCTCCAACATTGGGGCATCTTCATCCATTCCCCACTAATTGGACAACTCAAGTCCTTTTCCCCACACTGGGGCATCATCTTCTAGTTACTTCCTCTATAAATTCATTTGCACTTTCTTTTCTTTGAAACACAGTTATTCTAACGGTACTTCAAAGAGGAGAAAAATGTAGACATCCAAATTTGATCACTTCCATATGATCAAAATCGTCTATTTTATTCATCTATTTCATTAATAGTGATTAAATAATTTATTTAATTATTATTTAATTTTCTGCCTAAGGTTCCTAAAGTATATAATTAAATAAATTAAATACTTTACCTTACCCCCTTGTCTTCTCTAAATTAAATAAACATGACAAATTATTTAATTTTTTCATTTAACCTATTTGGATTAAAACCAATTTTTAATTCCTCTTTTCTCTCTCCTTGTCACATTCTCCATAACCCTTTTTTAATCCAGATTAAATTTATTAATCTGTGATTAGGAGGATGTGCACCACCTAATAAAGATTAAGTGTCACATCCTCCATAATCTCCCACTTGCCTCTAATCTCTCATTAATTATCTTAATTTTGTGTTTGCACAACCTTAATCAGAAACATTAACTTGGCTTACCTTTTCTGGTCAACCTTCCCTTACCATTTTTAGCCTGGACTCTCTTCCCCATGTGAATTTTTAATTCACATTTATTTGCCCAAGGTTCCTCTCTTCCCCATGTGAATTTTTAATTCATTTTTATCTTTCCAAGGTCTTCCCCATCCCCCATGCAAGATTCTAGAAGCCTTGACTTGTCACTTCACATGTGCCAAGGGTTTCTAGAACCTTGGACTTGTCACATCACCCACATGTGACAAATCTCCAACTTTTTTGGAGACCCTCTCTTATCCACTAGATTTTTCTAATCATTATGAATTTTTAATTCACTTTTATTCCTCCAAGGAATCTTCTCATCCCCCAAGATCCACCTCATGTACTTCCCTTCCACCTCATTTCTACATCACTCCACCCTAAGACATCACACATTCTACATGTCAAGATGTGAGGGCTTGTGAGTCCTCAAATCACCATAGCCCTTCATCTTGATCTTGTTGGATCAATCCCAACTGTTGAATTCTCTAGAGAATTCCAATTATCCTATAAATACCCCCTCATTTCTCTCATTTTAAAGGATCAAGTCTTTTGCAATAAAACTCTTGCAAAATTTTCATTCAAAGTCTCATCCATTTTAGCACTTATATCATCAATCCATATTGCATCAATTCATCTTGCATCCATTCAACTTCATTGTCATCCAAGGAGCACACAATTCTTGAAGAATCAAAGGGCCAACCAAGGAAGAAGCAGTTAAGGAAAGGTATAACACACTTAAATCATTATTTTTTTTATCTTACTCCTTTGTTTCACCATTTTCTTAGGCTAATATTATTGAGGTGCCCTTTTATCTTGTTACTTTTTTTCTTTGCATTATTAGTTTTCTATCTAGCATCTCACATTAGGAGTAGCATTTTATTAAGATCACACTTCTCTCCCCCCAACTTTCAAATTCAAATTTCAAATCTCCCCCTCTTTGGCACATTGACCAAAATGTGTTCATTCCTCATCCAATCACATGTGGACAAGTGGAATTCTCTCATTGGTTGGTCTTTTGTCCCACATTCACCCAAATCCTTCAATATTCCAACTTGGAAATCTATAAATGAGAGACTCTTCCTTTCATTCTATCATCCACAATTTGATAAAATTATTATACTCAATTTCATATTCAAGCACTCTTATTTCCATCCATTTCATCATGGAGCTTGATTGAATCTTCATCAAAGTGGATCATTCATCAAATCATAAACAATAACACAAAGGAGTTGGGAAAGGGATGATTTCAACACACCAATCAGCACCAACTCCCCCATGGGATCATGAGTTTTCTTGCTTAATTAGGATTTTACTTTCCTTTTCATGTTTGTTCTTCGTTTTTCCTATTTTAAGCTTTTGCAAATGGATTTCATGGGGAATCCTTCATTCTTGCTTGCCCATGATCTAATCTTGTGATTGTTTGTTGTGTTTATGCAGGTATAAAACTAGGGTTCACAGTATGAATATAAAAATAGTTCCTACCCATGCTATGGTACTGTAATGTAACGAATGTCTGTGGCCCAATGTTGCAAATGAACACACAAAATCCCTTCTTTGATAGCTCTTTTCCAAACTGCTTTGGCTCTAGGAAATAGTTTCATAAAATCATCCTCCATAAAATGAGTATAATCCCTCTTCATTCATTTGGTTTTGGCATTAGAAGTCTCGGGTTTTTTTATATTTTTTTTAGGTCTTAACCCTAGATGTCTTAGGTTTTTTATTTTTTATTTTTCTTTTGTTAGTTCACTTTCTTGACCCATTTTACAATTTAATAGGAACTGGGGTCTTAAAATTCTAATTCAAGATAGTAGGATTCCAATTTACCCAATACTCTAGTAGAATTATGCAAGTCTTCAACCTTAAAATTATCCAATAAAAGCCTACATAGATTCTCCGAATTTACCTAGGGCCTATTGATTTTATCTTTGAAATTACAACACATATAATTGCGAAAATCCTACTATAGAAAACCTTCTATTAATTGGAAATTCCCTTTTTAATTTTCCATTTACATGAAAATATGCATATGATGATAAAAATTAACTCACTTGGGATACCATAGCTATATTTATCTTTAAATCCAATTTCTTGAAGTTTCTCTTGCATGTTCGCCTTGAAATTCTTGTTGAAATGATGAAAATTCATTCAATTTGCACCTTTATGGCCTTTAAATTTGAGCAGATACACCATTAATGGTGAAAGACAACTCACAAGAGTGAAATGAAGTGCACTAGTAGCTATTAATTTAAGTTTGAAGTCCAACTATTGATCTATTTATTTTAAATGAAGATCAATGGTTGTCATGTGTCATTTGCACATCACTTTTTTCTTTAATGCTTTCATATATGAAATCACAATGTGAAGGAAGGATACGATGAGCTGTGGTATTGACATGTAGCAACCTTTGAATCTTTCCACCAACTCCATTTTACTAACTATCACACATCACTTTCTTGCTCTTGATTGAATGAGTTAAACCTATGATGCTTTACATTGGTGTGATGTAATGCGAATGCAACATGTCACTGAAAAGATTTGGCCATTGCTTATCACAGATGATTCCTAGGAATATTGAAATGAAAAAATGATATGAAGTTTTTCTGTGATGGAAATAATATTCATTAGTATACCCTTTATATTTCCATTGCACATCACATTTATTTACGAACATCCTTAGTTCATAACTACAATGCACCAAAATCATGTGATGAAACTATAGAAAAGGCTTTGAGTGCATATCACTCCTTGCTCTTTACTTTGAAGAGTGAAATTTTTTATACAAAGGATGTATGTGATGCACTAGGTGGATGACACTTGTACATAGAATATTCTTTTGACATATTCTCCTTCTTTCCCCTTTTCCATGAAATGCATCACATATCACAAGTTAGTTATGAGGCTCTTGATGTGAAAATGTGATATGAAGAAGTGATGTGATGATTTGACACCTGTCCAAGCATCTCCCAACATATTCCCTTCCTCCTTAACAAAGGCAACACATATCACAAATCAGTGTTAATGTGGTAAGTTCATAAGTTTGATGCAAAGAAGACATGTGATAGCGCATATTGCACAAAGCATTAAGCAAGTGGAGATATAATTTGTGATGCGAGAAGCTGCTATGTTGAAACAAGATTTGAACATGTGTCTGTTAAGTTGGTATCAATGGTACCATCACATGTCACTCCTAAGAGTTTGGTGGGTAATGAGAAATTTGTGATGTAAAGGGTTCATGCAATGTAAGATATTAACAAAGGCATCACTTATTGCAAATTTCAAACCAGCGATGGGAAAGAAAGGTGCGATGGATGTAAGGCTTGCAATAGAGAAACTTAAGTGAGAATAATTATGCACATGTGGAATAAGATTTTTTGAAGAAGGGGTCGCTTAGGTAACATGGGTAAATAAGACTTTATAAAACCTAAGACACAAGCCAAACTTAGTACATGAGAGGAACATTTCAAGAAAACATAACCCCTTGAAATATTAACACCTCGAACCATAATATAAAGTATTTTTCATGCAATGGGATAAGTGGATAACACAAGGCACAAGGGGCTGGTCAACAATTCAATGATGAAATAGATTAAAATAAATCAAGGCACAAATAATAAGGTTTTTCTATGAAAAGCTGATAAACCCAAACCATGGAAAGACCAATGAAACTCAAAAAAAAAAAAATATTAGGGAGCCAATTTTTTTTTTTTAAGGGTACTATCAATCTATTTTATGCTTTCCATCAAAACTAATTGAATTTTTTCCATAAATATTAGTAGATGTATCAACATGAAACTTAACAAGACCACCATCATATTTTTCAAGCTTAAAAAACTTACTGTTATCACATGTCATATGATTTGAGCATCCACTATCAGTGATCAAGTAATTCTTCTCCTCTCTAGCATGAAAATAAGTCAACATAGTTCCTTTAATGTTATGACTTGTTTCTGAAGTACTTTCCTCCACACATATTTTAAGATTAATTGAATTAGTTCCAACCTTAGATCCATGAACAAGCATTCATCATTTTCTTCAATTAGATAGTTTGATTCTTCATCATGAGAAACACCATTGTCCTTTTCAATATAATAACTCTTTTTTGATCAATTTACCCTTACGATCCTTTTTTTTGTGATTAGTAACTTTGATTGGATATTTATAAGCATGATGACCTATATTTCCATAATTAAAACATTTGAAAGGTAGCTTACCTTTGTATTTTATAGAGCCCTTTTTCAATTTTCTCACAAAATTTTCTTCCACCTCATCAAGATCGTCTAAATCTGATCCATTATCCTTTTCAACTTTGTAGACCTTAAAGGTAGTTTCTTTAATTGAAACATCTTGACCAAATTATCTCATTTCAAAAGAAGTTAAAGCACCAAAAATTTGATCTCTAGAATAATTATCCAAATATTGAACTTCCTCAATGGTAGAAACTTTAGAACTATAAGCTTTAGGTAGAGTTTTTAATACCTTTTTCACAAATTTTCTTTCATTCATATTTCCACCAAGACCATTGATAGCATTGACAACTTCATCAACGTTGATCATCTATGCAGTAATATATTCATTTCAAACATCCTTAGGGTTTCAAAATTGGCTTTGTAGTTATACATATTCACATGTTTGACCTTGTCCTCTCCTTCATACATACCTTATAGATTTGTCTAGATCTCTTTGGTAGATTTCAAACTTATCACTTTCCAAGTTCAAAATTAGAAAGACCACTCAGGATTGCATTCATTGCTTTGCCATTGTTTTCATAACCTTGATCTCATCATCACTTGTTAGACCATTTGCAAGCATAGTAACTGTTGTCATGAAATATTGTGTCCTAAGTGCTAAGTGTTAAAGCTCGAAGATTATGTACAACATGGGGAAATCCTCAGGTCTATGGGTTTCCTAAAATGAGGATGAACCTCTAGATTATTGGCTGGTTCCCCTTGAAAAGTTCCTACTTGGTTTTTTTGGAAAATGGATAGAAATATTTGGAAATGAAATTCTATTGCTACTAGAAGGTGATGCACCAATTTTAAAACTATATTAGTTACTCTAAACTCACAATCAGATTCAAACAAAAGGATTTATTTGTTCATAACTCAAAATAATCACGAAATACATTAAGTGTTTCATGAGGAGATATGTATTCAATGTTTGTATGAAGGAAAGCTATTTTCATAACCTTAACTACTGAATTATTATAATGAAACTATTGACCTACATTTAACATGAACTCCTTTGCTTCTATAGTACATAAACAAGATAGATTTAAAGGTTTTTACAAAGTAAAAGACAATAAATTCATCAATCATTCATTTTCCATGCTCAAAACAAAACAATTTTAAGAAAAAACTACTTATTTTATTGAATTTGAAATGAAACTATGCTATTACAACTGAAAAAGCTTTAAAATTCTCAAATTAATTCAAAAAATTAAAGTTACAATGCTTCTCTTTTTCCTTAAGGAAAAAGAGGAAAGAAATAACTAACTCAAAAAGGAAGAAAGAAGAAGCCTTATAGAAAAGGAGCTTTCTTTATGACTAAAAGAGAAGATTGAAGATGAAATTATTGTGATGCCTTCTTGGAATTTCCTCCCCTATGCATGATCAATCACCTTTTTGTCATGCACAAAATAAAGCCTACAAAAAGGGGCTTAGCACTACTCCAAACTAGCTATAAATAGGTTGAAAAATTTCCTTGACTGATGTTGCACCCATGTGGGGTCTTGAAATCCACTATAACTACCTAATTTCCTCTCTTTTAGGCCTTTAACTACATGATAAGTTATTTTGCATGAATTTTCCATACTACTGGGCATGTAAGGTGAAAACTCCACAATTTAAGGGCTCCAAACTATCCCAATCCACATGATTTAAGGCTCTAATTCCACCTTATTCCAACTCCAACCACATGGGGCTCCTAAGTAGGATAAAATTACCATAAGAGTGCTTTGAAAACTGAGTATTAATTCTACTTAACTTGTGCAAACTCATGTATGATAGTAGGTAAGTGAAGCTATTTTGAATATATCCAACTCCTTTTATGACTTCTTTTGTTATCCTCCATTTCTCCTCATATTTATCTATTTTTCACTATCCCTTCACTTGTTCAATATTTTTTATGAAGCTTTTGACTATCATGAATCATTAAAAAAAATTGGAGGTTGTAAACTTCCCTTACAACTTCATTTTCCACCCATTGAACCAACATCACTATCCTTAAACTATTTTTATCCATTGCTAATATAAATTTTCCAACCTTAAGAGCACACACTCTATCTATTGTTCTTTTGAATCCTTTGTGATGCTCATGTGACCCTACCATGCCAATTTGATTCTCTAAGACTACCATAATGCAAGAGGATTGTCATAATCATACCTTTCTCTTTAATTATCCATTGTCCTTAAATAGACTAATGCCCTACTATCAATCTTTGATAGTCATAAAAATTTGCTTCCCTCATTCATGAAGTATGGTAACATTCTTTTCCTTTTTCAAGTTTTCCTTTTCATACCACTATCTCTTAGTTTGATATGAAAATCACTAATTTCATTCAAATTCCTTTAAATGCCATACTGACCATACATTCTTATCTTAAGCTACTCCCTTAAGTTGACCATCATATTCCCTATCATGAGAAGTATGATTTTCCCTTTTATTGAACCTTAAGAATGTCATTCTTTGTGATGGTTACTACCCTCTAGCTATGCTTCATGTATTGTAAATGTATGTCTGCTAATCTTTACTTGGTCTGACAACTTCAAAGTGGACTTTTTTTATAGTCTAAAAACTACCCTCTTATGCCTTAACTATATTTTATATATTAATAATGTTGTCATTGCATTATGATGATCGTCTTAATGTTAATGTGATAGTGAAATTTTCCCTTTCGCATGAATTTTCCTATAAATATCATAGTGAAATTGTTGCTCTTTGACTGTGAGAATTGCTACTCATGAAGACATCTTTTGCTGCACTTTTTGGGTCTAAAATTTTTACACCTTTTTGTTTAAAATTTCTGCTCCAAAATTTGTCATTTTTTTGTTCTTTTCATTTCATTATTGCTCCTTCTTTCATACTTAATTTGATCTCCTTTTATTAAGTGAAATTGCTGCTCCTTTCATACTTAATTTGCTGCTCTCTTTGTCTACATTTTCTGCACATTTTGGACATCTTTTTCCACACTTTTAACAATCAATTTTATGCTCTTTCACTTGCCATTATTGCTGCTACTTCTCAACCATTTTTTCTGCATTTAATGGGCCTATATTTTCTGCACATTAGTCACTGTATTGTTGCATTTAATCATCCTTGGAAATAATTTTTCATGCATGAGGGTTGTCCCTAAATTGATTCCTCAATTTTCCTTCTAAAGAGATTAACACCCTTTTTTTTCACCATATTGACTCCATGACTTTCTGACTACCCTTTTAATGATTTTAAAGATAAACCATTGACTTTAGACTCTCTATTTATATTTTATTTCTCAAATAACAGGCTTGTCATGGACTACCCCTTTCATTGTAATATCTAAAGGCATTATTCATGTTATGACTTATTGTCTTCCATGTTCTACTTTCTTCAACACCTTTTGAAATTATAACTCTCAAGTAGACTGTATTCAACTTGTTTCCAATGAATATCATCATAACAAAAAACTCAGTATGATCTCTTAGCTCCTTTTTATCAATCAACTATCACACCTTCTCTAAAAATCTTGGCCTCCCTTGACATTGATGAAACTAAATTCCTTTCAATACCTTGAATTTGGTAAATATTGGAATGTTGGCCTTTGTCCACTATAATATTCATTCTCTTGCAAGACTTCAAGATGTTTTCCTTGTGCTCATGACTATAATTCCTTGTGTAGGCTATATCCTCTTTATCTCAAACATGAGGTTGCTACCCCTTTTTCAATGAGTGTCACCTTCTTTGAGTTCACAACTTAAAAGTAACCCTCTCCAAGGTTCCTACCATGTGTTGTCATATTCTATTATGGAATTTGACTATATTCATGTCTATTGAATTTAATTTTATGATGAAACCTTTGCATTACATGGCTGCCCCTTGTATTTATAAATGATATTTCATTGTCTTCCTTCAATTATGATACATATGTTTCCCTCTCACTATCAAAACTTGCATTTAATCAATGTCTTTAATTAATCCACTATACACATGTGAGTCTACCCTTGTATCATAAATACAAGGTGATCTATCTTTTCAAGCTACCCTTATCCTTATTTGATCATATCATCAATGCTAATCCTTGAAAGCATCTCCATATTATTTTGAAGTTTCATAAAAAACCCTAGCTCCTTGTGCATATTTATTTATGTTGTATTCATTTGACTTTCAAATTCACTTATGCAATTTCATAATTTGAAGACTACAAGCATCATTTGATAGTAATGATAAAAAAAAGAATAAAGGGAAGATATATGGATGCCATGTATCGATATCTCCATGTTGGTTTCCACACCTCGATCATGCATATCTCTTACTCACACATAGAACTAGAGATAGTGGGAAAAAAACTCATTGTATTATGTCCATATGATTATCTTCCATCTTTAGTGATCATGATAGCTTTACAACTATTGCTTACTATGTGAAAACCTATGTATTTACTACTTCTCATGATGTTCTCTTCCAAATTTTCCTTTTCCATGCAATTTTTTAGAACCAAAATAGAGTTGTCTTTATCACTTTGCATGTAGCTTATGCTTTTCATTAAGTTTGGTGTGAAATTTCAAGTCTAATTTTATTCTTTTCTTTTTTGGTGTGGAACCTCAAGTTGAACAATAGCCTTTACTAAGACTTTTGAATAAAAGATCATCACTCCTTTTTAAATTTTCCATGTAGTCTTGAGATAAGATTTATCAAAATATTTGAATTACCAAAACTTTAAAAGGAACCTTAAATATTATCTAAAATGAAACTTTCAAATAATGTCATTTTTCATAAAAATGGACTGCATTCTTGGTGACCTTAGGGGTGTTTTGCTTGCTTAAACTTATAAGACCAGTAACCTTACATATCCATTGGGCATGGAGTAATTTAGGATTGAAAGGACTCAGATCAGACCTTGACACAACTGTTAAAATCATTGAACAACAACAAGCACCCACCAACTAAACCAAAACTTGTGCACCAAAACTTAGGGAAAGGGGAATAACTAAACTTAAACATGTGCATTAGCACTTATTAACTTTGAATAAAATCTACCCTAACCTACACTAACCAACAATGGTAATTTTCAAACATAACCATTTACTGGTTCTATAAAATAACTTCCCCTTCTCAATAATTTGTTATGTTTTAGATACTTACGAGCAACCAAAGAGATATGGAGAAATTCCAAAAATTTGATCAACTGCTGCAACAAATCTTGGAGAATGAAAACAAGTCCACCTACCTCATCATATAAACCATACATGTTATTTTTTTGAGGTACATAGGTAAGTTCGATCTATTGTTCTTCATCAAAAACTTCATGCTTGAGTTCAACAATGACCTATGGTGGTTTTTTGGACTTGATATGAGCTAGATGTCTAATAGGAAATCCTCTTGAAAGATCAAATTTGGATCTCCCATTTCTGGTTTCTTTCTTATCTATTGCTATCTCATCATCCTGTTGATTGGATTGATCTATTTCTAGTGACTCATTTGGAAATATGGTCACTTCCACCTTTTCCCCTTGCTGGTCAAGATTTTCCTCCTCCAATGGTGTTGGTTTATCATCTAAGTGTGAACAAAATAGCTCAATGTCACCTTGGAATAAATCCTCTTCAACCTCCTATCTATTCTTTTGTATGAAAGGATTGATTTTGACTTCATGGCAACTCTCTTGAGGAATCAAAACATCAAAACCTTTCTCATTCTTATTTCCATCTTTCAGTTGCTCCAAAACCTTTGATGATATTTAAGTTTGTATACTTTCTTCATCCTACTCAATGAAAGAAGGGATTTCATCAAATAAGAATATGAAATCATTGTTTTCATTACCTCTTTCAATATTTTCAACTTGCTGCTCTCATTGATCATACTCATCAACATGTTGTTAAAATCCTAATCTATCATCTTTCTCATCATGTGTAAGAATACTATCCTCAAAAATGTCTACCTCTTTCTCCACAAATACATCTTTTTTCTATTCACTAAACCAATTACTTTGATAAACAATGGGTCCATCTTTGCAAAGATGAATTTTGATAGGACGAAAGGGCTGATTATATAAGCCTCTTTTATTTTCCAGATGATGTATAAACTTTGGATATGGCTACTCTTGATTAGTTTCTAGATCTTGCAAAGGTTGAGGGCTTCTAAAACTTGGAATTTCAAGTTCAAGAGATAGATCTAAAGACTTGGGAGGTTTACCTTGCTTGAAACTTGGAATTTCATTCTTGGGAAGCTCTTCTTTTGTAGCAATTGAATCAAGCAATAACCTCATTTTCTCTTCTTTTGCAGCAAGCTCTTCTTTTAATTGGGCCTCAAACCTCTGTACTCAATCAACTAATACAAAAAACTCCCTTCTGAGATCTTCCTCTTTCTTTCTCATTTTCTCTTCTTTATTAGCAAGCTCTCTTGTAAGATACTCCTTTTGTCTCCTTTGGTAAGTTGAGTAAGCCAAATCTTCTCATTGTAAGTTATACTCTTGATGTGCTTTAATCTCTTCCAACTAACCATTAAAGTCTAGAAATATTATTTTGACGTCACTGATCCCAAAACTATTAGCATTTTGGGGTTAGCTATGGGAGTAGCTTTGTTGTTTAAAACAAAGCGATCTTATTGAGGCTAAATTTTAACATGCATAGGCTTTGAAGGAGATTGAGCAGGGATGGCTAGGTGGTAAGCATATTGAACATGTTGGTTTGTTTGTGTAGCAAAGGGATTTGGGCTAAAACCAACTACATGCTTAGCTTGATATGTCTAATAAGGAAGTATATGAGAAGGATTTTCATGAAATGGAGGTAGAAAGATCCCTTTTCCATGAAAATATGACATGTTAAAGAATTCACAACTTGAAACTTCCTTTGAAATAAAAGAAAATCAAATTTATTTCTTTAAAAAAAGTATATACCAACACTTTAGTCTACTTGAAACTAATAGATTTGAACCTTGAGTCCCCAAGTGTGTGAATATTTTGCCTCCAAAGGTAGAAATTACTGATGTACACACTAAAACCAAAAATGAAAGGAAAAACATTGAACTATGAAAGTTTAAAGAGTGCCACCACACGTGCTAAAAATTTTTGTCATGAAGGATTGCACCTTGAGTGCTAAGCGTTAATGCTCAAAAATCTTGTGCAACATGGGGACATCCTTAGGCCTATGGGTTTCCTAAAACAAGGATGAACCTCTAGATTATGGGCTGGTTCCCCTTGAAAACTTCCTACTTACTTGTTGGTTATTTTGGAAAAGTGATGTAAAGCTTTGGAAATGAAATTCTATTGCTACTTGGAGGTGATGCACCAATTTTTAAACTATACTAGCTACTCTAAATTGACAATAAGATTCAAAAAAATGATTTGTTTGTTCATAACTAAATCTGATCGTGAGATACATAAGTTTTTCATGAGTAGATCTATATTTAGTGTTTTTACGAAGGAAAGCAAGTTTCACAACCTTAACTACTGAATTATTCTAACACAACTCATGACCTACATTTAACATGAATTCCTTCACTTTTACAATGCATAAACAAGACAAATTTAAAGGTTTTTACAAAGTAAAACATAATAAATTCATCAATCATTCATTTTCCATGCTCAAAATGAAAGAATTTTAAGAAAGAACAACTACTTTTATTGAATTTGAAAGGAAACTCTATTGTTACAACTAAAAAAGCTTCAAAATACTCAAATTACTTTGAAAAATATGAGTTACAATGCTTCTCTTTTGGCTTAAGGAAAAAGAGGAAAGAAGAAGCCTTATAGAAAAGGAGCTTTCTTTCTGACTGAAAGAGAAGATTGAAGATGAATTGATTGTGATTCCTTCTTGAAATCTCAACCCCTATGCATGATGAATCACCTTTTGGTCATGCACAAAATAAAAGCCTACAAAAGGGGCTTAGAAGTACTCCAAACTAACTGTGAATAGGTTGAAAACTTTCCTTGACTAATGCCACACCTATGTGGGGTCTTGAACTCCACTAGAACTACCTAATTTCCTTTTTTTAAGGCCTCTAACTACATGATAAGATGTTTTGCATGAAGTTTCCATATTGTTGGGCGTATAAGGTGAAAAATCCACAATTTAAGGCCTCCAAATACCCCAATCCACATGATTTAAGACTCTAATTCCACCTTACTCCAACTACAACCACGTGGGGCTCCTAAGTAAGCTAAAATTACCAAAAAAATTCTTTGAAATTTGAGAATTAATTCTACCTAACTTTTGCAAACTCATTTATGATAGTAGGTAAGTGAAACTATTTTGAAGATAGCCAACTCCTTTTACAACTTCATTTGCTATCCTCCATTTCTCCTCATCTTTATCAATCTTTCACTATCCCTTCACTTGTTTAATATGTGTTATGAATCTTTTGACTATCATTAATCATTAAAACATTTTGGAGGTTGTAAACTACCCTTACAACTTGATTTTCTACCCATTGAAATGGCATCACTATCCTTAAAATATTTGTATCCACTACTAATAGCACTTTGTCAACCTTAAGAGCATGTACTCTATCTGTTCTTCTTTCGAATCCTTTTTGATGCTCATGTGACCCTACCATCCTAATTTGATTTTCTAAGATTGCCATAATGCAAGAGGATTGTCATAATCATACCGTTCTCTTTAATTAGCCAATGTCCTTAATTAAACTATTGCCCCACTATCAATATTTGATAGTCATAAGAGTTTTCTTCCCTCATTCATGAATTATTGTAACTATCTTTTCCTTTTTCAAGTTTTTCTTTCATACCACTGTCCCTTAGTTTGATATGAAAATCACTAATTTCATTTAAATGCCTTTAAATGCCATTGATTATGCATTCTTATCTACATCTGCTCCTTTAAGTTGACCATCATATTCCCTATCATGAAAAGTATGATTGTCCCTTTTATTAAAACTTAATATTATCACTCTTTGTGATGGTTTCTTCCCTCTACCTATGCTTCATGTATTGTAAATGATTGTCTACTGATCTTTACATGGTTTGACAACTTTGAAGTGGACTTCCTTTATAGTCTGAAAAACTGCTCTCTTATGCCTTGACTATCTTATATATATTAATAATGTTGTCCTTGCATTATGATGACTATCTTAATGTTAATGTGACAGTGAAAAATTCCTTTTCTCATGAATTCTCTTGTAAATTTCACAATGAAATCAATGCTCTTTGACTGTGAGAATTTCTGCTCATGAAGACATCTTTTGCTACACTTTTTGGGCCTAAAATTTTTGTGCCTTTTTGATTAAAATTTCTGCTCAAAAATTTGTCAATTTTCTATTCTTTTCATTCCATTATTTCTTCTTATTTCATACTTAATTTGGTGCTCTTTTATTAAGTGAAATTGCTGATCCTTTCATACTTAATTTGCAACTCTCTCTGTCTGAATTTTTTGCACCTTTTGGGCATCTCTTTCTTCAATTGTAAAAATCAATTTTATTCTCTTTCACTTGCCATTATTGTTGCTACTTCTCAGTCATTTTTGGTGCATTTAATGGGCCTATATTTTCTGCACATTAATCACTATATTTGTTGCATTTAATCATCCTTGGAAATCATTATTCGTGCATGAGGGTTGTCCCTAAATTGATTCCTCAATTTTCCTTCTAAAGAGATTAAACCCCTTTTCTATTCACCATATTGAATCCATGACTTCATGACTGGAATTTTAATGATTTTAATGATTTTAAAGATAAACCATTTACTTTAGACTCTCTCTTTATATTTGATTTTCCAAATAACAAGCTTGTCATGGACTACCCCTTTCATTGTAATATCTAAAGGAATTATTCATGTTATTACTTACTATCTTCCATCTTCTACTTGCTTCAGCATCTTTTGAAATTCCAACTCTCAAGTGGACTATATTCAACTTGTTTCCACTCAATATCATCATAACATTCAAATCTCAGTATGATCTCTCAACTCATTTTTATCAATCAACTATTACACCTTCTCTAAAAATCTTGGCCTCCCTTGACATTGATGAAACTAAAGTCTTTTAAACACCTTGAATTTGGTAAATATTGGCATCTTAGCCTCGGTCTACTATAATATTCATTCTCTTGTAGGACTTTAAGATGTTGTCCTTGTTCTCATGACTATAATTCTTTGTGTATGATATATCCTCTTTATCTCAAACATGAGGTCACTAGCAATTTTTAAATGAATATCACCTTCTCTGAGTTCCAAACTTAAAGTAACCCTCTCTAGGGTTCCTACCATGTGTTGTCATATTCTATTATGGAATTTGACTATCTTCATGTCTATTTCCTTTCATTTCATTGTGAAACCTTTGCATTACATGACTGCCCCTTGTATTTATAACTGGTCTTTCACTTTCATCCTTTAATGATTATACATATGTCACCCTCTCACTATCAAAACTTGCATTTTATCAATGTCTTTACTTAAGCTACTATACACATGTGAGTCTACCCTTGTATCATCTATGCAAGGTGATCTATCTTTTCCGACTTCCTTTATCTGTAATTGATCATATCATATCATGGATGATAAGCCTTGAAAGAATCTCCATATTATTTTGATGTTTCATAAACAACCCTAGCTCCTTGTGCATATTTATCTATGTTGTATTCATTTGAATTTCAAATTCACTTATGCAATTTCATTCAATGAAGACTACAAGCATCATTTGATAGTAATGATAAAGAAAATAATAAAGGGTAGATATATGGTAGACCTATATCAATATCTCCATGTTGGTTTCCATGCCCTGATCATGCATATCTCTTACTCACACATAGAACTAGAGATTGTGGGAAGAAAAATCATTGTATTGTGTCCATATGATTCTCTTCCATCTTTAGCGGCCATGATAGCTTTATAGATATTGCTTACTGTGTAAAAACCTAAGTGATTTCTACCTCTCGTGATGTTCTCTTCCAGATTTTCCTTTTCCATACAATTTTCTAGCACCCAAAATAGAGTTCCATTCATCACTTTGCATGCAACTTGTGATTTTCATAAGTTTGGTGTGAAACTTCAAGTCTAACTTTATTCTTTTCTTTTTTGGTGTGGAACCTCAAGTTGAGGAATTGTCTTTATTAATACTTTTGAATAAAATATCATCACTCCTTTTTAAATTTGGCATGTAGTCTTGATATAAGCTTTATCAAACACTTTGAATTACCAAAAATTTAAAGGGAACCTTAAATATTATCTAAAATGAAACTTTTAAATAATGTTATTTTTCACAAAAATGGACTATAGTAACCTTTTCCAATAAACTGCCAAACACCAAATCCAAGAGAGACTAAGAAGGATTTCATTCTAGCTTTATAGTAGGCATAATTTTTACATTTAATAAAGGAGCTTTGATACCCTTCATGTTCACCATTTGGATCTACATCAAGTAGTTAACCTTCTTTCTGGGAACCACAACTCTAACACCAATTTTTAGATGCATAGGAAAACTAAGAGGAAGGGTGAATAAGTTTTATACTTGGAAACATTCAATTCCTCAATGTCTTATAAAACCCTTATGAACCATTACATGCTTAACATGTATTAGAAAAATGTAAACATGTAAAAAAAAAATGCAAACACATCCAAACACATAAGAATAGATTTACATGGAAAACCCAAGAAGGGAAAAGCCACAATGAGAATTAGCTCACTAATATATGAACTGCAATACCAAATATGATAAGGCTCACTGCCAAGGGCTCACTAACTAGATAAAGAAGAAATGATTACTGCTAAATAACTCATCATTTAGAAGAAAAAGAAAAGAAGAAGGATTTTCTCACTACCAATTTGAACTTCTAATAATGCATCTCTCTTATGTCGAAGGTATAGTTCCATTAAGGCACACACAACTCATTCAATAAAATAAAATGTAGACACCTTCTACTCATTGCATATGAAATTCATAGGAATGAAATCTCACACTCATATCAACAAACTTGATCACATTCACATCTTTCACATCACACACTTATACCTAATCCAGACAACAACTCTCCTTATATTTATAACCTCTATGACCTACAAAATTCTCAATTATGTCAACCTTAAGGAAACATATACACCTCAGCTATGCAACACCAAATAGGTCAGAACCAAACACTTATATGGTGGAAAGAAGTGAATACAGAGAACACCATTACTTAACTTGGACCAAAAACTACACAAAAATTATTCTCAACACTTCCTCAAACAACAATCTTCCTCCACAATTAGCGCTAGCATGCCAAGTTGGCCAAACCTACACTAACACTAACAAGCGACAAAAAAACACTTCTCTAGGTTTGGTAACATCTCATAGACCACATAGAAACACTCCTCAATATGTAAAAATATTCAACATTAGAATATTCACCGCTACTACTGAAACCACCTAAAACTTAAGAACACCTTCAATTTGTGCAACCACACTTATTAGTATAGACATCTAGCATACTAAACAACCTTCCAAAAAACCTCAACACCTAAAACTTCATGGGTAGGTAGATACATACAATATAAGCATGTTATGAGATCTACAACACCAAAAGCAAGTCATTACAGAGAAATACAAAGCAATCTCATTTCTTTCAGACACATTGTTTAACTAAACAAACATATTTTCAAACACATCTTCCATTGATGTAGGATCCATAACCTAAAATTCTAGATATAACAGGTTTGAACACCTCTGATCATCATGTCCAAACCACATGAGCATATATTTGGCCATGAATAAATTCAAGGAAAACCACTGAACACATCTCTACCATATTGAACTCTCTTGTATTCAAATTTTCTCAAAAGCACTTGGAAATTGTAGACACTAAAAAATGCCCTAGTCTACAAGTGTCATTTTCCTTAGTCTTTGTCTCCGCATAATTAAATAGTTTTAACTATTTAATTATTCTTGTTCACATTCCTCTATTAATTATATATTTTTTAATTATTTAATTAATTCACCTTCTTAATCTCTATTTCTACTAAGATCAATTAAATCAAATTAATTACATTGCTAACACTCCCTTTCTTCAATAATTAAATAAATTATTATTTATTTAATTATTTGTCTTTCATCACTCTTTTATAGTCAGATGATAATAATTTTTATTTGTCTATTTATCACTCCTTTTCCATTCCTCTATAATTAAGTAATTGTTGGAATTATTTAATTATCTAATGTCATCCCTTTCTCCCATTAAATAATTAATTCAAATTAATTATTTAATGTCTCATTCCTATTTTCCCTATTTAATTAAAATTTTTGCATAAATCATTTTAATTAAATGCCCATGTCCTCCCTCTCTCAAAATAAATAATTTAGAATAATTATTTATGCTCCACTTGTCTAGAGATTCCTTCTCATGAATTAATTGATTTTAGTTTTTAATTCCTCCATTTTCTCCTCCACTATCTCATTTTTAAATCTCAGTTATTGATTGACTATGGGCTCTTTCTAATCTTCACCATCCATTTTGTAACCTCCACTTTTCTATGTTGCATCTATTCTCATTCATTGATCTTGGAATCTTTCTAAAGTTTTGATCTTGACCATCCATTTGAAATCTTGTCTATAAAAGATTCCCTCCTCCTCCATTTTCAATTTAAAAACCACTTATCTCTAACTTTCATGCTTACTATTTGTAGGTATTTACACATTTTTACTACAAATCTGAGGGCATATTTTCAAAAGTAGATCTAGAAGAGACAAGATAAGTGATTAAAATTCAAATATGGGGATTTATTTTACTTGAATGCTTTCATTTTCCTCATAATTTTTTGTTTTCTCATTTAGATTGGGTTTTTAGTTTAGAAGTGTGATGATTGTCACTAGAATCTAGGCTACTTGATTTTTACCCATCTTACATTGGTGAGCCCAATCTGAAGACAAGTTTTGGTAGGTTTCATATGTATTTTTCTTTTGTTTTTTCTACTTTTCATACGGAATGATGCAACTAAGACGTGTAGTGACACAACTGCTAAGGAATGACACAACTGATATGAGAAACGACATAACTATTAGGCGGGGAACTAAATTTGAAATAGCAACATATTCATGACATGTAATGACCCATTTGTGGGAGGAAGATTTGGATTTAAAATCATGATACAACTATTCTAGAATGATGACTTATGGCAATGCATGTGTGAGCCCGAACAATGCAATCGCCTAGTTAGGTATAAAAAAAAAAATTTTTAGTTTTCTTTGAGTTTTCCTTTTGGGTTTTCTTTAGAAGAGGATTTTTTGTGTGCTAATCATCTTTTTTTAGCATGTGGCATTGGATTTGAGGAGCTCTTATAAAATTATTTCTTTAGAAACAACAAAAAAAAAAAACTTTTCATTACTTTAGGCATAAGTCAATTTTATTTTGTTTTCTTTCAATAACTACAGCTTGCATCAAGATCATAAGGATAAAATGAACATGCATACCTCATTGATAAGGTTTTAAAATGAATAAAAAAGTGCATATTACACTCATGATTCTTAAAATGAACATACATCAAACATCATTTGATTAAAATATACTCAATTATTTGTTTCATTATAAGTAAATGGTTAAAATTAACAAGTATTTTTTTATGTTTTGTGGTTTGAAATTTATCATTGAATGTGTATGCTCTCCTCTCACACCACTTTGTGATCTTAAGGATAAAAATCATTTATTTGGCACTTGTACAACCATCCCGTACATTTGGATTTGGACTTAAAATGAACCCCATGTAAGTGTGAGGAAAAAACATTGTGTATGCTCCCTCCTTACGCTTCGTGCAATCTGGGAGATCATAAACAATGTAATTCCTTACTTTTGTGTACCTTTTAGAGTGTCTTCCACCTTGCTTTGAAAGGTGGGAATGACCTAAGTGGTAACAAACTTAATCCAAGCTCTTTCAAATAGCTATATAAAAAACATGTTTGTGATGAAATTCATAAGCAACAAGTGTGGATGTGCCATACTGACAAGTCCCACCCCTAGTGTCTACATGACATGTCAAAATTAATTCTTAGGAATGGATAGGAAGCCTCTTGATTGAAATTATCCTGAGATAATCTTGCCACATGCATGGACACCTTGAATGAAATCCCTTACTAAGAACAGTTGTTTTAGTTTCCAAAATCCCTTTCACTTGCTAGCACAAGAACAATCATTCTAAAGCCACCCCATATTTTCACCATTCATGTGTAGAGACAAAAAATCCTCTTTGGGGAATGAGACTTGGTGAATTTTAGAAGTGTGTTTCATGGAAGGGATTCAGTGCCACCAAGTCTCTAGTTGTCTACCTTGTTTGGTTGGCTGGAGAAATCCAAGTGGGGATCTATTGAGTGGTATCTTTTCTAAGCCTAGGATTGTGCATGTTGTCTATGAGTTTTTTTACTTACATTGAAATCGAACAATCTCACACCCAAAATGAGATCAAGACAAGTGTTTGTGACTATATTTAGTGTTTTTTAAACTTCATCTCACACAATTTCATCAAAATCAATCAAAAACCCACTTGAAAACTAGGTCAAAACATCAAAATTGCAAAATCAATACTCTATGAACTGAAACAACATAAAATAGGTCTACAAATATATTTATGTGCTACAACCACTCACTAGAAAACCACAACTATTATCCTATAATACATCTACAGAAACAAAGTCGTAACTAACATTGTGAATCGCAACTGCTATGAGAAAACCCACAACCAAAAATGATGCATTTGAGAAAAATAGTGATGCAATTGCTTGATAAACTAGAGACTTATAGAGTTTACTAGTCTATTTCATCATTTCTATTTAGGGTTACATTTTAATTTTAGATTTTTCTCCTCATCCTTTTACATTGCATAAATTAATCTTGAACTTTAGGTTGCATCTACCTTTCAAATTTTAGACATAGAAAGAATACTAAGCCTTTGGACAGTCCATGGTTGCTTATTCAATTTGTCATTGTCCTTCATTTTTCACTTTACCAACCTTTTTCATTGTCATATTTGGTCAATACTTGAGTATCAAGCTTCTGTTCTAGTTTAGACTCACCCTTGTCAAAACTATCATCCGGATTATCATAAAGGTCAATGACATTTGGGTTTGTTATCTTGGACCTAAATTATCTTGGTTACCATCCTTTGTCTTAAATTTTAGGATTCATATCCTTAGCATCATATTAGTCTCATTTATCTTCACACCATATCCTTTGACCATAGCTTCTTATCAATCCTTAGCCTTGGACTTACATTGCACTTTCATTTTTCATCTTTATATCCCAAAAATACAAAAAACATAACTTAATTTCATCCTAGCCTTAGCGTCCTTTAGTCTCCATATCATTTTCCTTGATCATTAATTAGTCTACCTTGGGTATCCTTTACATACATTATTTTCATTTATCTTCATTTGGATTTATCCTTTAGTCATTATCTTTACATAGTCACCTTGCATCCTTATAATAAAAAACATCCAAAAACATAGTTTAACTTCATTGTCACCTTGCATTACATTCCAACTTGCATGTCTCACATGGTTGAAACAAGTTCACAAACCAAATAAATGAGATGGATTTCTCAATTGATCCCTTTCATGACACCACCCTTGTATTAAATTCAAATCAATCCACTCCATGAAGAGAAACACCAAAAAGAGACCAAAACAACAAATTGGACAATCTAAGACTAGATGAATTTAACAAGAAAATGACTCCTAAAAATATTGAAAGAGCTTACCAAGACTCAAGGGTTTTACACATGGTTGATGAACTCGTTAGTGATGATCCTAATAGATTATTCTATGCACTAGCCAAAAATGGTTCTAAACTCCCTCAAGGCTTTGATGTATTAGCCATTGTAGAAGAAGATACCCAAAATCCATTTTCATTAAGTATTCCATTTTCACAACAAATGTAAACTATACCACTTAGAACAACAACACACATGGAAACCACTACCACACATATCCCTATTATCTCCACACTTGGAAACAAGGTGACCCATGCAACTACATAAGGAAAAAATTTCACATTTGGAAACTCATCAAATTCCATGGGTAAGACCTTCTCAAATCCTTTTTTTCAAAACACAAACCAAGGTCCTATATCACAAGGTAACACACCTTCCCTTCAAAATAAAAATAAAGATCCCACTCATGCACTTCAAAACTTGAATCAAGTTCCTTCATTCCAATTTCAAAGCACACCCTCATCAAATCAAAATCAACCAAATATATCTAGGAGAATTCACATTGTCCCACGAAGGGTGCCAAGCCAAACAATCAATCAAGGACCTACACCATCATTCTAAAATGTCAATCAAGGACCTACCCCATCATTTCAAAACATAAATCAAGGACATACTCCATCATTCAAAAATGTTAATCAAGGACCCACACCATCTTCCAAAAATTTAAATCAATGACCAACATTTCAAATCCAAGGGACAAATCAAGCGCCTACACCTCAACTTCAAACCACTATACCAAACACAAACATGACTTTTGGGACAAATCTAAATACCAATTTCACTCCAAACCAAAACAACACACATCAATATGGTAACCAAGGTCCCACACCACAAAATGCGAATCCAAATCCAAATCCAACATATGACCTCAACACCAACATCATAACACCAAATCAAAACAATACAACACAATATCTTGTTGATACCTCCAATAACAAATGAAAAACATGTAATTGGGAAGCAACAAGAAAACCTATTCCATGGAGGAATTGTTACACTTTCCATTTAATATAAATTCATACATGTTGTCCCTTCCCCCTCATTTCACAACACCAACTTTACCCAAGTATAAAGGGAAATGGGATCCAATAGAACACATATGAGAATTTAATACATCATGTATGGAATTCTCATATGATCCCACCTATTTTAGGAGACTATTCCCATGAAGTCTCATGGGGCTAGCCCTAGATTGGTTTGCACATCTTCCTCAAGGGATTAGGACATGGGGTGAGATGGTTGATAAACTCATTAATCACTTTGCATTTAACATTGAAAGTGATGTCACCCTTTCAACACTATGCATAACCAAATAAGAAGGGTGGTCACTTACCTCATTTTATCAAAGATGGTGAAGTCTAGCTAGCCATTTCCCTTGTCACATTCCTGAGAAACAACTAGTCACCATGTTTATGTAAAACCTTAATAGAGAAAAGATGAGTAGTCTTCAAATCTAATGTTGCAATTTTTTTGATGAAATACTTGAGAAAGGTGTCCTTATTGAAAAAGGAGTTGTTGCAAAAGGACTAGTCAAATTTCACAAAGAGACTCCAAAACCCAATAATGAAAAAAGAAAATATTGGTCCCGAAACAAGAATGTCACAAATGATGGAGTTGTTAATGAAAAAGTGATAAACAAATGTCTAACCATTCATATCAAAGGTCCTTCCTCATCAAACACATCAAACACATCAAATAACCAAACACAAGGTCCAAATCAAACTTTGAAAGTGGTCCAAAATAACCAACAATGCATAGTCCTCCCCAAGCCAAGAGAACATACACCCAATTAGGCAAACCCATTGAATCAATCCTAAAAGAATACTTGCAATCCAATGGCATCTAACTAACAGACATCAAAAACTATGAACCATGATTAATCAAACCCAATTGGTGGAAATAAGATGAATATTGTGAATATCACCACAAAAAAAGGACCTAAGACATCTAGATGTTGGACACTTAAAAATATCATACAAGATCTCATCAAAAAAGGAACCATTTCAATTGAAAATTCACAAGGAAAAAAAATGTTTATCATACCATATTCAAAACTATGTTGCAAGATCATGAGAAGGTAAAAGCCTCCAATTTAAGGAATAACAATAATGCTATTTATGCCACCGTCAAACATGATTATAGCACTATTATCCTTAATGCAAGACCCTTTGATGATCGTGTTGCTGCCATTACCATAAATAAGCCAAGTTTAGAATATGTTTTTACCACTTGTAGAGCCAAAATAACTCTTCCAAGACCTCCTTTCAATCCACAGCTGAGAATTTAGTATAATCTCCTAGACCAACTAAGGAAGACTCTCACACAAATTTCTATCTTGGATCTCCTTCGCATATCACCACAACATAGAGCTACCCTTGAAAAAGATTTGTGAGAAGCATCCTTACCCACTAACCTAGATGTCAAATAATTTTAGGCCATGGATGGATACCTAGCTATGCCTCATCATGTCACCTTCTCTAAACAAGACTTTTTTGCATAAAAGTCTGATCATAATGATCCCCTACACCTTGAAGTCTATGTAAATAAAGGTAAGATTAGATGAGCCTTGGTAGATGGTGGAGTAGGTCAGAACATTTATTCCCTAAAATTGGTAAAATCCTTGGGAAACTCTAAGAATTGTATATATCAAACAAAAAAAATCATTATCAAAGCTTATGATGATGTCGAGCGCTCATCTAAAGGAGTCATTTCACTTCCCATAAAAGTTGGTCTAGCTATGCATATAGTTTTTCATGTCTTGGATTTGGATCTACAATACAACCTACTCCTTGGATACCCTTGGATTCATGCTATGAGGGCTATACCATCCACATACCACCAATGCCTCAAGTTTCCACATAACAACATTGAAATTACTATTCCCGTTGATCCTAATCCTTTTCAGTATTGCACAAACCTAAAAGGAATTATTGAGTGCCAAGTGCCCATAAATTAAGAGGCCTCATCCTCCACCTCATCTACCACTCCATACCACTACATTGATCTATCTACCCTCATAAAATCATCCACTCCATTCACTTCACCTTCCACACCCAAAATCTAGATTTAAGAAAAAGGATGCACAAAATATAACATGAAGAATCTCTTTTCAATTGGAAAATTACCTAAATTGCCAAAGTCTTATGGAAAACCACATCCCATGCAGCCTAAAATCATCATCCAAAATCCCCCCACTACCTTCACTAAATGGTGGGAGCTAGCCAAAGAATCTTTGGATGACCACATTATCACATGGTTGTACAAAGAGGAGGAGGACATTGAATCTAAGAAATTGCCAGTTGAACAGTATCCAAAAGGGTTCCTAATAATGAAATAACAAGGATATGATGGACATAGTGGCCTTGGTATAAATATACAAGGAACATTGGAACCCTTACAACCTCCTAAATTACTAAAGTACCAAGGGTCTGGGATTTGTACCAGCAAAAGTGATTATCTAGGATATCGGGCTAACTTCGAGTGAGGTCGTTGACACTTCAGATGAGATTGAGACATCCGAGAAATCTTGGAGCTTTGATGTTGATTCCAATGAGTATGAATGGGATTCATTATCCTCATCTACTAACCTTTAACTTGATAAAACTTTTAGATAACTTGGTGAGCTTCCCCTTCAAGAAAGATTTAATAAAAAGCTTATAATTGGTTCCTTGAAAAACCCACCAAGTCCCCATCAAAAGGTCCCCTTGAAAAGAGAATAATGGATCAAAAACTTCTAGGAAACCATTGATTCCACCTCTTGGGAACTTGATGAATCTACTTCCATCTTTACCCTAGCTTCCTACAACATGACCCATGACAATACCGAGGATGGCTTACCCCTTGTCTACCCATAATTAATAGATTGGGATCAACAAGAACCATTGAGTTTAGATACGTTTGAGAATGACGAAGCAATTGTTGAGTTCATGGGACTTCATGAAGGAATACCATGTGGGAACCATAATTTTGGCTTTGTCATAGAACTCAATTGCGTAGCACACTTTGGTGAGGGTGTCCTTTCCTCTAGTCAGAAAAGTGAAAATAAAAAAAGTAAAAATAAAAATAATAAGGTCTTTAGGTGAAAACCTAAAGGTTCCTATTGACCATTAAAAAGTAAAAATAAAGGACATATCTAAAGGTGAAAACCTGTCTAAGGTACTTGAGGATGGAGGACTGGATAGTCTCTCTATAAACTGAGAGAGATTGCCATTTCTTATACAAGAAACAAAATAAGTGAACATTGGGACATAAGACAATTCTAGAATCATACAGTTGGCAACATATTTGACCACCAAGGAAAGGCATGAGTTTACAACATTATTTTTAAAAAGACAAGTTAATTTTGCATGGTCATATGTTGATATGCTTGGATTGGACCCTAAGTTGGTTTTGCATCACTTGCCACTATTACCAAATGCTAAATCATATAAACAAAAGCTAAGGAAAATGCATTCATAGATAACAATTCTAATCAAGATAGAATTAAAGAAACTCTTGGATGTTGGATTCATATGCTCTATTGGTTATTTAGATTGGATATCAAACTTTGTTCCTGTCACAAAACTGAATGGGTAAATTAGAGTATGCACATATTTCAAAGATCTCAACAAATCTTGTCTTAAAGATGATTTCCCTCTACCAAATATTGATATCATAATGGACCCTACTATTGGATATGAAATGCTATCACTTATGGATGAATTATCAAGCTACAACCAAATAGGAATTACTCCTCAACATCAATTGAAGGTAGCCTTCGCATGTGCTTGGGGAGATTTCTATTAAAAAATTATTCCATTTGGACTAAAAAATTCTAGAGCTACATATCAAAGAGTCATGACTACCATTTTTCATGATTATATGCATGTAATTATGGAGGATTATGTTGATTAAATTATCTCAAAATATCTAGAATGAAGTGGTCACCTAGTAGTCCTCGAAAAGATCTCCACATTACTTGAAAAGTAGAAAATTAGGTTAAATCCAAAGAAATGTGCTTTTGAGGTCCAATCAGGCAAGCTCTTAGGATATATTGTCTCCCATAGAGTAATAGAGGTTGATCCCATGAAATTCAAAGCTATCTTGTACATGCCACCACCAACCAACATCAATTAATTAAGGAATTTACAAGGAAGATTACAATCAATTCATAGGTTCATTGCTCAATGAGTAGACAAGATCCATATGTTTTAACATTTGTTACAAAAAGGAATTCCCTTCAATTGGACAAATAAATGCTAAGGATAATTTGATCAGATCAATAATTATCTACTAACTCCACTAGTTCTTATGTTTTCTGATTGATGGAAGACACTTGATATTATATGTGATAGCAACTGCATTAGCATTAGGAGCATTGTTAGCATAGAATGACAAAAATCTACTACATCAGTCACACATTGGTTAGATTTGAATTAAAATATATCCCTATTGAACAAGCATGTTTAGTAGTTTTATTTTCAACCCAAAAATTGAGACATTACATGTTGAGTTACAGGACAAAATTGATCACCAAAATTGATCCTCTGAAATATCTTCTCAACAAAATAGCTCTAATAGGAAGACTAGCTAAATGGGTTAGGATCTTAAGTGAGTATGACATTGAGCATGTTGACCAAAAAGCAATAAAAGGACAAGTGATAGTTGATCAACTCATTGATGCACCAGTAAAGGTAGATCATCTCCCAATATTCGAGCTCCTAGATGAATCAATCTTTGTCATAGACACACCAACAACCTGTAAACTATACTTTGATGGATCTTACACTAGTTATGGTTTAGGAGTTGGTATTGTGTTCATCACACCTCAAGGGGATTCCATTCCTAAGTCATTTTGAATAGCATTTTCATGCACTAATAGCATAGTTGAGTATGAAGCATTATTGGCGGGACTCTGAATAGTGATAAAATCGAAAATCAAGGATCCTCAAGTCTATGGTGATTCCCAATTGGTGATCAAGCAAGTTAATGATGAGTATGACACCAAGGATGAGAAGTTGATGCCCTACAAGTGCATTTTTGATAGTATCAAACTATACTTTGATGCTATTACCTTTGAGCAGATACCGATAATCTAGATGAAGGAAGTTGATGCAATGGTAAAAATTGGATCTCTCTTGGAAATTCCCAACAATGCATCACAATATTAGTTCTTGGTAGAACAACTGTTGGTCCCTATATTTTTCATCCTCGAAACAAAACTTGTGTGTGAAATTTTTGGTCTTGAATCTCCTTGGTATAAATATATTTGCAGTTATTTGCATGACCAAACTCTCCCTCCTAACTTTTCCTCCAAGTAACACAAACCCTTTATCTGACAAGCCTTTAAATATGCCATCATCGGAGATACCCTTTATTGATGTAGCCTAGACAACACCCTCCTCCAATGTCTTGACTCAAATGAAGCACAAGTGGCCTTACAAGAGGTTCATCATGGTAGATGTAGAGCTCACTCTACTAGTCCTACCTTAGCTAAAAATCTCATGAGGATAGGATAGTACTGGCCTACAATGGAATGTGATTCCTATTACTTTGTAAAGAAATTTCACCAGTGTTAGATTCATGGAAATCTAATACATGCACCAGCTCAAGAATTGTAACCGCTCACATCACCATGTCCACTCTCTCAATGGGGACTCAACCTTGTAGGAAATATCCATCCCACCTCTAAAAATGGACATAAGTTTATCCTTGTTGCTACTAAATACTTTACCAAGTGGATTGAAGCCATCCCGATGACCTACATTATAGGAAAATAGATACCCAAGTTCATCCTAAATTACATTATATGTCAGTATGGTATCCCATAGTCAATCATTATAGACAATGGTCACCCTTTTAAAAATCAAGATGTACATGAAATTTATGAAAAAATTCATATCCAACACCACTTTTCTACCCCATATTACCCCTAGGGTAATGGCCAAGTTGAGGCATCTAATAAGACTATCCTCAAAATCTTAAAGAATATTGCCAATGACGCTAGCCATGATTGGCACCTCCAACTCAATCCTACTTTGTGGGCATACTATACCAGTGTTCACACTCCTATAGAATCTACTCCATACTCCCTTTTATTTATATCTAAAGCCATACTTCCTATTGAGATCTAGTTACCGTCTCTAAGGGTATCTATATAAGGATTGATTGATCAAGAAGAATATTGTGTATCCCATCTACATGAACTAGAATTACTGGATGAAAAGAGACAGAATGCTTTGACACATTTATAAGCATATCAAAACTTCCTTTGATGTAACTACAATAATAAGGTCCAACCTTGAAGCTTTGACATTGGTGAATTAGTTCTAAAAGAAAATTTGAAGAATCAGACAATTTGAGCAAAGCCTATAAAATTTGAACCTAATTGGTTGGGCCCTTATATTGTCACAACATATGAATCCGATGCTTATCAACTTTATACTCCTCAATGTGAACCATTTCCTAATCCTATCAACAACATATACCTTCAAGTATTACACTTAATTATCAAAGTATCCCTTTTAAAAAGTAAAAATACAAAAAAAACAATAAAAAATACAAAGAAAAAAGTCACCCTGATGAAAACCTAGAAAATGGACATCTTGGTGACAACAAAAAATAAAATAGTAAAGAGAAATAATTCTTGCAAAAGTGAAAATCACTTTGGTGGCACTTTGGATAAGTGCCATGGTAAAAACTTGGCCAACAAGTGCCATGCATAGTCAGTCTATGCTCCTTTATGTACTATCACTCCACCTGGTCTTCTATCCATTGCTCATCTATTTTCCTATATCACTCATCCACAATAATGCTTTGTCATCCTTCTCATGGTTTCAGAACCACTGAAATTAAATGTCCCTTTCCTTCATGATCATCCTTTCCATTTGTTTGCTACAGCTCCCCTCACGAAAAATAAATTGGTCCAATACCTAACTGAAATTAAATGTCCCTGTACTCTCTATCTATAGTCCAGACTGAACCCCAACCCACCTACCATTCTACTCCCACTCCCACCAGTTATAGTTCATTGCCAGATGTATTATACGAGCTATACATGGAGTAGGGTCGATCCTCTACTCCATAGTCTAACCATGCTATATATGGTTGGTGCCCTTTTAAACCATCAAAAATCCAAAAAAATCATCAAACATCAAAAATCCCCAAAAAAAATCATAAAATCATCAAATCCAAAAACATCAAAAAACATCATAAAAATCTAAAAATGAGTCAACATTTGAGTCAAAGTCTGTTTGTGTTAAGAGTGGTTGAACTATGTTGTCTCTATGCATTTTCTATGTAGGAAAGACTCATCTTCAATGGGCCCCTGAGACATTAGGTCAGTCCTTTTAGGTTTTCCCAAATAAAATCATGGCTTAGTCTTTTGTCAAACAAATCAAGGTCAAGTCATGTTGAACTACGAGGTCGCTACATGTATAACATAGGCAAGGCAATCAATCAATGAGCCCTTGAGGCCCTAGGTCAGTCCTTTAGGGTTTTTCAAGTCTAGTTATGTTCTTTGTTTGTAGGCAATCATCATTCAAACCAAATCATGAAACAACGGACAAACATAACCAACAAATCTTTAATCTTTCATCAATCAATTGCCTAATCATCATCATCATCTCAATCATTGATCTTACATTGGAATGGGCATTATGTCATTTTTTTCATTTGGTCCTATTGCTTGTCTTTTGTGAGGATGTGTCCTTGGGATTAGACTTTATCATTGGTCAATCTTGTCATTCACCTTAAGCAAGATATGTCTTTCTTGCAGCTAGGTGCTTTATCAAAATGTTCAATTGGTCAACTTTATTGGATGTATTCCTTTCCTTAAAAAGGATATTTCTTTCTTGAAACTAGGCATCATCACATCGCTCAATCCTATTAATCAAACTTTATCAAATCAATCAATCTTGTGAATTTGGTCCATTAATCTTGCCTTACTCGGGATGTGTTTTTCTAAAAACTAGACACAGTGAATCATATCAATTAATCAACATTTTTCAACTTGTCAATTACATTTGGTCAAACAATCAATCAATTTGCCATCTCAGTCAACTTGGTCCACCTAATCCACCTAATCAATTAATCTTATCAATACTATTGGAAAACACGTTTTTGTTCTGAGTTTTTCTTATATTTTTAATCAGTTTTTTTCATGTTACTAGTTACCTCAAGGATGTCCAAAAGGATTTAGATGGACACTGATGGATCATGACCTCTTTTCTTTTCTTTTTGTTTGTGTTTTGTCTTAGAAAAAAGACTGGGATAATTGGGTCCTTAGTATGAGCCAGGGCATTCCTTGTCTTTTGGCTTTCTCTTTTTACTGCTTGTCTCTCACAAATGATCACATTGCACACCTTGGTCTATGTCATACCATGATTTTTTTGCTCCATTTGCAAAAAAATTGATGCTTGACGATGACAAATATAAAATCATGAAATTTTTCCCTTTGTCATTTCCCATCTAACATTCCATCTTCCTTGACCTTTTCTCGACTCTAACATTCATCTCTTTTTTGCTAACATTTCTCCCATCTACATCTTGACAAAGTCCTATGACACAGAAAAATATCATGCATAGATGTTCATGTTAGGAAACATTATAGTAGGCATCACTATCATAGGACATCATCCTATTAAGCCGCATATTTTCATGAGAAAATACAAAACATAGAAATCATCCATATAGAATTAATATTTCATCACATCATACTATAACAACTCATGACAATACATTTTCTGTTACGATCATAATTTATTTCCATCCATCACATTTCATTTACATTGCACCACATTTCATTTCATTGCATCACATTAATATGATTATGGTATATCATATCATACATCACATTTTGCATTAACATTTATTGTCATTGCATACATGACCTATAGGCATCATTATATCAACATTAATTCCAATCATACATCACATGGCATCATAAAATTAGGTCATTTGTACTAAATTCATAATACATACATAACATAAAGGCATGAACATTCATAACATCATCATAAATGCATAATCATCCATCATATTAAACCATCACATGATCATATAGAATGCATACATAGCATAAAAACATGAACATCTATAGCATAGCATAATCATAAACATAAAATCATAATCACATAGAATTGCATATCATCAATTGCCACCAAAACTCGTATCATATATCACTCAAAATGTATCATAGGTACAATGTCAAGATGTGTCATTTCTATCAAAAATGAAACTCATAGGCTTGATAATCAAAATATAGTGTCAAAATAAAAAATGTCAAAAAGTACTCTAGCCTGAGCTACCCTAATCTCCTATCCCTGGGGCATCCCTTTCCTCTCATTGAGGTGACTTTGTAGACCTATTCTCTACTATTGGTGGCTTGTTGTAGGGTGTGGACCCTCTGGAGGCTGATGTCTCCTTTCTCTCTAACCTACTATGGGAGTATTTGCTATGGGTCTTGCTATGCATCCTTCCTTGTGAACCACTCTCAATCTATGAGAATGTAGGCTCTCTCCTCTCTAGTGGTACCACCCTCTCATATAGGTCTCTGAAATACTACACTACCCTGCTAGCCCTTCTATACTCATGAGAAACATCAACTACAAATTCATTACATGTAACTATGAAATCTAGCATCCTCTTATCTGTCTATTGGCAGTTGATAACTGCTAGATCTCTCTCTATCTAGAGAGTTTCTTTCTCAACCTTAATTTCATCTCACTCTATTGCACTATCCTTAGCTCTGACTCTAAGGCTTGTAACCAAGCCTATATGGTAGCTATCATCTTCTCTATGCTGCCCTCATCTACTCCAACCATGCCCTCCTTTGGGCCCTCCTCCTCACCTATCCCCATGATAATCCTCTCCTGGAGGACTCTCTCTGCCTCTCCCATATTTCAATCCTATGCATGTGCCATCTCTAAATGTTTCTCTCCATCCTCCATCACTATCTTAACTATTCCCCTCACCTCTAGTTGATCCTTCTCCTCCTCCTCTCAGATTGGTGAAAATTTTCCTATTTCCCATAATCCTCCATCCCTCATCCTCTTGTGTTGGTCTCCTCCTTGACCTTCAAACCATCTCCTCCATCGTCTCCTCCTCCTCCATATCCATGTTCTTTGTATCCCCATCCTTTTTCTCCTCTCCCTCCACCCCTCCACCCCTCCATCCTTTATATCCTCTCTAGCCTCTCAAGCCCCTACCTATGCACTCTACAGGTGATGGCCTATGTATCTACCACCATGCATCATACTCAAGATTTGTCCCTACATCTAAATATCCCCCTCTCCACCCTCATTGCATTGACTATAGGGCATCAATCTCATGCTCAACCATGGTCATTGGTATCTACTATCCCCATGGGTGAACCTCTCAAGATGACTGTGCAAACTCTGATGTGCCTATAGGAACACCCTATCTCTCCAAAAAATACCATCTGACCTACTTTGGAAAATACATCTCATTAATGTGTTGAGATTGTACTATGCATCTAATATGGTACCTGGGCTATCAAAATAGGGTTTCCAAATGAACCTAACTAGTGTTTCAATCCCATGCCTCTAGTAACTGGTGTCTCCCATATGTATTTGTATGAGCACTCCTTGATATATGTATAAATATGGATCCCCAACTCCCAGTTTTCGTACTACTAATGGTTGAAACACCGCTATGTGATTCCATTCCCATATCATCAACAAACTTACCCCATAGCTTAGGCTTTTTCCCCCTCTATAGGAAATTTCATGAAGCTAGAAGTATAATATGCCCAATAAAAATGATCCCCAAGCATACATTTTCTCATCCTATACCATACCTACTAACATATGTCCCCAACCCACTAGAAATCCATGGCCCCTATAGTCAAGAATCATAAATCCTACAATCAATGTGCATCGTACATAGTCATATCTATCATATCTCTCTACCGAGGTCTCCCATCTGATCTCATAACCCTAAATCCCAAATTTTGAATCGTCATCATTATCATAATAATCATGCAGGGCCTGCAAACCTCGAATAAGATCATATCACACCCACTCTCTACGAATCAGCAATCTTAGGATTCAATACAAATCCTCTAGGGTAACCATCACCTCCTTGATCGATAGATGGAAACTGCAAGTCTTCGAGTACCACCACTCACCAATGCCATCAGCATCCCCCTATTTGCCTTGATAATGAAGAATATAGGTGACATACAACAATTTGAGATGTAACAATTCCTATTTCTCCACATCATCTAGATGGTCCCATAGTCGAAATACATATGGTCATGACTCCCATGTGTAAATGGGGGGTAGAACAACTTGAAGTCATCACACAAGTCATCATGTCAATCTGAAACCTTCATTTGACCTATTGGACCTAAGTTGACCAAGTCCTTCTATCCTAAACTGGAGAAAATTATTCACTAGGAAATTTCATCGTTGTTTTGTCAAATGTGTCATATAAATTACTAGTGGCTCACAACTACAATTACATCACTCATTTTTCACATGTGTCAATCTCTACAATTCTTGCATCACCAAATTTTGATTGCATCATTTCCGGTAGTGTGTGTTACTCAGAAAGTCGATTGTGTCCCACCTTCAAATGCGTCACAACACAATTGCCCCTACCCTAAACTTAAGCAATTTTGTCACAATGTGACAATTGTGGTGACAAACTAATCACTTGCATCACTCGAGAATGCAATTTTTTCACACACTGTATGATGAAATTTCTTGCTAAATTCTTTCCCTAACTAAATGCATGAAAATCAAGAAAATTACAAAGTGGGTTTTTAGTACTTACCGAGGTGAGCACTCCCTCAAGATGGTAGTACGTGTGGACGTGGTATCCTTTGTGTGCAATTTTTGGACTTGGTGACATCTTCTGAACCTCCTTCACTCAAAGCTCCCAATTTTTCTAAATTTGGAATGCATAAATGACTTATTTCCTTAATCCAACTTCTATTTATAGCCTAAAAATTAGGGTTTGCACTTAGCTTGTGTAATGGGTTCACTTTTGGACCACTTTGAACTTGAAATTCACCCCTATAATGACCTCAAAAATCATTTTCGTTTGCACTGTTAAAATCCTCGTGATCCAATTATCTTATCGAGACAATTTTCTAATTTTTTGAATATTTTTGAAAATTTGTAAAAAATTCCCAAGGGGGCATACCTCTACCCTGCTTTCACTAGGGCATTGTTTAACTAAATTTCTTTGACACAATGTGATGAAATGCATTATGTCAAAGAGGGGGAAAATCTGGACACTAAAAAATGTTCTAGTCTGTGAGCATCATTTTTCTTCGTCTTTGTCTCTGCATAATTAAATATTTTTAACTATTTAATTATTCTTAATCACATTCCTTTATTAACTAAATAATTTTTTAATTATTTAATTAATTCAACTTCTTAATATCTAGTTTTACTAGGATCAATTAAATCAAATTAATTGCATCGCTAACACCCCTTTCTTCAATAATTAAATAAATTATCATTATTTATTTAATTATTTGTCTTTCATCACTCCTTTATAGTCAGATGATAATAATAATTATTTATCTATTTATCGCCCCTTTTCCATTCCTCTATAATTGAATAATTTTTAAAATTATTTAATTATCTAATGTCATCCCTTTCTCCCATTAAATAATTAATTCAAATTAATTATTTAATGCATCATTCCTATTTCCCCCATTTAATTAAAATGTTTTCATAAATCATTTTAATTAAATTCCCATGTCCTCCCTCAAAATAAATAATTTGGAAAAATTATTTATGCTCCAAAATGTCCAAATATTATTTCTCATGAATTAATTGATTTCAATTTTTAATTCCTCCATTTTCTTCATCCACTATCTCAATTTCGAATCTCGACCGTCAATTGACTCTGGGCTCTTTCTAATCTTGACCATCTATTTTGTAACCTCCACTTTTCTATGTTGCATGTCTTCTTGTTCGTCGATCTTGGAATCTTTCTAGAAGTTTGATCTTGAACATTTGTTCACATGGTTGTCTATAAAAGAAGCCTTCCTCCATTTTCAATTTAACAACCACTTATCTCCAACTTTCATGCTTACTATTTAAACATATTTGCATATTTCTACTACAAATCTGAGGGCATATTTGTAAAAATAGATTTAGGAGAGACAAGAGAAGCGATTCAACGTCAAATACAGAGAATTATTTTACTTCAATTCTTTCATTTTCCTCATAATTGTTTGTTTTCTCTTGTTTAGATTGGGTTTTTAGCTTAGAAGTGTTGTGGTTGTCACCAGAATCTAGGCAACCTGATTTTTACCCATCTTATAGAAACCAAGTGAACCAAATTCCTCAATAATACTACTAACATCTCCACAACACATCTATAGTTTCTGCAACACTTCTCATCAACCATAATACATGCAACAATCTCTCCAAATATAATTTGCAACTATACTAAAGTAGGACATTAATGAAAATACCAACAACTCCAAGCTTCCAAACAATTCAATTCTAGGGGTTGAGAATATCAAAACTGGCATCATTCTAACATTCTCTTCATACAAGGGTTTCACATCAATGACAACACTCAAATAAATCATAAAAAACTCAGGCTTCCAACATTTCCAAACATCCAAAATCACTTACAATCATGTGCGAACTTTTACCACTATGTTAAAATTAATTTACTAGCTCTATTTTCACCATACAAGTGAAATTTTTTCACCTCCAGATGGTTAGCAAACTTATTGTGAGTCAAAAAATTGTTTTACTTAAGAATGTTACCTTTTAGAATTGCCTTTGATGTTTTTAGATAATTTAGGCATTTTGGAAAATATTTATCAATCGGTCCATTTCTTTATTGATATGCCCATTTCGTTTTGTATCTTCAGAATTGAAAATCCAACCTCTAGATCTCTATTTGTGTGCCTTCAGATACATAGAAATGATGCAAAATATATTGATGGGTCATTTTCAGACTTGTGGAGGTGTTTACGGAGTTCCTATAAACTTGAAAACATAAAAAACCATGCAAAAAATGTTTCCAAGTCATGGGAAACCCTTCTGGAAACCTCCTAGAAAAGGAAGAAGCATATTCCATCTTACAAGTAGCCCAAAAATTTCCCCAAACTATTTGCACGTGAATAGACTATCACATTTCAATTTCATTGCTTGTATTCAATAATGTTGAGTTAATTGAAATATTTAGAAAATGGAATTTATCATTTAAATATTTATGAATATGATAATTGAAATGGTATTTGAAAAATATTTATGTTTCAATTTTATGATTTAAAAAAAGAGTTATTTCATAAGGATTATCAGTTAAAGGCTACTCATAAAGTTGACAAGTGCAAGAATGTGTGTGCACATGAACATGTTGAAGAGAAAGAACCTAGTTGAGGAAGGAATGCTTAGCCAGAAGAAAAACGATGAGTAAGGATGGAATATGGAATATTACACACCACAATAGAGCACGACATCTACATTTTTCTGTATTCAATAAACATCATTCTTGTTTGTATGGATTTCAAATTTGGTTAAGTGAGAAATCTTGTGAAAGAAATCCATATTTTTCTTACTCTTTATATCTCAAAGTTGATATAAAATAGTATAAGAAATGCATTTGATCATTTACAACTATCATGAGGAGAATGAATATAATACTTTCTCTTTAGACAAATTTGAAAAATAGATTTTGATAAAGAAATGGGAAAGATAAGATAAATATCTAGTTGTGAAAATTCTTCATAGATATAAATATACACATATATGTGAGGGAGAAACCACTATATGCATATATAGATATGCAATATACTATATATATAAATATGATAAGATTCAAAAACCTATGTGAGTGTTTTTTTTTGCATAACTCTAATAATGAATGGGGAGGATCCCAACCCATAATCACACAGAAATGGAAGGAAGTGGGAAACTAAGTGATAGTGGCATGGGTAGCAGATTAATGACCACTAACACCAAAGATAGAAAGGAGAATATTTTGGTAGAGAGGGGGTGATTTGATGAAGAAAATCAATAAAAAAGTTAGAAAAAGAGAAAGGAAAAATTGACAAATAAAGGGAAAAAGATGATCAAATAGGGTGTTGTGGCCACCTACAACTGAGGAAAAGAACATGATTTTCATTGAAGATGATGGAACCCCTCAAAAAAAATTTGTTCCACGCTGAATAATTGTGAAAATTTTGGCTTGGTCCCTTGTTTTCTGATTTTAGGTCATGTTCTCATCACTGTGATAGAGTTTTTTCTTCATAAAAATTTCCAAAATTGGGCTAAACCCTTGTTCATTTTAAATTTATACTGACTTATTGTCCTCATTCGTAGTCACTTAAGTTGTTTTTTATGCCATCATAATCATTATCTTACTAGCCCCTTGACCTAGGGTTTGTCGGTCGCCTGGGTTCTTCTTAGTCTTAATTCCCTATGATTGAAGGCTTAATCTTAAAAATTTATATCCTTATCCTTCATTAAGGGTCAGTATTTCATTTCCTAGGGGTGGCCCCTCTTTATGACTAAATTTTGTTGAGTGTGCAGAAATAATGCTTCATGTTGGTCGTCTGATTGTAGAATCGATCCTATCATTCCCTATATGCCCATGTTGTTTTATTGCTTCTTATTTTATTCGCACTGCCTAGCGAGCTTTGACCACGTGTCTCATATACTGGTGGACCTAGTCTCATTCGTAAGGATGACTAGCATTTTTCAAGGAGGATCTATGAATAATTGATTAGAGACGTGGCCATATTTGTGTCACTCCTCACAAGCCTGTCTTGTTCTATTCCATATTATTTTAAGGATGTAGGCTAGCGAGCGATTGCCACATAATACTACTTCATGGTGGGGCATGATCCTCCATAGGGCAGTGGGTGTTGTTTGAGGTTTGATCAACGATGTACATTGCAACACGTGTTCCCATCTAAGATTTTTTCCCACACTCTCATATGTGTATAGTGGTAAGATGTGATAGTCACATGATCTAGTGGGTGGTGTGACACCTTTCATATGGTGGGACCCGTTGGGTTTTCAAAGACAAAGGCTTGTTTCATAAGGGATGAAATTAACAGTTGATGGCTAGTTATGAGGTCCAATCTTGACCACTCCTTCCTATCTTGCGATTGTTTCTCTCATATACCTCATTCCCCAATGGGTACACAGGAAACTACCATGTAGACTGCTCCTAATTTAGAAAGCTCTTGATAAAAATAGGTGTAGTTGGAGATGTTAGCTGAGATAGTTCCAAGATAAACAGGCACTAAGATAGAACTAATTTTGTAGCACACTTGTGAGATTCATAAACAATTTTATGGCCATCAAATTTGTTAGAAGCTGGTACACGTGGGAAAGTGAAATTGAAGTAAGGCAGGGTATAGGTAGATATGTTGAAGATAAATCATGATCATTCCCTATTTTTCTACTATGATGAAATACAAGTGAGTTATTTTATACAAGCAAGTAGGTAAATGTGACACAAAATGTCTAGTTGGAAAATTAAGTGTATGATTGACATGCAAGTTAAGGAAATACTTATCTCACTCGAGTCTCTTGATTTGGGATGAGTATCAAATGCACGAATTTAATTTTGTCATCATTAATAAGCTGGAGTTTTTAATAGTTGATTTGGTTCAAATTTTTTATCAATGATTGAGATTTAAAACAAGGATAGTTGATTGATAATCTTCTCACACAAGCTCTCCTAGAAAATTAATACAGACACACACCAGTTGCTCTATTTAATGAGGTTTGCTTAATTTATTTTTTTACTATCCAATTGTGAAAAAATATGAGGCCTAAGTGAAGAAGTGATTTTGAGGTAGTCATTTCTAAGGAAGTTGGTAATTTTTTTTGGAGAAATTTTTGTAACAGAGTGGGAAAATGGGAAATATAAGTGTGAATGTCAGCCTAGTCCACCATTCCAAGAGGCTCAATCCTCTTGAATGTCAAGATTCTCCTCCTCAGGGTGAGGAAAATGGACTAGAGGTATCAACAACACCGATGAAGAAGACAAGAGCTACCAAAGATTCAGAGCGAGGTGTTCTTAAGTGTGCCTACCACCTTAGGGGCTGAACTATCTTAGAGGAAATGATCAAAGGAAAAGGTAAGAAGGTTGAGAGGCCAAAAAGGGAAGCTGCTAGAAAGAATAGGTATCACCACACTAATATGGGATGCCCTCATTCTCCCATTGAGGTTTTTGATGGTCCTTCTAGCAGATGGAATGAGACTAATTCTGGCTATCATCAATATCTTATGGCCATGAATAATTGTGTTGATTCTGAGGATGAGGTGATGATGGTTACTCCTCTAAAGACAAGGACACTCAGTGGGCACACCTATTCACTAGGTGACAAGGAAAAATAACATCCTATTACTTTCCTTGTTAGGTGCTCATATTTTGGTCCTATGTGTTGTTTGCTTTCTTGGCTTTGTGTGTCATGAAATGGGTCTCTTGTCTTTTGGAATTTTGTGCTGATGATGATGCTTTTCGAGGTGATATGGATTTACATGTTTTGATGTTGCCATGATGACACTTTTTGATGACTGGAAGGATGGCTCTGATTAACAGTTTATTGAGCTCTAGAATTAGAATGATGGTTACCAAATTCAGTTGGGAGATATTTTCTTGCTTTCTAATAAAATTCATTTTGAAATGAAAAAAGAATGAAATGTAAAATGTATTTCAGCCTAGTGCTTGTTTCTCCCTTGACTTATAAAAGGGATTCTAAGGCTAGATACAAGGAGGGTCAAGAGGTTGAGAAGTCGGGAAGTAAATAGGTACTTATTTTCAAGGGAAATAGATATAAGAAAATTGATACTAAGTCCTACAATAATAGGTTCTAGAAACAAGTAAGCCAATATATATTTTGTATAAGCAATATAGACAAAAAAGTAATACATAGCTTTTGTATATTTTGTCTCCTATATGAAAATTATACAATCTATAAATACAATAATCAATGGTTATATTATTTATCTATGTTGAGTTCCAATGGATGTGCTATTTTCATTCTTGCTTATTCATTCAAGGAATGTATGTAAATGCTTGAATTTAACAATAGGTTTGATATAATCTTTGTATAAGGATGTTAGTAAGAAGTTAATTATGGATATAATTGGTGGAGATATTGTAAGGTATTATTTCTAAGGTTGTGGGTATTTTCTCTAAAATACAAAATCATTACCTAATCATATATGTCTATGGTTTGACTCCATTTCCTGGAATATGGCACTGGCCTTGTTTAGTATTCATGCTCCAATTTGGCAATGACTTGATTGATGATCACACAATATAATTAAATCAATCTTGGATTGCCTTAATAGGTGTGTATGAATGTTAAAAGGATCATGTATTCTCTTGTTTAAGTTAATCATTACCGTGGGAGTTTGCCATACTTTCAAGGTATGGTGCTTTTAAACATATATGGAGAATCATCTGTATGCTTTGTTTTTTGATACTTGACACACCAATATCTAGGAACATAGTTGTTTTGGGATTACCCTCCCTATTCTAATAGAGCCTAATGAGAAGAAGTAAATACCCAAAATCCTTTACTTATGTGTTGGACAATCCTTGCCCTTACTAATAATTGTCCTAGGCAAGTTCATAGGTGTGTGGTGAGAATAAGTTTGGTTCTTAAAAAATAACCAATAGAAATGGTGACTCTATTGGGGATGTTATGGGAAAAGGTATTTGTAGTAGATCATCTTTCCTTGATAGAGTTGGGGAAGTTCTGTTTGAAAAATTCTCATTGAAAGTGAGTGGTGACTCTAAAGAACTATGAACCGGTGGAAAATATTGAAGTATGGACTTGAAGTGACAACCACCTAGAGATAAAGACTATTGAAAATTTGGTCCTCTACAAAGGAGGTGGTGACTCTATGAGAATAAATTGATAAAGTGTGATGCCTACTAATACATCTAGGTATTCTCCCCTGTTTTAACCTACAAAAGAGAATAGATATATATCGGTGTCATTTTTAAGAAATATAAATTAATGATATATTCCCAATTCAGTGAATTAAAGCAATAAGAATGGGAGTAGTGAAGATTTTTCTACATGCTTTGTAAATTATATTTTGTAATATTTAGAATAACAGGCATATTTGTATTGAAACCTGCCCATTTGAGATATTTTAAATGTATTTTTAAGATATGCATTGTAACATTTTAAGATCATGAAATAGGGTGCTAATCAACTATACAGTTGATGTTTTAAGTTGTAAAAGGGTGTGAAAAAATGTATCATTCCGTTGTACATCCTTATGGGGTGCATGATGTAAACATGAAGAATGTGCAGCCCCTGTCATGTCATCAAAGAAGTTTCTCTATTGAAAGATATAGACAATTAAATTTTAATGATATTCAAGGTTTCCCATGTTGATGTTATAGCAACTAGAGATTTCTTTGTCCTACGAATTCATGTATAAAATAATATTATAAAAATAAATAAAGCGATGCTACTTATTTATTTGTTTATGGCCAACCAAATGAAGAGGCGCTTCATTTCAAATAAATAATCTTTATTTTACTAAGGTTGACTTAACAAAAATTCACCTCCCTTTGTAAAGATGCCTCTTATGTGAAAGAGGCCGACTCTCCTTGAATAGATGCCTTGATGTATATATAAACAAGGAAATTCATTCATTTGATGATTCAATTTTTATTGAAGACAAGTTCATGCCCTTGAACGAGTTCATCATTTTTGTAGCAGACTGTTATTTATTCATCAAGCAAATTCTGATTAAGGAGAAATCATATTCTTTGTATAATCACACCTAGAAGAGGTGCTTCTTTCATAGCTTCAAATTTTCCTTGTGATTGGCCAAGTTGTATAGTAGATTTTTGCTTCTTCAATCAATATATAAGTGATATATTTGTGGCTAGATTTTTCTCCCTCAAGAAGGAGGGTTTTCCCAGGGCATTTGTTGTGTCTTATTGTTCACAATTTTTTATTTCTATTTATTTCATTTATGATCATAAAAATACCATGTTATCAGAGTGGGTCTAAGCTAGATCAAGATCAAATGTGTTTAAGCAACAAAATCTTCTTCTCATATTCTCATCTAAGGGAGTCTATCTAAGGTTTGAAAATGGTGAACAAAATAAAGGTCGAAGATAGAATTGATGGTGCATCGAACTTCACCTCTTGCAAATTTAGAGTTCTTATTTCATTGGAAGATAATGATCTTCTCGATTTTTTGGAGAGTGATGTGCTTGAGCCATCTGATGAGGCTAAGATAACTCAATGGAAGAAGAATGGCACTAAGGCTAGGGAGATCTTGATTGATTCTGTGAAGGATCATCTTGTGCCAATTATATCCAAGATGAAGATAGCCAAAGTCATGTTTGAGACTCTTCAAGGCTTTTATGAGATCAACAACACTAGAAGAGCTCTTTCCTTAAGGCAATAGCTCCATCATATAAACATGGCTAAAGGAGATTCAGTCATCTCCTTCTTCATGAAGATTTCTAAATTGAAAGATCATCTATATGCCATTGGATATATAGTTGAAGATAGAGATTTAGTCATGTTGGCACTAAATGGTCCTCCTCAATCTTGGGAGCCCTTTATCCAAGGTATTAGTGGAAGATCTAAATTGCCCAAGTTTGATCATCTTAGAGTTGATTGCATTCAAGAGGGAATGGAAAAATCTCTCATAATGAACACAATAATGTCCTTGCTACTCAAACTTCTAGAAGGAAAGGAAGAAAACATAGAAAAGGCAATTTCAAGAGGAGTAGAGATAGAAAATCAGATTTTTCTCCTGAATCAACAAAGAAGAAGGATCTCTCTCATATTAAGTGTTTCAGATGTGACAAGTATGGTCACTATGCTCGAGATTGTATAACAAGACCAAATCAACATGCTTCTACTATGGATGTTGATTATGTCTCACCTCAAAATGAATCTAGAGACAACTCAAGAGGATTTCTATTCATCTCAGCTCTATCAAGCAATGTTCCAACTGACAATATCACTTGGTTGATTGATAGTGGCACTTCTTGACATGTTACAGGATATAGAGAGAATCTTTCAAACTTGATAGAAAGAGAAACCAAATTACAAGTGATAATCAAAGATGATGCTTTCTATTCAATGAAAGACGTTGGATCCACCTCTCTTCATCTAGATTCTTGTATCCATATTCATTTGAGTGATGTTTTTTTTGTACCATGAATCAAAATAAATATTGTCTCCATTTTAGCATTGGAGGACAAAGGATATCAAGTTGAATTTTCTAAGGGAAAATTTCTTGCTTGGCCAAAGAAATCTAGCATCAAAACAAACCGTGTGATTAGTGTCCATCAAGAGAGTCTATACAGACTTTCTATTCATCCAATTCATGCATTATTGCATGATTCTACCAATTCAAGTGAGCTATGGCATAGGAGACTTTCTCACCTACATTTCAAAGCTCTTCCATCCATAGAGAAGATGGTTATTGGTCTACCAAAGCTTATTCAGGAGCATGATGGCACTTGCAGAGGATGTGCAATGTGTAAGAATACTAAGGGTCCTTTTTATAGTAGTGAAATTAGATCAAAAGGAATTCTAGATCTCGTTCATTCTTATTTATGTGGTCCAATTTTTGTGGCATATTTGAGTGGAATTTTTTATTATGTGATTTTCATTGATGACTATTCTTGAAAGACTTGCATTTATTTTTTGAATTCTGAGGAGTTTGAATAAGTACTTGATAAATTCAAAGAATTCAAGGCTTGAGTTGAAAATATATCCGAAAAGAGAATCAAGGTTTTGAGATTTGATAATGGAGGAGAATACACTTTTGGAGGTTTTCATAATTTTTGCATTGAGATAGGGATCAAGAGTGAGTTTTGTGTTCCATACAATCCTCAACAAAATGGAGTTGCCAAAAGAAATAATAGATCCATAGTTGAGGCAGCCAAATCTATGATTCATGATCAAGACTTATAGACTTTCCTTTGGGTAGAAGCTTCTGAAACTGTAGTGTATGTTCAAAATTGAAGCCCTCATCGAATATTGGAAAACATGACTCCCAAAGAGGCCTTCTCAAGTGTGAAACCTGAGGTTAGTCATTTAATAATTTTTGATTGTCCTATGTATATTCATGTGCCTAAAGATAAAAGATCTAAGTTAGAACCATCAAGCAAGAAAGGAATATTTGTGGGATACAGTGAGACTTCCAAGGCCTACAGGATCTACATTGCAGGGTAGAAATAGATTGAGATCAGTAGGGATGTTAATTTCAAAGAAGAGGTTGCATTCAAAAGATCTAAAGGTTCTTACATGGAGATAGATAGTGAAAAATAGGAGTTACCTTAGGATATGGACATTTCTCCTGATCATACTCCTGAGATTAAGAGGGAGTCTATTGAACCTAAAGAGACTATTGATTCAGTTGATCCCATAGAACCAACTGATGGGACAAGAGATATTACTATAAGTTGAAAGAGACCTCTATGGGCTAGACAAACTATGAAGGAGGTAGAACAATATGCAGCTCCTCGAGGTACCTTTAGAGAAAGTAGGAGACCACAAAATTTTCTAGGCTATGTGGCATTGATGAGACACATCATTGATTTTGAACCTTCCAGTGTTGAGGAAGCATCCAACCAGCAAGAATAAAGAGATGCTATGATAGAAGAATATCAGTTCATTATCAAGAATGATGTTTGGGATGTTGTACCAAGACCTAAAGACAAATTAGTTGTGTCTTCCAAATGGCTCTTCAAGATTAAGCATGCGGCTAATCAGAGAAATGAGAAGTACAAAGAAATATTTGTGGCAAGAGGATTCTCTTAGAAGGAGGGAATAGATTATGAGGAGACATTTTCTCATGTTGCTATAGTGAGACAAATATTTAACAACATCCAGAAAGAAGAAGATGAGTTAGTCCCAACCTTCAATCTCATATTTTTAAAAACATATAGTGACATTCCTGAAAGTTTGAGACCAAATGATGTAATATGTCTAATTGTATATTTTGATGCATTTGATGAAGAGATGAGTTATTTGTTAAGAGATAAAGAGCCTACAACATTACATTAGACATATCAAATGGCCATGGATATCGAGAACAATATGAAATATTCAATGATGAAAGGATACATGGTTGCAAGTGTTGGTTACTCTAACATACCTCATGCAAATGAAATTCATGGGTCAAAAAATGGAAATGATTGTCAATGTGATTTTTCTTCTGCCATTTCAATTTTTCCATCACTACAACATACTAATCATAATGAGTTCCAAGTTGAACATCAACAAAGTTTGAGCAAATTTGATCAAATGTCTTTTATTCAAGAATTGTCTAGCATAAAGAGGCATAAGAATGAATCACTTTATGATTTGGTTGCAAGATTTTTGGATGCCTTGTTGGGGGTCCCCAAAAAATTTGAGACCTCGGGATTCAACATGCATTGATTTATTTTGTGAAATCTCCGAGTTAGGGATGAGTACCTTGCCAAAAGAATTGAAACCTCATAGTTAGGTACTCGATTGGATAAAGAGTGTTGAAGGATTCAAGTGTGACCATACACAAAACATGATGCCTCAAGATGTTAATACAAGCTATCCCATTGTGAAAAATCAGAACATGGTATATGAAGCTAAAAATGGTATATCATAAATTGAAAATTCATCTAGTTATATGGATGAAAATAGTGACTATATTCAGCCCACAAGCAACATTTGTGAAAATCTATATACTAGTGACATAGATAGAGATACACTTGCAAGTGTTGCTGATTTCTTATGACAAGTCAATGGTCAAGATATTAAAGATGAACATTTAAGCATTCACTCTGAGAGTTCTAAATAGAGTTTATGAAGTGATGAGTTTCTTTGTGATGAAGATTATGATTTTAGTAAACTTGAATATTCAAAGGGTTATGAATGTGCCTATGAGGATGAGCTAGAGATTTTTTCTTCATTTGAAGAATTTGGTGATGTAAATGATGATAAAGTTTCTTGTTCACTAGTAAATAGACAAATTTAACACGATGAATGCTTGGAGTGTAGCTTAGGTTTGTTACAATTAGAGAACATTGATTCAATGGATGATGATCACTTCGAGGATAAAAACTTGTGTATTCAGTACCCAGAACCTAAACAAAGTGTTACAAATGATAAACATCTTGATGGTGCAAACAATAGTGGATCTCATGTTAGTACATGTGAAATTGAGTTTTTTACTGATGTTCCTCATCTCCACACTATGATTATGGACATGTTTTCATTTAATAAGGAAATTATTTATGTTTAGGTAAACCAAGATACTTGTTCAAAGATTAATGAACAAATTTTAGATAATGGTGAGTCTTTGCAATATAGGGAAATATGCCTATCAATTGATGATGCACATGTAAATATTTTTTCTGATCCTGTTAATCCTGGAAATGATGGTATTCAAAGTGATTCAAATAAAGGTATTGAGAGTTTTGGTAAATACAATTTCTAGAACTTTGAAGCATGTGACAATGTGACTAGTATATGTTTATGGAATGGTAATAAACTAACCTATGGTGCAATTCAGTTAAAGGATTTTTAAATGTGTGAGTATTCTTTGCCCAACACATAGGAGAATTTCATATTGTGTGTAGGAAAAAATGTTTTTATTGACCCTAACCATTATGAGAGTCTCAAATCTAATGTGCAGATGAATAATGAGGGGAGGTCTCATAGTGACGCTTTTAGAAAGCATTGTGAAATTTTTTACTCTTTGACCCAATTTGACAAGAAAGTGATTGTGAATGAGAATGATCTTCTTAATAAAGGAAATCACACCAATTATAAGTTTCCTGTACTTGATAAATGTGATATATTCTTGTTGAATATGAATGGACTTCAATTCGTTCTTAATTGCCAATATTAGAGTGACAGAGATAATGGAGGCATTGGAAACCTTAGTGATTTGGTTAAGCATGCCATGGGTCATATTTTTTTTCAGATGGAATATGAAAGTGCTTCTAGACTTGGTTTAATACAGACAATAGAGAAAAATGTTTTTGATAGACGCAAAAATGGATTCTTCTTTTTCATTTGGTGGATTGGGGCCATCAAATGTGGTTTAAATTTTTGAATAAGGGTTTGATACCCTATGTTTTGTCACTTGGCCTGCTCTCCCATAGATTCTAGGATCTCACCATTCCTGCGAGAGGCATGTATCCCTAGTAGGATCCACTAATGGAACCCCTCAAAATATTTCTATTCCACCCTGAATAATTGTTAAAAATCTAGCTTGGTCCCTTGTTTTTTGATTTTAGGTCATGTTCTCATCACTATGATAGAGTTTTGTCTCCATAAAATTTTCCAAAATTGGCCTAAACCCTTGGTCATTTTAAATTTATATTGACCTGTTGTCTACATTCTCTGTCACTTAAGTTGGTTTTTATGCCATCGTACTCATTGTATTACCGACCCCTTGACCTTAGGTTTGTTGGCAACCTTGGTTCTTCTTGGTCTTAATTCCCTATCATCGAAGGATTAATCTTAAAAATTTATATCATTATCCTTCATTAAGGGTGAGTATTTCATTGCCTAGGGGTGGCCCATCTTTCTGACTAACTTTTGTTGAGTGTTCAAAAATTATGCTTCGTGTTGGTTGTCTGATTGTAGGAATCGATCCTAGTTGTTCCTCGTATGCCTATGTTGTTTCATTGCTTCTTATTTTATTCTTATAGGCTGGCAAGATTTGACCACGTGTCTCATATACTAGTGCACATGGTCTCATTGGTAAGGATGATTGGCACTTTTCAATGAGGATTTGTGGCTGATTGATTAGAGATGTAACCATATATGTGCCACTCCCCGTGAGCCTGTCTTGTTTTATTCCATATTATTTTAAGGAAACAGGCTAGTGGGCGATGGCCACATAATACTACTTCATGGTGGAGCATGATCCTCCATACGGCAGTGGGTTTTTTTCAAGGTTTTATCAATGATATACATCACAACACGTGTTCCCATCTATGATTTTTCCTCGTGCTCTCGTCCATCTGTAGTGGTAAGATGTGATAGTCACATGGGCTAGTGGGTGGTGTGACACCTGCCATATGGTGGGACCCCTTGGGTTTTCAAGGAAAAATACTTGTTTCATAAGGGATGAATTTGAGGGTTTATGGCTAGTGACGTGGTCTAATCTTGACCACTCCCCGCTATCCCATGAGTGTTTCTCCCATACACCTCATTCTGCAATAGGTACATGAGAAACTACCACGTAGACTGCTCCAAATTTAGAAATCTCTTGATAAAAATACACATAGTTGGAGATGTTAGCTGAGATAGTTCCAAGATAAAATGGCACTAAGATAGAACTAATTTTGTAGCATGCTTGTGAGATTGATAAAAAAATTTATGGCCATCAAATCTATCAAAAGTTGGTACACATGGGAAAGTGAAATTGAATTAAGGCAGGGTATGGGTAGATATGTTGATGATAAATCATGATCGTTCCCCATTGTCCTGCTATGATGAATTACAAGTGATTTATTTTCTAAACCCAAGAAAGTAAATGTGACATATTTCTGGTTCGAAAATTAAGCATATGATTGACATGCAAGTTAAGGAAATAATTATCTCACTCGAGTCTCTTGATTTGGGATGAGTATCAAATGCATGCGTTTAATTTTTTCATCATTAATAAGCTAGAGTTTATAACCATTGATTTGGTTCAAAGTTTTGATCAATGGTTGATATTTAAAACAAGCTTAGTTGATTGATAATGCTCTCACACAAGCTCTCCTGGAAAATTAATGCAAATGCACACCAGTTGCTCTATTTAATGAGGTTCACTTAGTTGATTTTTTCACTATCCAAATGTGAAAAAATCTAAGGTCTAAGTGAGGAAGTGATTTTGAGGTAGTCATTTCTAAGTAAGTTAGTAACTCTATTTAGAGAATTTTTTGTAGTAGAGTGGGAAAATGGGAAAGATAAGTGTGAATGTCAGCCTAGTTTGTTGTTCCAAGAGGCTCAATCCTCTTGAATGTTAGGATTATCCTCCTAAAGGTGAGGATAATGGACCAGAGGTACTGACAACATTGATGAAGAAGACAAGAGCTACCAAAGATTCAACACAAGGTGCTCTTAAGCGTGCCTACCACCTTAGGGGCTGAACTATCTTAAAGAGGAAATGATCAAAGGAAAAGGTAAGAAGGTTGAGAGGCCATAAAGGGAAGTTGCTAGAAATAATAGGTATCGCCACCCTTATATGGGACATCATCATTCTCCCATTGAGGTTTTTGATGATTCTTCTAATAGTGGGAATGAGACTAATTCTTTCTATCATCAATATCTCATGACCATGAAGGATTAGGTTGATTCTGAGGATGAGGTGATGATCGCTACTCCTTTGAAGATATGGGCACTAAGTGGACATACCTATTCACCAGGTGACAAGGCAAAGTAATATCCTATTATTTTCCTTGTTAGGTGCTCATATTTTGGTCCTATGTGTTGTTTGCTTTCTTGGGTTGGTGTGTCATGAAATAGGTCTCTGGTATTTTGGCATGTTTGTGCTGATGATGTTTCTTTTCAAGGTGATATGGATTTACATGTTTTGATGTTGCCACATTGACACTTTTTGATGACTGGCAGGATGGCTCTAGTTAATGGTTTCTTGAGCTTTGGAATTAGAATGATGGTTCCCAAAATCAGTTGGGAGATATTTTCTTGTTTTCTGATGAAATTCATTTTGAAATGAAAATAAAATGAAATGTAAAATGTATTTCAGCCCAGTGCTTGTTTCTCCCTTGACTTATAAAAGGGATTCTAAGGCTAGATACAAGGGGGGTCAAGAGGTTGAGAAGTTGGGAAGTAAATAGGTGCCTATTTTTAGGGGAAATAGATACTAAGTCCTAGAGTAATAGGTTCTAAAAACAATTCAACCGATATATGTTTTGGATAAGCAATATAGACAAAAAAGTAATACATAGTTTCTATATATTTTCTCTCCTATATGCAAATAATACAAGCTATAAATACGATAATCAATGGTTATCTTGTTTATCTCTATTGAGTTCCAATGGGTGTGTTGTTTCATTCTTGCTTATTCATTCAAGGAATGTATGTAAATGCTTGAATTTAGCAGTAGGTTTGATATAATCTTTGTATAAGGATGTTAGTAAGAGCTTAATTATGGATATAATTGGTGGGGATATTGTAAGGCACTATTTCTAAGGCTCTGGATATTTTCTCTAAAATACAAAATTGTTACCTAATCATATAGGTTTATGGTTTGATTCTATTTCTTGGAATATGGCACTAGTCTGGTTTAGTATTCATGCTCCAGTTTGGTAACCGACTTGATTGATGATCACATAATATAATTAAATTACTCTCTAATTGTTTTACTATTTGTATATGAATTTTAAAAGGATCATATATTCTCTTGTTTAAGTTAATCATTACTGTGGGAGTTTTCCAAAATTTTATGGTATCGTTCTTTTAAACATATATGGAGAATCATTTGTTTTCTTTGTGTTTTGATACTTGACACACTAGTATCTAGGAACACGATTGTTTTGTTATTACCCTCCCTAGTCTAATAGAACCTAAAGAGAAATAAAAACCCAAAAGCCTTTACTTATGTTTTGGCCAATCCTTTCCCTTACTAATAATTTTCCTTGACAAGTTCATAGGTTTGTGGTGAGAATATGTTTAGTTCTTAAAAAATAACTAACATAAGAGAGGTAATCTTGCATGCTACTTTTGATGTTTCCTTTCTATTGAATCAAATTAGTCATCATGATCTATTTTGAATGATTCATGCATTTAATGTGTTTAGAATTCTTGAAACTATTCTCTTGGCATAAAGAAAACCTATGGCTATATAAATTGTATTTTAGTCTTGGTAGTTTCAACCATGTATTTTACACTTTGAGTCATTCTTTGGGTCAAGCCACTATGTGTGTGCCCATATTTTGGATACCCTGCATGTATGGGTTTGTGTTGAACCCCCATGATAGGTTACCTCCCATGTGTTACACCAGCTCTTTGTACCCATGGTCGTTGGACCTGACATAGTCTTTGTATTTCAATTATTGATTAGATCCATTATGTATATTTCATAGTTAACGTGTCGAATGGAAACCATCATGGAGTTTGTTTTGTTGTCTAAATAGCACAATATGGCTGAATGGTTGGGTATTGTTCCATGGTTAATGTTTTTCCTTATGAGTTTTGTAATCTCCTACATAATGCTAGCTAATAAATTCATATTTCCATTGTTACCTATCTATAATGGTTGGCATTCAATTTTTTGACTATATTTGTTATCACACCCACCATTTTAGTGTTGTGTTGATGTGAATTGGGCCCTACTAAAAATAAGGTTCAAACAATATGCAATACCCCTCCGTTTTGCTTCTTGTTCAGTTTGCTTTATGCTTTCTTGGTTGCAGCTACTTTGATACTAAACTCACCTTGTTATTTATGTTTTGATCACTACTATTGAGTGACAAACTATTATTGTGTGATGTGTTTATTTCATTATTGTTTCACATGCTTTAATGGTTTAATGATGTTAGTAGAGTTAACATGAGATTTTATTATGAGATTATTGATTATGATGTTAATGTCAGTCTTTGATGAGTGTATTGGTGAAGAGGATGGTTTTGCATCACTCGCTTGCGAGTGCCCTACGAATCCAGGATTTCTTCTTCATAGTGTGTATTATATGTTGCATATATTATGTGATGTTGTTTACTTGATTCTCAGGTTTGCAAGTACATGACATTGACTCCACCTGGTTTCACAGGTTTGAGCATGTCGATCCAACGGTTAAGTTGAATGGGAGATAGTAGCTAGGTAACATGTGTCAAGTCTATACCCTAGCCTTAGTGTGTCATAAATCTTGTCTGTTGAGTCATGGTTTACCTTATTTTAATGTTATTTGATTTTGAAAGCTACGTGTTTATTAAATGAATTTTTAGAATAATTGCATTGGTTAAAAGTGGTGATTATTTTATATTAAAATAAAAATTATATTAGACAATGGACGGTGGCCATGACCCCACCACCCACACTTCCCCATGGGAAGGACGCACTTTCCATGGGAAGTGCGCCCACCACTTGGGGGGGACACACTGTCCATGGGGAGTATGGCTTCCCCAAAGTTTGTCGGCCGTTGTACAATGTACAGTCAGCGATTGTGCAAGGGTACCGATGGTACCATCTGACGGACAGTGTATCATTTGGTCCCTGTCACATTATTAATTGCAAAAAAAAAAGTTTTTTTTAATAAACTTTGTTAAATATATATGGTATTCGTTTATTTATATATAAATTGGGTACTTTTTATATTAAATATTAATATATAATATTTAATATAAGGGTATCTTGGTCATGTGATCTTAGGAGAGGGAATATCTATGGTTCCTTCAAAGATCCAAGCTATTCTAGATTGGCCTACACCCACAAATGTGGCAGAGATCCATAGTTTTATGGGGCTTGTAGGATATTATAGGAGGTTTGTTCAGAGCTTTTCCAGGATAGGACATCTTATCACTTCTCTTCAGAGGAAAGGGAAGAGGTTTGGATGGTCAGAGCAGTGTGAGTCAACTTTTTAGATTCTTAAGGATAAGTTGACTAGTGCACCGATTTTAGCGATGCTAGACCCCACATGAGATTTTGTAGTTTGTATAGATGCATTCTTAGAGGGCTTAGGAGTAGTCTTGGTGCAGGAGGGACGAGTGATAGCTTATGATTCATGGAAAATTAAAGATCATGAATTGAATTATCCCACTCATGACCTTGAGTTAGCGATAGTGGTCCATGCATTGACCAGATGGAGACACTTTTTACTTGGGCATAGATTTGAGCTTCATAGTGATTACAGGAGCCTTCAGTACATCTTTACTTAGTCAAACCTTAATGCTAGACAGAGGCATTGGATGGAGTTTCTCTGTGAGTATGACTTCGAGGTGAAGTATATTTAGGGAAAATAGAACGTCGTAGCTGATGCACTTAGTAGACATAGGCATGAGATATCTGAGTTGATTCTTATAGTAGATTTTCGGAGTTGGATTCTTGCTACTCTTCCAGTGGATAGTTGGTATCAGGATGTGAGGGTAGACCTCTAGAGGGAAAGTTCACTAGTTATTCACTTGAGGCAAATGGGTTACTTAGGCATTCAGAGCTTATTTACGTTCCTTCAGTAGGTGACCTTCATACTTTGGTTTTGACCGAGGCACATCATGCACCATATTCAACCCATCCTGGGGTGAAGAAGATGCACACAGATCTGCGCTAGTTGTATTTCTGGCCAGGGATGAAACGGGATATTGCAGGTTTTGTAGCGAGATGTTTGGAGTGTTAGTGGGTGAAGGCTGAACACCAACATCTAGTAGGACTTCTACAGCCACACCTTATACTTGAGTGGAAATGGGATATTATCTCATTGGACTTCATTGTTGGTTTACCCAACTCCTCGTGATGACATGATGCTATTATGGTGGCAGTCGATAGGTTGACAAAGGTAGCACACTTCTCACCTATGCATGCTTCCTATAATGCGTCATTAGTTGCTAGAGTGTTCATGGAGGATATTGTGAGGTTGCACGATATTCCATGTCAGATTATTTCTGACAGGGATCCAGTGTTTACTTCAGCTCTTTGGACATCATTACAACATGCGATGGGGATATAGTTGAACTTCAGTTCAGCGTATCACCTAGAGACAAATGGATAGACTGAGAGGGTTAATCAAATCCTCGAACACATGTTACGCATGTATGTTATGGATCAGTAGACACGATGGGAGGATTATCTTTATCTAGTGGAGTTTTCTTATAACAATAGTTACCAGAGTTCTATAGGCATGGCACCTTTTTAGGCTTTGTATGGGTGTCCTTGTCGTACTCCTTTGAGTTGGGATCGATTGGAGGATAGAGTGTTATTAGGACTAGAGATGTTGCATGACATGGAGCAACAAGTGGATTGAATTAGAGAGCACCTGGTAGCAGCACAGGATAGGTGGAAGAAGTATGCGGATGTGCATAGAGTGGATCATCAGTTTTCTATTGGTGACAGAGTTTTCTTGCGAGTTCATCCACAAAAGAGTCCTATTTGATATGGAAAGGGTTCTAAGTTGGTGCGTCGCTTTGTCGGACCTTTTGAGATACTCGAAAAGATTGGTCCAGTTGCTTACCGACTTGCTTTGTTGCCCAATCTTGTATGTATTCATGACATTTTTCATGTTTCAGTTCTTTAGCCATATCATCCAGATGTTACTCATGTCCTTGATTGGAATTTTTATAGGTAGAGAACGGGCAGCTGGCTTTGGAGCCCATGGCCGTAACGGAGCGTAGAACGCTCGCTCTTCAAGGGCGAGATATTGATCAGGTTAGAGTTCAGTGGGATCCCAGAGATGATAATTCATCCACCTAGGAGGATGCAATTAGGATGAGGGAGTTATATCCCTACTTGTTTGTATGCTTCCAGGAGTAAGCCTGGTCCTTGGGGGGGAGAATGTAATACCCCTCCATTTTGCTTCTTGTTCGGTTTGCTTTATGCTTTGTTGGTTGCAACTACTTTGATATTGGACTCACCTTGTTATTTATGTTTTGATCGCTACTATTGAGCGATGAACTATTATTGTGTGATGTGTTTATTTGATTATTGTTTCACATGCTTTAATGGTTTAATGATGTTAGTAGAGTTAACATGAGATTTATTATGAGATTATTGATTATGATGTTAATGTTAGTCTATGATGAGTGTACTAGTGAAGAGGATGGTTTCGCATCACTCACTTGTGAGTGCCCTGGGAATCCAGGATTTCTTCTTCATGGTGTGTATTATATGATAGATATATTATGTGATGTTGTTTACTTGATTCTCAAGTTTGCAGGTACATGACATCAACTCCACCTGGATTCATAGGTTTGGGCATGTTGATCCAACAATTAAGTTGAATGGGAGATAGTAGCTAGGTAACATGTGTCAAGTCTATGCCCTAGCCTTAGTGTGTCATCAATCTTGTTTGTTGAGTCATCATTTACCTTATTTTAATGTTATTTGATTTTGTAAGGTACGTGTTTATTAAATGAATTTTTAGAATAATTGCATTGCTTAAAAGTGGTGATTATTTTATATTAAATTAAAATTATGCTTAGACGTTATATTTAAAGTTATTAATAGAATTTAATTTAATTAATTAAATTTAATCTCAAAAGGGTTCAATTTAGTTATTAAATAATTTAATTAATTAATTAAGTCCAATCTTGGATTAAATTAAATAAAATCAAAAATTGAAAGATATTTAAAATTGCATTTTAAATTCAAAGTGTGTTTTCGAAAATGGAACTAGGTTAATATTGTAATTGTCAATATTGCATGCAAGAAATTAGATTTGGTTTTCTAATATATTTTTGATTAAGGACAGTTGCATATTTAATTAAGAAGGAGAGTTTTGTTGAAAATTCATTATGGGAGAAGATCTTGGAAGGGAAAAACTTTTTGAAGGCAGTGAAGAATTTTTGGGAAAAGAAATTGCACAGAGAATTGATTTGAAGAAAATATGTTACATTGTTTGAGTTTTTGGATTGGTTGATTGCTTGGGTTTAATGCATGATTGAAGAAAATTCAGGAGATCTTTGGAGGAGGCTTGCATCAGAAATTCATCTTTTCCTGTAGCTTCGAAAATCTAGGTTTTGTTCTATGTTTTTTTGTTCCTGTTTGTTCAAAACAAATCTATATTGTTTAAGAAATTTGTTTGTTGAATTCATTGAGAATTTGAATTTGTTAATGGAAACTAGATTTAAATTAATCTAAAATTTGGGGAAGATTGTATAAATTTACTGTAGGATTTAATTCAATAAATGGGAAATTGTAGAATCATTGTTAAATTTATATCTTAGATTGTGCATCAAACATTTAGATTGATGTAAGAAGATTATACCCATTTAGAAAACAAACCCTCTTAGAAAACTTTCAATGGAAAAATCAAGATTTGTTGAAATTTGCCTACTTTTATATTATTTGAAAATTTGAAGGAATGGTTTAAAAGAAATTAATTTTAGGAATGATTTAGATAAAAATCAGTTTTTAAACATTTGTGAAATTTAGAAAATCATTCTGGAAAATTTTATTAATTTTCCTGTGACTGGTTATTTTTAATTATTCTATCAATTTTACCAATAGGAAATTTTGTGTAAATATATATATTTATATATTATATGTATTATATTATGTTAAATATATATACATATAATATATAAGTATATAGATTTAATTTATTGTTGCAAAGATTTAAAATTATTTTCCTTTTTGAACAAAATTGCTGTATGCGAAATTGTAAAGGTCTGTGCGAAATTCCGTGCATTGTATTTGTGTTAAAAGTTGTTTTTATATAAAATAAAATAAAAATTTGTATGCTTTTATTGTGAATTGAAACTTCCTCTAGGGTTGTGTGGCGGGGCATTACACAATATACTTATCATTTCAAAATAAATCATAAGCTATCAATAGTATTGCCTTATAAAGGTAAAGAGGGGGGTTTAGGAATGATCCAAATGTTACATGGATAAAACTCATCCGAATGTATATGATGTTCATCCAATGCTTAAGGTAGCAGTCGTTTTTCCTATGTTCAACCATCTTAGGTCATTGCTCATTTTGAGTTAACTGAATTCATTACTCTTATGAGATAATCTGATATTCTTATCTATATGTATGTAAATATGTGTTCACCGTCATTTAAATTTTACTATGTAAATTTGGGCCAATGCATATATATAATGTATTCAATTAATGCATATCAATGAGTGGTGCCTTCATTGTGATCGGTCGAACCATAAGATGATAATTAACAAGTAAAAATAAAGGTGCATGATGATCATTGATATCATAATATCCAATTCATGATTTCAAGCTTATCGGCTCCATTGTGTTGAATATTGATGTTGTTAGAATAGGGAAACCCACATTATTAACATTTTGTTTTATATTTAAAAAGATAATAATATGGTGAACAAAAATAAATGTTATGTGGAGTTAATTTTCCAAAAAATGAATGAATATAGAATGAAATTTTAGTACAGATTGAAGGATTTATTTTCACAATCTATAGGAACTTGATTTTTTCTTTGGAACTTTTTATTTTTACTATGAGAGACAAATGAACTATTATTTTAACTAGTGTTTCTCATTGTACTCAAATTGAGACTGACTCTTAATGAAAAATTAAATGGTCAAACACTTGAATGAAGTTATTACTTTATCTGAATATGAGAAACTATATCCAAGGTAGAATTTTTCTTCTAATATTAAGAATGTATTCCAAGACCAAGCGTCATATCGCTTTAGAAGACACCAAAATCCTTTCTAAAGAAGATAGATACTTCAAGAGAAAGCTCCTTGAGGCCATTGAAATCAATAACCACCCCTCCAACCTCAACTGAGATGGGGGTTGGAATTTAAGCTTCTCTTGGAAGCCCCTTTTGAATAACCTAGCTGACCCCCCTCTTGGTAGCTCTAGTATTTCCTCCCCTCCTTAGCCCCTTTTTTGGTACCTCCTCGTTTAGTCCCCTCCATGTTCCTTTCCCTAGTTGGTCCTCTCTCTTTAGTTTTTTTTCATTAGTTTTGACTTCTTTTGTTTCAATATTTTTATTCCATTATAGTTCATTTGTTTCAATAGTTTTATTAGAACTCTTTTGTCTCAATAGTTTTATTTTATGATTTTTTATTCTCTTCTTCATCTATTTAGTTTCTTTTGGGCTTCTTTTTCTTATTATCTTTTTTTTGTTTGTGCTTTAGCTTTGCTTCTTTTTTTGCCATTTACTTCTTTAATTTTCTTCCGTGTCTTATTTTTATGGTCTCTTTGTTTAATTAATATGCCTTGTTTATTTTGTCTTGTCATATTTTTCCCTTTTTCGATACCTCTCCTCTTTGACTCCTTCTTGTTCCTCTCCCTAGTTGGTCCCCTCTTTTTTTTTTGTCTTCAATAGTTTTTTCTTCTTTTATTGCATTAGTTTTTATTGTATTATAGAATTCGTTTGTTTCAAAAGTTTTATTTTATTGAATTTGTTTGTTTCAATAATTTTATTTTATTATTTATTATTCTTATTCTTTATCTATTTATTTTCTTTTGGTTTCCTTTTCTAATTATCTCTTTTCGTTTGGTCCTTATCTTTGCTTTCCTTTTGTTAATTTTCCATTTACTTCTTTATTTTTCTTATTTGTCTTATTTTTATGGTCTTGTTGTTTAATTAATATTCTTTTTTACCTTATTTTTATTGTCTTGTTCTTTATTTTTCTTCTTTGTATTTTTAATTATTTTTTATCGCAATTGGTGTTCCTTTTGCTTCTTCCTTGTCCCTATTTTTTCTTTGTCTTTTCGTTGCTTCTCTTCACCCTTATTTTTTCACTTTTTGTGTTCTTCTCTTCATTAGTTCTTTCCACTTTTTTTTGTTTTGGACTATTCAAACTTTTTAATATTCTCTTATTTTTTTTCTTACTTTATGTTTTCCTCATTTTGTTTTTGGGGCATCTCTTCTTACTTTATTATTTGGATTAGTTTTTATTTTATTATTTAGGTATTTATGTTTTGGTTCTATTTTTGTTTATTGTCTTCTAACCCTCTCATTCCCCTCACCTATTTAACCTTCTAAGTTTGCTATATCATTCTATTTTTCTCTTCTCTGTAGTTGCATGCATTATCCTAAGGATGGATCATGGAGTTTGATCCGAAATGTTGATTCACAAATTTCAATCCAGAATACTAAACAATTCATGTATATGAATATTCTATTTTGTGATATTTTCAGGCATATATGTGTACATGTATAAATACATCATTTATGAACATGCATATACATGCAGTACACCTTTTGATCTCATCTTGAATTTCTCATTTATTAAGTTTTGTTTAACTATGTTTATAAAGTAAAGAATTGTATATATGGAATAATGTTGAATTGCAATATGAAACTTAATGGAAATATAGTTGTATGATGAAAAAATGAATAGTTATACCAGAAAAATAGATGAAAATGAAATGGAATCATTAAAAATATAATAGTAGACTATAGAAAAATAGAATATAATGATAATAGATGGTCTAAAAGGGAGGTATACCCCTTTTCTTATATAAGCTTTTATTCCAGGAATGGGTGCTAGAGACTGTATATTTTCTTTTCCAAATCTAGCTTGAGTTGAATTTTCTATAGCATGAGCTTGACCAAGCTATGTAATCATTTTAAATATTATTATGAAACAAGACTATTTAATATTTATCCTCTCTCTGTTATTTCATTTATTACCTAACACGAAACTAGCATATTCTGATAGTAGATAGAATTGCATGTAGTTATGCATGTGTAGATTCCACCTTGTAAATTATATCTCTTGCTAAGCGTTCCATGTAGGGTCGATTATTCTTTTATAGAATAAAGACTTTTGGGGAAGCATCTCTTCATGGTTGGGTAGAAAAGAACCTCAACCAGGTTCTCATCCACCAATGGAGGTGCACTATCATTAAGGGATTATATTGGAATCCTAATTTGTGTACTTGTATCATTGATGTAACTAATAAAATATATGCATTGGATGTAATTGGTGTATTGATGTACTAACTTTAAGGCATTGAAATCCAAGTCAATTTTTGTAAATTGACTATTGACATTTGGAAATGAAAATATATTCAAATTAATTTTATTTTAATTGATGGACATGAAATTGACAAATAGAAATAGCTATGGAATTTGTGTCATAAATTTTATATTCATAATGTCAATTTTTAATTTATTAAGGAAAACATAGTTGGGTATGTTACATTTGGTATTAAAGCCCAAGGTTTAGCTCTAAGCCTATGAGCCCACGACAGTTGAACCAGGGAATTGTAGAACCTTAACTGGATTTGAGTTACCTAGAGAATAACCAAAATTTAATTATTTACAAGATATGGGAAGTTCCAAGTTAGGAAGAAAGAAAGGAAAGACCATTAGAGCTTCAAAGAATCCAATCATTATAAAAAAAAATCCCAAACCCAAGAACAAACCTAATATTCTTACTGAAGAAACTCTTCCACACATCATCACACGTCTCAAGTTAGAGAGGAAAAAATATTGAGGAGTCCAAATAAAATCATAAGGCTAAGAAACCCTCTACATTTAAAGATTGGCCAATAGGATGTGGACCTAATGCAACTCTACTGACTAAAAAGGAAAAGGAGTGCTTGCATGCATGTCCTACCTCACCCAAGATGGATGATGTAAAATTAGATGAGGATTTAAATGAATGTCCTCTTTTTGATAATGAGGGAATTGCTTAGAGTAGGAAATTTTTTGTCAATAAGGATTAGTGTCAATCCATACTTAAAATAAATAAAGTCTATTTTTTATCAAGTGCATGAAACTTGAATAATTATTTGATGTGAATGAATGTGTATATATTTTTTTAAGTTGCATTTTGTGTACATAGTATTGAGTAGATGTTATAATTTAAATGCAAAAACCTTGTGTTAAGATACACTAAATGCAACTATGATGCAGGTCGAGTGTGAGTCATTATGGTAACCGCCAAAAAAGTAGGAAATTAACATAGATGACAATGCGCCAAGCAAGAGGCTAGAACACATATTGGAACTCTTGAATTGGCAAGAAAACTGAATGGACCATTTGGAGCAAGAGGTCCAAAGAGTGTGGGAAGGTTAGTGTTATGCCTTGCATAACCACCCCATCTTTTTTCTTGGTCAAAATGGGTCCCCCTTTGTGTTTTTGTACTTAGTTGTTTTTGAAAAAATGTTTGGAGTCTAGTTTTGCCAATACTTTGTTTTTCTTTGGTTTCTCTATCGGAATCGGAACCGGAGCTGAATCAGGTTCTAAAAGTTCTTTTGAGGCTTGTTTTCGATTCTATCCCGATAGTCTTTTCTTTGCCTTTGTTTTTTGTCTTTAGCGAAAGCGGAGCTAGAGTGGGAATTGGGATGGTTGTTATTAAAATTTGCAAAATCAAATTCTATTCTGATCCCGACTCCGTTACTTTTTTATGTTTGTTTTGTCCCGATTTTTGTGTTTTGTTTTATTAGGTTGGTCTTTTGCTTAAATTTTTGTGTTTGTTTTTGTTTTGTTTTTAGTTGTTAGACACAGAGCCGAAATGGGAATAAGGTTTGGAAATTTTATTATTTTAAAATCCTGTTTCCATTTTAGTTCTGCCCCCGCCAATTTTTGTCATTGACTTTTTGACTGAGGTTGCATTGCGGACTAGTGTTCATTCTCTTACAGTTCCGACTCCTCCTTTACTGTGTTTTAATGCATTAATGGTTGTTGCTGGTGTAGGTAGAAATTCACATATTTTTCTTTATTAAGGGTTAAAGTCAATCATTATTGTTATTATTACAAGTCTGAGAGTGCGAATAGCAATAGCAGAGTTTGTTTGAGAAAATTGATTGAGATAGAGAAGGGATATTGTGTGAAAATTGATTCAGAAAGTTGGCTTGGCTTTGTTTGCGTTTGAGGTAAGTCTTTTATCTTTTTTGTTCATTGTTTATTTTCAGTTGTGTTCCTTGTGTTTTTGCTTTGTATTTGCTCGCATGTTCAACCATTGTGTTTTAAAGCAATTGTCTGATCATCGATGTGATTGAATGAGCAGGTTCTTGTTTTATCGTGTCGTTGCTTTCTATTTTTAGGGCATCGTCACTTTCACATCTTAATCATGATTGTGTTGTGTCATTTTCAATTTGCAGTAGATTAGATTAGATTAAAGGTTTTTAATGGCGTGAGTTAGATTAGAGATTTTACAGTGAGGTAGATTACAGATTTAACAGTGAGTTAGGGTAGATTAGATTTATTGTTAAAATTAGGGTTTCGTCATTTAGTAGAATGGAAGGGTTTTAAACCCGTGCCCTAGTTTTATTAGGTTTGTTAGATTAGGGTTTTGTTGGACTCTGCAATTACTTTAAATAAGATTTAAATAAATGGCCCTAAATTACAATTGTTCCCCGCGGTCATATGAGGGTAGAGTTTTTAAGCTCCTTTGCCATTTTATAGCGACCTAGGTTTAATCATGAAGTTATGTTGAAAATGAATATTTGATGATGTCATGATTAGCGTAGGCAGAGGCGGGATTGGAATGGATTATGGACATAAGATTTTTGTTTTACAAAGCTTATCGATTCCATTTTTATCCCGTTTTCGATTCCGAGTTCTAAAAGGTTTCCTTGAAGTATAGGATAAATTGGCGGAGGCGGGATCGGAATGGATCTTCAACTTAAGAATTTTGTTTGCGAAGGTTATCAGTTCCGTTTTCATCCCGTATCTGGCTCCGCATATAGTAGGAAAGTCTTTTGTCAAAGTAATGATAACCAAATTGGAGGCGGAGGCGGAATGGAAATAGAATATGAAAAGTAAAATTCAAAGAAAACCAAATCCGATTTTTGTTCCGATCCCGGTTCCGATAACCTCCCCAACTCTAACTCTGACCCCGTTTGTTATTTGGTGAAGTTCCTATATCGGTTTTTGCTATGAGTCCGTCAGTTATGTAAAAGAGATTCTTTTGTGCTTCTTTCTGGTTCTAACTCCGATGTATGTGTAAGAGGTATGTTTTTAAAGCATGTTTTATGATGATTTATTTAAAGGTCTAATTAGAGGTTTGCTTGCAGGAGATTTGAGAGATGTCAGGAATGTCAGGAGAGGCTGCTCAAAGGAATCAACAAGCTAGAACATCACAAATAGCACCGAAAATCAAGAAGGTGAAACTAGAACAGCTGCCTTATTCATTGAGGTATTATCATAGGAATCCGGTGGTGAAAGTGAGCAAGGTGGAATCAGACTGGTCAGATATCATAGATACTAATCTGGGCCAGTATAGCTTTGAAGAATTACATGAAGAGACATTTGCAGAACCTGCAAACTTGACAGGGATAACTCAAAGGATTGTTGACTCTGGTCTTGCACATATCACTGTGTTTCCTTTATCAGTTCAATGTCCAGAGTTGATATTGACAGTGGCCAGTACTTATAATCTAGCTACAAGATTATGCATGGATTCACAAAATAATGTGATTATAGATCTTACTCCACAAATGTTCCAAAGCATATTTAATGTTCTTGATCCCAAGAATTTCGTGCAGCTAACTGAGGCAGAGGCATTGGAGAAATACAACAACCATAAAGATTCCAATAAGTCTCACTTGAATAAAAAATGGTTAAGCACAGAGAAGAAATCTTTAAGCAAGCTAGCAGACCAGCCAAACAGGGCCGATTTCAAGAAGGAGATATCTGATTTGATATTAATCTTGTCCAGAGTGTTTGGGAAGAGGGATGCCTTCCACTTCAAGGAATGGATGTTTCATTTTATTCAAGTAATGTTTCAAGGTGATTACCAGTTTCATTGGTCAATGATTGTTTCTGATGCCATACATGATCAGCTCACAAGGGCTAGACAGACCAAATCTTTCTTTATGACTTCATATGTGGTTTATGCAGCAGTAAGAGCAGGTATTTTCCCAGGATTAAATAGAGTAGGTATAATGGGATTCTTGGATGGACAAATGAAGGTATGGGAACACTACAATCAATTATCTCTTCGGGTTGCTGAGACTCAATTCAGAAGAGTCAATGATACCTTTTTATATGTGGTCATCAATTAGCTGAGTGGAGATGTAGGATACAAATTAAGTCAAGAAGCTGTGGCTTTCATTTCTGAATGGGGAAGTTGGTACATCCAATACCCCAAATTTACATACTTCAGATTGTTTGGTTTTGAGGGTCATCCCCATTTACTTCCAAGATGCTGCAGTAATAGAATAGTGCTTATGGAATTTGTATATCAAGGCATTGGAGTTAATGCTAGATTTGGGATGAAGCACAAGACAGGATGCCATAAATTTCCCATGAAGTTGGGGGAATATGGTTGTCAACACTTGAAGGGAGCAAAGGTGGTTTGTAATGAGTTGATACAATTGAAATTGGGATTGTATATAGCTTGCAAGTATTTTGATCCAAAGAAGAAGATGTATGCTTTATTACCTTCAGTGTTTACTAGACATTTTAATTTGTTAGAGGATTTTTAGTGTGATCAGCAGGATGAGTATGACTTGAGGAAGAAGAATTATGAGAGATTATCAGTCTCACTCATGTCAAAACTTTGTATTAAAGAAAATATTCCTAACACTTTGGTGGATGATGGAATTGTATTAGATCCCTCATATGAAGCTTTGAATATTGGCAATAAAAGCTTAGATCCAATAGACTGGAAGGAGGAAGAAACAATTGATATTAAGAAAATTGGAAGAACAGTCTTGGATAGAAGTGTGCAATGGTTAATGTTGAGAACTCAAGCTCCTCAGGGACCAATCCTTAAGAAAGGTAAAGGGTACAAGAGGATTAAAAGGAAGACACCTCCCAAAGAGCCATTGGAATTCTTTTCTCCTAATGTTGAACAAATAGAACTTGAGGTGGTCGATGAAGAAGAAGAGACACCAGAGGGAGATGTTCCAATTGAATCTATTGTTTCTATGCCCACATTGGGTGAGTCAACTGCATAAGCCCCACTCACAAGAGAGAAAATTAAAGAAGTTCAAGGAGTACTTTATGTTATGGCTGAAGCTACTAAGGTGAAAGAAGTAGGTGAAGAAGTTATGGAAGTTGAGACAGACTAAGAGGAAACTCTTTCAGAGAAGGACTTGCAAGAAAACATGCCTTTGGAGGGTACTATTAAGCAGATTCTTACACAGGAAGAGCAATGGAAATAGTTTGAAGATGCTACAAGAGATAATGATGCAAGGGTCACTGTGGAGAAGCCAAAGGAAATAGATGCAAAGTTACAAGCTTATGCTCTACTTCATCAGTAGCAATTAAAGGTAAAATAAGTTGAAACAAGGACAGTAGTTGATGAAATGGAGGAGCAAATGAGGCTACGAGAGCATGAGATCAAGGTCAAGGCAGAAAATGACAAGCTAGAATCAATACAAAAGATCCATGATCTCAAGGAGGAGAAAGCAAGAAGCCGAAGGGAAAAGGAAGCCCTGGTTGCTAGACTGAAGCTTGCAGAGGAGGCTCAACAGAAAGAACAAGAAGTTGAAGTTCTAGGAAAGGAGACAGATGCTGAAGAGTTAATAAAGAAATAGCAAGGAAGAAGAAAGGGAAAAGGTAGAGAAATTCATAGCCTTGGAAATGGAAAGGATAGAAAAGGAAGAATCAGAAAAGATAAGGAAAGAAAAAGAGGCTGAAGAGCTAGTTAAGAAGCAAAAGGAAGAAGAGGCCGAAGCTGCAAAACTTAAAGCTTTGGAGGCAGAACGGTTGGAAAGAGAGGCCTTAGAGAAAGAGAAGTTATAGAAGGATTAGATGGAAGAGGAGAGATTAAGAAAAGAAAATGTAGGAACAAAGAGATAGAGAAGAGGTTGAGAAGTTGGTGCAGATGCATGTGCTACGGGAGCAACAAGAAAAAGTAAAGGTTGATTCTCAACCTAAGGTAAATGTTCATCCATCCTCTATAGTTGTCACTTCCTCTTCCATCATGATGTCTGCTCCTAGTGCTCCTACATGGTTGAAATTAGATTTGCAGAAGAGAGCTAGGACACCTCCTCAACCTCTTAATTGGGAGGACATGATGAAGGAGATTGAACAAGACAGGCCTAAGAAGAAGGCTAAAGTTTTGCATTCTACCAGACTCACAGATAAAGGGGAGATAGTTTTTGAATGTGTCGTGCCTATGACTGAAAAGGAGGTAGGGGATATGTAGCTCACAGACTATCAATTGAGTATGGTTAATTTGGGAAGACCCACTAGAAATCAATAAATGAATCTGATTGATGTGGTGGCTTCAACAACTAAATCAAGAATGATCAAGGACAAAAAAAAGAAAGATGAGCTTAAGGCTCAATTGGATCAGTTACATTCATTCATGAAGAGTGTCTCCTCTCCAAGGTCACAACAGGTTGCAGCAATTGAGACTCCTGTTTTGGTAAGCAAAAAGGAGGTTGATGATTTGGTGCAAGTTAGAGGTAACATGGAGATGGTTGATAAATGGATAGACAAATTGAACCGCGCGGTAGGAGAGGTTTTAACAAAAGGATTGGAAACCTACAAGGAGGCAGAAGGAGTAATAAAAGAGATGCATCAATACATTGAGGCATCCGAAAAAATAGAAGAAGTATAAGGAGTATATTGAAAAGTTAGAGAAGATAAATACATTGCCTCTAACTACGATTCTAGAAGAATCTATACTTGAAGATGATAACAAAGATTTTGTAGAAAAGACTTCTCGTATACTTAAGTTTAGGACTGGCTTTTTGAGCAAGCATAAGGATGAAATTCAAGAAGCAGTTAATAATTTAACTGAGCAGTTGGAAGAGTTGGAAGTGGTTATGGCCATAATTGTAGATGTGAATGTAATGACCGAAGATGGCATGCCGTTGAGTCAGGTTAGAGAGAAATGGAGTGAAAGATTCCAAGGACTCATGCAGGAGGAAGATGATGGAGGATAATTAGCGATAGATCTACTTGTGGAAGTCAAAGAAGAAATAAAAGTTGCAGGGAGAGAGTTGATCAAAGTAAAAAGTATAAAAGAATTTGCTGCAGTTGAGTTGGATCACATCAAATTTGAAGATGACTAGATTGATGGGCCAGATATGGATATGCTACAACAAGTCTTCACCAATTATGATGAGTTCGTAGTGGATCTAGCTTCACATGCATAAAATCTGGCATGCATGATGTTCTTCTTCCTTGCATGTTGCATGAATGATCTTCTTCCTTGCATGTTGCATGAATGATGATCTTCTTCCTTGCATGGTTGCATGCATGCAGCACTAACAGTCTTAAGGGCGCATGACTTCTTTTCTTCTATTTTCTATCTTCTATTGTTAGATCAAATTGAATGCCTAATAAAAGAACTCAAGATCAAAGTTGATCTGAGTTTCCAGGAAAGTTGATTGTTCCTAAAAAGGTGGAAAGCCTAAGATAGAAGTGAAGTTTGAACTTCTTTTGTATATCTATAAATACCAGATGGGTATCACATTGTAAAGGTCAGCTAATTGAGAATTGGATTGGCTTACCTAGTGCTAGGAGATAGAATTTTAGAGAGTTTTGTAGAGATCCATTGTACTTAGATCTTTTGACAGTTAATAGAATTGCAGGTTTACGAAATATGGAGTTTACATTGAATTGTGTTGTCTGATAAGGTTAATGATTTATAATCCACTTGAATTCCAGTGATTGTGCTGAAGCATGATAGTTTCTTATGTGATGAAATTCATTAGAAGAAACTAGGTTTAAAGATTATCTTGTTAAATTGTCATTGAATTAAAGTTATTGAAGTCTGTTGATCTATAGTTTTGATGATGAATGAATGTGTGTTGTTTTGAAATATTGGAAATACTTGTGATATGTGAATAGTGGAATTGAATTAAGCACCTAAGATGTATACGATGGTACAATTATACTATGGGTTGTGTCATGCTATGGTTTTTGTGATCGGTTGAGAAAAAATTCATTGTTAGAAGTATATGTCTGGATATTAGATAAATTTAATTCATACTTGCTGATTTACCCCTTTGATCTATCTTTTTCTTTTATTTAAAACCCATTGATTTACAGGAACTATTTTGATAAAGAGATTCATAGCTTGAATCCTTTGTTAGCAACATAGGCCCCTTGAATATTACAGTTGCATGAACCAATTGAGTGACATCAAACAGTTGAGAACCAACTACCAGGACCTTGGGAGTTAGGCCACTACATGTAGTCTTTCTTTTTCAGGAGAAATATAGTAGAAATATTTTGTTTTAATGTTGTTTGTGTCATTTTAACCATCAACAAAAGTTGGTGCTAGAAGGAGGGCTTGAAAGGACAAGCTGGCTCGCAGAAGATCTTTTTCGCTAGAGGGATATGAGAGTGTTCTTAGATCCTCTACTAATCATGAACTATTCAAAGAACTTCAAACCCCAGTTAGATCAAGACCTCATGCTCGTAGGGTAGAAATACCTACATTACCACCACCGCTTACTCCACCAGGATGTCCACCAATTCCATCCACACCACCACCAAGTAAGCCTTTGTCACCACCAATTTGGCCTTTATCACCGCCACCTACCCAACCAATCCCAACAATGGCTTATTTTGTGGGTAATCCCTCCCTGTTAGGGACTATTCTAGGCGGATTCCATGATTTACCAAAGAACCCAGAGAAGTTCTGCTTGAAATACATGCATGGAGAATCAAGAAGTGCGGAGGAACATATACAAGCATTCAAAGATGCCTGCACACAAGCTCAAATTGCTCATCAAGATGTGGTATGTAGACTATTTCCTTACTGTTTAGGAGATATGGCATATAATTGGTATCTAAATCTGCCCCAAGGATCCATTATGGGTTGGATAGATTTAGAGAATGCTTTTATTAATCAATTCAGGGTTTATATGGACCCTGCAATACTATATCACCAATTCTCCACTATTAGAAAGGAGCATCATGAACCGTTGCCCTTGTTCAACACTAGGTTCCATAGAATGTATCGTAGGCTACAAGATCCTTACTTAGTGCCGGAAGCCATGACCATACAGGCATATCTAAGAGTTGTTGATCCTTTGATTGGTCTATTCTTACAAAGAACTTATCAACCTGATGAGATTGACTCACTCTCTAAGATTTATCATTTGGCTATCAAATTACAACAGTAGACAAATCTGCAACTTGGAGGGTTGGGAGTACCTTTTTCTCCAATGAATTATCAAATGCCTAATCCACCATTATACAACACTGTCCCAGGGACGTCTTATTCCCATTATGGACCTGTATCTGAGTTGCAAGCTCCACCAATTGTGCCTTTCTTTGGAAATAGCATGCATGATTCCTCACATCAATCCCCACAATAGCAACCTCAAAATCAATCGCAACAAGGGGTAGGACCAACCCATGTCCATTCCCCAGCTATAGTTCAAAATATGCAGAATGATCAAACTGTTCAACTTAAAAATGAAGTAGAGACTCTCAAAAAGACTCTCTCTCAGATGTCAAATGACATGGCACAGCTCAGACAAAACCCTTCCAATAATCAAAACCAAAATTACAACAATCAGGGAGGTTACTCTAATTAGAACACCAATAGGAACTTCCAAAATCAAAATTCCTCAAATCAGAATTATCAAAATCAAAATAGAGGATACAATCAGAGATTCAATAACAACAACAACAACAATAGGTAGTGGAACATTGGACCTAACAATGGAGGATCTCCCCATAATTATCAAGTAAGTGAAGAGAGATCAAATACTACTAATGTTGCTGATTTAAATTTTATGAAAAATTGGTGTAGGTTGCATGATACAGCAGCCCATTTTGAGGTCAGTTGCCCAAAAATCGAGAAAATGGTGAAAATTGCACAGGCTGATGCCCATCCTCAAGCAGGAAATTCTAATCAAGCCAATGGGTTGGCCAGCACTACCATGACTTATGAAACCATTGAAGAAAAGTATCAATTCCCTATGCAAGGGGATAACGAGCCGAAAGAAGATGTTTATGATGCTCAAGCCTTCCAATCTAAGGGTGGTCATTTTTTGAGGAACCAGAATAAAGGGCCATTCACTACATCTGCACCTCCTAACAACATGGTTCCACCAAATCAAAATGCAGATAACAATCCACCCCCACCAAAGGGACCTTCTGATACTCAGAATAGAGGTAATCAGCCTTCTTTTCCTAAATATCAATTTAGGAATGATTCAGAGTTTGATTTTGTTGCAGAATTGCAAAGACAGAAGACATCACTGTCTGTCTTTGATATTATGAAGTGGTGCCTAGCTCAAAGGGAGGTGGTATTAAAAGCTTTGGAAGCAATAGATTGCTTGAAAGGGAAAGGTAAAGTGACTCCCACAAAGGAGACGAATGCTACTATGTATAAAGGTAAGACCAGTACCCCACCTTTCTTATTAAGTTTGAGAATCTTTGGAAAGAATCTACATAATTGCTTATTAGATTCTGGAGCATCAGGGAATGTCATGCCTTTTTCGATTTGTAAAAAGTTAGGATTGAGTCCTATTCCAACCAATAAAAAGGTGATTCAATTGGATAAAACTGAAGTTAATGTTGTAGGTGAATTGAAGAACATGCATGTGCAGGTTGGATAAGACCCAATGATCTAGACCTATATAGATATTCAAGTTGCTGACATCCCAGAAACATATGGGATGCTTTTAAGTAGAGAGCTAATGAAAAGCATAGGTGGATATCTATCCTTGAACTTCTCACACATGTGGTTACCATGGAAAAGGGTTGCCACTCATATAAGAATTGAAAGTGAACCTAGGCTCAAACACATGATTATAGAGTATGATACTCCAAATGAAGTAGCATTCTTTGAGACTGATATGGGTGTTTACAAGCAAGAGGAAGTCCTTACTTTCTCTATAGTTAGTTCTGAGGATACACTATCCTTAGACCACACTGATTCAATGATTTGCATCAACCAGCAAGTTCTAATAAGGAAACTGCAACAAGATAGGTTGGTTTTAGGAACAAAAACTCATTTGAGTAATTTATTGCTTCCTAATTGGTGTAGAATACACTATCATAACCATTCAGAGTTAACATTTTAGTCATGCATAGATATTCTAAGGCATGTAGATCTACCCAAATAAGAATTTCAAGAGGTAAATGAGACTCCCATCAATGACTTCTCTTTCCAAGCTAAGAATGCAACTATTCTTACATAGGTTAGTCTTTCTCTAGAAGAGGTTTCTTTACCAATAGAATAGACTCAGGTCTTAGGGTTTTTAGATCAAAAAGAGGAAGTGGAAGTATCTCAGTTTCATTTTAATACCCCTATTCCAGATGCTTTGCTAATGCCAAGAGAGTTAATAAAAGATGAGTTAGATCCTGACTCAGCCCAAGAAATCGCTCAGGGGGTAGTTGTTGAACAAATTAAGGAACTACAAAAATCATTAATTGAGCTTCTTCTCAACACGAATTCTGATAAACAGAAAAAGTTTGAGCCGCCACATGTCACAAGTGACAAAATCCCTGTAGTTTCTAAAAAGAAAGAGCTCCCAGCAAAAGACCAGTTATGGACTCTTAAATTTGATGGTTCTAAATCTAAAGCAGAAAGTGGAGCAGGAATTGAACTAACTAACCTGAAAGGGAAAACTTATTTTGCTTTTTATAGATTGTAGTTTGGTTGCACTAACAATGTGGCTGAATATGAGGCACTTGCAAGAGGACTTATGTTTGCTCATAAGAAGAAGGTAACTACTCTTACAGTAATGGGAGACTCTGAGGTAATTGTGAAACAGGTACATAGCCAATACACTTGCCATAATAAAAGATTGGCTGCTTATAGGAATAGGGTCTGGAATTTAATAGAAGATTTTGATGCCTTTGAGATTACTCTTATTCCAAGGGAAGCAAATCAAATAGCAAATGTTCTTGTTGTTGCAGCAAGTACATTAGAGCCGATGCAGGATTCAAATCTGAAGAGGTTTTCTATGGAATTGATTTCAATTCCTGCAATTTCTGATAATGCTATACACTTCCAGGTGTTTAATGATGATCAACATATTTTGGCCTTTTTCAAGAGTTCTGATGTATTTCAAGGACAGATAATTGATGATGTTGATAGGGATCAAGGAGACTGAAATCTAGAAAGTGACAATACAAAAAGAGACAATCCAGAAGGGATAATGGATTTAAAGAGCAATAGCATCCCAAAAGGGATGATAGCATTGGAAAGGATATTTGATTCAGATCCACAAGCTTATCAGAGAATACCTACAAAGAGTGAGGGAGGCAAGTATGAATCCATTAATTTGACTCACTCAGGGGTAGAAAGGAATGTTCTTATAGGAATGACTTGTCCTCAAGAAATAAAGGATGAGATAATCAAAGTTTTAAAGCAAAATATTGAAGCAATTACTTGGAGCTACGATGATTTGAAAACTTTTGATACATCTATCATCACACATACAATTCCTCTTAAGCCAGAAGCCAAGCCATTTTGCCAAAAGCAACGCCCAGTCAATGCATTAATCGAGCCTCTGATCCAGAGAGAAGTATAGAAGCTTTTGGCTGCAAGAATATTTTTTCCAGTTAGACACTCTACCTGGGTGGCTAATCTAGTTCCTGTGAGGAAGAAGAATGGGGAAATCAGGTTGTGTGGATTTCAAAAATTTAAACAAAGCCTCTGAGAAGGACAATTATCCATTACCTTCTCTTGATGAAGTATTGCAAATAGTTAATGGATCTCAAATGATGTCTTTCTTGGATGGATATTCAGGATATAATCAAGCACTAGTAAGTCATGAGGATAGGATGAAGACTGCTTTCACTACAAAGTGGGGCACATTTTCCTACAGGAGGATGCCATTCGATCTAATTAATGCTGGTGCTACTTTTCAAAGAGTGATGGACATAGCGTTTAAAGACCTGATAGGAAAGTGTATAATCATCTATGTTGATGATCTGACCATCTTCTCTAAGAGTAGAGAAGATCATGCTGGTGATTTAGAGAAAGTATTGAAGAAATGTATCAGTTATGGTGTTTCTCTCAATCCAAAGAAATGTGTATTTGGAGTTTCTGAAAGGAAGCTTTTGGGTCACATTATATCAGAGGAGGGAATTTCCATAAATCTTGATCGAGTAGAAGCCATTTTGAAGTTGACAAGGCCAAGAAGTAAAAAGGAGATGAGATCTTTCTTTGGAAGGGTTAATTTTGTTAGGAAGTTTATAACAGGGTTTGCAGAAATTGTTAAACCACTTAATGAAATGATGAAGAAGGATGTGAAGATTGAATGGAGTGAAGAGGCTAAATCTGCTTTCATGCAGATTAAACAAGCTATATCTGAGGCACCTGTTTTAAGAAGCCCAAATTATCTAAAACCATTTTACATTTATTCTTTTGCTTCTGAGCATTCATGTGCAGCAGTCTTGACACAAAGAAGAGAAGAGAATGAGGAGAGGCCTATTGCTTTTATGAGCTCTCCCTTTAAGAATGCAAAGGTAAGATATTCATCAATAGAAAAATAGGCTTTTGCATTGGTGTGAGTAGTGAAAAATTTCAGACACTACATAATCCAAAGTCAAGTGATGGCTATAGTCCCAGATCCAGCTGTAAAGTCCCTCCTGATGTAAAGTGAACTAGGAGAAAGAAGAGGGAAATGGATGGCCATTTTACAAGAATTTGACTTGGAGATTCACCCAATGAAGTTGTAAGAGGTCAAGGTTTGTCAAAGGCAATGGCTAAAGTGGACAGAAGTATAACTTGCCAACAATACACTGTTCAGTCATTTACAAAAGATCCCTGGTATACTGACTTAGTCTTTTTCCTCCTCAATAACAAGTGTCCAGAAGGGATGAATGCAACTCAAAGAAGAGCACTAAGGATGAAAAGCACCCACTATATGCTTAAAGGAGGATCAATCTATAGGAAGAATTTCCAAGGAATCTACTTGCATTGTCTGGATCAGCAAGAAGCTAAACATGCTATAAGTGAATTTCATGGTAGGCATGGAACAGGACATGGATCTGCTGATGCGTTGGCTCATCAGATTTTAAGGTTAGGTTACTATTGGCCTTATGTGTTTAGGGATGCACATCAACATTGTAGGACTTTTCATATATGTCAAACTTCTACATCAAGAGAAAGAAATCCTATGATGCCCCTACAGCCAGTTTATGAGGTAAGGCCATTTGCCCAATGGGCACTTGATTTTGTAGGAGTGATTAATCCAAATTCTTCTGCAGGTCACAAATTCATCTTGATTGCAATGGATTATTGCACGCATTGGATGGAGGCCCTGCCTTGCAAGAATAGCACCACGGAGGTGGTCATTAAATTTTTGACAGAGAACATCACGACCAAGTTTGGAGTTCCATTTGCTCTGGTATGTGATAACGGCCTACTTTTTCTTCCGCTGAATTTATTTCATGGGCCTATGAGCATAAGATTGTATTAAAATATTCTTCCAATTATTACCCTTAGGGGAATGGAGTGGCTGAGTCCACAAATAAGAATTTATTGGAAGTAATAAATTTTTTTTTAGAAAGTAACCCTAGGGACTGGCATACCCAGCTGAGATTTGCCTTGTGGGCAGATCGAACTAGAATTAAAGTAGCCCTAGGGAATTCACCCTTTAAGTTAGTTTATGGCCAGGATCCAATCTTCCCCATACATTTACAAATACCTGTTCTAAAATTTATGCAGGAGTTTTATAATAGGGATGATAGGATTGAGGTTAGACTGCTTAACTTATTGAACATGGAAGAACAAAGAGATGCTTCTTTGCAGCAATTCTCTAAACATCAGGCTGTTGTCAAGCATTGGTTTGACAAAAGAGCCAAAGTGAAAGCTTTTAGAATATCAGACCTTGTGCTATTATGGGATAAGGCTAGAGAAAGGAATGGAGACCATCAGAAATTCGATAGACTTTGGTTAGGTCCCTACCAAATAGTTGAAATCTTAGGGAAGAATGCCTTTCGTTTGAGTACATTAATAGGAGAGCCTATTCCGTTACCAGTTTATGGTCAGTTTCTCAAGCACTATTTTGGTGCATATAAAGTCTGGTGTTTTGAAAAGGAATGTACTATATTGTATCACATGTAATTAAGTTTTATTTTTATTGTTTAGGTTTTAGTTTTTGTTTTGCTTGTTTTGTTTTCTTTCTTTGTTTTTGTTGGTTTTGTTTTGTTTTGTTTTGTCTTGTTTCATTGGGGATTCTTATTTTTCTCATATCAAGTTAGGGGGTTGTTATTCAAAGTATACTATTGGTACTAGGAGAGAAATTGGTTTAGGTATTCTCATTATAATCATTGAAAAGGATTTCATTCTAAAACTTATGTTTTATGATCATTCTAGTTTGGGTTGGAAAAGTTATTAAGGATAGAAGATGTAAATGTGAATATCTTATGAATTGTGATCAAAGATCTGTCACCAAATTAGAAAACATCTGCATGAGTAATTACCTATTTGTTTGAGAATGACTCTATCAATGTTTCAAGTGAAAAATCAGATTCCAAAACTATCATGAAATCCATTGTAGTACTCAAACCACATTTTAGATTCATTGAATCTGAGTATTGAGAGATGCATAAAAGAATTTCCATCTATAAAACAAAAGAAGAAAGAGAAAGAAAGATAGAAAAGCAAGCTCAGTATCAAGTGGGTAACCAAGTATCTCTATTGGGGCTATGGACACCTGTCTGGCAGTAGAGCAATGCTTTTAGAGGACTAGAGGTATCTCCATCGGGGCTATGGATGCCTGTCTGGCAGCGGAGCAATACCCAGGATTTTACTGCACAATAGTTAAAGGACTCAACTTATGTAGCTTGAAACTTAGGTATAGTTGTTTACAAGTAGAGAAAGTATCTACAAAGAATGATGCACAATATAGGCACACACTCAGATTTAGAAATAACTAATGAGCACATAACATCTGAGATTCAAACTCAAGATTATCCTACAAATATCTGACCTCATTCAAGGTAAGGTGTTTATAAGCCAAGTAGTTTTTGAGTGACTAAAATTTTCTTTGGGTATTTTGGAAATAGGTAAACCATTTTCCCAGCCGAGTCGCCATTTGTTATGCCTTGCATAACCACCCCATATTTTGTCTTGGTCAAAATGGGTCCCCCTTTGTGTTTTTGTACTTAGCTGTTTTTGAAACAAATTTTGGAGTCTAGTTTTTCCAATACTTTGTTTTTCTTTGGTTTCTCTGTCGGAATCGAAACCGGAGCTGAATCGGGTTTTGAAAGTTCTTTTGAGGCTTGTTTTTGGTTCTATCCCGATAGTCTTTTCTTTTCCTTTGTTTTTGGTCTTTAGCGAAAGTGGAGCCAGAGTGGGAATTGGGATGGTTGTTATTAAGATTTGCAAAATCAAATTCTATTATGATCCCGACTCCGTTACTTTTTATGTTTGTTTTGTCCCAGTTTTTGTGTTTTGTTTTATTAGGTTGGTCTTTTGCTTAAATTTTTGTGTTTGTTTTTGTTTTGTTTTTAGTTGTCGGATGCGGAGCTGGAATGGGAATAAGGTTTGGAAATTTTATGATTTTAAGATCCTGTTTCCATTTTAGTTCTGCCCCCGCCAATTTTTTTTGTTGACTTTTTGACTGAGGTTGCACTGCGGACCAGTGTTCGTTCTCTTACAGTTCCAACTCCGCCTTTACTGCATTTTAATGCATTAATGGCGGTTGCCAATGTAGGTAGAAATTCATATATTTTTCTTTCTTAAGGGTTAAATCCGATCATTATTGTTATTATTACAAGTCTGAGAGCATGAAGAGCAATAGCAGAGTTCGTTTGACCAAATTGATTGAGATAGAGAAGGGATATTGTGTGCGAATTGATTCAAAAAGTTGGCTTGGATTTGTTTGCATTTGAGGTAGGTCTTTTATCTTTGTTGTTTGTTGTTTATTTGTAGTTGTGTTCCTTGTATTTTTGCTTTGTATCTGCTCGCATGTTCAATCATTGTGTTTTAAAGGAATTTTCTGATCATCGATGTGATTGAATGAGCAGGTTCTTGTTTTATCATGTCGTTGCTTTCTATTTTTAGGGCACTGTCGCTTTCACATCTTAATCATGATTGTGTCGTGTTTTTTTTAATTTGTAGTAGATTAGATTAGATTAAAGTTTTTTAATGGCATGAGTTAGATTAGAGATTTTACAGTGAGGTAGATTACTGATTTTACAATGAGTTAGGGTAGATTAGATTTATTGTTTAAATTAGGGTTTCGTCGTTTGATAGAATGGCAGGGTTTTAAACCCGTGCCATAGTTTTATTAGTTTTGTTAGATTAGGGTTTCGTTGGTCTCTGCAATTACTTTAAATGAAATTTAAATAAATGGCCCTAAATTGCAATTGTTCCCTGCGGTCATATGAGGGTAGAGTTTTTAAACTCCTTTGCCATTTTATAGCGACCTAGGTTTAATCATGAAGTTATATTGAAAATGAATAAATTTGATGATGTCATGATTAGCATAGGCAGAGAAGGGATTGGAATGGATTATGGACATAAGAGTTTTGTTTTACAAAGGTTATCAATTCCATTTTTATCCCATTTCCGATTACGAGTTCTAAAAGGTTTCCTTGAAGTATAGGATAAATTGGTGGAGGCGGGATTGGAACGGATCTTGAACTTAAGAATTTTGTTTGTGAAGGTTATTAATTCCATTTCCATCTCGTGTCCAGCTCTGAATATAGTAGGAAAGTCTTTTGTCAAAGTAGTGATAACCAAATTGGAGGCGGAGGCGGAATGGAAATAGAATATGAAAAGTAAAATTCAAAGAAAACCAAATCCGATTTTTGTTCCGATCCCGGTTCCGATAACCTCCCAACTCTGACTTCGAGCCTATTTGTTATTAAGTGAAGTTCCTATATTAGTTTATGCTCCAAGTCTACCAGTTTTGTAAAAGAGATTCTTTTGTGCTTCTGTCTGGTTCCGACTCCGATGTATGTGTAAGAGGTATGTTTTTAAAGCATGTTTTATGATGAGTTATTTAAAGGTCTAATTAGAGGTTTCCTTGTAGGAGATTTGAGAGTTGTCAGGAACGTCAAGAGAGGCTGCTCAAAGGAATCAACCGCCTGGAACATCAAAAATAGCACTGAAAATCAAGAAGGTGAAACCAGAATAGCTGCCTTATACATTGAGGTATGATCATAGGAATCCGATGGTGAAAGTGAGCAAGGTGGAATCAGACTGGTCAAATATCACAGATACTAATCTGGGCCAATATAGCTTTGAAGAATTACATGAAGAGACCTTTACAGAACCGACAAACTTGGCAGGGAGAACTCAAAGAATTGTTGACTCCGGTCTTGCACATATCACTATGTTTCCTTTATTAGTTCAATGTCCGGAGTTGATATTGACAGTGGCTAGTACTTATAATCCAGCTACAAGATTATGCATGGATTCACAAAATAATGTGATTATAGATCTTACTCCGCAAATGTTCCAAAGCATATTTAACGTTCCTGATCCCAAGAATTTGGTGCAGCTAACTGAGGCAAAGGCATTGGAGAAATACAACAAGCATAAAGATTCCAATAAGTCTCACTTGAATAAAAAATGGTTAAGCACGGAGAAGAAATCTATAAGGAAGCTGGCAGACTAGCCAAAGAGGGCCAACTTCAAGAAGGAGATATTTGATTTGATATTAATTATTTCCAGAGTGTGTGGGAAGAGGGATGCCTTCCACTTCATGGAATGGATGTTTCATTTTATTCAAGTAATATTTCAGGGTGATTATCAGTTTGATTGGTCAATGATTGTTTTTGATGCCATACATGATCAGCTCACAAGGGTCAGACAGACCAAATCTTTCTTTATGACTTCACATGTGGTTTCTGTAGTAGCAAGAGTGGGTATTTTCCCAAGATTAAACAGAGTAGGTATAATGGGATTCTTGGATGGACAAATGAAGGTATGGGAACACTACGATCAATTATCTCTTTAGGTTGCTAAGACTTACTCTAGGAGATTCAATGATGCCTTTTTATATGTGGTCATCAATCTGTTGAGTGGAGATGCAAAATATAGATTAAGTCAAGAAGCTATGGCTTTCATTTCTGTATGGGGAAGTTGGTACATCCAATACCCCAAATTTACATACTTCAAATTGTTTGGTTTCGAGGATCATCCCCATTTACTTCCAATATGCTAATGTAATAGAATAGTGCTTATCGAATTTGTATATCAAGCCATTGGAGTTAATGCTAGATTTAGGATGAAGCACAAGACAGGATGCCATAAATTTCCCATGAAGTTGGGGAAATATGGTTGTCAACACTTGAAGGCAGCAAAGGTGGTTTGTAATGAGTTGATACAATTGAAATTGGGATTGTATACAACTCATAAGTATTTTGATCCAAAGAAGAAGGTGTATGCTTTATTACCTTCAGTGTTTACTAGACATTTTAATTTGTTAGAGGATTTTTGGTGTGATCGGCAGGATGAGTATGACTTGAGGAAGAAGAATTATGAGAGATTATCAGTCTCACTCATGTCAGAACTTGGTATTAAAGAAAATATTCCTAACACTTTGGTGGATGATGGAATTGTATTAGATCCCTCATATGAAGCTTTGAATATTGCCACTAAAAGATTAGATCCAATAGACTGGAATGAGGAAGAAACAATTGATATTAAGAAAATTGGAAGAACAGTCTTGGATAGAAGTGTGCAATGGTTAATGTTGAGAACTCAAGCTCCTCAGGGACTAATCCTCAAGAAAGGTAAAGGGTACAAGAGGATTATAAGGAAGACACCCCCCAAAGAGCCATTGGAATTCTTTTCTCCTAATGTTGAAGAAATAGAACTTGAGGTGGTCGATGAAGAAGAAGAGACACCAGAGGGAGATGTTCCAATTGAATCTATTATTTCTACACCTACATTGGGTGAGTCATCTGCACAAGCCCCACTCACAAGAAAGAAAAGTAAAGAAGTTCAAGGAATACTTTATGTTATGGCTGAAGCTGCTAAGGGGAAAGAAGTAGGTGAAGAAGTTATAGAAGTTGAGACAGACTCGGAGGAAACTCTTTCAGAGAAGGACCTGCAAGAAAACATGCGTTTGGAGGGTACTATTGAGCAGATTCTTACACAGGAAGAGCAATGGAAATAGTTTGAAGATGCTACAAGAGATTCTGATGCAAGGGATACTGCGGAGAAGCAAAAGGAAATGGATGCCAAGTTACAAGTTGATGCTCTACTTCATCAGCAACAATTAAAGGTAAAAGAAGTTGAAACAAGGACAACAGCTAATGAAATGGAGGAGCAAATGAGGCTAAGAGAGCATGAGATCAAGGTCAAGGCAGAAAATGACAAGCTAGAATTAATATAGAAGATCCATGATCTCAAGGAGGGGAAAGCAAGAAGCCGAAGGGAAAAGGAAGCCCTGGTTGCTAGACTGAAGCTTGCAGAGGAGACTCGACGAAAAGAACAAGAAGCCGAAGTTCTAAGAAAGGAGAGAGATGCTGAAGAGTTAATAAAGAAACAACAAGTTGAAGAAGAAAGGGAAAAGACAGAGAAACTCATAGCCTTGGAAATGGAAAGGATAGAAAAGCAAGAATTAGAAAAGATAAGGAAAGAAAAAGAGGCTACAAAGCTAGTTAGGAAGCAAAAGGAAGAAGAGGTCGAAGCTGCAAAACTTAAAGCTTTGGAGGCAGAACGGTTGGAAAGAGAGGCCTTAGAGAAAGAGAAGTTATAGAAGGATCAGATGGAAGAGGAGAGATTGAGAAAAGAGGAAGAAGACAAGAAAATGCAGGAACAAAGAGATAGAGAAGAGGTTGAGAAGTTGGTGCAGATGCATGTGCTGCAGGAGCAACAAGAAAAAGTAAAGGTTGATTCTCAACCTGAGGTAAATGTTTAGCCATCCTCTACAGTTATCGCTTCCTCTTCCATGATGATGACTGCTCCTAGTGCTCCTACATGGTTGAAATTAGATTTGCAGAAGAGAGCTAGGACACCTCCTCAACCTCTTAATTGGGAGGACATGATGAAGGAGATTGAACAAGACAGGCCTAAGAAGAAGGCTAAAGTTTTGCATTCTACCAGACTCATAGATAAAGGGTAGATAGTTGTTGAATGTGCCATGCCTATGACTGAAAAGGAGGTGGGGGATATGTAGCTCACAGACTATCAATTGAGTACGGTTAATTTGGGAAGACCCACTAGAAATCAACAAATGAATCTAATTGATGTGTTGGCTTCAATGACTAAATCAAGAATGATCAAGGACAAACAAAAGAAAGATGAGCTTAAGGCTCAATTGGATCAGTTACATTTTTTCTTTAAGAGTGTCTCCTCTCCAAGGTCACAACAGGTTGCAGCAATTGAGACTCCTGTTTTGCTAAGCAAAAAGGAGGTTGATGATTTGGTGCAAGTTAGAGGTAAGGCAGAGATGGTTGATAAATGGATAGACAAATTGAACCGTGAGGTAGGAGAGGTTTTAACAAACGGATTTGAAACCTACAAGGAGGTAGAAGGAGTAATAAAAGAGATGCATCAATACATTGAGGCATCTGAAAAACTAGAAGAAGAGTATAAGGAGTATATTGAAAAGTTAGAGAAGATAAATACATTGCCTCTAACTACGCTTCTAGAAGAATCTATACTTGAAGATGATAACAAAGATTTTGTAGAAAAGACTTCTCGTATACTTAAGTTTAGGAGTAGCTTTTTGAGCAAGCATAAGGATGAAATTCAGGAAACAGTTAATAATTTAATTGAGCAGTTGGAAGAGTTGGAAGCGATTATGGCCATAATTGTAGATGTGAATGTAATGACCAAAGATGGCATGCCATTGAGTCAGGTTAGAGAGAAATGGAATGAAAAATTCTAAGGACTCATGCAGGAGGAAGATGATGGAGGAGACTTAGTGATAGATCAGCTTGTGGAAGTCAAAGAAGAAATAAAAGTTGCGAGGAGAGAGTTGATCAAAGTAAAAAGTATGAAAGAATTTGCTGCAGTTGAGTTGGATCGCATCAAATTTGAAGATGACTGGATTGATGGGCCAGATATGGATATGCTACAACAAGTCTTCACTAGTTACGATGAGTTCATAGTGGGTCTAGCTTCACATGCATAAAATCTCGCATGCATGATGTTCTTCTTCCTTGCATGTTGCATGAATGATCTACTTCCTTGCATGTTGCATGAATGATGATCTTCTTCCTTGCATGGTTGCATGCATGCAACACTAATAGTGTTAAGGGCGCATGACTTCTTTTCTTCTATTTTCTATCTTCTATTGTTAGATCAAACTGAATGCCTAATGTAAGAACTCAAGATCAAAGTTGATCTGAGTTTCCAAGAAAGTTGATTGTTCCTAAAAAGGTGGAAAGCCTAAGATAGAAGTGAAGTTTGAACTTCTTTTGTATATCTATAAATACCAGATGGGTATCACATTGTAAAGGTCAGCTAATTGAGAATTTGATTGGCTTACCTAGTGCTAGGAGATAGAATTTTAGAGAGTTTTGTAGAGATACATTGTACTTAGATCTTTTGACAGTTAATAGAATTGCAGGTTTACAAAATATGGAGTTTACATTGAATTATGTTGTCTGATAAGGTTAATGAGTTATAATCCACTTGAATGCCAGTGATTGTGCTGAAGCATGATAGTTTCTTATGTGATGAAATTCATTAGAAGAAACTAGGTTTAAAGATTATCTTGCTAAATTGTCATTGAATTAAAGTTATTGAAGTTTTTTGATCTATAGTTTTGATGATGAATGAATGTGTGTTGTTTTGAAATCTTGGAAATACTTGTGATATGCAAATAGTGGAATTGAATTAAGCACCTAAGATGTATACGATGGTACAATTATACTATGGGTTGTGTCATGCTATGGTTTTTGTGATCGGTTGAGAAAACATTCATTGTTAGAAGTATATGTCTGGATATTAGATAAATTTAATTCATACTTGCTGATTTACCCTTTTGATCTATCTTTTTCTTTTATTTAAAACCCATTGATTTAAAAGAACTATTTTGATAAAGAGAGTCATAGCTTGAATCCTTTGTCACCAGCACAGGCCCCTTGAATATTACAGTTGCATGAACCAATTGAGTGACATCAGACAATTGAGAACCAACTACCAGGACCTTGGGAGTTAGGCCACTATATGTAGTCTTTCTTTTTCAGGAGAAATAGAGAAGAAATATTTTGTTTTAATGTTGTTTGTGTCATTTTAACCATCAACAGTTAGAATCTTAGGAATGAGGTGCCTGACCAACGAGAAAGGGCCAAACAGGATCTTAATTGAGGTTGAATTGAGGATGAACTAGGAAAGGGTCTTAAAAGGGTAGAACCACTAAAATTCAAAGGCAAGTCCATGAGAGATGGAGCTAAGGCCTGGATCATAGAGATAGAAAAATACTTTGTGCTTTGTAACCTATCAAATCAAACCAAGGCTACTTGGGTTGCATATCAATTATCTGGAGAGGTAGCTACTTTGTGGGACAAGGAGAAGGTAAAAGTGATACTTCCACTAGAGGATATCATATTATCATTTTTCATCCAATATTTTAGGAAGAGGTGGCTACCACAACTTTTCTTTGATAAAAAGATGATTAAATTTCAAAATCTAACCTACGGTGGCTTGACTATAGTTTAGTATTGGGAGAATTTTACTAGGTTTCTCAAGCATGTGCCACAATACCAATCTGATGAGTGTTTCTGGATTCAAAAGTTTATAATGGGATTGAGACCCTACATTGGAGCTGAGGTGGACCTCTGCAATCCCCTTACGATGGAATAAGCATTTGAGAAGTCCATTAAGCAAGAAAAAAAGTTACAACATTTGTTCAATCTTCACATGGGTTCAAACTCTAATCCTCAATTTATAAATACAAAGTTTTAGAAGGGTGGTGGATAAAATGGAAATAAGTTCCACCAAATTATAAATTTGAAAAGAGAAGGATACCTTTTGGAGAAGGAAGAAGGAAACCAAGGTGGAAGGAACAAAAGGGCTAATAACAGTAGTTAAACCATTAACAGTAACTAGAGGTAATCAAAAGAGGATAGGTCTAGAGGTCAGAAAATATCATGCGATGGATGTTGTAACACTTGTGGTGGAGACCATTATGCATCTAATTTCCCATAGAAGTCAAAATCATGAAAGGAAGGAAACCAATAGTAGACCCTGTAACACAAGATCCATACAATGATGGATAACAGGAAAGAAAAGTACCAAGCTTCTATTTTGATAGATATTGAAGCTACTAAGTGGTTTATAGATCCTAGAATGATTTCTAAGCTGCCCATTTGACCTAGATATTTGGAAAACTCATGGTCTATTCAATATGGAAATCGAGCAAAGTGAGAAGTAGACTCATGCATCTCTTGTAGTGAGTTAGAACTTCCTAACTTCTTGACCCAAGCTGACCTCTATGTGGAACCTATAGGATCCCATGATGTAATCTTGGGAATCGACCGTTTAACTAAATACAAATCCATCGTATATTGTGAGGATAATATGGTGAGTCATCTATATAACTATTGGTACCCAATTGAGATACATGGGATACAAAAACCCTTCGAGCTTAAGAAAATTTCATCTATGCACCTCAAGAAGGCTCAGAAGAATGGTTGTGTCATTTATGTTGTTCATGTTAGTGAACCCAAAAATGAGAAACCATACCTACATGATTATCCAATCCTTAGGGAATTTTGGGATGTGTTTCCTAATGATCTCATTAAGATGCCTCCAAAACAAGAATTCAATTTATCCATTGATCTGGTGCCAAGAGCCAAGCCTTAGTATAAGGCCCCATATAGGATGACCACCACAAAGCTTTATGAATTGAAAGCCCAATTATAAAATCTATTACAAAAAGGGCTTATTAGACCCAGTGTGTCACCATGGGGAGCATCGGTTAGCTTTGTGAAAAATAAGGATGGAACCTTACATCTATGTATTGATTATTAGATGTTGAACAAGGAAACCATTAATAATTGATATCCCCTTATGAGGATCGATGAATTATTTGATTAGATGAAGGGAGTGATAGTATTCTTGAAAATAGATATCATATCTGGTTATCATCAATTGAGAATAAAAGAATAAGATATTTGAAAGACTACTTTCCAAACTCAATATGGACACTACAAGTTCACCATTGTACCATTTGGATTTACCAATATACCCACAACCCTCGTGAATCTTATGAACAGTGTGTTCTGAGACTGTTTGGATTATTTTTTCCTAATATTTATTGATGACATTCTGGTTTATTCCAAGTCTAATGAGGAACATGATCAACACTTGAGGATAATCTTACAACATTTGAGAGAAAAGAATCTTTTTGGAAATCTATCATAGTGCTTTTTTTATCAAGACATGGTGCATTACCTAGGCCACAATATATTAGGTAAGGGATTCTCTATGGATCTCGAGAAGATAAAATCAATCATGGAATGGTTGATGCCTTAGAGTGTGATAGAGATATGAAGTTTTATTGGGCCTTGTTGGATATTATAAAAAAATAACATCTCTCCAAAACAAAGGAGAAAGGTTTGAGTGAACCAAGAAGTGTGAATATTATTTCCAAATCCTAAATGAGAAGCTCATCATAGCCCCAATGTTGACTATTCCATATTCCAATGGTCAATTTCCAATGATCACAGATGCTTCAGGAGACAATGTAGGAGTAGTGTTAATGCATGATGGATAAGTAGTGGTGTATGAGTCAAGGAAGATAAAAAATCAAGAAGTAAATTGCATACAACATGTTCTAGAATTAGCATCCATAGTGCATGCCTTGCAGATGTGGAAACATTATCTTTTGGGGAAGTTGTTTGAACTCAAAATGGATCACTTGGGGTTGAGATACATTTTCACTCAACCAAACCTCAATGCATGCTAAATTAGATGGCTATAATTCCTTAGTGAGTATGACTTTAGAATTGGGTATATAAAGGGAAAGGAAAATAAAGTGGAAAATGCCCTTAGTAGAAAAAGATCTGGAAGCCATGACCTCCACGAGGTCCAATTTGAGGTAGTAAGTGATGTAATATTTGCAAGGATATGTGAATTATCAAAGGGTGAAGAAGGCTCTAAAAGATAATCTATCAGACCACTAATTTGATGGGTACATGATTGAATCATATGGTATCTTAAGATACCAAATGTAGATGCATGTTCTAGATTATGGAGAGATTAGAAAGTTGGTCTTAGAAGTTCACATTGCACCATATTTGGCACACCCCAAAGTTACAAAGATGATTATAGAATTGAAAACTTTGTATTATTGTTCGAGACTTGGGAAGGTCATGGTGGAATACGTAGCTAGGTGCTTAGAGTGTTAGTAAGTCAATGTTGAAGACGTGCATCCAATAGGGCTCCTTTACCCTCATGATATACTTGAGTACAAATGGAAAGTGATTAGCATGGACTTTGTATAGGGGTTACCTCTAAGTAAGAAAAAACATGATGTCATTCTATTAGTGGTCGATAAGCTGACTAAGGTGGCACATTTTATTGTAGGGAATCTTAAGGATGGATCTTTGACCTTGAACAATAAATTTGTCCAAGAGATATTATGCCTACATGGAGTGCTAGAAACCATTATATCCAGCAAAGATACACAAATGAAATCAAGGTTTTGGACAAACTTGAATGCAACATTGGGGACTAAGCTAAATTTTAGTTCAGCCTATCATCCTCAGACCAATAGTCAAACCAAGAGAGTGAATCAGGTAGTAGAAGATCTCCTTCAGATTTACTGTATGGACAAATAGTATAAATGTGAAGCTTATCTACCACTAGCATAATTTTCTTATAAATAATCCTATCATGCATCCTTAGGTATGGAACCTGTTGAAATGCACAAGACAGCTAAGAGGGGGGTGAATCATTTTACCAAATTACTTTACTTTTAACCTTAATCAATTCCACCTTAACTCAATTTGTTACTAAGTGTAAACATGAAATGAAAATAACAAAATCCAAACACTAGAGACACCAGATTTACATAGAAAACCCAATGAGGGAAAACCATGCTGAGGATTAGCTCACAATATAGTAATAATGCAATACCAGATAAAAAGGCTCACTACCTACAAATAAATAAAATATAAATAAAGATCCACCACAATAGGTTCCACACATTTGCAACTTGATCAAAAGATTTTAGACACCATCATCTCACTGCTTTCATGAATCTAACACATCAAAGTACTACTACCTTGATTCGCTCTTACATACTCTACTTTTCACACTTGTTCACACACTACACTTTCTTGTTACATAATTCACAACATCTTGACTTTATTTTATACCATCTTCAACCCTATAAGCATTCTCCAAGGTTGGCTATACATCCTTCAATTTATAAATTCAAATTAGGTTGACTACTCAACATTCCTGTGGTGGATAAGAATGAGAGAAGACCAATTACACATTTAATTAGGACCCAAAAAAAATCTTGGATCAATCAAGCTCTTCCTTAATTTTGATGCAAAATCTTTATTTAATGTGTAAACACAAGGTTAGCCAAACCTAATGAAAACACCAATGATCTTTGAAGTACACACATCTATAGAAAGATGATCAAACATGGATCACCCAACATGCTTCACCAAAAAATTTAACATCTCTTTGAAACCTTAAAATACATCCATAACAACTATAACAATCTTCATGCAAAAAACATTATTCAACAGTCCAACTAGACTAAGCAACAACACACAAGAGCTCTAGAGCAAGTCTTCTAGAGCACCAAATCATGAGCACATTTGTCAGAATACTAAGAACATTAGTAGAAACCATTTTCCAAATCCACAAGATCTGAACCAAAACACCAAAAGACTACAGAGAAAAACCATTTCTCCCAATCCATAGACAAACCATTTTCATGAACTAGTTCACACACTGGTGAACACATCTTCCATTCTCCATCAATCTAGAAGCTACAACTTAGAATATATTATCCATTGAGTCTCACAAACACTATTGTAGATCCACACATGCATAGGATCAACATAGAAGAAATGCAAAAAACAATATCGAAGCACACTCAACACTGCCTTCATTATTTCTTAATTTTCTCAAAAAAACTTGGCAAAAACACAACTACAACTTCATAAATATAGCTCCATGTGAAATAAACACTTCTACAGTATCTCAACTATACAAGTACCACTGTAAACATTCTAAACTGTGTTGACATCAATGAAAACATTAATGAAAACACCACCAAACACATACATGCTTGCAACAATCTCCCCCTTTGTCATTGATGGCAAAACATGATGTGAAAAACAATCAAATACAACATACACATTCTCCTGCTTCTTCTTCCCTTTCTTTTTCAGATTAGACAACCTGCATGCGCATTTCTACACTCTCTTCTTCTTTCAAATTTTTCACATGACTCTCTCCCCCTTTGAAATCAATGGAAAAGGAAAGGTTTTGCATGAAAAATCTTCCATATAAAAATTTGATCACTCCCCCTTAGGAGTTCACCCATATCACATAATACAACAATGCAACTCTCTACCCCCCTTGAGGAGTAGACCTCAATCATCAGTCCATATAAAATGGAATCTATGAATCCACTAGATTGATGCACCTCCATGTGCACTTAGTTCAAGGAAGGAGGGGCAGTAACCCCTACCTTCCCCCTGAGATACTCAAAAGTATCCTTCGAAAGGGCCTTAGGGAATATCTCAAAAATTTGTTCCTTGGTAGACAAATATTCAAGTCTAACTTCATTTTGCAACACCTTCTCCCTAAAGAAATGATACGTAATAGATATGTGATTTTTCATAGAATGCATCACTAGACTATTTGAAATGTTTATTACACTTGTATTGTCAAAAACGATAGAGATAGGCCCATCACACATCACACCTTTTTCCTTTAAATTTTGCTTCATCCAAAGTACCTATGTACAACAAGATGTTGCCACAATATACTCAACTTCAATAGTGGATAAAGAAACCAAATCATGTTTCTTACTCAACCAAGAGATGAATCCTCCTCCAAGGAAGAATGCACCTCCACTTGTACTCTTCCAGTCACCTACATAGCCAGCCCAATTTGCATCAGTGTAGGAATTCAATGTGAAATTAGTATCCTTAGGATACCATAGCCCATAATCAGGAGTTCCCTTATGATATCTAAATATCCTCTTCATAGCTATAACATGTGCCTCTTTAGGTTTTTCTTGAAATCTTGAAACCAAGCATACTTCATGCATGATATCTAGTCTAGTAGTAGTAATACATAGGAGTCCACCAATCATGGATCTATACATGCTCTAATCAACTTTAGAAGATTCATCATCCATACTTAGTTTACATCCGGTTACCATAGGGGTACAAACCAGTTTGGAGTCATCCATTCCAAACTTCTTCAAAAATTCCTTAACATACTTAGATTGTGAAATCAATATTCCATTATCAGTTTCATTTACTTAAAGTCCAAGGAAGAAATTCAACTCACCAATCATAGAAATTTCAAAATATTTTGGCATCTCCTCTGCATATTTTTACACATACCTTCGTTTCCACCAAAGATAATATCATCAACATATACCACGACAATCAACATTTTTTTTCTCTCAACTTTGAAATAAAGATTATTTTCAGTAGAGCCTTTGTTGAATCCTTGCTACATAAAGTATGTGTTTAACCTTGCATACCATGCTCTGGGAGCCTGTTTAAGCCCATACAGTAGCTTTTTCAACTTGCAAACCATGTTTGGTTTGTCTGAAAACTAAAATCATTTTAGTTGTTCCATGTACACTTCTTCTTACAATTATCTATTTAGAAATGTAGATTTGACATCCATCTAGTACACTTTGAAGTCTTTATGAGCTGAAAATGCCAAGAACATCCAAATGGCCTCCATTCTTGCTACTGGTGCAAATTTCTTCAAAATCTATTTCTTCAACCCATGAATAACCTTTGCATACAAGTATTTCTTTATTTCTTACCACTTCACCATCTTCATTCAGATTATTCTTGAATACCCATTTTTATCCAATTACATTCTTATTCACTGGTCTAGGGACTAGTTCCCATGTTTGATTCTTTTCTATCTATTGCAATTCCTCTTTCATTGCTCTAACCCAACTTTCATATTTTCATGCCTCACTCACAGTCTTAGGTTATATCTTAGAAAGTAAACACAAGTTTAGCTCAACCACTTTGCTTCTTGTATTTACACCTTCACTTATATATCCAATTATTTATTCCTCCAGATGATTTCTCTATACATATTTAGGAGTCTTAGGTGTAGGTTCTAAAATCTCCTCTTCATCACTTTGTTATTTCTCTTCCTTTTCTTCTTCTTGTATTTTCATGTAGATAGGATCATCTTGTTCAACTTCACTTATTTCTACTAATCCATACATATCTTCATCAACTTTTATATTAGCACTTTCAACTATTTTCCTTAGTCTTTTATTAAAGCATCTATATGCCTTGTTTTTATTTCAATATCCAAGAAAAAATTGCTTCGTCACATTTAGCATCAAACTTTCCAAGATTCTCATCATCTCTTTTAATGTAACATTTTCTTCCAAATGCTTTAAAGTATTTAACAGTAAGAGTCATACTAGTCCATAACTCATAAGGATTCTTAGTCTTGTTACCTTTGATCTAAACCCTCTTAAGAATGTAAATGGCAGTGTGGATTGCTTCTCTCCAATACACATCAGGAACATTTGTTTTTTTCATCATTGTCCTAATAGCTTCTTGAAAAATCTAGTTCTTTATTTCCACAACTCCATTCTACTAAGGGGTTCTAGGGGCATAATAATGTCTCTTTATGCCATGATCTTCACAGAATCCATTAAACTCACTAGAAGTGAATTGTCCACCTCTATCAAACCTTAAACATTTGATTCTTAGGTTTACCTCATTCTCTACTCTTGCTTTGAACACTTTGAATCTATCAAGAGCCTGAGCTTTCTCTCTAAGAAAAGTAACCCATGTCATCCTAAAGTAATCATCAATCAAGAGCATAAAATACCTATCACCATTAAGGATTCTTGCTCTTGTACAACCACAAAGGTCTATATGAATAAATTATAGTATTCGGGTAGATGATTGTTCTTTTCTTTTAAACCTACTTTTTTTCCCCAACTAACAACTTCTACAAACTAAATTTCCAAGCTTTGTGAGTTTAGGTAGATCTTTGACAACTTCTTTTAAACTAATCTTGATCAAATTGACAAAATTTATATGTTCCATCCTCTGGTTCCATAGCAAACTTTTATTAATTTAAGAAACAAAGGACTGACCATCACCACTCTTAAGCTGGTAGATGTTTCCATGAGTTCTTCTTCTTGTTGCTACAATAGTTTTCGACCCTTTTTTGATCTCATAGGTGTTATCCTAAAACAAAAGCTTAAATCCTTTGCTACTCATTTGTCCAACACTCAAAATATTATGCCTTAAACCATTAACATAGTAGACATCATTAGTATTATGTCTTCCATCAAAACTAATTATTCCTTTCCCAACAATCTTAGCACCAAAATAATCTCCAAACATAACTATTTCTCCATCATACTTTTCAAGTTTAGTGAACTTACTTTTATCTCCAGTCACATTATTTGAATATCCACTATCAATTACCAAATAGTCTTCATCCTATCTAGCATGAAATGAAGTCACTAGAGTTCATTCCATGTCATCCTTCTTGCTCTCCAGACCAGATTCCCTTACACATCTTCAAGGGTTAGTAGATATAGCTTTATTTTCTAGGAATAGAAATAAACATTCATCTTTATCTTCCTCAAAGTCAAACTCATCATCAAAAATTCCTACATATTCTTTAACATAATAAAATTTCTTGAACTTCCTATCCTTTTTGTCTTTGTAATTATTATTATTATATTTGTTCTTCGTGTGTGTAGTTCTATTTGGACATATTGAGGCATAATGACCAATATTTCCACAAATGAAACATTTAAAGGGCAACATACCTTTGTATTTACTAGTAACTTTCTTCAATTTCCTTGTAAATTTTGATTCCAACTCTTCTGAATTGTCATCATCTGAGTCATCTCCTATCTTCATTGCTTTGAAGGTTGTTTTATCTTTCTCCTTTTCTCTTGCAAATTTTTTCATCTCGAATGTAGTTAAGGTGCCAAATAGTTGCTCTTTAGTAAATGTATTTGGATCATATGATTCTTCAATAATAGAGACCTTGTCACTATAATTCTCTGGTATGGTCATCAAGATATTCTCAATTACATCTTCATCTAACATGGTACCACCTTTATTCTTGATCTCATTTCCTACAAGTTCAACTCTCTAATAATAGCTTGCAATATCTTCACCCTCTTCCATTCTAAGGTTCTCAAATTTGCACTTAGCTATTAGCTTCCTTGAAAATTTTACTTTATCATTTCCTTCATAAATGTCTTTCAATTTTTCCCATAATTCATAAGCAGCGCCTAAAGAAAAAACTTGTATCCTTTAAGTTTTAGATAGAGAATTGAAGATAGCATACCTTGCCTTTTCATTCTCCTCAGAAGAAAAAATTTCATCTACGAAGGAAGGACCATGGGATGGCTCAACATACTTTATGTCTATATCTTTCTAAGTGTTGAACCAAAGAGAGACCAAGTAACCTCTCATCTTCACCTTCTAGTCACTATAATTAGCTCCATCAAAAATAGGAGTTTCCAACTTGTGCACCATCTAATCAAACTCAAGCAGTTAAGCTTTTCATTGAGGAACCAAAGCTCTGATAGCAATTGTTTAAATACACAAGACAACTGAGAGGGGGGTGAATCAGTTCTACCAAATTACTTTCATAGTAACCTTAATCAATTCCACTTTAACTCAATCTTTTATTAAGTGTAAACATGAAATGAAAATAACAAAAACCAAACATTAGAGACACCATATTTACATCAAAAATGCAATGAGGAAAAAAATAAGGTGAGAATTAGCTCACAATATAGTAATAATACAATATCAGATACAAAGGCTCATTTCTAGAGGGCTCATTGCCTAGATACAAAGGCTCACTAACTATAACAACAATCACTATCTAGAAGGAGGCTCACTGCCTAGAGATAAAGAAAAGATAAATAAAGATCCACCATAATAGGTTCCACACATTCACAGCTTGATCAAAAGATTGTAGACACCATCAACTCACTACTTTCAAGAATCCAACACATCAAAGTACTACTACCTTGATTCATTTTTACACACTCTAATTTTCACACTTGTTGACACCCTTCACTTGCTTGTTACACAATTCACAAAATCTTGACTTGCTTTTATACCATCTTCAACCCTAGAAGCATTCTCCAAGGTCGGCTATACATCCTTCAATTTACAAATTCAAATTAGGTCAACTACTCAACATTCTTGTGGTGGATCAAAATGAGAGGACCAATTACACATTTATTTAGGACCCAAACAACATCTTCAATCAATCACACACTTCCTTAATTTGATACAAAATCTTTATGTAATGTGTAAAAACCAGGTCAACTAAACCTAATGAAAGCACCAATGATCTTTGAAGTACACACATATCCAACAATATTATCACATATGGATCACCCAACATGCTTCACCAAACATTTTAACATCACTTCAAAACCTTCAGGTACATTCACAATAGCTATAACAATCTTCATCCATAAAACATTCTTCAACAGTCCAATTGGACCAAGAAACAACACACAAGAGCTCTAGAACAAGTCTTCTAGAGCACCAAATAATGAGCACATTTGTCAAAATACTAAGAACATTAGTATAAAATATTTTCTAGATCCACAAGATCTGAACCAAAACACTAGAAGAGGATATTCAGATATCTTAAGGGAACTCTTGATTATGGGCTATGGTATCCTAAGCATACTCATTTCACATTGAATGCCTACATTGATGTAGATTCAGTTGGTTGTGTAGATGAATAGAAGAGTACAAGTGGAGGTGCATTCTTCCTTGGAGGAAGATTGGTCTCTTCGTTGAGTAAGAAACATGATTCAATTTCTTTATCCACTACTGAAGCTAAGTATATTGCACCAACATCTTGCTATACACAGGTACTTTAGATGAAGAAAACTTTGAAGGACATAGGTGTGATGTGTGACTAGCCTATTTCTATCTTTTGTGATAGTACAAGTACAATCAAAAATTCAAATAATCTGGTGATGCATTCTAGGATAAAGCACGCATCTATTAGGTATCATTTCTTGAGGGAGAAGGTGTTGCAAAATGAATTTATACTTGAATATATGTCTACCAAGGAATAAGTTGCTGACATATTCACTAAGGCCCTTTCGAAGGATACTTTTGAGGATCTCAGGGGGAATTTAGGGGTTAATATCCCTCCTTCCTTGAACTAAGTGCACATGGAGGTGCATTAGTCTAGTGGATTCATAGATTCTTTTTTATATGGACTGGTGATTGAGGTCTACTCCTCAAGGGGGGTAGAGAGTTGCATTTTTGTAGTATGTGATGTGGGTGAACTCCTAAGGGGGAGTGATCAGATCTTTATATGGAATATTTTTCATGCAAAACCCTTCCTTTTCCATTGATGTCAAAGGGGGAGAGAGTCATGTGAAAAAGTTGAAAGAAGAAGAGAGTGTAGAAATGCCTGTGCAGGTTGTCTAATCTAAAAAAGAAAGGGAAGAAGAAGCAGGAGAATTTGTATGTTGTATTTGATGGTTTTTCACATCATGTTTTTCCATCAATGACAAAGGGGGAGATTGTTTCAAGTATGTATGTGTTTGGTGGTGTTTTTATTAATGTTGTCATTGATGTCAACACAGTTTAGAATGTTTACGGGTGGTACTTGTATAGTTGAGATACTTTAGAAGTGTTTAGTTCACATGGAGCTATATTTAAGTTTTAGTTGTGTTTTTCCCAAATTCTTTTGAGAACATTAATAAATAATGAAGGTAGTGTTGAGTGTGTGTTTTGATGTGCTTCGATATTGTTTTTTGCATTTATTCTATGTTGATCTTATTCCTATGTAGATATTTAGTAGTGTTCATGAGCCTCAATGGATAAAGGTGGAACTTGTATAGTTGAGATACTGTAGAACTGTTTAGAGTACATGGAGCTATATTTGTGAAGTTATAGTTTTGTTTTTGCCAAGTTCTTTTGAGAAAATTAAGAAATAATGAAGGCAGTGTTGAGTGTGTGTTTTGAGTGTACTCCAATATTGTACTTTGCATTTCTTCTTTGTTGATCCTATTCCTGTGCAGATATTTAGTAGTGTTCATGAGCCTCAATGAATAATATATCCTTATTTTTAGCTTCTAGATCGATAGAGAATGAAAGATCTGTTCGCCGGTGTGTGAACTGGTTTGTTAGAGTTGTCTGTTTATGGACTGGGAGAAATGTTTCTCCTCCACAGTCTTCTAGTGTTTTGGTTCAAATCATGTGGATCTAGAAAATATTTTATACTAATGTTCTTAGTATTTTGAAAAATGTGCTCATGATTTGGTGCTTCAGAAGACTTCTTCTAGAGCTCTTGTGTGTTGTTTCTTGGTCCAATTGGACTATTGAAGAATGTTTTATGGATGAAGATTGTTATAGCTGATGTGAATGTACCTGAAGGTTTTGAAGTGATGTTAAAATGTTTGGTGAAGCATGTTGGGTGATCCACATGTGATAATATTGTTGGATATTTGTGTACTTCAAAGATCATTTGTGCTTTCATTAGGTTTAGCCGACCTGGTTTTTACACATTACATAAAGATTTTGCATCAAATTAAGGAAGTCTGTGATTGATCCAAGATGTTGTTTGGGTCCTAAATAAAAGTGTAATTGGTCCTCTCATTCTGATCCACCACAAGAATGTTGAGTAGTTGACCTAATTTGAATTTGTAAATTGAAGGATGTATAGCCGACCTTGTAGAATGCTTCTAGGGTTGAAGATGGTATAAAAGCAAGTCAAGATTTTGTGAATTGTGTAACAAGCAAGTGAAGGGTGTCAACAAGTGCGAAAATTAGAGTGTGTAAAAATGAATCAAGGTAGCAGTAATTTGATGTGTTGGATTCTTGAAAGTATTGAGTTGATGGTGTCTACAATCTTTTGATCAAGCTGTGAATGTGTGGAACCTATTATGGTGGATCTTTATTTATCTTTTCTTTATCTCTAGGCAGTGAGCCTCCTTCTAGATAGTGATTGTTGTTATAGTTAGTGAGACCTCTAGCAATGAGCCTTTGTATATGATATTGTATTATTACTATATTGTGAGCTAATCCTCACCGTATTTTTTTCCTCATTGCATTTTTGATGTAAATATGGTGTCTCTAATGTTTGGTTTTTGTTATTTGCATTTCATGTTTACACTTAATAAAAGATTGAGTTAAAGTGGAATTGATTAAGGTTACTAGGAAAATAATTTGGTACAACTGATTCACCCCCCTCTCAGTTGTCTTGTGTATTTAAATAATTGCTATCAGAGCTTTGGTTCCTCAGTGAAAATCTTAACTGCTTGAGTTTGATTAGATGGTGCACAAGTTGGAAACTCCTATTTTTGATGGAGCTAATTATAGTGACTAGAAGGTGAAGATGAGAGGTTACTTGGTCTCTCTTTGGTTCAACACTTAGAAAGATATAGACATAAAGTATGTTGAGCCATCCCATGGTCCTTCCTTCGTAGATGAAATTTTTTCTTCTAAGGAGAATGAAAAGGCAAGGTATGCTATCTTCAATTCTCTATCTAAAACTTAAAGGATACAAGTTTTTTCTTTAGGCACTGCTTATGAATTATGGGAAAAAATGAAAGACATTTATGAAGGAAATGATAAAGTAAAATTTTCAAGGAAGCTAATAGCTAAGTGCAAATTTGAGAACCTTAGAATGGAAGAGGGTGAAGATATTGCAAGCTATTATTAGAGAGTTGAACTTGTAGGAAATGAGATCAAGAATAAAGGTGGTACCATGTTAGATGAAGATGTAATTGAGAATATCTTGATGACCATACCAGAGAATTATAGTGACAAGGTCTCTATTATTGAAGAATCATATGATCCAAATACATTTACTAAAGAGCAACTATTTGGCACCTTAACTACATTCGAGATGAAAAAATTTGCAAGAGAAAAGGAGAAAGATAAAACAACCTTCAAAGCAGTGAAGATAGGAGATGACTCAGATGATGACAATTCAGAAGAGTTGGAATCAAAATTTACAAGGAAATTGAAGAAAGTTACTAGTAAGTACAAAGGTATGTTGCCCTTTAAATGTTTCATTTGTGGAAATATTGGTCATTATGCCTCAATATGTCCAAATAGAACTACACACACGAAGAACAAATATAATAATAATAATTACAAAGACAAAAGGATAGGAAGTTCAAGAAATTTTATTATGTTAAAGAAGATGTAGGAATTTTTGATGATGAGTTTGACTTTGAGGAAGATAAAGATGAATTTTTATTTCTATTCCTAGAAAATAAAGCTATATCTACTAACCCTTGAAGATGTGTAAGGGAATCTAGTCTGGAGAGCAAGAAGTATGACATGGAATGAACTCTAGTGACTTCATTTCATGCTAGATAGGATGAAGACTATTGGGTAATTGATAGTGGATATTCAAATAACATGACTGGAGATAAAAGTAAGTTCACTAAACTTGAAAAGTATGATGGAGAAATAGTTATTTTGGAGATTATTTTGGTGCTAAGATTGTTGGGAAAGGAATAATTAGTTTTGATGGAAGACATAATACTAATGATGTCTACTATGTTAATGCTTATGATCTCATAGGTGTTATCCTGAAAAAAAGCTTAAATCCTTTGCTACACATTTTTCCAACACTCAAAATATTATGCCTTAAACCCTTAACATAATAGACATCAGCAGTACTATATTTTCCATCAAAACTAATTCCTCCTTTCCCAACAATCTTAGCACCAAAATCATATCCAAACATAACTATTTCTCCATCGTAATTTCCAAGTTTAGTGAACTTAATTTTATATCTATTCATGTGATTTGAATATCTATTGTCAATTACCCAATATTCTTCATCTTGTCTAGCATGAAAAGCAGTCACCAGAGTTCCTTCGATCTCATCTGTCTTTCTCTCCAGAACAAACTCCCTTGCACTTCTTCCATGGTTAGAAGATGCAACTTTATTTTCTAGGGCTAGAAATAAACATTCATCTTTATCTTCCTCAAAGTCAAACTCATCATCTGAAATTCCTAGATCTTCTTTAAAATAATACAATTTCTTGAAATTCCTATCCTTTTTGTCTTTGTAATTGTTATTATTATCTTTGTTCTTCTTGTGTGTAGTTCTATTTGGACATCTTGAGGCATAATGACCAATATTTCCACAACTAAAACATTTAAAGGGAAACATACCTTTGTATTTAGCAGTAAATTTCTTCAATTTCCTTGTAAAGTTTTCTTCCAACTCTTTTGAACTATCATCATCTGAGTCATCTCCTATCTTCATTGCTTTAAATTTTGTTTCAGCTTTCTCTGTTTCTCTTACAATTTTTCTCATCTCAAATACAGTCAAGGTGCCAAGCCAATCCTTAGTAAATGTCTTTGCATCATATGATTCTTCAATAGCAAAGACCTTTTCACTGTAATTCCCCGATAGGGTCATCAAGATCTTTTCAATTACATCTTCATCTAACATGGTACCCCCTTGATTCTTGATCTCATTTGCTACAATTTCAACTCTCTAATAATAGCTTGCAATATCTTCACCCTCTTCCATTCTTAGGTTGTCAAATTTGCGCTTAGCTATTAGCTTCCTTGACAATTTTACTTTATCATTTCCTTCATAAATGTCTTTCAATTTTTCCCATACTTCATAAATAGTGCCTAAAGAGATAACTTTTGTCCTTTCAGTTTTAGATAGACCACTAGAGATAGCATACCTTACCTTTTCATCCTCCTCATAAGCATAAATCTCATCTACAGAGGAAGGTCCAATAGATAGCTCAACATACTTTATCTCTATAGATTTCCAAGTCTTGAACCCAAGAGAGACCAGGTAACCTCTCATTTGCACTTTAAAATCATTGTACTTAGCTCCATCAAAAATAGGAATTTGCAACTTGTGTGACATATGATCAACCTCAAGTGGGTAAGATTTTCACTGAGGAGTTAAAGCTCTAATATCACTTGTTGAAATGCACAAGACAACTGAGAGGGATGGGGTGAATCAGTTGTACCAAATTACTTTACTTTTCACATTAATCAATTATGCTTTAACTCAATCTGTTATTAATTGTAAACATGAAATGAAAATAATAGAAACCAAACACCAGAGACATCAGATTTATGTGGAAAACCTAATGAGGGTAAAATAATGGTGAGGATTAGGTCACAATATAGTAATAATGCAATACCAGATACAAGGGATCACTTCCTACAATAGGACTCACTATCCAAAAGGAGGCTCATTTCCTATAGATAAAGAAAAGATAAATAAAGATCTGCCACAATAGGTTCCACACATTCATAGCTTGATCAAAAGATTGCAGAAAAAATTAGCTCACTACTTTTAGGAATCTAACACATCATAGTACTATTGATCTAGAAGCTAAAACTTAGGACATATTATCCATTGAGGCTCATGAGCACTAATATAGATCCACATAGGCATAGGATCAACATAGAAGAAATGCAGAGCACAATACCAAAGCACACTCAAGACACACACTCAACACTGCCTTCATTATTTCTTAATTTTCTCAAAAGCACTTGGCAAAAACACAACTGCGACTTCATAAATATAGCTCCACATACTCTAAACACTTCTATAGTATCTCAACTATACAAGTACCACCTGTAAAATATTTGAACTATGTTGACATCAATGACAACATTAATGACAACAACACCAAACACATTCATACTTGCAACAAAACCTTTTGAGGATCTGTATGGGTGAAAGTGTCATACTCCCATCAGTTGGGATAGATTAGAAGATAATATCATAGTGGGTCTTGAGATGCTAAAAGAGATGGAAGAGCATATAAGACGTATCAAAAGTAGATTGAAAGAGGTGAAAAATAGAAAAAAGAGCTATGATGACCAAAATAGAACCTTTAGATAGTTTGCAGTCAACGATAAGGTTGTTTTAAGAGTCATGCCACATAAGAGCATTATTACTTTTGGGAAATTAACCAAGCTAGCTTTGAGATACATAAGCATGTTTGATGTATTGGAAGTAATCAACCCACTTGCATATAGAATTTCTCTACCACTTTCTTTGGCTCAACTCCATAATGTGTTTCATGTTTCTTTGCTTAAACCATACCACCCAAATACATCTTATATACTTGATTGGAATTATTTATAGGTGGAGGATCCAAGAGTGGTGCTAGTCAAGTGCATTAGAATTTTCAATAGATACATCAAGTTGTGAAACAAAGAGATTATTCAATATAAGGTTTAATGGGATTAGTATTATGAGGAAAATTCTATTTGGGAGGATGTAGAGGAGATAGAATGCTCCTTTCCTCATTTGATTTCTTAGATAGATTATTGATGATTTACTACATACTATTGCTTAAATTTTTTGGATTTGTATGTTATAATGTTTTGGCTTGAAAACAATATGATTTGATGAACATATGTGAATCAATTTTGTTTAATCAAACATCAATACAATGTCTCTTTCTAGTGGATAAGGATGTCACATCTCAATTTCATTGCTTGAATTTAATAATTTTGAGTTAATTGAAATATTTGGAAACTGGAATTTATCATTTAAATATTTATGAATATGATAAATGTAGGGGTATTTGAAAATCATTTATCTTGCAATTTTATGATTTAAAAGAAGAGAGTTATTTGATAAGGATTATTAGTTAAAGGCTATTGATAAAGTTGGCACGTGCAAGAATGTGTGTGTGTAGGAATATGTTGAAGAGTGAGAACTTGGTTAGGGTAGGAATTATTAGTTAGAAGACAAATGGTGAGGAAGGATGGAATCTACAATCTCACACACCACAGTAGATCATGACATCTACATTTTTCTATAATTGATAAACATCATTCTTGTTTGTATGGATTTCAAATTTGGTTAAGTGAGCAATCTTGTGAAAGAAATGCATCTTTGTCTTACTCCATCTATCTCAAAGTTGATATAAAATAGTATTAGAAATGCATTTAATCATATACAATTATCTAAGGAGAATGAATATAATACTTTACCTCTAGACGAATTCAAAAAATAGATTTTGATAAAGAAATCAAAAAGATAAGATCAAAATATTTGGTTGTGAAAATTCTTCATAGATATATATACACATACATATGAGGGAGAAACCACATATATACTGGTATATACATATGTAGATATACAATATACTATATATATATATATATATATAGAAATACAATAATATTCAAAAAGCTATGTGAGTGTTGTTTTATATATAACTCGCATAATGAATGGGGAGGAAACCAACCCCTAAACACTTAGAAATGGAAGGAAGTGGGTGGTTAAGTGATAGTGGTGTGGGCAGAAAATTAATGACCACTAACACCAAAGATATCAAGGAGGATATTCTAGTAGAGAGTGGATGATTTGATGAAGAAAATCTAGCAACAAGTTGGAAAAAGAGAAAGGGAAAAGGATGATCTAATAGGGTACTATTACCATCTACAACCGAGGAGAAGCACATGATTTGCATCAAAGAGAGGTAATCCTGCATGCTAATTTTGATGTTTCCTTTCTATTGAATCAAATTATTCATCATGCTCTATTTTGAATGATTCGTGCATTTAATGTGTTTAGAATGCTTGAAACTATGCTCTTGGCATAAAGAAAACCCATGGCTCTATAAATTATATTTCAGTCTTGGTAGTGTCTGTTGGTTATTTTTAATTCCCAAGTTGATCTTCAAAGAAGCCTATAGAGTTTTCATTTCCAATACTCAACAACTTGAAGAGATTGGCCAATGAACAAGAGAAAGTAATAATACTTTCAACTTACACTTTAGGCTTTGCAAAACCCAGAAGGGTGATCCCACACAATGTACTTATAAATTTCTACACCTAATAACCATGTACATTGCACATAACAAATGGATTCTCACTAATTTTCTCAATATATGGAACCTTTCAAGGAGTTGGCTACTCCTTTATAATGTTCAACACTATAGAGCCTGAGAATATCTAACTTTATACAAACTTAATCAAATAAGAATTCAACAAAAGATAGATTTTATAAATTTGTTCTTTAATAATGTGAATGATTCCCAAGAATTGTAATTTTAGACACAACTACTAAATCAGTGCCTAATCCTAGGGTGAGGAGTCAATTCCACTACAACTAATACAATATGAAAATATTTAATCCTAGAATTTAAGAGCACTTTACACTATTGGATTACAATGTATGCACTATGCATTCCAAACTCACTACTACTTATCAAATCCAAATAACATTCACCCAAATCTATGCTCTAATTAAAGTAGTTTAATTGGTTATTTGAACCAAAACCATAATCAAAGCATACACCATTGAGAAATAAATGGAGACCAATGAAAGAAACTTGTTCATATTTTCATTAATAATCAATGAAAATGCCACAATGGAGAGAACTGAGTTCAAATTTTTGATAATATCTATTCAAGAAATACTTGAAATATCATATAGTAAGAGAATTTGTAGAAAACTTAACTAAACAAACCATAACTTGACTCAAGATAAGCTCTTTGTGTTTTCATTACAATCTCAATTCTAGAAATCAACTCAACAACAACCAAGAACCCTTTACAATGAAATAGCTTCTACTTTTAGAGAATGGAGAAGATAATGGAAAAGCCCTAAAAATAAATCTATGATGACACATGACACATCTCTCCACCCCTGATCTGCAACTGACTGGCACTTTAGAAGAAAACCTCTCATTCTCCCTCTCTTCAATTTGTCTTCACTTGCAATTCCCATGCACAAAATTACCCTGCATGTAAAAACCCATTTACTAGCTTCATTTTCATCTTTGCAATTGATAAATATCATCCCTAGGTAAAAAACCACATACCCATCTGCTATTTTTCTATATGCTTGCATTTTAATCAATATAACCTTCCATTGTTTAGACCCATTTTAATTTTTGCAAACAATTTACACTTTATCTAGGTTGTTTTGTCACTACCAGGCACTTGAAAGCCTCTAAGACTTTGCTAAAAAGGCCTCCCAAGTAATAGAAAATATTCAAGAACCCTTCTGGAGCATAAAAGAGCAATTTGCAACTTGTAGATGTATTTAAAAATATGCTCAAAACACAAAAACGTGATTACATTTTACATTTGCAGCCATTCATAGTGAATTTTTATTTCAAATGCACCTCCCCATGGCAGAAAATGATAACAGCGCCAAATTCCTTCATATCGCACTTCATACCTATATTTTAATCTGCAAAGTTGTGATGAGATTTTGAGTCATCGTTGCCTTCAATACCATCACTACTTTTTTTTTAGTATTCTTCGTGAAGAGGAGATGAGCGATGGTCTGAAATAAATGGTTTTTATAAAGTTTTATATAGTTTCTCCTTCACATACTTTAACAAATCTACCCCAAAACCCATCACGGGAAGTAAGCCATCATTGATTTTTTGTGATTCCTCCATCCAAAATGGAGATGAATGCTACAACTACTATGAGACTTGTCATGAAAAATAACCAATGAGAAGCAAGAATTAATTTTTCCTTACAATTAACATTTGATAATATTTTTTTATTTAAACTTGTTGCTCATGTGTCAATTAAAAGCCATTGCTTCAAGAAGGCCATCGATGCTTTTAAAGGAAGGAAAGGTCACCAAATAGTGATGGGCGATGGACACTTGAGCCATCTCTCATCACAAATTTCAACTCAGCATTCCCTGTGAAAGAATATATCATGTGCAATGGGAATTCTTTTATGACTTTTATAAGGTTTGAAACATTTCATTAAACTCATCAAATGCAAACCCATTGTGTATCACTGGTATGTATTTGTTCAATATCCTCAAAACGAGATGAGCAGTGAAGTTTTGTGCTACTATGTGATGTCGTGCCTCAGCCAATCAAAAGCAAGAATTAAACTTTCTTTCCATCATAAACATTTGAAATTGTGTTTTATATTTGCCCTAATTTTTTTTTCACTTTTGAACAATATTTTAAATACTAATATTTGAAAACATTAGAAAATGGGCAAATTTTAATTTCACCTGTAGGCCAAATAGAGAAAATTCACTACGTGCAAATAAAGTCTCCTCGAGCCAATATTTTTTGCATCTGGCTATAATCAATTATTTAAAACATGGGTTTTAAATCATATTTTTCCCAACCATCAAAATTTAGGTACCTCCTTTGTAAACTGGCTCATTCGACATGTTCACTACAACCGAAATACATTAAAATAATGTTTCAAATGGTCTCTATTTTTTATGAAACCGAGACTAGAGATATTTTAGACCAAAAAAAGAAATGGGTTTCCCTTAGAATTGGGAATTTGAAACTTCATAAAACACCAAATTTGGCTTGGTCACTATCAGCAACACATTAATTAACCCATCAAAACTCATCTAGGAAGCGTGAAACTAAACATGCACACTACCATATGTACCAAAAAACATTCTACTGTACGGATTTGCAAGATGACCTCTAAGTTGTAAAATATTAATTGACAAAGAGGGCCTCCGGGGTAGATTTAACATGATGCAAACCCACCCTCTGTCATCAAACTAAAAGGCCATAGGCATTTCAAATTTGTAAAATTGAAGGTGCCATCAGTGTCTCATGTTTGGGGATGCATTATTCTTTTGGGAATGGTAAGATTCCATATATCTAGGGAGTAGACCAAGTGCCAAAATCATTGGGCAGCTCTACAAATTCTCCTTAATTCAACTTTTTAAACCTCATTTGATGGTCTAGCCCTATGCCATCAAATGAAAAGAAGAACAATGTTCTCCTCTATAAAACACATTTTTTGCTATTTTTTGTACTAGGCCAAGTATTAAAATAGTGCCATTGTATATCTGAAAACCACAATCACCATTGGCATGCTTAATCCCATCACTATACTTTCTTATGCCTCCATCAGCACTGCCAATTTGATAATGGAAATAAAACACTAACTGAAATCCATCAAAATCTGGCATGCATATATCACACTCTCTAAATAGAGAAAACTTAGAATTGGTGTGATATCCTTCATTAACATGATCAATGCCATACACAATCACTTTCTTGTCAAATTGGACCAGAAAGTGGAAAAGTTGATATTGTGCTTGAAAAGGGTCATTATGAGAATTCTCATCATTTATTTGCACATCAAGTCTAAAACCCTCATAATCATCATAATTAATAAAAAATTCATTTCTTACATATGGTATGAAATCCTCTTGTGTAAAGAATTTTCACACACACACACACACACACACACACATATATATATATATACTTCATTCAATTAGATTACATCACAAGCAAGTTTGTCAACATCCAAACAACATAGCTCAGTCAAATTATTATATGCCTCAAGGTTCTCAAAACAAGATTTATCAACATCCATAATACCATCATCTACATTCAAATCATGACATTTGGAAAAAAATTCAGCATCCCATACACAAACAATGTTTTCCATCTCAAGCTCAAAGACAAGGTTATCTTCATTCTTCATATTATCACACAAGAAAGCTTCAAATGCAAGCTCAAATGAATTAAAATTTACTTCTGCAACAAATCCCTCATAGTGAGTCTTTAAAATGCATTCACTATAGCAAGAAGTATCACAATCAACTTTACCTCCTACTACATCAACATGAATATTTGAAACATATTGCTCATGAGGAATACTATGAGTTTTACACCTAGAAAAAGGTCTTGAGATGCATATATGTGATAAACACAATCACATTCTTTAGGTACAAATTCATCATAAAGAGCTTCATCAACTATACCAACATTTGTCTTTAAATATTCACTTTCATGTACAACTTCACCCATACTATTCTCATGTGAATAATTAGTAATAACTTCAAAAACAAAAAAAGAATGCAAGAAGGTGAAACATGAAACAAGAAAGGGGTTCCTTGTTCATCATTCACATCACCCACGCATGCATTCTCTACACAATAATCTTCTTGAACTAATTCATCCAATGAATCTCTTGCACATATACCCTTTTCTTTGTCCATACTACTGCAATAATCAATAGGGTCATATTCTTCACTGTCAAATTCAAAAAAATCATTTGTTTCTTCATTACACCTTCTCATAGATGATTGATCTAACTCAAATTCATTGCATACACTGTCATTTGCATCTGATACACTACCATTTTCAAGAGAATTACACAAATCAATAGACTCCTTTGTCTCATCACCATGAAGACTTGCATCAATACTACACTCAACACTATAGAATTGACATGACCAAGTGTACCACAACATTGATGATTATGAATTTATTCCTCAAAAATTACATCCAATTCATATCCCTCATCATACTCTTGTCTAAGAGAACTTGGAGTTCCATTATTTTTCATAACACCCTCTTCATTACTTGAAGATAGGATGTTCAACTCACCCTGGTTTTCAACAGCTAACCTTTCCATACAATGTTCAAGATTTCTTATATCATCAACACAATCTGACCTGAGATGATCATTCAACAAATTATTAACACTATCATAGATTTTCATAATATCATCATGCAATTGTGAGCTTTAAAAAAAAAATTCATCATCTTTACTGAAACACTTTTCACTTAGGGAGATCAATTCTACTTCCTCCTCTTGAAAGGATTCATAGTCACTAGGGCTGCAAATAGAATTGTAGTGTCTTTGATCATCTAGACAATAATGTTCCTCATTTGGTTCCAAACTTCCATCTACAACACTAATATTGTCACCATGAAGACTTGAAACTTCAGAATCAACATACTCAATGCAATGATCCAAAAATAGATCTTCAACTTCTATTGAATTTTCAAATGAGATCATTGTACCTAGCTCAAATAATTTAACATAACACCCTTTCTCCTTGTTAATGAATGAGAATATGATTTTAGTATCATCTGCATCATTGCAACCTTCATATAATACAAAGAATTGGCTCTATATTTTAGTATTTTCAAAGAAAATAGGAGTGACTTCACATGTTTCATTCATCTCGTCATGTCTTACATCCTAGCTATCATGGCTGAAATATTTATTTGCATATACTTTCTCTATAATTTTTTCAAAATCCTCATCACTACAATATGCATTGTCATTATCTTCTGCTATACCATCCAAATCTATTTGATTAATTTTGGATAAAAGTACCATCACATAAGCTAGTCTAGAAACCACTTCCAAACTACTCTATCACTTCTCTAATCACTAAAAGCCATTGATAAATGTACTCAAGGCTAGGGGGCTTCAGGTTGAATGACATGGTATTTAGACCTAGATCAAGTTTTTCACAAAAAAAATCAATACATACTAATTCATGAGGCATATTTAATATTGGTATAGAAAACAGAATTTTCATGAATCTATCATGAAAATCATAGGAGGATTCACCCTCAAATATTCTTATATCAAAGAATGCATCAATAGGTGATATGGATTCAACCTTGCTTTCATATTTCTCTTCAAATTCTTCTTGGATATGTAGATGTATATCCTCAAATAGGCATTCATTATCTATTGATATTCCTTCAAACTGATGAATGAAAATTATCTCGAGTTCACGCCATGAACATATGGAATGTAGTGGTAGGCTAGAAAACCAATATTCAACAACATTTTCTAAAGTTATCACCAAAAATTGATAATAAAATCCTCTTCTTCTATTGTATAGTCCTCCATCAAATCAATAAAATTCTATAAATGTTGTTATGTTGACTCTTTGAGATCTCCTCTAAACTTGGATAAGTATTCATTTATTATTCTTGGGACTAAGTGTGGGTAATCCTAGATTTTACTAAAATCCAAAGGGTTATGTCTTTCATTAGAGAACATCTTTCTTTGAGGTCATGACTGTATATGTTGTAGTTGTTGTGAATTTTCCTTCCTCACTAGAAATCATTGTAGATCTAAAACTTACTTCACATCTTCATCAGGTTCTTTTGAAAGAGTCGTCACCTCTCTTCACAAAGGATTAAACTTCAAGTAGTATGAAGTTCTTTCAAATATTATTTTTATTTTGGGTCTTTTCCAACAATAGAGTCACATAAATTCTTTCAAATTTTCTGCAACATAACCCCTTCCAGGTCTAAATCTTCAATATCTAAACTAGGTATTTAAACTCATCAAATTTTGTAACTCTTTGTTCATAGATCTATCATTGTCCCTAGCAGAGTCACCAATCTATATGTTATTTTTAATTCCCAAGCTGATCTTTGAAGAAGCCTATAGAGTTTCCATTTCCAATGCTCAAAACTTGAAGAGATTGGCCAATGAACGAGGGAAAGTAATAATACTTCCCTCTTGCACTTCAGGCTTTGCAAAACTAGAAAGGGTGATCCCAAACAATGTACTTATAAATTTCTATATCCAATAAACATGTACATTGCACATAACAGATGGATTCTTACTAATTTTCTCAATAGATGGAACCTTTCAAGGAGTAGGCTACTCCTTTACAATGTTCAACACTCTAGAGCCTGAGAATATGTAACTTTATACAAACTTTATCAAATAATATTGGATAGAAGATAAATTTTATATATTTGTTCTTTAATTGAAGTGAATGATTCCCAATAATTGTGATTTCAGACACAACTACTAAATCAATGCCTAATCCTAGGGTGAGGATTCAATTCCTCTAAATCATACAATATAACAATATGTAATCCTAGTATTTAAGAGCACTTTGCACAATTACATCACAATGTATGCACTATGTATTCCAAACTCACCACTACCTATCAAATCCAAATAACATTCACCCAAATCTATGCTCTAATTAAAGTAATTTAACTAGTTCTTTTAACTAGAAACATAATCAAAGCATACACCATTGAGAAAGGAATAGATACAAATGAAAGAACCTTGATAATATTTTCATTAATAATCAGTGAAAATGCTACAATGGAGAGAACCAACTTCAAAACTTTGACAATATCTATTCAAGAAATACTAGAAATGGCATATAGTAAGAGAATTTATAGAAAAATCAACTAAACAACCCAATAATTGACTCAACCTAAGCTCTTTGTGTTTTCATTACAATCTCAATTCTAGTAATCAAATCGACAACAACCAAGGACCCTTTACAATGAAACAACTTCTCCTTTTAGATAATTGAGAAGACAATGGAAAATCCCTAAAAATAAATCCATGATGGCACATGGCACACCTCTCCACCCCTAATCTGTAACTAATTGGAACTTTAGAAGAAAACCTCTCATTCTCCCTCTCTTGAACTTGTCTTAACATGCAATTCCTATGCACAAAATTACCCTACATATAAAAACCCATTTACTAGCTTCATTTTCATATTTGGAAGTGAAAAATATCACCCCTAGGTAAAAACCACATACCCATCTGCTATTTTTCTATATGTCTGCATTTTAATCACTATATCCTTCCATTGTTTTGATCCATTTTTCTTTTTGCAAAAAATCTCCACTTTATCTCGATCGATTTGTCACTACCAGGCACTCAAAAACCTCTAAGACTTTGCTAAAAAGGCCTCCCAAGTAACAAAAAAGGTTCAGGCACCCTTTTGGAGCATAAAAGAGCAATTTGCAACCTTCAGGCATATTTAAAAATATGCCCAACACATAAAAACGCGATTACATTTTACATTTGTAGCCATTCAAAGTGAATTCTTGTTTCAAATGCACCTCCCTATGGTAGAAAATGATTGCAGTGCCCAATTCCTTCATATCACACTTCATACCTACATTTTAATCTACAAAGTTGCAATGAGATTTTGAGTCATAATTGCCTTCAATACCATTGCTGCTTTGTTTTCAGTATTCTCTATGAAGAGGAGATGAGCAATGGGCTGAAATAAAAGGTTTTTATAATGTTTTATAAAGTTTCTCCTTCACATAATTTAATAAATCTGCCCCAAAACCCATTGCTGGAACTAAGCCATCATTTATTTTCTTTGATTCCTCCATCCAAAATGGAGATGAGCACTACAACTGCATGAGAGTTGCTGTGAAAAAAAGATAATGAGAAGCAAGAATTAATCTTTCTTTATAATAAACATTTGATAATGTATTCTTATTTAAACATGTTGTTCACGTGTCAATTGAAATCCATCGCTTCATTAAGGCCATCGTCACTTTTAAAGGAGGAAAAGTCACCAAATAGCGATGGGTGATGGACACTTGAGCCATCGCTCATCACTCATTTCAACTCAACATTCCCTAAGAAAGGCGAGATGGGTGATGGGAATTCTTTAATGATTTTTATCAGGTTTGAAATTTTCCATTAAACTCACCAATTACAAACCAATCACACATTCTTGGTATGTATTTGTTCAATCTCCTCAAAATGGAATTTTTGTGTTGTCGTACATTGTCGTGCGTCAACCAATCAAAAGAAATAATTAAACTTGCTTTCTATCATAAACATTTGAAATTTTGCTTTGTATTTTCCCTAAATTCCTTTTCACTTTCGCACAATATTTTAAATACTAACATTTGAAAACATTAAAAAATGGGCAAATTTTATTTCGCTTGTAGGCCAAACAAAGAAAATTCACTACATGCAAATGGAGACCCTTGGAACCAATATTTTTTGCAAGGGGGCATAATAAATAATTTAAAATACTAGTTTTAAATCAAATTTTTCCTAGCCATCAAAATTTAGGTACCTTTGTAAACTAACCCACTAGACGTGTTCGTCGCAACCGAAATACATTAAAATAATGTATCAAATGGTCTCTATTTTTTATGAAACTAAAAGTAGAGATGTTTTAGACCAAAACAAGAAATGGGTTGGCCTTATAATTGGGAAATTTGAAACTTTCCAAAACACCAAATTTGGCCCATTCATTATCAGCAACACATTAATTAACCTATCAAAACTCATTTAGGAAGCACAAAATTGAACATGCACACTACCATATGTACTAGGAAACATTCTACGATATGGATTTGCAAGATGACCTTCGAGTTGGAAAATATTATTTTGCAAAGAGGGCCTCTGGGGCAGATTTAGCAAGATGCAAACCTAGCCTTTGTCATCAAATTGAAAGGACATAGGCACTTCAAATTTGTGAAATTTGAAGGTGCCATCAGTGTCGACAATAATTTTACACTTTTAGCCATGCTTTGGGTTGAGCCACTATGTGTGAGCCCGTCATTTGGATACCTCGCATGTGTGTGTTTGGGTTGAACCCCCATGATAGGTTACCACCTATATGTTGTGTTGATGATCAAAATAACACAACATTAAATAAAATATCCCTATTTTATTTCTCCTAAAAAAAATAGCTAATATTAAACCACATATCTTCCAAGGTCTCATTAGTTGGTTCTCAACTATGTTGTCATCATCCAGTGATTCATGCAACTATAATATTCAAGGGGCCTTTGTTGGTAAAATAGTACAAGCTAGGTATTACGAAGTAATCTAACATGGATTTTTTAAATAAATAAAAAAAGATAGATCAAGGACTTAGAACAACAAGATGTGAACACATATTTCTGTAACGAGCCATTTCTTAATTAATTAAAACTGTAAAATGAAATAATTCATGAAAGGTTCATGCAATCACATTCATCCAAAATGTAGAATTTATATAGTAACACCATTCATCATCACTTTTTGTTAGAATTAATTTTCAATAAAAAACATCACAAGCTCATCACAAATAAGAAAATCAATGAACAAAAAGAGAATAGCATCCATAGATAACTCGATAGATGGTTTTGAATTTGGTATCTTCTATTGATTCTCATCAATTTAAGAGACATTTATGCACTGAAAAATACACTGGCATACAAAAAACCATTGTTTATCAACACTACCATTAAACTACCAAACTTTTGGAAATTGACTATTTACATTAAAACTGTAAAAATATTTAACTATTGCATAAAAAGCTATAAAAATGAAAGTCTTTAATCCTAGGCAACAAATCTGGCTTCAATTTTTAGACCTTTACAATCAAGAGAAATTTCTAACTTATAGAAATAATTAAACATTAATATTGACTCTCAAAAATGGCAATCCATCAATTGGGGCCTAGATCCACAATTATAGGGGGTGCTTCTAGTTGAGCAAAAATCTTCACTTTGCTAAAATTTATGAAACTAGGAAGTACGCCTCATTCCTACATAGTCAAAATTGATCTGGAGTTGATTGTTGTCCTACTGAAGAAATCCATCCCCTTCCTTGTCTGCCAAAAACTAACTTTTAGTCAACTACTTGTGCAAAATTGATCTAGAGTTGTTGCTATCCACATGGCGCCTAAAAATAGTCAACATTGGTTGACTTTATCCCATTTTAAAAAGATAGAATATTCTCCTCATTTCTTGCCAGTCTCTTTTGAAAACCCATAGAATTCATCATAGTTGTCGAAAAACCCCTTTAGAACCTCCTCATTAGGCCTGTCAACCCACTCTTCCTTGAACTTGGCTTCCTTGAATTCCCTCGCAAGCATAGCAATTGTTTCTCATAGTTAGATGATTTCTTTTGTAGCCCATCAAGTTTCAAACTATATATTCATCAATTTGTCCAAGAGAGTTCCTTCAAGTTCGTCACCTTCTTTAATTAGTTTTTTTAAACTTTTATCCCAATTATCATTTATTTCTTGTAATGAATTCCATCATCCATTTTGGCATAAATATTTAATAGTGGCCTATGTAACAATCTCCTCAAATATACTAGTGTGATCCCTTATGTCATATTGAGCCTTGAGGAGAATTGTCCTATGTTCAATAATTACTTCAGACCTAAAGGTAGTGATTCTATTAGCCTTCTTGAGGTACTCAAGATCCTCATTACCTAAGATTTCTAATTGAATCAACATTTCTCTGGGTGTTCTATCAATAGTTTTTAAACCCTTCAAAAAATTCCTTTACGTTTCTTCTTCTTCCCACCATTCCTTTGTCTTCTCCTTGATTTCCTTGAGAAGGGTAAGAGCCTCATCATATTTTTTTTATCCTTCCTCCAAAATCTTCTCAATTTCTTTCTTGAAATCATCAAACCAGTTGTCAAACCAAGTAGCCTTATTTTTTATGGTGCTCAGCTCATCCACTTCCTTATGACTTTGGAGGTAGATTCAATGAGCTCTTTTAGAAACTTTTTCATATGCCCCACCTTAGCTTTTAGGTCATCCTTGGCTTTTCTATCTTTAATCATTCTTGATTTTGTTTTTGTGGCCACAATGTTAATAAGGTTCATTTTTTGATTCCTCATTTTCTTACCCAGATTAATAGTCTTGATTTGGTAATCTAAATCCTGTAACTCCCTATCATCCTTATTAGCCACTAGAGTTGCAATATCTACCACCAAGTCTCTATCATCAGTGAGCCATCTAGAATGAATGGCTTGAGGCCTCCTTTTGGGCTTCACTTTATCAACCTACTTTACCATCTCATCCCAACTCACTAGTTAAGCCTAAATTTGTTGCCTTTTCTCCAAGTTTAATTTCAACCATGTAGGAGTAGTATGTTGAGGTGTTACCTATTGGGTGCTTGGAGGTGTTGATGAAGGAATTATAGGAGAGATTGTTACCACTATTTTTCTAGAAGAAGTATTTTTTTGTTCTTCTTTCTCCTTTAACAACCTCTCTTGTGCTATTTTCTCATTCTGGGATTTTATTTCTTCTATCTTCTTCATCTCTAATTCCTTCTATAAAGCTTCTTCCTCATTCTTCTTTTGTTGCTCTACCTCTTTTGTACGAGCTTCTTCTTCTACTACCTTGTGTTGTTTAGCTTTCTTCTATTGTTCAAGATCTTGTGCATGAGCCTCTTCCTCAGATTTCTTTTGTTGTTCCCCTTCTTCATGAGCTAGCTCCTTAGCAACTTGTCTTTGAGAACTTTCTAATATTTCCTTTTTCTCTTCCTCTATTAAAACATCCCTCATTTTTGCCTCATTCCAAAGGCTTCCTTCTTCAAACCCAGTGTCCTCTACTCTAGCTTCTTCCCTCCCAAGATATTCTTCATATTCTTCTTTTCCTTCTTCACAGACTGGAGTTTCCTCAAATTTTGAGGGCATAGGTGATTTTGTTACATCAATTACTAGGGGGCTTTCTTCTTGACCAATTGTAGCTTCTAAATTTTTTATTGTAGATGAAGGGGTTTCCTTAGTCTACAAAGGAACAATAGAAGGACCCTCCTCAGTAGTTTCTTCTCCAAGGTACATAGTAGCCAAGGGTTTAGCACTAATACTTGAAACAACCCCAACAATAGTAGCATGTTAAGTAAATTTAACCTTTTCTAAGGCTTCTATAACCTACTTCATCATGATTACCTTTATAGCCAAGGCGGTTTCTTCTGTCTATGTAGTAATATTCTTAAATCTTTTATATTGTCTTGTCTCTATTGAATAAGTGGGATCACTACTCAAATATTTCTTCTTCAAGGTCTTAACCCTTGGTTGTTTCAAACAAAGATTAATGCATTTCAGAATTCTCTCAAAAAACTACCTATGAAATTTTATTGATGTTTGTTTCATCTTTCTCCATCTAGTTAATCAGATCAAAATCCTTTGTAGCCACTTGATCCATTTCATATCAAGGATCAAGAGTGATTCCATCATCTGAAGTCCCTTCTGGTATATCCTCTTTAACTCCAAATTCCTTCATTTGTGGATGGTCAATCTTTCATATCCTTTTCTTCTCACTTCAAACTGATCTTGCAATTTTTCTCATAATTCCTCAAGAAGTGGCTAATGGAAGGAAAACAATGAGGCATATAGACCATTCATTTTCCCCTTTGGATCAAAGTTCTTTTTGGATGTATGAAGCTTAAAATTCAAAGATTGAAACTCTTCTATAGTTGAATTAGCTACTATAGAAATATAACAAGAATAAAACCCAAATTGGATTGGGAATGAGTGGCAGTTGGCCTTGTGTTTATCAAAAAACTTGGCATTTACCTCAACTGCTTGACAAGAAAATTCCATCAAAATCCACCTATCACCACAACACCTTGGTAGTTTGAAAGGGTTATTTTCATATCCAAACCTTCTAATATAAGTGGATTTTGGGTATTAGATAAACCAACTTCCCCATTCTATAATAAACTTCACGGCTTCTCTTGACAATCTAAAGCCAACATCTGTTATGAGCTGATTAATTACTACATATAATAATGCATCATTAACTCTTTTAAAATGTCTTTCTGCTAGTTTTAGCTCCAACTAATCATAATGTTCCCACACCCTTTTCTATTCTAGACCATCTTCAAGTGTTCCCATAGTAGTCAATCTTCGAAACCTTCCCATTCAAACAACATAGTATACCACATAGGAAGACATATAAACTATCTTGGTTTTCTTTACCTTGATCATTTGATTATGGATATTATCTAAAATTAACTACTCCCAATCCAAATGTTGTTTTCAATATAGAATTAACTGAATAAGCGAGAGCATCCAATTCTCAAAGGCATGTGAATCCTTTGTTCCAAATGCCCTAGCCAACACTATGATGATATCCCTAATATCCTAAGAGAAATCAAACCTCTTGGGCTTAGGTGCTAATTTCTTGATGAATTTCTTCTCTTTTTTAAGCCATGTCTTGTTGATAATATTTTTATTTCCCTCAACATCTATTGCCCATCATTTTAATGCATCTACTTCAGAAATGATTTTGAGATTAGAGTGAGGAGGAGGATCAAACACCAGTCTAATCAACTCTAGGGAATTAATGCAATTCCTTTGAGTTGAATTGTAGTCTTATGCAGCAACTAGTATGAATTCTAGACATTACACAATAATAGGGAATGCAGTGACATGTGCCAACCCAAAATCTGTAATCTTTTTATCCCTCAAGGTAGCATCCTCTAAAAAGGTATCATCATGAAATTTCTTTAAGTCAATATGGAAAACAAGTGTATCTGTGATCCTCATGACCTCAGAACCAAATTTGGATGGCACTAGATTCCCCTAAAACTTGTAATTCATCATGATTGGAATCTATTGTAGCTTTAACTTCTTATTCTTAGTTCCCTTTTATACTTCTTTAGCAGCAACCTCTTCCTTTGAATAAGACATTTTCCATTACCTGCAATAGTGACATTCATCAGACAAAGAGAAGAAATGAGGGGTAAAATTATCATTAGCATCCATATTAAATCCTCATTCATTCAATAAAATTCCCATTTACAAGGTAGTCTTATGTTTTCAAGTCTCGGGTTTGGGATAGAACCAGGAACTTGATTATTTTAAACTAAACATTGAACTATGTCCTAGGTCAAGATCGGGGAATGCTTTAAACATGAACCTAACACAACCCTCCTTGAAACTTATCAAACTTCAAAATTGGGCTTGAAATTAACACTCATAATTCATCAAAATGTGTGTTAGGATTCAAAATTGGGAAGTCACTTGACATTGATAATTCACAAAATAGAACCAATTTTGGATTCACCTCGAGTTCTAATCCCAATGAGTTATTGAATTCAGAATCATGATGCAATTCTAGACTAGACTCCTAAGGAGTGAATAAGTTCAAATGTCACTTTGAGTTCCAATCCCTATGAGATATCAAAACTTGAGATTGGAATTTAATTAGGAATTGGACCTTTCAGAACATGAGTGGGTACGAGTTAGTTCCAAATTTTGATCCTAACATTGTGTTGGAATTCAGAATTGGGACATCACCTAGCACTAGAACTTAAAACTATTTCAAGGATTTGATTTCCTTTTGAAATATGATCCTGATGATTATGCAAGGATTAGAATTGGGACAAAAGTAGACATTTTCACAAAAAACCCTTGAACACAATAAGGCTAAGATCCAAACTCTAATTTTGATAAAAAATCATAAACAAAAATCAGGATCTTGATAGGACCCGAACCTAGGTGGTGACAATGGGCCAAATTTTAGTTCTTAAACTTGATTATGATAGGAATGCGGGAATCGAGATTATAATGAAATCAAACATGAAGGAATTTAAATAGATTTAACAATATGTTCAAACACACCTTCAGGATTGGGATAGTTCCAAAATACTCTAAAACACCGAATCAAACTTAAACCATATTTCCATTACACTCAAAAATCAGACACGAGAAAGGGTAGGGTTTTGAATCATGGATTGAAATGGTCAAAATTTAAAGTTTATCAAAGTTAAAACAGACTCGACCTAAGTTGTATGAAAACCCTAGCTAAAATAGGGCAGAGTGGGAACAATAAACCCATGTCAAAAACATGAAGCAAAAGATGAGAAAAGAAAAATTGAATAAAACCTAAAACAAAAGAGAAGAAAAAAAACTAGAGGGTTCACGAAAAAAAAGAAATGAGCACAAAATCCCCACCAAAAACTAAAAAAAGAAACAAAAATGAAAACCAATGAAAGAACAAGTACAAAACACACAAGAAAGCAAGGAAAGAAAAATTTCACATGGGAAAACACTTACCTCGAGAAACACAATGAAAAATCCAACATCCCCATCGATGGAAAAATCCAGCAAGAAATCACCACACCTGACCTCTATCACACACCCCTCACTTGGCTATGGATCCTTCATCAAAATACTAAGTAAAAATGAGAGAAAAATGAGGAGTGGTGGGATTATAAAATGGATCACATGTGTGAGTTATTTGTCATTAATGCACAATAGTTCAAGCCTTGGGATTAGGGTGGAGATCATAAATGCACCATCATGAAAACAATAGATAGGAGGAAGTCAGGATCAACATAGAACAAGGAACATTAACCCCCAATGAGTGCAAATTTTTGGGAAGGTTTCAAAACCTAAACCTAACAAGAAAAAGAAGCAAGAGGATGTAGAAATTGGGTTCAGGATGGAACCAAGAACAAGAACCTCAAAAAGTTTCTTGGTTCTAGTTTCAATCCAACACTTGATTCTAGAACATACAAAGACAAACACAAGTTTTGAAATTGATATTAGAATGAAAACTAGAAAAAGACTCTATGAAGGTTCTTGGTTTCAATTCCATTTCGAAACATAATTCTGACAGACCAAAATGAACACAAGGGAAAAAGTAGGGAGTGGGATTGGGTTGAAAAGGGTCACAAGCACTTTTTAGAAAATGAAAGGAGGAAGTTTTAATCCAAAACCTGACTCCGACCAAAAAAAGAAAGAGAAAGGATGAGAAATGGAATCAGGAATAAACTAGCACTTGAACGTAATAAAGGTGTCAAATGCCAGTGACAATCTGAAACTTGAACCCTACAAACAAAGGAAAACAAATAATTTAGAAAAAGAGAAAACTCCCAAATCCCAAACAAGAAAACCAAAGAAAAAAATAGCAAGTGGGACCCATTTTAATCAAAACTAAATGTGGTGGTTATGCAGGGCATAACAATTGGCAACTCAACTGGAAAAATGGTTTACCCATTTTCAAGATACTAAAGAATTCAGTCACCCAAAACCTCTAGTTTATGAATATTTTAACTTGAGTGTGATTGCATATAGAAAACAAGGTTGAGTTGGAATCTCAAATCATGAATTAGTATAAAAACTTCAAATCTGAGTGTGTGCATTCATGGTACATCCTTTCCCTAAATATTGTACCTATCCTTGAAACAATTGTATTCATATTCAAGCTACATGAGGTGATTCACTTTATCTATCGTGCAATGATATCTTGGGCATTGCTCCACTGCCATCCAAGCATCTATAGCCTCGATAGAGATACCTCTAGTTCTCTAAAAGGATTTCTCTACTTCTAGCTAGGCATCCATAGCCTTGGTATAGATACTTGAATCACCCTTATAATATTGAGTTTACTTCTGATTTTCTACTTTTTCTTTCTTTTTATATTTTGTTCAAAGTAATCTGAAAATCAGGTTGAGAACTACAGTGGACATCATGACAACATTGGGACTTGGATTTTTCACCTGAATCATTAATACAGTCATCCTAAGACAGCTAGGCCTTCAAGGAACTAAATGATTTTATCTAATATGTGACAAATTCAGCTGTGGTTTATAAGATCACTTATAATAGACCTGTTTGTTCAGACCTTTTCAAACTGTCATTAAGATTCACATAACACATAAGTTTTGAAATGAAAAAGAATGATAGACATGCCTAAAAATTCCTAAATCAATTTCTCCATCATAGTACCCTTAGTATGCTTTGAAAAATTACCCACTATTGCAAAATGATGAAAATTAAAGTCCCCAAAAATAGAAAGAAAACAATGGAAAATAAACAAACAAACAAACAAACAACAAAACAGAAAACAAAGGAAAAAAAACAAATAAACAAACAGACCAAAACAAGAAAACCACCAAAAAACATATATATAAAGGATTTATGATCAGGCCTTCATGGGCCAAATTAATTTTTGAGAAACTACCCATTGACTATGAATGGAACAGGTTCTCTCATTAAGGTGCTAAGTTCGAAAGAATTCTCACCAAGGATCTCAATGATCTGATATGGTCCCAACCAAAGTCTATCAAACTTCTAGTGATCACCCTTCCTCTCTCCTACCTTATCCTATAGTAGCACAATGTCTAATATCCTAAAGGCCTTGATTTTGTCTCTCTTGTCAAACTAGCATTTGACTACAACCTAATGTTTGGAAAACTATTGCAAGGCAACATCCCTCTAGTATTCTAGATTCAGCAAATTAGCTAGTTTGACCTCTATCCTATCATCATTGGAAATTAATTCTTTCATAAACTATAAAATAGGTATCTATAGATGGATAGGAAAGACTAGGTCTTGGCCATAAACAAATTTAAATGGATATTTTTCTAGCGTAGCTTTAATTCTAGTCCTATCCACCCATAAGGAAAACTTTTGTTGTGTGTGTCAATCCCTAGGATTACTTTTTAATAAAAAAATTATTACTTCCAACAATTTTTTATTGGTAGACTCAGCTGCACAATTTCCCTATGGATAGTAGTTTGATGATTATTTCAAAACTATCTTATATTTAAATGCCCACTAAAATTATCACATACTAGAGAAAATGGTACTCCAAACCTAGTAATGATGTGTTCATTAAGGAATTTGAGAATGACATTGATAGTATAGTTCTTGTAAGGTTGAGCCTTAGTCCACTGTGTACAATAATCCATCACAATCAAGATAAACCTGTGACCTATAGAATAATTCATATTAATTAACTCAAAAAAGGTTAACACCCATTGGGCAAATGGTCTTACCTCATATACAAGTTGTAGGGGCATCGTCGGGTTACACTCTCTAAATGTTGAAGTTTGACATGTATGACATGTCCTAACATGTTGATGAGCATCTCAAAACAAGTGAGGTCAATATTATCTTGACCTCAAGACCTGATATGCCAATGCATTGGTTAAACTATGCTCGGTACCATGTTTGCCATGAAATTCAGTAGTGGCCTATTTCACCTGCTATTGATCTAAATAATGCAAATAGACACCCTTGAAGCTATTTTGTATAAGGATCCTCCTTTTATCATATACTGAGAACTTTTTAATTTTTAGTGCTCTTCTTTTCATTGTATTCATCCCATTGGGACACTTTTTATTTAGTAACAAGAAAATTAGATCATCATACCATGGATCTCCTATGAATGATTGCATTGTATACTACTGATAGGTGATCTTGGAGTCAATGTTAGCCATTGCTTTGGATAAGCCTTGTACTCAGACCAACTTGATAGGGGGAATTTTGAGTTCAAACTCTTATAGGAGCACCATCCACTTTACCCTTCACTTTCCTAGCTCACTCTGCATAATAAGGGACTTCACTTATGGGTCGAGAATGATGGCGGTGATTTGGCTACGTAGGATATAATGGTGGAAATTTTAACAGCTCTAACTAATTCGAAGGCATGTTTCTCCAATGGTGGGTATCTAATCTCAATATTTTTGAAGGGGGAACTCATGAAAGCTATTGGTTTTTCATCCCCTTACCCTTTCTACTATGTCAAAACAACAACACATGAATGGCCAAATGCAAAGGAATAAATAAAGAAAGGTTGTAGATAATCAAGGCTAGTTAACATGGATGCTTTTGAGATGGATTTTTTGATTTGTGAAAAGGTAGCCTTTGCCTCATTACTCCATTCAATCTTCACAATTTTTTTCTTCATCTCTTTGAGGTGTTTGACAATCTCTATAAACCTAGTTATGAACTTCCTCACAAAAATTATCTTTCTAAAGAAAGATCCCATCTCTTTTTTGTTGCCTGGCATAGGTAGCTTCAAGATAGATTCCACTCTGTCAAGGTCAATTGAAATGCCTCTTTCCAAAATTATATGACCCAGTAGTTTTCCTTCTGAGACCTCGAACACACATTTCTTCAGGTTAAGGGAGACACCATAATACATTTTTTGAGAACCTTTGATAAATCAGCAGCATGGTCCTCCTTGTTCTTGGAAAACACGGTCATATCATCCATGTAAATAATGATACATTTACCTAATAGATTTTTAAAATCCATTTCCATTGTATGCTGGAAGGTGGCTCCAAAATTTATGAGACTAAATGGCATCCTTTAGGAGGTAAATGTTCCCCATTTGATCATGAAAGCAGTCTTCATTCTATCCTCATAATTGACTAGCACTTGGTTATATCTAGAATAACCATCTAGGAAGGACATCATTTTTGAGCCATTGATGATTTGTAGGACTTCATCGAGGGAAGGAAGAGGGTAATTTTCCTTCTTTGAAGCCTTGTTTAGATTCCTTAAATCAACACATAGTCTGATTTCCCCATTCCTTTTATGCATAGGCACCAAATTTACAACCCAAGTTGAATGTCTCATGGGAAAAATGATTTTGGTTAATAGTAATTTCTACACCTCTTTAAGAATCAATGATTCAATCAAGGAATTAACTTGATGTTGTTCCTAATAGAATGGATTTTCTTGAGGTTTTAGAGGAATAGTGTGGGTTATCACCAAAGTGTCAAATGCTTTTTTTTTCATATCCCCAAGCAAATATTGCAATATCTTCCTTTAGCACCTTCAAGATTTTTTCTTGAATGTCCTTCAAACAAGTCTTCCCAATGAATATATTTCTCTCTAGGCCTGAATCTTTCAAGTTGTATGTCTCATACTTTCCTTCATCAACATTCATAGGTAGTTTCTTACAGTCCTGAGGATCAGAATAAAATATCCTTTCTAGTGCTACCATTCCCTTGGGGATGCTATTACTTTTTAAATTGATTATTCCTTTTGCATTGCAATCCTCTGGATCCTAGTCTCCTTGATATATATCAAAATCATTAATATTTTTTTCATTAAAAGACGTCTAAACTTTCTAGAAAGGCAAGGTTGTACTTATCATCGTCAAAAACTTGAAATTTTTGAACATTCTCAAGAATGGCCAGAAATGACACTAACTCCATACAAAACCTCTTTAGCTTGGAATATTTTATAGGTTCCAAGGTACTAGTTGCTAAATCCAATGCATTTGAAATCTGATTGTCTTCTCTAGGAATTAACCTAATCTCAAAAGCATTAAAATCTTTTATCAAATTTCATACCTTGTTTTGATAATAACCAATATTTTGTTGTTGAATGTGTATTGGTTGCGAACCTACTTAATGATCACTTCAAAATCTCCCATCACTCTAAGGTTTGTTACTTTCTTCTAATGTGTAAACATCAGTCCCCTAGCTAGTGCCTTATACTCTACAACATTGTTAGTACACCTAAATTGTAACTTGTAAGAAGCAAAGCAAGTTTTCCCCTTTGGGTTGGTTAGTTTTACACCATCTACACTCCCTATTTTGGATTTACAGCTGTCAAATTTGAAGGTCCATATTTGATCTTGGGCTGGGGGTTCTTTCTTTAGGTTAGTCCCGAGTGTTTGATTAAGGGAAGTAGATGGTGGCTCTAACTGGCTTGGGATGCAAAGGTCAAGGGATTTTTGTACTTGAGGACTATTAGGTACTTCATTTTGATTAAATATATGTGTAGAAATTATCTCCTCTAGATCCTCATGATTACTAGTTTTCAATTCACCTTCCCTTTGATTAATTCCTTAGAAATTGGAAGATTAGCAAGGTCAAGGGTATATAACAATTTTTGGGACTCTTTAATCTTAGTTTGTAAATCAGAAGATAGCGTATGAGTTTGATCAAGAAGTAATGAGACTCTTTCTTGTGTGTTGTTTGTTCTTGTCAAAATAGTCATAACATTAGTTTCAAATGGAAATTGAATCGAGGATGTTATAATATTGTTGTTGCAAGAATATCTTAATTGAAAAATGTGGTTAAGGATATCTGAATAGGGCTGACATGTTAACTTAGAATGATTTTGATAGTGGAACCAACACTAATTCAGGAGTAACAAACTGCACGAGTCTACCTCCTCTCCCAGGACTAGCTTTTCTTGTCACAATTTTTGAATTAACACTTGCTGGTTAACAATAGTCATAGGATCACTATTTTCTAAATACTATGAGCAATCAGAATTATGCATTGAAAAGGTCATAACTTCTTCTCTTGTATAAACACCTATTTTGGTTTCAAAATAAGCTAATTCATTAGGATGGTCATACTCTGTGATCATGTGCTTTAAGTGAGGTTTGCTTTCAATCATAATTTGAGTTGGCATACCCTTCCATGGTAGCCACACATGTGAGAAGTATAATGAGAAGTAACTTCCTATAGTCTTCATCAAATCCCTACTCAACAAAATTTCATACATTTTAGGGATATCCATGATTTGAATATCCATGTAACTTGGAATCCTTGGATCTCATCCAAACTGTATGTGCACATTTTTTAATTCCCCTACAATGTTCACTTCAATTTTATCTAGTTGTATAAACTTTTTAAGAGTTTGAACTCGGGTTAGGCCTAACTTCTTACAAGAAGTTATATAGGTTCTTCCCAAATATCCTTAAACTTAATAGGAATGGTGGTGTCCCTACCTTTCCCCTATATAGAGTTGCATTTGTCTCAGTAGTTGGATTCATTTTTGCTTTTCTATTTAAACAATATTCCTTAGCCAAAGCTTTCAAAATGAGTTCACATTGAGTACACCACTTTAGAACATCAAAGAATGAAATAGAGGTCCTTTTCTTCTAAATTTCTAAGATCAAATCATATTCCATGCTATTATTATATTGTTGTTTAGGAAAGGAAACCAAATTACCTCTGTTTGGAAACTCAGATGGGCCTTTTGGTGGAGGTAGATTGTTATCCACTTTCTGATTAGCGGAACCATATTCTTGGGAGGTGCAAATGTGGTGAATGGCCCCTTATTTTGATTTTAAAAAAATTGGCCTCCCTTAGCCTAAAAAGCTTAGGCATCATATGTATCTATTTCTAGCACATTTTCCCCTTGCATGGGAAATCGATATTCCCCCTCGTAAGTCTCGAAGGCCATGGAAATATCCATAGATCCACCATTTTTGTAGCACTACCTTGTGATGATTGAGAATCAACCTAGGCCATCTTAACCATCTTTTCTACCTTTGGGCAGTTAACCTCATAATGTGTTGCAGTATCATGCAATCTACACCAATTAGTCATGAAGTTTAAATCTACAACATTTGCAGCATATGTTTTGTCTTCATTGGCCTAATAATTATGAGGAACCCCTCCATTATTTGGTCTAGTTTCCCACTATCTATTGTTGGGTCTCTAGTTGTATCCCCTATTATAATTTTGATAGTTCTAGTTCTAGAAGTTCTATTTTTGAAAGTTTCTTTGCTTTTGGTTATTGTTTTGGTTGGAGTAGTTGTTTTGATTGGAATACTCTCCCTGATTCTAGTATTGGTTTTAGTTTTGGTTTTGAGGGGGGTTAATTTTTAACTAGGTCATTTCATTGGCCACTTAAGATAGGTTTTTTTAAGACTTTCCAACTCTATTGCTAGATGAGTAGTATGCTCATTTTATATAGTTGTTGCAGCTAATGGGTGGGTTGTGGTGTTAGATACTCTAGTATAATTGTGAGAATTTTGATGTTGTTGGGAGTAATCTAAGGTTCCACCATTGACCCATAGTAATGTAGGTGGAGGGTGTATTTCATTCAAAGGTCCATATGCCGAATTAGACATTCCTAGAACTATGTTGAATAGTGTGGTTCCACTAGTCAGAGCATTTTTAACTGCATTCATCTAATTGGGAATTTTAGGATACCCTAGGGTAGGAAGTGTTCCTCCCATACCACCTAGCTAGGAACTTATCTATTCTTTTAGTTTGATTGCTAAGTGATACACTTTAGATAGAAAATCTATTTATGTGGGGGCATAAGTTCTTTATAGGAAAAAACCTATCAATGGATCTATAGCTTTCAGGTATTCTTGTATAGTGATATTCTCAACTAATGTGTATGGTTCCTACAATTGCATATACATTATTTAGAATCATGTGTTGAGTAGAGGCAAGCATTCATGTAGTTCCTTCCTAATCATGGAAAACTAGTGATATAGGATGGTTGGGTCTATGTAAACCCAAAATTGATTGAAAAAGGTATCCTCCAAATTGGTCCAACTGAGAATGGATCCAATAGGAAAATTAAGGTACTATTTGTAAGCCATATCTCCCAATGAGTAAGGAGATATTCTACAGGCCACATCATGATGTGTAATCTGAGACCAAGTGCATGCATCTTTGAATGCTTGAATGTGCTCTGCTACATTTCGAGATTCCCTGTGGGAGTACTTAAGACAAAAATTTTCTACGTTCTTGCACATCTCATGTATACCACCAGGGATTGCTCCTAGTGGTGAGGGATTATTCATGAAGAATGCCATCAATGGTGGTGTTTTAGGTTTTGCTAGCTATGGTATTAATGAGAATCTATGGGGAGTGAGTGGTGGTGTTAATGCTAGAAGGATTGGATTCCTATGTTTTATGGGTCAAGTAGGAGATCAAAGTTTAAATAATGGCTTTGGATTGGTAGTATATTTCAAAACTCATTTAAAACTATTTGGTGAAAATGACCTAGTACACTCCAGTTTGTTCCTTTGTGCCTTCCTTCTCGCACCAATTCTATTCATGGTCAAAATAACACAACATTAAACAAAATATCCCTATTATATTTCTCCTAAAAAAGATAGCTAATCTTAAACCACCTATCTTCCAAGGTCTCGAAAGTTGGTTCTCAACTATTTTATCATCATTCAGTGATTCATGCAACTGTAATACTCAAGGGGCCTTTGTTCAAAAATGGTAAAAATTGGGTATTACAAAGTAATATAGCAGGGGGTTTTCAAATAAATAGAAAAAGATAGATCAATGGCATAGAACAACAAGATGTGAACACATATTTCTTTAAATTCAGACATGTAATTTCCATAATGAGCCATTTCCTAATTAATTAAAATTGCAAAATGAAATAATTTACAAAAGGTTCATGCAATCACATTCATCCACAGTGAAAATTTAATATAGTAACACCATTGAACATCACTTTTTTTTAGAATTAATTTTCAATAAAAAATCATAAGCTCGTCACAAAATCAGCAAATCAATGAACAAAAAGAGAACAACATCCATAGATAACTCAATATATGGTTTTAAATTTGGTATCCTCTATTGATTCCCATCAATTTAAGAGACATTTATGCACAAAAAAATCCATTGGTATACGGAAAACCATTGTCTATCAACATTACCATTAAACTAACAAACTTCTATAAATTAACTATTTACATTAAAACTATAAAAAATATTTAACTGTTGCATAAAAAGCTATAACAATCAAGAGAAATTTTCAACTTATAGAAAGAATTAAACACTAATTTATCCTTTCAAAAATAATGATCCATCAATCAAGGCCTAGATCCATAATTATAGGGCACACTTCTAGTTGAGTAAAAGTCTTCACTTTGTGAAAATTGTTTAAGCTAGGAAGTACACCTCATTCCTACATAGTTAAAATTGATCTAGAGATGACTATTATCGAGCTAAGGAAATCCATCCCCTTCGTTGTCTACCAAAAAATAACTTGGAGTCAACTACCTATCCAAAACTGATCTAGAGTTGCTACTATCCATAGGGCACTTGAAAATAGTCAACATTGGCTGACTTTATCCCCTTTCAAAAAGATAGAATATTCTCCTCATTGCTTGCCATTCTCTTTCGAAAACCCATGAAATTCATCATAGTTTTCAAAAAACCACTTTAGAACCTCCTCATCAGGCCCATCAATCTACTCCACCTTGAACTTGGCTTCCTCGAATTCCCTCGTAGCCACAAAAACTGTTTCTCATAGCTATCTGGTAGGATTTGTACCCCATCAATTTTCAAACTTAATATTCATCAATTTGTCTAAGAGAGTTCCTTCAAGTTCATCACTTTCTTTAATCAATAGTTCTAACCTTTTGTCCCAATTATCAAATATTTCTTGTAATGAATTCCATCGTCTATTTTGGGATAAATCTTTAGTAGTGACTTGTGTAACAATCCCCTAAAATATACTTGTGTGATGCCTTATGCCATATTGAGCCTTGAGGAGAATTTTCCTATGTTCAATAAGTAGTTTAGACCTGAAGGTATTGATTCTAATAGCCTTCTTGAGGTACTCAAGGTCCTCATCGCCTAAGATTCTTGACTGAATCAACATTTCTCTAGGTGTTCTATCAATAGTTTTTAAACCCTTCAAAAACTTCTTGTACTTTTCTTCTTCTCCCCACCATTCATTTTCCTTCTCCTCAATTTCCTTGAGAAGGGTAAGAGCTTCATCATATTGTTTGTATCCTTCCTCCAAAAGCTTTTCAATTTATTTCTCGAAATCATCAAACCTATTATCAAACCAAGTAGCCTTCTTTTTCATGGTGCTCAGCTCATCCACTTCCTTATGACTCATTAGCATAGGAACTTCCAATGAGGCAAGATATTCTACGGTAGCTTCAATGAGCTCTTTCAAAAACCTTTTCATATGTCCCACCTGAGCTTTCAGCTCATCCTTGGCTTTCTTATCTTTAACCATTCTTTATTTTTTTGTTATGGCTATAATGTCAATAAGGTTCATTTGTTGATTTGGTGATCTAGTGCTCGTAACTCCCTACCATCCTATCATCCATTGGAGTTGCAATATCTACCACCTAGTTCCCATCATCAATGATCCTTGTGGAATAAATTACTCAGGGATTCCCAACTCACTAGTTGAGCCTGAATTTATTGCCTTTTCTCCAAGTTTAATTTCAACCATGTAGGAGTAGTAGGTTGAGGTGTTACCTATTGGGTGCTTGGAGGTGTTGATGAAGGAATTATAGGAGAGATTGTTACCACTATTTTTCTAGAAGAAGTATTTTTTTGTTCTTCTTTCTCCTTTACCAACCTCTCTTGCTCTATTTTTTCATTCTAAGATTTTATTTCTTCTATCTTCTTCCTCATCCTTCTTTTTCTACTCTAGCTCTTTTGTATAAGCTTCTTCTTTTGTTGCATTTTTTTGTTTAGCTTTCTTCTATTGTTCAAGCTCTTGTGCATGAGCCTCTTCCTCAAATTTATTTTGTTGGTCACCTTCTTCATGATCTAGCTCCTCAATAGCTTGCCTTTGAGAACTTTCTAATATTTCCTTCTACTCTTCCTCTATTAAAACATCCCTCATTTTTTACTCATTCCAAAGGCTTCCTTCTTTGAACCTAGTGTCCTCTACTCCAGCTTCTTCCCTCTCAAAATATTCTTCATATTTTTCTTTTTCTTCTTCATGGAGTGGATTTTCCTTGGATTCTAAGGGCACAGGTGATTTGGTTACATCAATTACTAGGGTCCTTTCTTCTTGACCAATTGTAGCTTCTAAATTTGATGGCATAGTGGAAGGTGTTTCCTTAGTCTGCAAAGGAACAATAGAAGGATCCTCCTCAACAGTTTCTCCTCCAAGGTACACAATAGCCAGGGGTTTAGCACCAAGACCTTAAATGACCCTAGTAGCAACAACTTGATAAGTAACTTTATCATTTTCTAAGGCTTTTGTAACCTACTTCATCATGATTTCCTTTGTAGCTAGGGTATGTTCTTCTGTCTATGTAGTATTCTTCTTCAATCTTTTGTATTCTCTTGTCTCTAGATTAAAGAACTGGGCTCACTATTAGAATCTTTCTTCATCAAGGTCTTAACCCTTAGCTAGTTGAGATGAATTAACCTATTTTAGACTTCTCTTAATAACTACCTATGAAATTTTATTGATGTTAATTTCCTCTTTCTCCATCCAGTTAATTGGATCCAAATCCTTTGTAGCCATTTGATCCATTTCATACTGAGGATCAAGAGTGATTTCGTCGTATGAATTCCCTTATGGTATATCCTCTTTAACTCCAAATTCCTTAATTTGGTGGATGGTTAGTCTTTAATATCCTTTTCTTTTCACTTCAAACTGATCTTTTAAATTTTTCTAGAAGTTCTCAAGAAGAGTCTGATGGGAGGGAAACAATGAGGCCTATAGACCATTCATTTTCCCCTTTGGATTGAAATTCTTTTTGGATGTATGAAGCTTAAAATTCAAAGACTAAAACTAATTATATAACTAACTTAGCTACTGCATAAGAAGAACAACAGTAAAACTCCAATTATATTGGAAATGAGTGGCAATTGGCTTTCATCTTAGCTACTTGATGAGAAAATTCCATCAAAATCCACCTATCACAACAACACCTTGGTAGTTTGAAAGGGTGCTTGTCATATCCAAACATTCTAATATAAGTGGATTCAGGGTATTGGATAAACCAACTTCCCCATTCTTCAATAAACTCCATGTCTTCTCTTGATAGTTTGAATCCAATGTCTCCCATGAGCTGATTAATGACTACATATAAGAATGCATCTTTAACTCTTTGAAATGTCTTTCTACTAATTTTAGCTCCAGTTGATCATAATGTTCCCACACCCTTTTCTATTCTGGACCATCTTCAAGTGTTCTCACAGTAGTCAATCCTTGAATCCTTCCTATTCAAGAAACACAAGATATCACATCCAAATGTGGATATTATTTGAAATTAAATTCCCCAATCCAAATGTTGTTGTCCATCTAGAATTAATTGAATAAATAGGAACATCCAATTCTCAAAGACATGAGAATCCTCATTTCCAAATTCCCTAACCAACAATGTGATGATATCCCCAATATCCTCAGTGAAATCAAACCTCTTGGGCTTAGGTGGTACTTTCTTGATGGATTTCTTCTCTATTTTAAGCCATATCTTTTTGATAAGCTTTTTATTTCCCTCAACATCTATTGAACATCACTTCAATGCATCAGCTTCAGACATGATTCTAAGATTAGAGTGAGGAGGAGGATCAAACACCAGTCTAATCATCCTTGGGGTCAGGCCTATGATCTCATTACCCAATTAATCAATGCAATTCCTTTGAGTTGTATTGTAGGCCTATGCAATAGCTACTATGATTTCTAGACATTGCACAACAATAGGGAATGTAGCCACATGTAACCTATAATCTGCAATCTTTTTAGCACTTGGGGTAGCATCCTCTAAAAATTTATTATCATGAAATTTCTTTAAGTCAATATGGCCCACAAGTGTATCGGTGATCTTCATGACCTTAGACCCAAATTTGGATGGCACTGGATTCTAGTACAACTTGTATTTCATCATAATGGGAATCTTTTATATCTTTAAATTTTTAGCCTTAGTTCCCTTTTGTACTTCTTCAGTAGAAACCTCTTCCTTTGAATCAAACATTTTCCAATACCTACAATAGTGGCATTCATTAGATAAAGAGGAGAAATGAGGGGTAAAATTATAATTAGCATCCATTTTAAATCCTCATTCATTCAAGAAAAATCACATTTATAAGTTAGTCCTATAATTGCAGGTCTTGGGTTCAAAGTATAACTAGGAACATGATCATTTTTAACTAAACAATGAACTATGTCAGAGGTTAGGATTGGGGAATACTTTAAAAAAATGAAACTAACACGACACTCCTTAAACCTTATCAGACTTTGGAATCAAACTTGAAATCAACACTCATACTTCATCAAAATGTGTGTTAGGATTCGAGATTGGGAAGTCGCCCAACATTGATACTTCAAAAAATAGAACCAATTTAGGATTCACCTCGAGTTTCAATCTCGATGAGTTATTAGAAGTCAAAATTGAGATGCAATTAAAAAATAAACTCCTAAGGAGTGAACAAGTTCAAATGTCACTTCGAGTTCCAATCCATATGAGATATCAAAACTCAAGATTGGAATGCAATTAGGAATTGAACATTTCAAAACATGAGTGGGTACAAGTCAGTTTCAAATTTTGATCCCAACATTATGTTGGAATTTAGAATCAAGATGTCACCTAGCACTATAACTTAAAACCACGTCAAGAATTTGGTTTCCTTTCGAAGTCCGATCCCAAAAATTATGCAAGGATCAGAATCAAGATAAAAGTAGATATTTTAACAAAAAACCTATGAACACAATAAGGCTAAGATTCAAACTCTGATTCTAATCAAAGAACATAAATCAAAATTGGGATCTTGATAGGACCTGAACCTCGGTGGTGACAATGGGCCAAAGTTTAGTTTTGAAACCTATTTCTGATAGGCATTCTTGAATCAGGATCAAAATGACATCAAACATGAAGGAATTTTTATAGATTTAACATCTTCAAACACACCTTCGAGATTACAATAGTTCCAAAATCCTCTAAAATACCATTTCAATATTAAACTATATTTCCATTACACTTGGAAATCAGATGCATGAAAGGGTGGGGTTTTTGAATCATGGATTGCAATGGTCAAAATTTAAAGTTTACTGAAGTTAAAACATAATCAACCCAAATGGTATGAAAACCCTAGCTAAACCAGGGCATGATGGGAATAAGAAACCTACACCAAAAAAATGAAGAAAAAGATGAGAAAAGTAAAAATGAAAAAAACCCAAAAAAAAATGAGAAGAAAACAAACTAGAGGGTTTACACCAGGGTTATAAGGAGGAAGAGTCTAACGATGAGATTGATGACATGGGGGAGAGGCCCATGCCTGCTCCAATGGATAGCAATATTCCTGGCCATGGTTCTGACTCACACACTCCATTGGTGAATGAGCCTGGTGGGATTCAGGAGACTAGGGATATTGGGGAAGATTCTAACATGGTGACGAAGAGACCCTGGACAAAATATTTAGGCACTTGACCTACTTCACAATGAAACTGAGCCACTTTGTTACTAGTGCGCTATCAAATGTCATAAAAGAGGAATTGGAGAGGAATAATAGCCAGGAAAATAAGGAGTGGGTGGGTGATGAGGCGGTCGACCTCTTGATCAAGAACTAAGATGAGGCCAGTTAGCTACTCCTGTTGCTGGTCTGTCAGCTATTTTTCGGTTGTCGGTGTGCTGTCACTGGGTTGTCTCTGGTTTTTTTTTCTTGATTTTTTTTGTTTAAGTTTGGTCCTTTCTTGGCCCTAGTGGCTCATTGTGTGGGGTGCAGTGCCCCGTAAATGTTGTTTAAATTTTCAAAAACAAACCAGAGGGTTTGAGAAAAATAAGAAACAAGCACAAAAATCCCACCAAAAACCAAAAAATGAAAGGGAAATGCAAACTAGTGAAAGAAAAAGCATGAAACACATAGGAAAGCAAGGAAAGAAAAATTCCAACCACAAGAAATACAATGAAAAATTCAACAACCCCCTAGTGAAAAAATCTAGAAAAAAATCACCATAGTCGACCTCTATCTCGCACCCCTTGCTCAGCTCTAGCTCCTTAGTCAAAATACCAAGTAACAATGAGTGAAAATTGAGGAGTGGAAGGATTATAAAAGGGTTCACATGTGTGATTCATTTTTCTTTTTAATGTTTAGTAGTTCGGGCCTCAGGATTAGGGTGGAGATCATAAATTCACCATCATGAAAAATAACAAACAGGTGGAAGTTGGGATCAGGATGAAACAAGGAACGAAAAATCTCAATGAGTGCAAAGTTTTGGGAAGGTTCTAAAACCAAAACCTGACAAGCAAAAGAAGCAAAAGCATGCAGGAATCAACTTTGAGATAAAACCATGAACAAGAACTCTAAAAACATTCTTTGTTCTAGTTTTGATCTAAAACCCAATTTTGAAACACACAAAGACAAACACAAAGTTAGAAATCAGGATCGGGATGAAAACTAGAACAAGACCCTAGAAAGGTTCTTGGTTTTGATTCCATTCTGAAACTCGATTCTGATAGACCAAAAAAAACACAAGGATGAAAGTAGGGAGTAGGATCAGGTTGAAAATGGGAACAAGCACTTTTTTATAAAATGAAAGGTGAAAGTTTCAATCCAAAACCTGACTCTGACCAAAATAATTATAATTTATAGGAAGCAAAATCAGCAAGAAACCAACACTTGAACCTAGTGAAGGTGCCAAGTGTCTGTTCTAATATGATATTTGAACCCAACAGAATGCAAAAAAAAGAAAGAAAAAATGAGGGGAGTGGGGTCAGGATGAAAATTGGACTTCACATTTTTAAAGGTGTCAAGTGCCAGTGATAGTCTAAAACCCAAACCCAAAAAATAAAGGGAAAAAAAGAATTGGCAGAAAAAGACAACTCCCAAAGCCTAAACAAGAAAACCAAAGACAAAAATAGCAAAGGGAGACCCATTTTAATAAAAAATAAATGGGGTGGTTATGCAAGGCATAAAATGATGCACACACCCTTTGTGGCCATGGTCATTCAACTCGGCATTGTCTTTGCATTTTGATTATTGATTAACTCCATTCTATATATTTCATAGTTGATTATCATGGAGGTTTTTTGTTGTCTAAATAACACTATATGGCCGAACGGTTGGGTACCATTCAATGGTTATTATTTTTCCTTATGGATTTTGTAATCTTCTAGCCAATGTTAGTCGAGCAATTCATACCACCATTGTTACCTATCTGTAATGATTGGCATGCATTGTGCTAACTATATTTGTTATCACACCCACCATTTCGGTGAGGTGTTCATGTGAATCAGGCCCTACTAAAAGCAAGGGCCGAATGATATACCTATCATTCCCAAATGTTTCATAAGCTCTCAATATTCTTTTCTTGTACATATAAAGAGGGGCTATTAGGAATGCTTCAAATGTTCCATGGATAACCCTCAACCAAATGTATATGATGTTCATCCAATGCTTAAGGTGGTAGTGGTGTCGCCTATGTTTAGCCATCTTAGGTCGTGGGTCATTTTGACTTAACCGATCTCGTTACTCTCTTATGAGATAATTTGATATTCTTATCTATATATGTATGTAAATATATATATATACATGTATATATATATGTAAATATGCATTCACTGTCATTTGAATTTCACTATGTAAATCCAACCCGATGCATATATATATTGTTTTCAATTAATGCATATCGATGAATGTTTCCTTTAATGTGATTGATTGAACCATAGCACTATAATTAACAAGTAGAAACAAAGGTGCATTATGATCAGTGATATCATAATATTGAATTCATGATGTCATGCTTATCGTCTCCCCTATGTTGAATATTGATGTTGTAAGAACAAGGAAATCTGGATTATTAACATTTTGAATTTTCTTTAAATAGATAATAAGATGGTGAAAAAAAGTAAATGTTATGTGGACTTAATTTGGCCAAAAATTGAATGAATATAGAAAGAAATCTTTGTATAGATTCAAGGATTTATTTTCATAATTAGAAGGAACCTAATTTGTTCTCTAGAACTATTTACTTTTACTATGAGAGACAAACGAACTATTATTTTAGTGTTTCTCACTGTACTTAAATTGAGACTGGTTGTTAATGAAAAATTAAATGGAACACTAGAACAAAGTTATTACTTTATCTAAATATGAAAACCTATATGCAATGTAGAATTTTTCTTCTAATATTCGGAATGTATATGTATATTCCATTTTGTGATATTTTTAGGTATATATGTGTACATGCATAAATGAATCATTTATGCACGTGCACATACATGTGGTATACCTTTTGATTTCATCTTGGATTTCTCATTTATTAACTTTTTTTAACTTTTTTTGCAAAGTAAAGAATTGTATATATGGAACCATGTTCAATTGCAATACGAAACATAATGGAAAGATAGTTGTATGATGAACAATTGAATGGTTATACCATATTTTAGATGGAATAATGTTGATGAAAATGAAATGAAATGATACAAAAGTACTATAGTAGATTATCGCACACTAGAATATCATGCTAATTGATGGTCTAAAAGGGAGGGATACCCTTTTCTTATATGAGCTTTTCTTCTAGGAATGGGTGCTAGAGAGTGTAGATTTTATTTTCCAAATCTAACTTGAGTTACATTTTATATAGCATGAGCTTGGAAAAACTTTGCATTCATTTTAAATATTATTATGGAACAAGACTATTTAATATTTATCCTCTCTTTGTTATTTCATTTATTACCTAGCATAGAACTTGCATATTCTAATAATAGATAGAATTGCATGTAGTTAGGCATGCACAGATTCCACCTTGCAAACTCTATCTCTTACTAAGTGCTCCATGCAGGGTCGATTATTCTTTGATGGACTGAAGACTTCTAGGGAAGCATCGATTCATGGTTGGCTAGAAAAGCACCTCAACGTGGTTTTCTTCCACCAATGGAGGTGAGTTTTCATTAAGGAATTATATTGGAATCCTAATTTATGTACTTGTACCATTCATGTAACTAATGAAATTCATGTATTGGATGTAATTGATGTGTTGATGTACTAACTCTAAGGCATAGAAAGCCAAGTCATGTTTTGTAAATTGACTATTGACATTTGGAAATGAATATATATTTAGATTTATTTTATTTTAATTTATGGACATGAAATTGCTAAATAGAAAAAGCTATGAGATTTGTGTCATAAATTTTATATTCATAATGCCAATTTTTAATTTATTGAGGAAAATCTAGTTGGGCATGTTACATAGACACCATTCAATAATTATTCAAATCTAATCTGCCAAATTTAAATTTGTAAACTATCATTCAAACTCACTACTATCACTGGAAATGCTTTTTGGGTCATGCAACCATATTGTAGGTCATGACTATTGCATTTGGGTCATTTTTGAGCTTGTCTAACTCTCAAAAACCATCAAAACACTAAATTCTTTTATCTAGGCATCATAACAACTACATGAGATTTTTTGAAGGTTGAAGCAATGATTTCATTCATTAAAAGGTTCGAAAACTACTCCAAAATATTTCACATGAATGATTACAAATTCATCACTAGAAAGAAGTTTTAGACTTTAGAATAAAATAAATGTGCTCTAAAATGGCACAAGAAAGTGCATGAAAAAATTCAGTAGACAACAAAGAACATGTGGAAATGAAACTCAAACTAGCACCAAGACTGTCCTCATAAACAAGTGAATATCCAATGAAAAACTTATCTCTACCTTTTATCTTATCACAACATTACATTGTGTTCCTACTTCATTCATGCAAACTTGCAAAAATCATTTATGTGGAAGTCCTTTATTAAATTTTGGAGCATCCTTTTGGTCAAACAAAGCCACCCCTTTAATGTATTTTTCAATACTTTCCCTAGTGGAATTTGTTTTTACATTTTCCTTTCCACCATGTGAACTTGTGATATACATCCATATGTAAAGGCTACTGAATTTGATGCACACTCAACACAATCACTTAAACTATCAATTTTGCATTGGAAGAATTGTTGCATTTGAATCCCAAACTCTCCAACTAATGTAATCAAATTTAGTTACAGGAAGAACCAAGAGGAAAAAAATATTTAAAACCAATATTTATGCCTTTAAAATTATTTGAAATATATATATTTTTTTAAATAATATCAAAATTATAACATAGTGAAATTGGCATTTTTAATTAATTCATAGGTAAAATGACAAAACTAATTCTACAGGTACAAATGACCTCTAGAGGCTACAAAAAATTGTAGAGATCTATTATTAATTTTTTATATCATTGTGGCGTTCCCAAAAGTTGCACACCAAATATATTTTTTATACTTCCTTTGTAAATTGGGCCCTCTAGTAGAAAACTTAAATAGTTTCTAGTTCATACCCTAAAACATCTCTGACGGCCACATAAATGGAGCTTTAGGCTATTAAGGACAAAACAACAATTGGATTGTTTCTAGAATTGATCCATTTGAAACTTTTTATAAGACCTCTTCAATCCACAAAATGAAAGATTTTAATGCCAAAAATTTTAGCCAATCCTATTGCCACAGGGCTTAGAAATGAGAATTTTTTTTTCAATAGGAGGAGACCTAAGCACTAAAAATTCATTGAATTTATAATTTCCAATAGTTTCTCTTATTTAGGATCACATGCTTCAATGAAGAATCATAAGATTCCATATGTCTCTAGGGTGTACACCATGTGTTGAATCTATTAAGTACTTTGTAATGGCTCAATTTGTTCTACACTAAAACCCATACTCTCAAACTTCATTTGGTGGCCCCAAACCCAAAAAAATGAATAATAATACTTTCCTCTATCAAAAACTTTATTCTCTACTAACTTACCCAAGCCCAATATGAAAACTCTATCATAAACTACCTACAAACTAACTTTATCACTAACATTTTTTACCATGTCACTGTATTCATCATTTTCAATGTTATCTCTATCAATATGTACTTTTCAAACATGTTCCAATTGAAATACATCATCATATAACATGCATATATCACACTGACCAAATAAAGAAAACTTATAATCAATGTGACATCTCCCATCAAATTCACTATCATGCTTCATTAAATGGCTATCCAATCGAATTAAAAATTTAAAACATTCTTATTCCATCAAATCTATGGAATCATAATATTTGAGATCATATTTGATTTGTGCATCAAATCTGAAGCTCTCATAGACACTTTATTTAATAATTTCATCTTTCAACTAAATTGCATTATAATGATATTCACATTCATCCAAACATTGCAACTCGGCTATTTGATTATGTGCTCTATTGATTTACAAACAAGACTTATTAGCATCAATAATACCATTAGATTTATAATCATTCTAGATGTTTACAAATATCTCCATCTAATATTCAAAAACAATATTTTATCCATTTTTGAAATCATCATACAACTACATGTGAAATGTTTCAAACAAGGCTCAAATGATTCAAAATTTAATCCTGAGCCAAATTTCTCACTTTAACTATTCATAACATATTCACTATTGTAATGAGTATCATAGTCAATATTGAGCTTCCTACTATATTAAAATGAATATCTAAATCATTTTCAATATCAACGCTTTCAAAAACAATCACAATCAGTAAAAAGACATTTTGATGAAAAAATTATGTGCATTGCTAGTTGATAACAATTATTTTAATCCACATTCAAAATATTTATCATAGAATAGTCTTTGTTCACCAATGAGTAACCATGTGTCTTTAATAGCCCTTTCATCAATACATTCCTCATCTAAGGAAGACACTTCTATCTCCTCTTCTTGAGAGTATTCATATTCAAAAGGGCTGCAACTAGAATTATAGTCACCCAAATAATAGGGTAAACAAATTTCTCAATTAGCTAGAAAATTACATCTACAACACTATTATCTTCATCATATTCATCATCTTTTCTAGATGAGTTTCTACTCTAAACACATGAGTATACTTTTACTTCCTCATTACAAGGACTATTACCATGTATAATCTAATAAGCATTTTTCTCTCTACAAATTATGCTTGGATTATTATGATAATAATTACTATAAACATCCATCTCATCAACAAGCTAATCAAAGAATTCATCCTTACCATTTTGTAGGAGGAATTTTTATTTTTTATCATTTTCTTTTAATCCTTATGTGACACATCATCATTCCACACATACAGGAAAATTTAACTATAAACATCAACTGACCTACACTTTTGTGTATATTCATGTTTTCTATCCTCAAGCATAACAATCTAGTTATATATCTAGTTGACTCTAGGATGCTTCAACTTCTTTGGTATAGTGCTCAAACCTAGTTGAAGCAAAATAAATCAATGCAAACTAAATCATCAGGTCTATGAGGTAAAGCAAATAAATCCTTCATAAATCTTACATGAAATTCATATGAGGATTCTCCCCGATACCTTCTTGTATCATTCAATGCATAAAAAAGTGATATACCATCAATCCTAGGTTTAGATTTCTCATTGATGGGAATTCATTGTTCATTCCTTCAAATTGATCAATGAATAGTATTCTAAGCTCTTTCCATGAAAATGTGTAATGCATTGGAAAACCAATATTTAACATCACTTTATAAAGATCATATAAACAACTTCATATGATCTGTATAGGATCTAGACTAAATTGAGTTTTGAATGCTTAATTAAAACAACTTTGCAAAATTTTAATTCATGCATACATTAACAAAATTATGCATCAATACTTAAGATGAGAAAGAGAATTTAGAGAGAAGAAGATAGAAGGTGCAAACAGAGTTTGATTACGGAGTTCATCACAAATGTGACTACGTCTTCGGGTCCGCTCCAATAGAGTGAGACCGATCTGATTAATCTCCAAAAAATATTACAAATGCACCAAGACCATCTCTTCAAGCACTTCGGCAGCATAACAATACTCCGTCGTATGAAAATGGCTCAAAAAAAAATCTCCTTATAACTCTTCTTGAATCACTTGTGTTTCTCTAACTTGAAAATTCTGAAAATTCTTAATCTAAACCTCACTCTCACTCCCCTTTATATACATAAAATTAAGCCAAATAAGGCTTAACAATCAAAACAAAAAAAACAACCCCTTTACCAAACATTACAAGTCGTTTACAACCTCTTCAACAATTCGTACAACAACATATTTGTCTTTTGACCAACTTTGGTTATAGGAGTTAGGGGTAGTTTAGCCAAATTAGGCTATTTGTTGACATTCAGACTATAATAATCGAACAAAATAAACCGAGCTCCATAATATAACAAAGCTATTTCGGTGGCGCAACAGTGGAAAAGATTTTTGGTTGGACGGGGTTCGACGATTCCAACCCCACCAGCCACCGTTTGTTTTGAACTCTGTCGAATCTTCACAACAAAAAAGTCTTGTGACAATAATAGATAAAGAGTTCGCTCACGGGTGTAACGGTTGAACACCCGGCTCTGATGCCTCAAGTTGCGGGTTCGAGCTGGCTTAACACCTATTTTGTTTCACAAACAAACCAACAATCTCTAACACTGATGATGGAGGAGATAGCCATGCAGGGTGCCCGACACATGCCACGTGTCAAAATTTGATTGGAGTATGATTCACAATCAACTGCCACGTTAGAGAGAGCCACATCACCCATACGGACGGACACATGTCAATAGATGATTGGTCCATACAAGTGAGTCACCTACCACATATTGGACTGGAATTCACACACTTGTGTCCATACAGTACGGATGGGACACGTCAGCATGCTAACATCATCAGTTGTACCTTCAAGTTGACTAAAGTTTGACTTCTTGTAACTCGAGCATACGATGTTCATTTTCGACAAAATGAACGCCATCGGAATCATCTCAACGAGCTCTTCATGATGACATTGGTTCCATCAATTTCCAAGATGATGAATTTTTCTGCTTCCTGTCGGCCCCTAGTACATTGTTTGACCAAACCTTTGACTGGCCATAACTTGTGCAAACGGACTCCTTTTCGCTCCGTTCAAGTTGCATTGAAATCAAGACGCTGAGATCTTTCTGATGGTGCTGAAATCTAGAGATTTGGAGGCACTTCAATTTCCACTAAAAATATCCATTAGATCAGGCCTCCCCACTGAAGACCTTTTGGACCTCCAAAAGTGACATTTATTCTAACATTAAGTGAGGACTTGGCCTCCCCACTTGTCCTATATCCTCTGTACATTTTCATACCTAGCTCACAAGCACAATGAAGACTACAATAACATTGTTGAACATAAACATTATTCTATCACTTCCATAATCTTCTACATCAACTGTCGTAGCCACTAACCAACAAAAATTGACTAGCATCAAGCTGAACAATAATGCAGAAATGAAAGAGAACAAATCAACAACAATTCAATCCTTCACAACAGGAACATTTTTACCCAAGGGACCATCAATTCTTTCAATCATCATTCCCTCATGCTATACTGCGAGTGCATCTTGCAACATCTGACCCTGGTTAGCTACTCCAAGTTCAAGTTTAGAACCACCTATACTGACACACATAAGAGTTAACTCTTTACTTGCATTAATCACCCTCTTTAATTGCCTTGTGTTTGTAAAAGAATGATCAGTATTGATCCTGTGAGAATGTACAATATACTGAATGCCATCTTTAAACAAGTGATAATGATTCTTTTCCCTATAGAAAATAGCTTTCTTGTCATATAAATAAGGGTTACCAAGCACTATCCCACAAATATCCAGTGGAACCACATCAAACTGTACTTCATCCACAAACTTACTAGTGATTGTGAATCTTAAGGTGCATTATCTTGTTACTTGCAACTTATCATTTTCACAAATCCAACCTAGTGGATAAGGTTTCTTATGTTGTGTAGTTTTCAATCCCAAGTTTCTTACAACACTTTCATAAATTAAGTTAACTTGAGAACCACTATCTATGAGTGCATCAATTTTACTATTCTTAGCAACAACCCTTAAATGAAAAAGCTCATTCCTTTTTTCATCTTTAGAGAAATCATTAACTTTTGATGAAGAAGCACAACTATGTACAAAAACACTGGAAATAGGAGCTTTACCTTTCAGACCCATAGCTATTATCTTATTCTCATCATCTGAATCTGAACCAAGATCCATAACAACATTTGCGGCTTTCTCCTTACCTTTCTATTTCTGATTCTGTCTTTGAGCCCACTTAGGCTTCAATTCGGGATGCAACTTCCAACAATGATCTTCATCATGACCCTTCCTGTCACAATGAGAGCAACAAAGCTTGTCATCCTTCTTAACTGTAGCTATCTTCTTTCCTTTCCCTGTCTCTGCAACCTTAGAAGATTTCTTTACATCATTATCAAACTTATCAATAAAAGATTCTTTACCCCTTGACTCTAAGTGGGTAGCCTGGACACAAACTTCATCCAAGTTGTTAGGATTCAGAACCAAAATAGAATGCCTAAGGTAGGAATGCAGACCTCCTATGTACTTCAACAAAGTGTCCTGGGTGTACAAAGGAACATTCAAAGCAATAGCCCTTTTTCTAAATTCATGGGTGTACTCTTGGGTAGATTGACCCTTCCCTTGCCTAAACATTTTCCAGTCCATCATTAACTATTTCATATGGCCTAAGGGATAGAATTGCTTCTTAAGAGCATTAACAAACTCTACCCAAGTTAAACTGACTCTACCATGCTATGAAATTTCTGCCTTAGTCTTACTCTCCCACCAGGTTAAAGTTGTACCTCCTAACCGAAGAGTAGCTAATTGGATCCTATCAACATCATCTAATAGGTTCTGGAATCTACAGTAGACTTCTACTTGCTGAATCCAATCATCCAATTTTTTAGCATTAAGTTCACCACAATACTTTGGTAAATCAAATTTTACATCCAACTTAATTTTAGGCTTATGCCCATTCTTGAAAGGATTAAAAGAAGTAGAATAAGGAGAAGATGGAGAAGAAGGAGAAGGAGAAGAGGGAGGAGAAGAAGAAAAGGGGTGATCTAGTTGCTTGCCACCATCGCCATGTTGTTTCCCTTTCTTGTCTTCACGAACATCTTCCTTTGATGAACCTCCTTCACGTTCCTTCCGTTCTTGTCTTTCTTGGAAAAGAATGTCCACCTTAGCCTTCATCTCAAGGAATGCTCTTCGGAATTCCTGCTCATTGATTTCTTCAAGAACCTCCATTCCAGACACAGACATCTTCAGAAAATTTCTTCACTTCCCGATCTTAGGATTAAAGTCTTCAAGCTTGCCTTCGCCCTTCTGAATCCTGGATCTCATTAGCATTCAAGAAAACAACTGCAATAATAATCAACTGAGCTCTGATACCACTTGATCTGTATAGGATCTAGACTAAATTGTGTTTTGAATGCTTAATTAAAACAACTTTGCGAAATTTTAATTCATGCATACATTAACAAAATTATGCATCAATACTTAAGATGAGAAAGAGAATTTATAGAGAAGAAGATAGAAGGTGCAAACAGAGTTTGATTACGGAGTTCATCACAAATGTGATTACATCTCCCGGTCTGCTCCAATAGAGTGAGACCGATTTGATTAATCTCCAAAAAAGATTACAAATGCACCAAGACCATCTCTTCAAGCACTTCGATAGCATAACAATACTCCATCGTATGAAAATGGCTCAAAAAAAAATCTCCTTATAACTCTTCTCAAATCACTTGTGTTTCTCTAACTTGAAAATTCCGAAAATTCTTAATCTAAACCTCACTCTCACTCCCCTTTATATACATAAAATTAAGCCAAATAAGGCTTAACAATCAAAACAACAAAAACAACCCCTTTACCAAACATTACAAGTCGTTTACAACCTCTTCAACAATTTGTACAACATATTTGTCTTTTGACCAACTTTGGTTATAGGAGTTAAGGGTAGTTTAGCCAAATTAGGCTATTTGTTGACATTCGAACTATAATAATCGAACACAATAAACCGAGCTCCATAATATAACAAAGTTGTTTCGGTGGCGCAACGGTGGAAAAGTTTTTTGGTTGGACGGGGGTCGGTGGTTCCAACCCCACCGGCCACCATTTGTTTCGAACTCCGCCAAATCTTCACAACAAAAAATTCTTGTGACAATAATAGGTAAAGAGTTCGCTCACGGGTGTAACGGTTGAACACCCGGCTCCGATGCCTCAGGTCATGGGTTCGAGCTGGCTTAACACCTATTTTGTTTCACAAACAAACCAATAGTCTCTAACACCGATGATGGAGGAGATAGCCATGCGGGCCGCCTGACACATGCCACATGTCAAAATTTGATTGGAGTATGGTTCACAGTCAACTACCACGTTAGAGAGAGCCACGTCAGCCAGCTACATACGAAGAGCCACGTCACCCGTACAAACGGACACATGTCAATAGATGATTGGTCCGTACAAGTGAGTCACGTGCCATGTGTTGGATCAGACTTCGCACACTTGTGTCCATACAGTAAGGACGGGACATGTCAGCATGTTGACGTCATCAGTTGTACCTTCAAGTTGACTAAAGTTTGACTTCTTGTAACTCGAGCATACGATGTCCATTTTCGACAAAATGAACACCATCAGAATTGTCTCAATGAGTTCTTCGTGATGACACCAGTTCTATCGATTTCCGAGATGATGAATTTTTCCATTTCCTGTTGGCCCCTGGTACGTTGTTTGACCAAACCTTTCACTGGCCATAAATTGTGCAAACGGACTCCTTTTCGCTTCGTTCAAGTTGCGTTGAAATCAGGATGCTGAGATCTTTCTGATGATGCTGAAATCTAGAGATTTGGAGGCACTTCAATTTCCACTGAAAATATCCACTGGATCAGGCCTACCAAACATCCTATTCTTTTATTTGGAAATCCATCATCAAGCTAACAAAAAATTGCAATTTTTTAGATGGTTAATCTTCATAGTATCGTCTAAAATTTGGAAAATATCCTTTAAATTTAAGAGGGGAGGGGTTTGGATATTCTTCAATACCAATAAAATAAATTGGTTTATATATCTTAGTAGAAAATGGTCTTCTCTATGGATGTGACTATTATTGTGATTCTTGCACCATGATATTAGGGTTTGTAGGAGAGAAAATATTGCCACATGATATTGCACCCTACTGAACATAGTCTCAACATTTCAATGACACAATGGAAATAACCTCAAGGTATGGGACCTTGCAATTAATGTTAGATCTCTAGAGAATGTTGAATTCCTTTTCTAAACTAGGTACGTCTATGTTGGACCAACCCAACATATGAAATCCTATCACTAGTCATGTTCCACCAACTCATAAAGTAAAAGGGAGAGAAATAATTTCATAAAAGAGGTAAGGGGAGGCCATGCACCAAAGATAGATATATTCCTTTCTACCTATGGCTAAATAGAATATTAGCCAAATTTCCAAATAAATTCACACAATTCTTTGTTATGCAAGTTAATACGAAATTCCATAAAGGTTAGGATTTAACATACACTAAGAGGGAAATATATTTATCCATGTTAGATTTCTCTAACATACTTAATAGAAAATTTAACCTTAGTAAATGAGAGGCATTCATTCAAATATGAAGGAAATAATATTTTTCATAGCACATTAAGGTGAGAGAAGGTAAAATAGCATTTTTTATTGATAAAGAGTCATAGGCCAATGTTACAATTGTTAAAAATGCAAAGTATTCATGTCTCTACAAGAGAAACTAGGGAAGAACTTACAATGAGCATAAAATTTCCTTATATCCATTTGCAAGGCTTAGGGGAGAAAAAGGGTACAATAAGATGAGTAGGCAACCCTATCGAAAAACCTACAAATTGAGTGCAAACATGTGTCCATCCACATCTTGAGATGAAAGTCCCTCATAAAGGCCCTGAAAATATATTCACACCTCCACAATGATGAATCCATGGATGAAAAGAAGAAACCCCCATAAAATCTATGGTAAGATCTAACTAGGTATGTGCCTCTGACAAAAAGGAGTCTCTAACAATAACTATAGCAAGGCATGGCTTTTCTACTTGTAGTTGTTAAGAAAAGCATTCAAAATAATCCATGTAGCCCCAAGAATTGAATATGGTAGTTGGAGGAGTTTCTTCTATCATTACTACTTTTTTGTATGAACTAAGATCATCTACTTACTTTTTTCCCAAGTTTGAACATAATTTGATCTTCTCTTGTCGTAATATGATAGATGGCTCTCAACCATTTTGACAAACTTTAGACATTTCTAACTTGGTAGTTGATATTATGTGGAACACAATGAAAATTCCTCTAGATTTCACCTATTCTATAAGTCCATAGCCATAATCAAGTCCCACCCTTCTGACACTATAGGTTTGTGGAAAGCTTCTCCCTTGATTGAATGGTTGTAGTTGGTTCAAGACATGTGTCACCATTTTGTGTGTTTTTGGGGAGATGATAGAAAAAATTAAAATTTCCTATGAAGTAAATAAATTTTGTGAAATAATGGCATGTGTTGTATGGGCCCCAATGGGGTGACAAATGTCACAATACCACAAACTTGCAACCAAAATGGGGCTTGTCTCATTGGTCATACAAATTCATGGAATAAATTAAATATTTCCAAATGTCACCTTCTCCATAAGTCCATGGCCATAAATTACTTCCTTGATAAAGATCCCATAGGAGCATGAAAACTTAATAAATAGCTATCACTTTTTGAATAATGGGCCCCACAAAAAAAAAGTGTAGAATTATTGAATGCACAAGACAATTGATAGGGGGGTGAATCAGTTGTACCCTAAAAACACAAAACCCTCACAAACATTCAAATCCATATTAATCCTATTAAACCTCAATTTGTTAAAATGATATATCATGATAGAAAATAAGAAAAACTAAACTAAATCAACACCATACACAAAGGAACGCTAGATTTATGTGGAAAAACCAAGATGGGAAAAACCACAGTAAGGATTAACTCACAATATAAAGTAATATCAACACTAAATATAATATGGATCATAGCCTTAGGGCTCACTGGCCAAAATAAATAAAGGCACACCACCAAAGGCTCGCTGCTGAAATTGAAAAGAAGATAGAGAAGATTGTTATAATGAGAAATCCATCTCAAAGCAACAAAGAAATCCACCACAACATCACCAACACCTTCATATTTTTTATGAAGAATTGTAGAACCTTTTTCTCACTACATTCAATAATCTAACACATGAAAGCTCGCACTACAGTTCTCAAATTTGCACCCTACAAATCTGCAATTTACATCATTTGCATCATACTCATCTCTCTCTTTTATCCCTCAACAACTCAACTTATATTTATACCATCTTCATCCTTGAAAACATTCTCCAAGGCTGGCTATGCACCTAAACCATGTAAATTGAAATTAGGTCGGCACCAAAAAAATTCATGGTGGAAAGGAATGAAGGTGGACCACAACACACCTTATCTAGAACATAAATCCACTCATACACACCATGCCATACTTCCACAAACATCAAATAATCTTTACAATTAGTGTAAACACCCAAGGTCGAAAAAATTTGTGTTGACACCATTAACACTTAAGTACAAGCTTCCCCAAATCCAAAGATGACTCATGAACACCAAATAACACTTGGATAAAATCTAGAATATTCCACAAATACCATAGAAACTAACAAATTACTTTGCAATAATTTTCACTTAAAGAATGTACACACCCAAGTACACTCAAACAACTCTATCATAAAATGAAACTTAGGAAAATAACTTTCAAAGCACCAAACCATGAATAACTTCATCTAAAGAAATATATGCACTATCAACACTCTTTTAGATCCAAAAAAACTTGAAAACCACTCTACAAAGAAATGCAGAGCAATAACTTTTCTCCTAGACACCTCTGCAATACACAATTGACACATTGGTGAACACACCTTCCTCTGTACAATAATCTAGCACACCAAATTTTGAATGCAACATATTTGACCACCTCTGATCAACATACCTGAACTGCACAAATATATCTTCAACCTAGAAGAAATGAAAATCCAAACTAGAACACTACTCTACAACATAGAGCACCACTGTAACACATTGTTTCCTCTTTTTTATTTAATTTTCTCAAAAGAACTTGGAAAACAAGCACTAGAAACATATCAACAACATCTTCACTACTTCCTCATCACCACCAAGCCAACTACAACATACTAACTCAACCATACATTCATATATAGAAGCTTATCAAATGTACACTATAGGTTGACACCAATGACTTACTAATGACAACATAATGCAACTAATCAAAGCATCAACAACTTAATACCAACTCCTCACACTTTCATCAAACTCCTCATATAGATAACATCAATGACAACACTAATATTCTCATACTTGCAATAATCTCCCCCTTTGTCATTGATGGAAACACATGATGTGAAGAACCATCAACCATCAACACAACAACTCTGCTCCATACCTTTTTCCTTTTTTGTTCTCTCCCTTGCATAACTAACTCATTACACTACCTCCCCCCTCGATAATTTTTCCTCTAAAACCTTATCTTTTTCACATATCTCATTCTCGCCCTTTAACATCAATGGAAAAGGATAAAATATTTCGATCACTCATTCTTTACCTTTGACATTAATCATATTGTTTGAAACTTTTCAACAACTTCCTTTCCTTTATTGCTCTACATACTCCCCCTTCAGTGAAAACACCAAACTGTATCAATCAACAAGCACTGCACAATGACAACACTCACTTATCTTGATTGGAATCAACCAAAAATGCCACTACATACCCCCTTGAGAGGTAGCCACCAAAATTAGTCCAAACAAAAGAATGAATCTTGAGATCCACTAGACTGATGCATCTAGTTCAAATAAGTAAGGGAAATAACCCACAAATTCTCCTAGAGATACTCAAAAGTATCCTTAGGAAGAGCCTTGGTAAATATATCAATAATTTGATCCTTTGTAGGAACATATTCAGGCTTCACTTCATTTTCTACAAACTTCTCCATCAAAAATTGATACCAAATTAAGATATGCTTTTTCCTTGAATGCATTACCAAATTCTTTGAAATATTGATAGCATTTGTATTATCACAAAAGATAGAAATTGGTTCATCATATACCACCTTGATATCCTTCAATGTTTGTCTCCTCCACAAAAATTATGTTCAGCAAGATGCTACTACAATATATTTTACCTCTACAATAGATAAAGACACTAAATCTTGTTTCTTTCTTAGCCATTACACCCATTTGCATCCAAGAATGAATGCATCACCACTTGTAGTTTTATTTTCATCTACACACCCATCCCAATTTGCATAGATGTGTAACCACTCATAGTAAAATCAGTATCCTTTGGATACCATAAACCATGATCCAAAGTGCCCTTCAAGTATTTAAATATCCTCTTCACTACTACAACATGTGACTCTCTAGGATCTTCTTAAAATCTAGCCATAAGAAAAATTGCATGCATTATATTTGGTCTAGTAACAGTTAGATATAGTAGTCCTCGAATCATTGATATATGCTTTATTTGATTAGCCTTATGAGATTCATCATTCTTGATCAACTTGCAACCAATAACCATAGGGGTACACACTAATTTAGAATCTTCCATTCCAAACTTATTCAACATTTCCTTAACATAATTTGATTAAAAAAATAAAATACCTTTATCTTTTTGATTGATTTGTAGCCCAAGGAATAAATTCATCTCCCCAAGCATTGAAATCTTAAATTATTTCTACATATCCTCTGCAAACTTCTTACACATAGCTTCATTTCCTCCAAGAATAATGTTATGAACATACACAACCACAATCAAGATTTGATATTTTTCAACTTTGAAGTAAAGATTCCTATTTGTTGTACCTTTATTTAATCCCTGTTGTAACAAATACCTATCCAACCTTGTATATCAAGCTTTGAGATCTTGTTTCAATCCATATAATACCTTCTTCAATCTATAGACCATATCTACTTTATCTGATAACTAAAATCCTAATAGTTTTTCTATGTATAATTCTTCTTCCAATCCAACTTTCAAGAAAGAAAACTTCACATCCATATGATAAACTAAAATATTTATGTGCTGAAAAATCCAAAAACATCTTGATAGCTTCCAGTTTTGCTACCAGAGAAAATGTATCCTCAAATTCTATTCCTTCTACTTGTGAGTAGCCTTTACACACAAGCCTTGCCTTGTTTCTTACCACTTCTCCATTCTCAATTAACTTGTTCCTAAATACACACTTAGTTCCAATTAAATTCTTGTTTCTTGGTCTTGGGACAAGTTCCCAAGTTTGATTCTTCTCAATCTCCATTAGTTCTTCTTCCATAACCTTGATCCAATACTCATCCTTGCATGCTTCAATCACTATTTTAGGTTCAACTTTAGAAAGTAAACATAAATTTACCTATTCTTAAGCAACTTTCCTTCTTATCAATACATTTTTTTTCTTCAGAAAGATTCTTTTACACATACTTAGGAGTTTTAGGAACCTTTTCCAGAGATTCTTCCTCTTCAATTTGCACTTATTTTTCCTTAACGTTTTCTTCTTCTTTACAAGTAGACTCGTATGATTCATATCCATTTACTACCACTAAATTATTTTGAGGGTATTCATCAACCTTGACACTTGCACTCTCAACAATATTTCTTAGCTACTTGTTGTAGCACATGTAATTGTTTCTTTTAGTAGAATATCTAAGGAAAATACCTTCATCAGAACTTGCATCAAACTTTCATAAGTTTTCTTCATCCCTTCTGATATAGGATTTTCTTCCAAACACTCTGAATTATTTTACAGTGGGAATATTTTCATACCATAGCTCATAACTAGTGTAGTCTCATAACACGCCCCATTTTGCCCCTTGTCAAAATGTGAACCCCCGCTTTTATTTTTTCTTTCCTTTTGCTTTTTTATGCTTTGGCGTTGTTCTGGGGTTGGTGAAATTATAGGTTTCATTTTCAATTTGCTTGGTCTTTGCTTAAGTCCTTTTTCTCTATCGGATTTGGTTTCTCAATCATCTTACAAAATTTCTATTAGTTTACCAAAAACTAGAATCCTGGAGTTGTTATAGTTGTATAAAAGATGTTGTATCCTTGATCGGTCTTGGTCTCACTCAGTAAGTTATCACCTGGAGGTTGTTCCTGATGATCACATTTTCCAACATCAGATAGTCCAATGGTTTCTTTTGTTTTCTTTAGCTGAAGGTCAGAAACCAGAGGTTCAGTTATGAAATGTTTGAATCACTTTTAATCTCTCTTGAGCTTGGATCTTGGTTCCTCTATTTGATCTCAATTTTCTCTAAAGCTTAGAGGTAAGTATCCTAATTCTTAGTAATATTTCAAAGATTTGATACCGAAATTTTTTATTTTTGGTGATCATAAATGATCACGTATCTTAAACATTTTTTCCTCGTAAAGATCAAAGTGACATGACAGTTCCAAGTATGATTTTCACACTGTATTTTCCTCTAGTAATGAGTCCACACAAAAACCTAGGTTTTCGTAATTTGAACCCTAATTCACCATGATTAAACCTTTATTCAATAAATTAATGCATTGTAATAGGTAATTAATGAAGGTGGTGAAATACATGTACTTCATATCACCTTGAGCATTTAGTTTCTTCTATAACACTCTACTTTGTGTCTTGTTGCAAATTGGTAAAGGACATTGAATGTACAAAATCAATATTGCAATGCACAAGGAAAGGTATTTTTTAAGAAACTAGAACACATCTACCAAGGGTTTCAAGGTTGTGTTTTGAAAAGGTCACTATCAATAGTGAAACCAACTATGTATCAAATAATAGAAAATTTGTCAATTATTTTCATGCATGAAAGTCTCGAGAAGATGATATTTCCCTTTGAAAACTGAAATGTCGATTATTTTCATTTGAATTTAACTAAAAGGGTGAATTGAAAATTTTATGAACTATTAAAAATTGGTTAAATTTTAACCCTAACTCACACACAAAGCATGCATTTGAAAATGCACAATATACTAATGAAAATGAGTACTTCTGAAGCAAAACTTGAAGATGAATTCAAATATTGCAATTCACAAGATATACCTATTTACACGATAGCTAATGATACTCATATGGGATGATCTTCTGATGTCGAATTCCTCACATGGGCATGGCAAGAAAATTATTCTAAGTGTATAATAAATGTTATAGTAAGTGGGTTACTTTTAGCAGGAGGGTTTTTGCTACCAATGGAGGCCACTGAATTATTTGTGGAGTGTTTGAACCATTACAACCCAAAAAAAAGAATCATTGAGAAGGAGGGAAGAGTTTATGCAGATCTCTTCAAGAAAGGAATTATATACATTTGGGCTTCCTACATTTAGTCAAATGTATCATATTGAGATGAAGGCGAAAGCCAAAATCTACCCAACTGTTAAAGAACACAACAAAAAAATTATGAACACATAGTGGTGCCAGGAGAGGATTACAAAATAGACAAAACCAATTCTAAGGTCTACGTTCAACCCAGAAATTCAAAATATTATAACTATGCTAAGCAAGATAATTGGATTGCTAGATGCTAGTAAATTTGAGTTATGGATGTTTGTTATTATATCCAAATTGATGGAAAGCTATGTACCAATGCATTGGGGAAGATTTATTAGCAACAGATTGCACGAATAGATAAGGACATTTCCTAAGTCTAGATGGTTGTATATGTCTTCATATGTGATTTATTCCTACAGCTTAAGGGAAAACAAGAAAGGGTTGAAAAGGGCTGGTACTCTAGGCAGGGAAGTAAGAAATGGTTTAATATATGCTCATTTACCTCAAATTACTATCCATGGATACAAAGAGCATTATAGGAGAGTTAATGATGTGTTTTCCATGAAGCTAGTCAAAACAATGGAAGGTGACAAAGCTAAAATATTATCTTTGGAAGCACAAAGTGCTATTAAACCTTTTGGGGGTTGGTTCATTTAGTTTCCAACTTTCACTTACATTAGGGTGGAAGGGTTTGATGGACATCCTTTTATGCTACCTAGGTATCCTATAGATAAAATTGTGTTGCTAGAATTGGTAAGACAGCTAAAACCATCTTAGGTTCTTTATAGTGCTACTCATAAAAAAGCCTCTTTCAAAATTTCTATTGTAATAGGGAACTACAAGTGCAGTGCAATTAGAGTAGCCAATTTGTGTTAAGAAGAGTTGAAAATGCAGAATTTGGAGTATTTTCCACTCCAAAGACAATATTATGACCCAAAAGGGAATATTTCCAAGAATATTGTTGGTTATCATGCTCATGTCCAGCATCCTGAATATTATTGGTTAAATTGTGAAGATGAGCACATAGTAAGAAAGAGAAAATATGAAATATTATCATTAGAGTCTACGTGAATCCTCAAGATTCATGATATTCCAGATCAGATGGAGGAGGAGGATGGTGAAGTGTTGAATAAGGCTTATAATGAAAGTAGATTCTATTATGAACCCATTGTAGATCTGGATTATAACAAGGAAGAAATAACATCAGTCGAGGAATTCTCTGCACCGGTTCTACTACTGACTCAGCAATGGATAAATGATTTTTATAAATTTTTAAGAGAGAAAGGCATAAAACCCACATACTTGCAAGATAAAAGAAAGAAACAAAGAGAAAAAAATGAGTCTGAGTGTCAGGAACTTGCTAAGAAAAAGAGGAAAGCTAGTAAATTAGTTACTAGTATACATATTGAAGAAAGAACCCCTAAGTCCCCAGGCTAAGGAGTTTCATTAAAACCAGCTGGTAAACAAAGAGATGCTAAATCAATCAAAGTTCAATCAAAGATAAAACAAAAAGTGGCATCTTCTTCAATGAAAAAACCAAAGACCAAGCCCACTACTGATGAAGGGGTGGGGATAACAAAAAACAATGGTACAAAAACAAGTTTTGCATCTCAGAGAGCTGTAGCATTATTCACTTCTCCCTTTTCAGTTAGTATAGCTATTGTAAAAAAAGCATTGGGAAAAACTCCTATGGTTTTGGATGAAGTTTCTAAAGCTAATGAAGCTAAAATTAAGGAACAAATGGATAAGTGGGGTTCCATATGAGAAAAATTAAAAGAAAAGAAGTCTAAAGATAAACCAATGGTATAGCCAGTGGAGGAAGAAATTCTAGATACAGGGTCAATTCCTATAAACATTGAAGAAGAAATTATAAAAGGAACACTCACTTTAGAAGTGAGAAACCTTGATATTCTTGAAATGGAAATAGGGGAGACTGTAGGACATAATCTTTCTAATTAAATGGTTATTGAAGATACCCTTGATTCCCAACATTTGCTTGGGAATGATCAAAATGCTGATGAACAACCATAGGTCACTGAAAAGTCAAAGAATTATTAGGTTGGGATTGAAAATGAAGAACCTTCACAAGTTTTAGGTGATAAGGTTAGAGACATAGAAAATCTTGATATGACAGGATATGAAGAAAGTAATGTTCTCAGAATGGATGTTGAAAACTTGGATAGATAGGAAAATATAAGTCTTAGAACTAAAGAGACGGTGTCTAATACCGGTAATCCAGAATCCATGTTATAGAATACTAAAGATATTCCTATTTTGGAGGACGTGGCAAATAAAGATAAAGATGTAAGAGAAGAAGTTCTTAAAAAATATTGAAGGACATGAATAAAGAAATGTTATAAAGGTAGAACGAGATGAAGATGCACCTGATTGGTTAATCAAAGAACTAACTTCCCCATTGGAAGTAGAATTAGTACCTTTAGATCTTAAAAGTTTTATGCAAGAAGTGGAAACTCCTAAGCCTAGGCAAAGAGAAAAAATGAAACATTTCATATAGAAGAATACCGATTGAGGCAAAACACTCCATATAACTACCCTAGTATCAGATAAAAAGACATGAGATAACACCTAACAAGTACAAGATAACAAGTATTGATGTTGGAAATTCATCCTGGACACAAGAATTAGAAGAAATGAAGATGAATTTAGATACAACTGTTGCCAAGGTATAGAAAGGTAAATAGAAGAAAAGAGAGTTGAAAGAACAAGTTGCTAACCTGGAGAATTTTATAAAAATCATTAGCCTAATTTGGTCAAGCATAGATTGAATTGCCTCAGAATCCAGTACTTATGTCACAAGAACTAGTGGAAGCAATTGCAACGATTTTCCACAAGATGAATATATTTGAAGAATGGATTGATTATTGGGTAAGGAAAGGAGAAGAACTCATTGCATATGCAATTGGGAAGTATAAAGAAACTCACTGTTGGTTTGAAAAATCCAAACGATTGGGAGGAGAAAGTAGATTTTTCCAAGAGCAAGTTGATGCTAAAAATAAAATTGTGGAAACTCTCATACAAATGGTTGTCCAAGAATTGATAAGAGAAAATATGATTTCAGAGCAAGAAATTCTATAATGTGAAAAATGGAAGAAAAAGTTAAATTGGAAAGGTGATATTTTAGTGCAATGCATAGAAGGATTTGAGAAGGTCACTGAGAAATGCAGCAAGTTGATTGATAAAGATCAAGACTTTATTAAATTGTTAGAACAACAATATTGTGATCCCCAGACACAAGGATAGGAGGGTAAAGAAGCAAAATATTTCAAGGAATAGATTGAGAAAATAAATAAATAAATTGAAAAGGAGTGCCAATATACTCCAGATATCAGAGGATTACACCAAGTTCAAGTTTAGTTGGAAGGCAATACAAGGAATTCCAAAAGAGAAAATGCATCAGATATTAAGTGCTTTCCAAGAATATTGGTTAAATGGAAATGAAGAAAGGTTCCCAAAATCATAGCTCAAAGATATAATGAGGTACCGAATATTAGATATCAAAGGTGTCAGAAAGATGTTTTTGTTGAAGTTGATTTTGTAGGTTGTTCCCTGTCTTGATGAAAGTGTCCTATTTGGTATTTTGACAAATGTTGCTAGCCTTGTTTTATGCAGAGTGTTGCATACTAGAATTTGAAGTTGAAGAGTGTTACTATTGAAGAATTCAAAGCCTTGACTTTGTCTAGAAGATTCTAATAACAACTACCATATGACGCGTGCTACATTTTTATTTTCTATTTTTGATTCTCTTAATAGACTTTAAGTTCGAACTCTCAGGGCCTTGTTCCTATAAAAGGATATTTATTACTTTATTTTTATTTCAAGTTCATAATTTGTGTATGTTGGAAGAGCCAAAACTTCTCTAAATTTTTTTCTTTTTTCCTATTTTCTAAATCATTCTAGACTAAAAACTTGTATGCACATAGACATTAATCAATATGAAAGCCAATTTGATAGCTACCTATCTCATGAATCTTTGTAGTTTGTTTTGTTAGTTCAGTCAAACAAGACTATATGTTGTGTTATTTAAGGGTGCATGTGGAAACTACTTAGTGTCCAAACTAAAACCCCCTTCTTTAAAAGCTTGCACCATTTTATGCCTAGCAGTGAAGCAATCTGGCGAAGTATAAAGTGGTTTTCTTGTATTTGATTATATCTTGGGGCATGCATGGAGAATAACTGGGAGAAATTTTAATTTTCAATATTTTGATGCTTTATTTTAGATTAGATGTTTAAATTTCTGAAAAATGTTCCAAAAAATAGATGAATTGATGGAAATTTATTGAAAATCTTTCATTTTCTATGAATTTTTTGAATGCTTAAAGATAAATCTACTTAAGTGATACCAAAATTGTTTGATGTTCATGGAATTTTATTAAAAAACTTTTTATTTCATGATATTATTTTATGATCAAATTGGAAATCTTATGCTTAATGTTCATGATTCTCAATGAAACTGGAAATAATAGTGAAACCAAAGATAACGATATACCCCTTAAGATTAATAGAATTATCACATCATACCCTAAAATAAACCTAGTATGGTCAAGACATGACTACTGGAGACTTGGGAATGAGCTAAATCAACCTTTTCCAATTACATGGACACACCCTAAGGTTTCCCTCGTTAATTCTTTCAAGAACATAGGTTCTTTGCGGTTTGCCTATAAAGACTTTATCTGCATTGTTGCAGCAAGTAACATCATCATCAACAATAAGGATTCTTTGTGATATTTTCTCTTTCTTGTGCTCTATTAATTATATAAATAGTAGTATGAATTTCATCTCTCCAATAGACTTCTAATATATTTTCTTCTTTCACCAATGTTCTTGCAGCTTCTTGAACAATCCTATTCTTTCTTTCAACCACTCCATTTCACTGAGGAAGATAAATTCTTCTTTATTCCATGATCTCACAAAATATGTTAACTCATTGGAGGTGAACTCGCCACTTCTGTTAGATCTCAAACATTTAAATTTCATATCCATTTCATTCTCAACTATAACTTTGAATGCTTTAAACTTCTCTAGGGATTTTTATTTTTATTTGAGAAAAGTAACCCATTTCATTCTAGAATAATCATCAATCAATAGCATGAAATACTTCTCACCTTTAAAACTTGTTACTTGGGTGGGACCACAAAGATCTATATGCACCAATTCCAACAATCTAGTAGAAGATTGTTCTTTGACTTTGAAATTTCTTCTTGCTTGCTTTCCAATTTGACATTCCTTATAGAAAACATTGATATTCTTTGTAATCTTTGGTAGATCTCTTATATATTGAACTGAATTTATCCTCACTAAGCTATCAAAATTGATGTGACACATTCTTCTATTCCATAGAAAACTCTTATTGATTTGATTCATGATACAATAACCATCAACACCTTTGAGCTGATAGACATTTCCATCTATCCTTCTTCCAATAGCAATCATAGTTCTAGAGCCTTGTTTGACTCACAACCATCATCCTAAAATATAAGATTGTATCCCTTGTTACATATTTTCCAACACTCAAGAAGTTATGTCTTAAACCCTTAACATAATAAACATCATTAGTATTATCCTTGTCATCAAAATTGATTGAACCTTTTCCACATATCTTACTAGATGTATCATCACCAAACCTAACTAGTCCTTCATATTTTTCAAGTTTAACAAACTTACTCTTATCGCCAATCATATGATTAGAGCATCCATTTTCAATGATCTAGTATTCTTTCTCATTTCTAACACGAAAAGTAGACACCAAAGTGCCTTAAGTTTTAGCACTTACTTTTGGAGACCTTTCCTTCACACATATCTTAGAGTTAACATAGTTAGTTTCATATTTAAAAGCCATGAACAAGAATTAATTATCCTCAACATCTCCATAATCACATTCATCATCAGATATACTTTCATCTTATCTAGCATAATAACTTTTCTTAATCATCTTACCTTTGTTCTCCCTAATTTTTGTATTCAAAGCTCTCTTTGGACATCTAGAAGCATAATGACCTATCTTTCCATAGCTAAAACATTTGAAAGGAAACTTACTATTGTACATTCCAATACCCTTTTTCATTCTTCTCACAAATTTAGCTTCCAAATCATCAAGATCCTCCTAATCTGATTCCATAGTCTTCTCTAATTTCCCAACCTTAAAAGCATTCTTAACTTTTGCACTACTAATTCCAAATTCTCTCATTTCAAAAGAAGTTAAAGAACAATATAATTGATCTCTTGTATAATCATTCAAATTTTGTAATTCTTCAATAATAGATAATTTATGACTATAAGCTTGAGGAAGAATTCTAAGTACCTTTTTTACCACTTCTTCTTTCAATTCTCCACCAAGACCTTTGATACCATTGATAACTTCATCCACCTTCTACAAGTAGCTTGTAATGATTTCATCTTCAGAAATTTGTAGGGTCTTAAACATGATCTTAAAATTTTGCATCTTAGCTTGCTTGATCTTATCATCTCCTTCATAAATTCTTTCTAACTTTATCCAAATTCCTCTAGTAGTTTTCAGACTCATAACTTTCACAAATTCAAAATCAGCAAGACCACTTAAGAAAGCATACCTTGCTTTACCGTTATTTTCAAAGGCCTTTATCTCATCATCAATTCTTGGACCATTTGTAGGAATAACATATCCTTTCTCAATAGAATTTGTGATGTCAAATCCAAGAGAAACTAGAAAAAATTCCTTCCTTGTCTTCCAGAATGTATATCTGATCCATAAATATAGAAACATATTTCTTGTGTGCCATCCCATATCTACCTCTAGCAGTTAAGCTTTCTTCCATGGAATATTGCTCTGATACAAATTGTTGAATGCATAAGATAATTGAGAGGGGGGGTAAATAGTTGTGCCTTAAAACTTCAAAATCCTCAAAAACATTTAGATCCACATTAATCCAATTAACCTTTAATCTATTAGAATGATTTATCATGAAAGAAAATAATAGACATAGAAAAAAATCAACACCATACACAAAGGAACACTAGATTTACATGGAAAACCCAAGATGGGAAAAACCACGATAAGGATTGACTCACAATATAAATAAATATCAATGCTCAATACAATAGGGGTCACTAACTATGTAAGGGGGAAATTGATGGAGTCAAATAAGATAAATGCAATGAATCGAAGCTAATCTAATTCAAAACAGGAATCAAGATCTATGCCCATTACTTTTGAAATATAACTATAAAATCAAGAATTCAAGAATGAAATTGTCAAAAAGAAGTAACAATGAATTCAAAATGAAATAGATTTACCATCCCACGTCAGAGTGTTTTCATGAAGATGTTGGGTTTTTCATATCAATGTGAAGCCTCCATTGTGCATGTGTTGATCAACGATATGTGTGAAGCTTTTTCCAATGTTTATTAAGATCTTGGCATTACTTCTTTGCATAAACTATATTGATTCTCTTATCCATTTTTGTGAAGAATGAAGTTTGTTATATAGAATTTGTGATTCAAAATGAACACTTGAGATCATGTAGTAGAATATATTCATCGAAAATTGAAAGATGTTGAGAGGATTTAGATGGGAATAATCTGTACAAATTGATTACGTAATAAGTGTGATTGAAGAAACAGACTGAATAATCTATGGGATTGAAGAATAGATTGATCTATTATGAAATAGATTGATTTGTCAGGAAATAAATTGATCAGTCAACCAATCAGAGTTAGCAATCGATGGTTTGTAATTTTCTCAATCATGAAAGTGGTTAAGGATAATTAATTAATTATTTATTTTTGGAGTTGAATGTGAAAATCAAGTTTGACTAATCAAATTTAATTAAACTATTATGTTTTAATAATTTAATTGACTTAGGGCAATAAAGTGAATTAGTGACATAATTAAATAGTTCACATTATTTAATTAATCTGGAGGAATAAAGTTAGATTAGGACTTTATTAAATAAATGAAATTTATTTAATTGGTAAAAAATAATGAAAAAGTGAATTAATTAAATAATGTCATATTATTCAATTAATAGAAAAAAATTGGGTTTCAAAACTTATTAAATAAATGAAATTTATTTAATTGGTCAAAAATGATGAAAAATTGAATTATTAAATAATGATGTATTATTCAATTAATAGAGGAAATTAGGGTTTTTGATGCTTTTGATGTGAAATGCAGTGATATTTGATGATAATGATGTCAATGATGGGAAGATGACATTTAAGGTGTGCAGTATGTGTTAGGTCAATTTTACATGTCTACATTTTTCCCCTCTTTGAGACAAAGTATTGGTTGCTTTATTTCAAATATTTTGATGTTAAGATAAAGATTTGAAATTTTTTATATGCCCCACTATGCCCCCATGATCAAAAAAATTATGGTAGGACTCTGGATTGCCCCCTTGAGAGGTTGGCCGAAAATATCAATTTTGAGATCAGGCTCACAACACTTCATTTTAGTTTATATGCGTAGAGAGAAAAAAAATAAGCTTATAAGTCTCTTGCTAATAGTTAATATGTTCCCGAGAGGTCCTAAGTTTTAACCTAGGAAGGTTTCTTAAGCAAAAAATTAGGATTTCTAGGAATTTAAATAAGTAATTAGGGTTCTAATTACCTCATTTGCATTTTGAGCCTATAGGAAATTCTTGCTTCTGGTTTTCTTGTTTTGTCAATTTTTGAGGAGTTATGGCAAGGATTCAAGGAGCCCCACATCATGCAGATGTGATTCGAGAGTTTGGATGGCATGCTATAATTGGTGCCCTAGTATGTACCCTTTCAATTTTCTTTTTCATCTTTTTATGTTTGCATATTTAATGCATGAAGACAAAGTAGGCAAGTGCGCTAGATTTAGGATTTTTGTGCATTTGTATCAGTTTTAGTGTATTTCCTCATTTTGATTGCTTTTATTTTTCTATTTTTCATGCACTTTCTCTAAATCTTGCACATTTGACCTAAATTTGTGCTTTTGTTTGCACATTTTCTTAACTTTTTCTCTTTAAAAATTTTCGCCTTGTTTTGGTCACTCTTATGATGATTTTGCACTTTCTAATTTTGTGCCTTTGCATTCATCTTTCTCTTTTTCCAAAAAAAACCTTGCATTCACCTATTTCTCTCGATTTTGTAAAAAAAAATTGCACTTTTGACAAAAAAAAATTGTTTCTGAGTGTTTTGGATTTTTAAGTCTATTTTCTTATCGTGATAGGTTCATTTTTCATTTTTACAGAAAATCCTTAACATCATGGATTAAATAATTGTAGGTGGTCCTTAATCCAATCTAGTCAAGGGAGTGACATCCAAGGGATATATTTGATTGGATTGTTGTTTTTGATGTTTTAGAGTGAGATATTTTAGATTCTATTAGGTTGCAACACATTTGCTACATGCCCACTATCAGATGCCATAGTGCGATGATGACTATGTTCATGGAGAGGTGGCATTCAGAGACCTTGTCCTTCCATTTACCTACTAGGGTGGCCACCATTACCCTAGAGGATATGTGGAGGATCCTTTGCATACCCATTCATGGAGATCTCATTACATACTCCATTTGATGGGGTACCCATGTTATGCATCGTATTCTCAATGTGAGACATTTAGAGGTTTTCCAGTAAGAGATAGACTTATTGCATTTTGTTGGTAGTGTTGATCCTATTTCAAAAGTTCTCTATGGTTTAGTTTTGGGGCTTGTTGTTCCTAATAGTAGAGGCCAACATTTTCCTATGATATGGGGTATATGCATCAAGCAGATGTTCAAGCATTACACCAGATATGCATGGGTTCCATGTATCCTTGCCCACCTGTACAGAGATATGCATGAGGTTGCATATTGTGGTGGAAAATATATTTTTGTTGGTGTCTTTCTTCTTCATGTATGGGCCTATGAGTACATATCAGTTACACACCCTGATGGTATATTGGATTATACTCTTGGGGATCCATATTCTTATCATTATGTAATTTTTTTGCATTATACATTGCTTGGACAACTTTCCTACAGGCAGTGTGTATTCGATGATATGTCAAGTTTTGTATGGAGACAGTATATGGATTGTGAGGCATGGATTGATGATTAGGATAAGTTGGTATATTGTAGATAGCTAATTGGTTGTGTGCACTCTCTTTTGGAGAGATATCTACTCAATAGGGTTTGTATAAATTTTGGGGAGAGATAGGGTCGATTTCTAGATGCCTATGAGGCTCATTTTGGTTGAAATACCAAAGAAGTGTGTTTGGGGTCTATAAGTTGATCAAGATGTTGTTTTTGATTTTAGAGCTCTTACCACATTAAAATTGGGTTGGAAAATGGGTTTACTCTATCCAAGGACTACTCTTGATTATGATTAGTGGTGGGCATGACACCTTCCTTTGAGATTTATATATCCTAATGCTGTTGCAACAGTGGGTAGAGCAGGCATCACAAGTTATCGAGGAGAGAGACAATGTGTCAAGATCATTGCAAGGTAGCTTGCTAGGGCTCAATAGGATGGTGCCCATGGTAGATAGGGTGATCAAATTTAATAGGAATGGAGATAGGTTCTAGGTCCCACTCCACCACCTAAGGATGAAGGTATATAGTTATTATAGATGACGGCTACAAGGTATTTCGAGATATTATGGCGATAGGATAAAAAGGCACAAATTGTCACACTCAATGTAGATAAAGACACAACTTGGCAAGAGAGAGAGGGATTTAGGACAAAGAGACACTAAGATTGGGTGTTGTTTAGTTGTGGAGACATATCCGTAGGTTGTTACCACTGAGAGGTATAGTCTTAGGATAGAGTGAGATAGTCTATGAGTCAAGCAAGATCAATTGCTACAAATTTTGACATATTATCAAACCCCATATGAGGCCTTTGTTTCCATAGCACAACAATGTCCATGATTTGGAGAGCCCAATGTTGTGACAAGTGTTGAGTTGGGTTGACACTTAGTTATATAGACTAATCTTGATCTGTAGCCTAATCTTTAGTGTCCTCCTCCAGTAGGGCAACAGTTTATTTTTGCTTGATCTTTATGATGTTTAATGTTCAAAGACATATTATAGACATGATTTTGTATATATGTTCATTAGCCCATTTGAGGCCTCATATATATTTATATATATTTTTTATCCTATCACACTTGTTTCCATGATAATGTACCTTGAAATTATCCTTTTTTTATGATGATATATGAGATATACATGCTTTGATTCAGCCTCCTTATGTGTTATGTGATGATTATGGATGATGATGTATGATGATGTATTTTTATACATATGTTTTACTTTTATGATCTATGCATGTGATTTGGATGGATGGATTGATCATATTATATATCATATGATGTTTTATGTATATGATGAATTGTGATATATGATGGATGTATGCCTTATACATGATACATGATGTTTTCAATGCTTTATTATCATCATGATATGTATCAAGATGACATTGTGGATGCAGGATGGATATTGATATTAATGATATTGTGATGTAGGATGGATGTTAGTTAGAAGATATACTTATGATGGATAGAAATTTGATACTTTTAGCTATTGATAATTTTTCTTTTTCTTTGCTTGGATACTTTGCATTTTTAACAATCCCTTTTTTATGTACCAAACAAATATGATGCACTAGGGTATTAATAATCAAGGTGAATTTGTATCCATTGTGTGGACTTTCACTTGAAATATAAAGAATATTCTTGCTCATACTAGACATATGAAAAAAATTGTTTTAAATATAAGTTTGGGTTGTGTTAAAACTTTTCAGAACAGTTACACAAAGAGGTATAGAATACCTAAAATGCACCTGCTAGATGAATTTTCATAAAAAAAACTTCCATACATTCAATAAAGTAAGTATTTGTAGTGGTAGTTTCACAAAATCATCTTACAAATAGCCAACCAAAATTATGCTCAATTTCCCCCATTCCTTCTCTAAATCCTTATGAACATGCTCGAGAGATCCTTGCAATGAGTCAATGAAATAAATCATAAAGATAATACTATAAAAAAAGATAAAACAAAGTTGTAGTATCACTTGAAATATCTATTTTGAATTTTCAGGTTGTTATCCATTGTTGATCATGTCTATCATAGGAACAGATTCGTTAACGCATATCTCAGGATGTTTTTGGTGAATTGTTAAAAGATAGGTAGTTAATACTTTGTCATTTTTTTCATTTGTTTGTAATCAAGGATTTTTTATTGTTTTCTTGAAAGTTATAGCTTTTTATGTTTTCTTTTTTGTTTCTTTGTTCTGTCAAAGGGTGAAGATGATGGTTTTTTATTATGGATGAAAATTTTATTGTGGATTGTGATGATGGGGGTAGAAATTTTTGATTTTTTGATTTATTTTTGTTGTTTTTCTTATTTTTCAAGGGACTAACCTAGGGCCTCAGGGGCTCATCAAAGATAAGCCTTACCTAAGATGTACATGAGAAGGCTCTTAGTTTGCTTGTTTTAATGTGAAAGTGTTTTTGATCTTTCCTATTTTTTGAATGTTTTTGGATTTTGAATTTATGTAAATGTTTTTGGATTTTGAATTTTGTGAATATTTTTGGATTTTGAATTTTTTGACTTTGAAAGAAAGCATGATAGACAGCTAAGGGGACTGACCTAAGGCCTCATAATTTTTTAAGCCTTTCCTACATTTTACACATCAAGACCATGTAATTTGACTAGTTGACTCAAAGCATAACATGTTTTTAAGATTCAAATAATGTTGATAACGTGGATTGATATTTCACTTATGTTTCTAGAGGATATGTTGCAAGGAATCTACTGGAACTAGTTGCAAGGTTCAAGAAAATGTTGATATCTTAGACTTGTTGAGTGAAGGAATAATCCAAAGTTGTCTTGATTTTATTATTTTTCAGATTTTTTTTTATTTTGTTGTTTTTTAGATGTATTTTTTATTTTTTATTTTGTTGTTGTTTAGTTTTTTTAATTTATTCGATAGTTTTTATGATGATAGGATGTATAAAGATCTAATCTATGACCAACTTTAGGAAGTTTTCCCTAGTTGGAGACAAGACTAATTTTCTAAATCAATAATGAGCCATGGTTGGACACATGCTTTATTATTAAATGAATGGTTGGATGTTTCAGATAGTACTAATAGATAAAAATGTAATTCTTATTCAAACATTGTTCATGTTTTTCAGGTTTACACTATGGTACCATGTTCTAGAAGCACCGCAAAGTGGTTTTCACTATACGAATGTTTGATTTCTCTTTATTTATTTTTTTTCTTTTTGATTCTTTTGTATTTTTTATCTTTTTGATATTTTGAGATTTTTACCCTTTTTCCTAGGGTATTCTATCGTGCTTCAAGTATAAAACTTCTTGAGGTGGTTTTTGTTAAGTGGTTCAACGAATAGTTCTCCTTTAGGAGTAGCCAACTGATAATCTCAAGAATCATAGCTTGTTGTGATGATAAATTTCCCTAACCAATCGGTTTCAAATTTTCCTTTTCCATCTTGATTCAATTGTAACTTCTGATTCTCTTTGAGGACCAAGTCACCAACCTGAAAGTTTCTAACTTTGATCTTTTTATCATAGATTCTTTTGAGCTAATTCTAATAAAATTGAAGATGGTTTAACACACTCAAACACCTCTCATCTAGGAGTTCCAACTCATTTAATCTAGATATCTGATACTATTCATTGTTGACCATGCCTTTTAGTTAGATTCACAATGTGGGGATTTTGACTTTGATAAGTAAGACAGCTTCTGATCCATAGACCAAGGAGAAAGGTGTGGCACCTATAGGCATTTGGATGCTAGTTCGATAAGCCCATAGATTTGGGTATAGTTGTAAATGCTAATCATAATTGACATCGTTAACAATTATCTTTAGTATCTTAAATATGGTTTTGTTAGATGCTTTAGCTTGATCATTTCCTTGGCGGCAATAGGGTGTGGAGAATCTATTTTAGATACAAAATTTTGAACAAAGTTCTTGGACATCTTTATTCTAGAATGGGGTTCCATTTTTTGTTATAATTGTTTGGGAATTCCATACCTACAAATCAGATAATTCAAAATAAACTTTGATATCTATTTTCAATGATGTAGGTCAATGGAATTGCTTCTATCCATTTGGTGAAGTACTCGGTTGTGATAATAATAAACTTATGCCCATTAGAGGAAGTAGAAGAAATATTACCTACCAAGTCTAATCCCCATTGCGAGAAAGGCCATGGTCTTATGATGGGTCTCAACTCCTATACTGGTGCATGAACGAGGTCACTATGCTACTGGAATTGATGATATCTTTGATAATACTAAATAAACTCTTGTTCCATTGAGGTCCACTAGTACCTTGTTTTGAGTAACTTTTGGACTAGGTTAGGTCCAGTAGACTGGTGCCCATAAACACCTTCATGTGCCTCTTGTAAAGTAGTTTGCACTTCATTTATTTTAAGACATTAGATTAACATACCAACCAAACTTCAAACATATAGAGTATCTCATAGGATTGTGAATCGAGAAGTCCTACGATTAAAGGTCTTATTTTGGGTGGGTGTTAGGTCAAGTGGTATGATACCAAGTTGGATGTAATCAAATGTCTCTTGGTACCATGGGGAGTTAGGACCAACAAGAACGCATATTAGTTTTGATTCTAGAATGTCGAACACTAGTACAAGTAGTTTCTCCACAAGGAGCTCATACTTAGGAATATTTTTCCGAATATCAAGAAGCGACCCTATTGTTTTTGAAAAAATAAGCAGCATTTATAGGGTGTTGTACCCTTCACAATGAGCCACAAGGGCCACAAAGGATCAAGTCTATAAAACTAACAGTAAGTCAAAAAAGAACAGAAAAAACACATTAATAGCATAACAACCATGGACAGGCAGCAGAGATACAAAACACAAGCCTAGGCAACAGCTAATTGGCATTCTCCCAATTTTTTAACAAGAGGTCCACAACGTCATCTCTGACCTGGTCTTGATTCTCCTAGGAATTATTGCCCTCTAGCTCCTCCTTGATTATAGTGGATAGGGGCTAGTAACGAAATGACCCAACTTCATCCTGAAGTGGTTCAATCCTCTAAATCTTTTATCAAGCATTTCCATCTTCCTTTTCAAAGCATGAAGCTCCTCACCATCATCTGTGGTTCTCGAGACCTCACCAAGCTCAACAACCAGGGGGTGCGAAGAGTGAGAAGCTGAAGTCTCTTTCGGTATTTTTCTCTTGTCCAGGGTAGAATGAGGCCCTTCCACATTTTCTTCCTCTTCCTCCTCAGTCTCCTCTTCCTTTATATCCATGTTGTCAGTCTGCTCCTGCTCTGAGTCCTCAATAATCTCTTTTTTTGGTGTTTTTTGCCAATCTCCCAAATCTTCTTATGGTAGTCTCCCCTCTAGTCATGGCTATGGTCCCCATGACCATATCACCTTTAGAATATTTCTCTATTATATTCTTCCCTTTACCCTCCTTCACCATTGGCTCTAATGCACCTTTTTTACCATCCTTGCCTTTTTTCATTGTGGTGGCTCTGTAAGAAGAAAATTTGGGGTGGCCTTGAGATCACAAAGGCTTGCCACATAACTTGTATGCACATTACCCACCCCACCTTTAAGTTTTTTGGAAACTTGTTTGGTTTTGGGGTTTCCAGCAATACCCAGGTGGGTTTTTCAAGAAGGGATTTTAGATTCAGTAGGGGAGATATTTGCAATAGCTAGGGGTTCAATTTTGTCAATACGAACAGCAAAAATGGCTCTAAGGTGACATAAGGCCAAATGAAAATAGTAGAGTCTCAAGATAATCCCCTGATGGAGTGATAGATGTGGAATTTCATTCAGGTTAAGACTTGCCATTTCTTTGCATTTCTCAACCAAATTTTCTAGGTCCATGAGTAGAAAGAAAGGAAAACTAAGAAATATTTTATGCCTTAGGTGATTCAAAAGGGGAAAATGATAGAAACAATATTTTTTAAACCTACCTTCAAGCATGACATACTTCATAAGACCTAAACACACCTGGTCCCAGGCCTTCAGGAGGGATTACCATTCAAAGCCTTACTAGTTTCGAACCGGTTCCTCATTCCCCATGAAAAAGGATTTCAAACTATCATTGTCTGGAGTCTAATTATGCTTAGGATATTTCTTCCTAGTATACTGCATTCTAGTAGCTTGCACTATAACCTCTTTGCTAACTTCAAAGGAAATTCCACCCATCGTAACCCTTCGGTCCTTCAAAGAATTAGTGAATTGACCAGACAAGATAGGGTCGTGGCCAACCAGAATCTCCATGAGAGGAGCAAGTCCACCCTCAGCATAGATATGTCAGACCAAAGGATTCTTATGAAACTCTTCACAATTATCAGGCGCAGTCTGAACGTGGTCACCACCCATGATGTTCACCTACACAAGAAACCAAATATCTTGCAATAAATGAATGTTAGAAATACCGATAGAGCAATAGGCTTTCTTCGCATTGTGGATATTAAGGCAAAGGTTGCAACGTTGGGTAATGATGCCAATCTACAGATCACATGTGCGAAAGGAGAGATCACCACAAGAAGACTAAATGGTGTCATTAATGTGAATCTTAAGATTATTGTGGCAAGCTAAGTGAGAATTGGTGGGCATCCAAATTTTCTTGGCCATGATGCAATTATGCAAAAAAATAGGCATGGTGGTCGCTTGGCCAAATTTTGAAATGTCAATGTAAGCATAATTAGAAGCCAACGCTAAACTAGTAGGATCGAAGGTGCTAGAAGGTAGAGTTCCCTCATTATGAAAGGTCATATCAACATTCATAATTGTAGTCTTACGGAGGGCATGATGGATTAAAACAATTCCATAGAGAAGATATCACACGATATGACCTTTCAAATTCATCAATGTCTCATACTTTCCTAATCCCTTCGTAGAGTCACCTTCTTTAACCATGTGACTAACCTTTAATTTTTAATTCCACCACTTATAGGCCACCTCAACATTAGAACTCCTCCACCAGGCCCAAAGGACAACCAAGTGGACACCCCAAACAACACCCATCACCCAAAGATTTGAAATCATTGTAATAAGTGATTGTTTTGTTCTTTCAAGATGAGATCTTGAATCCTTAGTGGTAAATTCTCCATATTCCTCCAACATTTAGAGTGACTCCAATAGGTACCACAATTAGCCAAAGCATCTGCCACTTGGCTACCCTCCCTAAAAATGTGTGTCACTTTTTTTGCTCTTAGCTTGGATAAAAGGAACCTAGTATCCCATAGAATATACTTTTTACTCCACCCAATTAGTCTACCCATATTCATAGTGTCATTACTGGACTTAGAGTCCCCTTCAATTTGGAGGTTCACAATCCCTAGAGAGACAGTAATTTGGAGGCCCTTGAGCAGCCACTACTATATAAGATTGGAAACCAATACCTCTTGTGAATCTAGCAACCAGAACACCCTCGGGGCCTCTAATCACTCCTCCAATGCTAGCCTTGCATGGATTTCCCTTAGTAGCCCCATCAAACTTGAGTTTGAACCAGCCTCTCTCTGGAGGCTCCCATTTGGTATTTTTCTTGGCTAGGGATTTAGAATTGTCAAATGAGCTAGCATCTAATTTTGGTGCCAGACCTTGGCCATTCTTATTTCATAATTAAAAGGTCCCATCTCTAGGTGTTTCCCATTGAAGAGAGAAAATTTTTCCTCAATGAACCGAACACCGATACCAAAAAATTCCCTAGGATTCCTCTCAATACTTCTAAAGACCCTATTATTTATTTCCTTCCAAAGACACCAACCAATAATAGGAGGGACCTGGTTCAAAATTTCACCAGGAAAAGGGTGGAAATAGGGAAAAAGCTAGCCCAGGATGAAGGATATGGTATCCTTACACATGACCCAAGAAATGCCCAATTTTTCAAAAGCCAACCTCCAGACTTCAGCAAAAAACAAATAGTGTAACAATAAATGATTTACAATTTCCCCATTTCATTTACATAGTAGGCATTTGTTGGGGATATGAAATCCCCATTTCCTCAAATTGTCCTGAGTAAGAATCCTATTATGGCAGGCAGTCCACCAGAAGAAATTTATTTTAGGGATCATATGGCGGTTCTATATCTTCTTCCAAGGGTCCATCGTAGTACCCTATTTTGCCAATAGATTGTATGCCAACCTAACAGATAGATCCCCTTGTTTTTCAAAAGTCCAAAAAAACTCATCTCCCCTATCATAGGAGGGAAGCCTGGTAAGCGACCTTATTGTTGTCATGAAATCAATTTCTCTATTGTTGATCCAAGAAAAATTTTCAAAGGTTATTGTGAAAAAATATTCCTTGAAGCTATTTACCATCCTTTAGTACACCATTTTGTAATATTTTTTTTGGTACTCATCATTCACTTTCCTAATCATCAGTTGAGAATCTTTGAAGACCTGTAGTTCTTTTATTCTCCATTCAATAGTGATCTTGAGTCCTATGATTAAGGCTTCATACTCTGATATGTTTGTACAAGGGAAATAAATACTATATTCCTTGGGTATACTATCTCCTTGTGGTGTCAGAAATAGGATACCTACTCCAGAGCCATGTTGAATGTGGGTTCCATCAAAGTATAAGTTCCAATACCTTGACTTTTCTATCAACAATATACTCTCATCTAGGAACTCTATTGTAAGAGTCTTGTGATCTTCTATTGGTGCTTTGGCTAGCTAGTCTACTGTGTGTTGTCCCTTGATGGCTCTTCTATCCATATACTCTATATCAAACTCACTTAGAATCATTACCCATTTACAAATTCTACCTGTTAGACCTAATTTTTCTAATAGGTACTTTAGTGGTTCTACCTTTGAAATAAAATTTACTTTTCTATTTAAGATATAGTGTCTTAGATTTTGTGTCACAAATACAAATAAGAGAGACACTCTTTCTATGTGTGATTAGTTTGACTCATAACCCACCAGTGTTCAGCTAATGTAGTAGACTGCTCTTTCTTTGTTATTATCAGCTAGCTATACTAGGAGAGCTCCCAACATTTCTTGTGTTGTAGACACATAGAGTACTATTTCTTTGTCTAGAATAGGTGACATCAAGGTTATAGGAGTGAATAGGTACTCCTTGACTTGATAGAATGCTTGGTCACATCTCCCATCCCACTTGAATGTGATGTCCTTGTGTAAGAGATGGGTGAATGGGTGACATTATTTTACTACTTGTGCGATAAATCACTTGATGAATTGCAACTTCCCTTGTAAACTTCTCAGTTGTTTTAATGTCTTCAGTGGAGACATTTCTAATATGGACTTCCCTTTCATAGGATTTACTTCAATTCCCCTTCTCAACATTATGTGCCCTACTAGCTTTTTGAATGTGACTCCAAACACACTTTTTTGGGTTGAGTCTCAAGTTATATTGTTCTAGCCTATCAAAAACCTTTACAAGATTAGTCAAGTGATCTTTCCTTTTGACAAACTTTTCTATAATTTCATCGACATAGTCTTCCATGATTGTATGTATCATACCATGGAAGATCATTGCCATTTCTCTTTGATAGGTCACTCCTACGTTCATTATACCAAATGGAATTGCGTTCTAGTAGAAGGACCCCAAAGCACAAGTAAATGTCATTTTGTGCTGGTCATCAGGGGATACTTTAATCTAATTATAAGTAGAGAAACCATCCATTAAAGATAGCATCTCATGTCCTACTATTAGATCTATGATCATGTCAATACCTGGAAGCAGGAAGTCATCCTTTGGATGAGCTTTATTTAGGTCTTGATCCAAAACTATGGTAGCTATAGGAAGAAGAACACATGGAAACATCTATCAACTTAAGAGTGGTGATGGTCAGTGTTTTGTGTCTCAAGTTAATGAAAGTTGGCTATGGCACCGGAGGATGGGACATGTAAACTTTGACAATCTGATCAGGATTAGTTCAAGAGAATTTGTCAAGGATCTACCTAAAATCACAAATCCTACCAATACTATTTGTAGAAGTTGTCAATTGGGAAAACAAAAAAGATGCAATTTTAAAGGTAAAGAACAACCAATTACTAGAATGTTGGAATTCATTCATACAGACCTTTGTGGTCCCACAAGAACTAGAATTCTTAATGGTCCAGAACTCCTCGGCATAATGGAGTTGTAGAGAGTAAAACCAAATTGTTCAAAGGTTGCAAGGACTATGATGAAAGAGGAAAATGTCCCTGATGTATACTAGAGAGAAGAAATCCGCACTAATGTTTACATTATTAATAGATTTCATATCAGAGGTAACAACACAAAGACCCCTTACGAACTATGGGATAGCAAGATTCCTATTGTTATGTACTTTGAGGTAATGCTCCTTTAGTTGTGCTCTCATCCTGATGATGGATCACAGAGTTTGATGTAAAATGTTGATGCAAAAAATTCTCACACAATCAAAGCCATAAACCATTGCAAAGAGTAGATGTTATATTAGAAGAGATGATGAGAACCTCAGAAATTTTGACGCAAGATGTGATGAAGGTATTTTCATTGGATATTCAATTAATAGCAAAGCATATAAATGCTAGAACAAAAGACTGAGGAAGATAGTTGAAATTACAATTGTAAAAGTTGATGAAGATATTCACAAACCAGCTGAAAAAGTGAAGTTGAACTAGATGAACCTATCTATAGACAAGTAAAAGAAGAGGATAAGGAAGAAGAAGAACAAAATGAAGAAGAAGAGACTCCAAAACCTGCTCCTAAGACTCCTAAGAATGTACAGAAAAATCATCCAAAAGAAAAAATAATTGGAGACAAAGGAAAATGTGTAACAACAAGAAGTAATGTGGTAGCAGATGAGGTAAATTTGTGTTTACTTTCTAAGATAGAACCTAAAAAACTATGTGAAGCATGCAAAGATGAGAATTGGGTTAGAGAAATGAAAGAAGTATTGTAGTAGATAGAAAAGAATCAGAAATGGGAATTGGTTCCTAGACCAGTAAACAAGAATCTAATTGGTAAAAAATGGGTGTTCAAGAATAAGTTGAATGAAGATGGTGAGATAGTATGAAACAGAGAAAGGCTTGTGTGAAAATATTATTCAAATGTTGAATGAATAGACTTTGAGGAGACATTTTCCCCGGTGGCAAGAATAGAGGCCATTCATATGTTTTTGGCATTTTCTACTCACAAAGATTTCAAAGTATACCAGATGGATGTTCAGTCTGCATTATTGAATGGAGAATTGGAAGAAGCGTAAATGGAACAACCAAAAGGATTTGAATTATAAGATAAACTGGACATGGTATGCATGTTGAAAAAGGAACTATATGGACATACATAGGCTCCCAGAGCATGGTATGCAATGTTGGACAACTATTTGACACAACAAAAGTTTAGCAAAGGCTCCACAAACTATAATCTCTATTTCAAAGTTGAAGGAAACAAAATGTTCATAATGTTTCTATATGTTGATGATATTATCTATGGAGGAAATGAGGGTATTTGCAGGAAATTTTCAAAGGAGATGCAAAAGGAATTTGAGATGTCTATGATTGGTGAGTTGAATTTCTTTATTGGACTTCAAGTGAATCAAATTGATAAGGGCATATTCATTTCACAGTCAAAGTATGTTAAAGAATTGATGAAGAAGTTTGGAATGGATGATTCCAAACTAGTTTGTACCCCTATGGTGACTAGATACAAACTAATTAAGGATGATGATTCTCCTAAAGTTGATCAGAGCATGTATAGATCAATGAATGGTGGACTATTATATCTTACTACTACTAGATTGGATATCATGCATGTAGTATGTTTGGTTGCTAGATTTCAAGTAGAACCTAAAGACACACATGTTATAGCTATGAAGAGGATATTCTGATATCTAAAAGGCACTATGGATTATGGCTTGTGGTATCCTAAGGATACTGATTTCACTTTGAATGCTTACACTAATGTAGATTGGGCTAGTTGTTTAGGTTTTTAGAAGAGTACAAGTGGTGGTGCATTATTTCATGGAGGAAGATTGGTTTCATGGTTAAGCAAGAAACATGATTTAGTTTATTTATCCACCATAGAAGTTGAGTCTATAGTAGCAGCATCTTGTTGTACATGGGTACTTTGGATGAAGCAAACATTAAAATATATAGGTGTGATGTGTGATGATCCTATCCCTATATTTTGTGATAATACAAGTGCAATAAATATCTCAAAGATTTGGAAATGCATTCAAGAATAAAGCATATGTCTATCAGATATCATTTCTTGAGGGAGAAGGTGTTGGAGAATGAAGTCAAGCTTGAATATGTGCCTACAAAGGATCAAATTTTATATATATTTACTAAGGCTCTTCCTAAGGATAGTTTTGAGTATCTTAGGGAGAAGTTGGGGGTTACTACCCCTCCTTCTTTGAACTAGGTATAGATGGAGGTGCATCAATCCAGTGGATCTATAGATTCTTCATTTGTCTAGACTGATGATTGAGGTCTACTCCTTAGGGGGGTAGAGAGGATCATTATTGCAGTATGAGATATGGGTGCACTCCTAAGGGTAACTGCTCAAAATTTTATGGCTGAAGAATCACATAAAACTTTTCTTGTGCATTAATGTAAAATGGGGAGAGAGAGTCATGTGAAAACGCCTATCTATATCTAAAAAAGCTGAAAGAGAGAATCTTAAAAGGAGAAAAGAGTGTAGGAAAGTTGTGTAGGCTATCTAATCTGAAAAAACAAGAAGAAAAAGAAGTAGGAGAGTGTTTATGTTGTGTTTGATGGTTTTTCACATCATTTGTTACAATCAATGACAAAGGGGGAGATTGTTGCAAGTATGAATGAGTATGGTGGTGTTCTCATTGATGCCAACATAGTTCAAGTAGTTGCAAAGAAAGGAATCAATTGATTATAGGTAGTACATTTATGGTTGAGATACTGTAGAATTGTTGTGAGTACATGGAGTTATCTTTATGATGTTGCACATATGTTGATATGATGAGTTATCAAGTGCTTCTAAAAAAATTAATAAATAGTCAAGATAGAGTTGTGTGTCAGTTCTAAATTTTCTTCAATAATGTGATCTCCAGTTCTTCTATGTTGATCATCTGCTTGTTTGGATCTATAATATTGTTTATGTGCACCCTTGGGTGATATATCCTAATTTATAGCTTTTGGGTTGATGAAGAGTGAAAGTTGTGTTCATTGGTTTGTGAACTCGTCTAGCAGAGTTGGTTGTTTGTGGACTACGAGAAATGTTTCTGCTCTCTAGTCCTCTAGTGGTTTTTCTCAGATCTTACAGATCTGGAAGAAGGTTGATAATGATGTTATCTATGTTTTGGAAAAAAAAATCTTTTTTGGTGCTTCAGAAGGCTTGTTCTAGAGCTACTAAGTGTGTTTGCACAGTCTGATTGGACTGATGGAAAGATTTTTGTATATGAAGATTGTTGTAGTTGTTTGAATGTTTTTGAAGGCTTCTAGGAGGTATTACAGTATGTTGTGAAGTGTGTTATGTGATCCACGTTTTCATCTTGTTGTGACTATGCACACTTCAAATTTAATTGGTGTTTTCATTAGGTTTGGCTGACCTAGTGTCTACATGTTACATGAAGGATAAACATCAATTAAGGAAGCATGTGATTGATCTAAGATATTGTTTTAAGTCCTAGTTAAGTATTAATTTCTTCCACTCTCATTCTTATCCACTACAGGAATGTTGAGTCCCTAACCTAATTTGAATTTGTAAAATGAAGAATGTGTAGTCGACCTTGGAGAAAGTTTCTAGGGTTAAATATGGTATAAATACATGTCAAGTTGTTGTGAATTAGATTTAAAGTAAAGGTGTGAATACAAGTGTGAACAAGTTTGAGAAGTAGAGTGCACAAAATTGAATCAAGGAAGTATTACTTTAATGAGTTAGATTCCTAAAAGCAGTGAGCTGATGGTGTCTACAATTCTTTGATTAAGGCTGTGAATGTGTGGAAACTGTTGTGGTGGATTTTTTGTTATCTTTATCTATCAATAGGTATTGAGCCTCCCTTCTAGATAGTGAGTCATATCTGTAAGAAGTGAGCCTTGTATCCAGACATTGAGTCCTTTCTGGGTAGTGAGCCTTTGTATCTGGTTTTGCATTTATATTATATTGTGAGTTAATCCTTATTGTGGTTTTTCCCTCATTGGGTTTTCCATGTAAATCTAGTGTCTCTTGTATTGAAATTGCTTTCTGTTATTTGCATTTCATGTTCATACTCCATAACATATTAAAGTGGATGTGGAGTTAATAATTGATTTAGATCAAAAGTGAATGTGAATAGATACAACTGATTCACCCCCTCTCTCAATTATCTTGTGCATTTCAATATATATCCCATTTGTTTAGCTAATTGATAAAATTTACTATTAGGATCGATTAGAATGGTTTGTGGTTGTTTTGGTTCCATTTGGTCCTACTTGTAGATCATTGATGATAAGTCTTCTTTGAATATCTCTTCATCCTTCATGTCTCCCCACCTGGTGAAAATTGTGGATTTGGCTATCATTTTTACTATTTGAACATACTTGATCTCCTTTGGCCCCCATAAACCTTGGGTGTTCATGGAAGCATGCCAATGCAAAATGCTTGGTTGAAGTAATAATTTTCATTACCCTTGTAAAGTACTTGAACCTTCATTTTTATTTTTGGTTGCTCACTTGACGCTAGTTTGATTGAGGTTGATGCTAGTGTGGAAGGGTCGACATATGAGAATGGATGAAATGATATGTCATTGTTGGGCATACATTGAATTTTGTTATACTTATCTTCCAAATTTTCACAAAAATGCAAGGGTTGAGGATCAACATATAATGTCACCTCCTTTCCTTCGTGAGGAAACTTTAGACATTGGTGAAAGGTTGAAGGGACTGCTTGTAATGCATGAATCCAAGGGCATCCGAGAAGGGGGTTATATGGTAACTCAAGGTCAAGTAATTGACATGTAGTTTCTATAGTAGTTGGTCCTATCTACACTAGTAACCTGACTACCCCTTCTTAATTCCTTTCAAGGTCATCATAGACCCTATAGTAATGTTGTTTGTTTTCTCTATCACATCCTTAGAATATCCCAATTATTTTATGAATTTCAAGGTACAGATGTTTAGACCTACACCGTTATCTAGCAATACTCATTTCACCATGTTTTTGTGGACACCAACCTCTATGTAGAGAGCTTGGTTGTGAAATACCTTTTGTGGAAGTTCTTTCTTAGAAAAGACTAAATGGTGATTGCTCGTGATTTTGCCAATGTGGCTTGGAACTGATACAAATTTAGGTCATTGGGTATTTATTTTTCTAATGCTTCTTCTAGTATCCCCCTATGTGTGGGTGATATTTTTTGTAGTTCTAGGATTGAGATCAAGGTAGGAATCTTCTTCAGCTATTCCACAATATTGTAGTCATTTAATGACTTATCCATGAGCATAGGTGAGGCTCCCTCTATTGTAACTCTCCCTTAATGATTAGTTATATTATAGTCATTGTCCCCACCTCGTATAGTCACTACATCTACCCTAGTGTCATGTTCTTGAGAGAGGGTACCTAGAATTGTTTCACCATAAGTGTAGTTAGCATTATGATAGTCTTGTTCCTTTCCTTTGTCATTCTTCCTAGCATGGTTCATAATTGGGTTTGTGTATATTTGGAGGTCTTTATTCCTAGGATGATGTTTAACATCCACTTCTCTCTTCTTTATCAAGTCTTGTACAATGTGATTTAGTCTCATGTAGTTGTTTGCTCTGTGTCCTTTGATTTTGTGGAACTCCCATAAATCCTTCGCATTGTGCCATGGTGTTTTGAAGCTCAGCTCCTAATAGTTTGGGAAATTATTGACCTTGATGAGGTTTTTTTGTACTATTTCACACATGACCATCTCAAGTGACTCTCGTAATATCATGAACTTCCTTCTTGGTTGATTGTATTTCCTTTGTTGGCCTCCTTGATTTGTATGTTAGTTGACTACATGAATGTTTTGGGGATAGGTAAGTTGAGTTTTTTGTGCCACTTGAAGTTTGTTTTTAGGTACATTAGGATTTTATTCATTCCATACTACTCTAGCATCCACTACACCATTGTTTGTAATGTTTTTGTTCTTGGCCCAAATTTTAGATTTCTCATTTGAACTAGAATAACTCTCTTGGGTTGTTTATCTTAATCACTTCTCTTGCTATCAGGGCCCTTTCTAGGTGCAGTCCCTTCTCAATGGCCTCTTCAAAGTTCGTAGGACACAACATGGTAAGTTGGTAGTTGATTTTTTCTTGGACATTAGAAACAAATATGTCTACTACTTCCTTGTCGAGAATAGGCCATTTGCATCAACTAGTGATACAGAGTGGAAAGACTCAAAATAATAGTCTTGACACTTTCCAATTAGGGTTTCAAAGAAAACAAGGCACAAGTGCTTCTTTGGTCATTTTGGCAATGTATTCCTCAAGCCTAATAGATGGGACAACACCGGAATATTACTCAACCCTTGAGGGAAAAATGGCATAAGGAAAAAAACGATGTGTTAAAACTTTTTTAAACATTCTCCAAGGGTTCCCAAACATATACAACCACAAACAGGTGATCAATGCAAAGATTTGTGCAAACTAGATATTGTTGCTCCTAGGCGTGACAAGCCAATGACTTCAAAAAAAATGGAAATAATGATTGTCATATAAGTTCCTAGACTTATGCAAGCTTCTAATATCATGCCAACATGTTTCTTTAACCCTCCATTGATAGAAAATGCAAGGATCATTCAAAGACACCAAGAACCTAAGGTTGTTAGGACTGTTTCATTGCAAATCTTATTTTTTTGTCAAAGAGATATCCTTCACACATGCATGAAATGATCCCAAAAATTGCAAGGACTTAGATAATTCCAAGAGATAATTTCCCACCAATTTTCATATTTTTCCCATGGTGGAAACTCGAGTTATGGATTTTTTTTGCAAGTTTGAAACCCTAGGTAGGGTTTAGAGTGGTTTTCACATAAATTCTTGTATCTCCCTCAAAACTCAATGGATTTGAGTCAAAAAATAATAATTGAAAATGGGATGAGCCCCTACAACTCTCCCAATCAACTTCTAGTCTATAACAGTAAGTACAAATCTGTACAATGTGAAAGAATAGTCATATCTTGCAAGAAAATGTAGTTTTGAATGTACAAACTTGAGATTTTCTTCATTTCAACTTCAACCAACCTTCTCCAACCCCTAGGTTCAATGATAAAAGGCATATTTAACATGTTACAATTATTTCCAACTGAAAAACTGACCAACAACCTCTTAGTTAACTCCAATGACAACTTTTACATCTTTTTGACAACATTTTGATAACTTTCAATAACTTTTGCAACTTCACTCCAAAACATTACACAATGGATTTAAATGACTCCAAATGACTCCAAATGGTCTTAAATGACCTTATTGACTCTAATGAAACCAAAAACTATATTTTATCAACATTTTTAACAATTTTTCTCAACAAGTGTATTAGGGTTACCCTTCATCATACTCCCCAGAGAGAAAAATTTGATTTCCACCTCACATAGGAATCTTCATTCTTGTCTTCCAGTTCCATTGCGTGTGTGCATTGTTTCCATTTTTCTATATCTCAACCACATTTTTATAAAATGGTTCACTTTTACTGTTTGGTCCAACAACATGCTTCTTGAGCTAAGGCCAACTTAGTACAATGTAGCCATGTGCTTTTGTTTGTTTTCTCATTCTAGCTTGAGCTTGGACTGCAATTGTAAAAAAAAAATTCTGCCATCCACTTTGTCTAATTCACTTGCACAAGAAACAAACATATTAAATAAATCATATTCTTCTTCTTCATAATTCACTTCTTCATCCACCTCATGGGGTATGTCATACCTTCTCTTCTCTTCATTATTCACCAAAATATTTGACATCACCTCAACCTTACTTAGCCATTCATTTCTATTTTTGAATTGCTCATCCATTCCTTTATTCTCCTTGACATCAACATTCTCAAATCTTGGTTCTTCTCTTGAGAACCATGCCATCTCCTTATCCTCCATGACTATCTTCCCTCTTTGGAATCTCCTTGAGTCCTCTACAACTCCTTTTTCTATCTCTTCTTCTTCTTCCTGAACATCGCCCACTTTAACATCAATGTCACTATTACTTACATTAGTTTGAGAAAATTCAAAAGAAATTTCTTCCATTTCTTGTTCACCTAGTTTTTAAAAAAACATGTTTTCAAAATGTATTACCTCATCCATTATGTAATTTTTCTTTTCTTCATACTATCATACATTTTTCTTCTCACCTAACAACAAGCTTTCAACTCCTATGCACTCACCCTTCAAGGCTACTAATGCATATTTCTTCCCATCTTTTTCCAACTCATATGTGTTATTTTTCTGGTTATAATTTGTTTCCCTACTATGATACAACAACCTTCCAAACACAATGTGACATACATTTAAATGTATAAAATCACAAACTATTTCATCGTTATAATTACCTATGTGAAACTCAACTTTTCATTGCTCACGAATGGTTTCTTGGTTACCTGTTTCAAGCCAACTCACTGAATAGGGCATGGGGTGTTGTATTCTTTCCAAACCAAATTTATCTACCATATATTTAAAAATAATATTATCCATGCAGTTATCTAAAATCACAACTTGATAGCATTTACTTTCATACTTGCAAGTAGTCTGGAATAATCCTTTCTTTTCAAACTTTCTTTCTTTCTTGGCTTCCATTTCTTCCTCCTATAGTCTCTCTGCCACTTTGAATAACGTATCTAATAATTATGATACCCTTTTCCCATCTTTCTTCTTATTAAGATTCAACCTTAAACATCAAATCCACTAAACCACATTAGCCAAAAGAATAAATTATTTCCTACAGATCTTCTAGCTCTAATACCAAAATAATGTAGAGTAGAAGGACTTGAAACAATAGTCTTGACACTTGCTAATTAGGGTTTTGAAGCAAACAAGGCACAAGTTTTTCTTTAGTCATTTTGGCAATGTGTTCCTCAAGCCTAACACATGGGACAACACCCTAACATTACTAAACCCCTAAGGGAAACATGGCGTAAGTTCAAACATGGTGTGTTCAAACTTATTTCAACATTCTCCAAAGGTTCCCAAACATATACAATCCCAAACAAGTGATTAATGCAAAGATTTGTGCAAACTAGATATTTCTACCCCTAGGTGTGATAAGGAAATAACTTCAAACTAAAGGAGAATAATTATTTTCATCTATGTTCCTAGACTTGTGCAGGCTTCTAAAATCATTCCCACATGTTTCTTTAGCCCTCCATTGATAGAAAATGCAAGGATCATTCAAAGACACCAAAAACCTAAGGTTGTTAGGATTGTTTCACTACAAATCTAAAATTTATGTCGAAGAGATCTCCTTCACACATGCATAAAATGATCCCAAAAATTGCAAGGATGTAGACAATGCCAAGATAGAATCTTCCACCAATTTTCAGCATTTTCCCATGGTGGAAACTCGAGTTATGGAACTTTTTTGCAAGTTTGAAACCCTAGGAAAGGTTTAGAGAAGTTTTCACAAAAATGTTCTATCTCCCTAAAAACTCAATGGATTTGAGTCAATAAAAATCATTTCAGAGGTTATAAACCCCTGCAAATTTCCCAATCAACATCTAGTTTATAACAAGGGAAAATCTGTACAATGTGAAAGAACAGTCAAATTTTGCAAGAAAATGCAGTTTTGAATATGAAAACATGATATTTTCTTCATTCCAACTTCAACCAACCTTCTCCATATCCTAGAGTCAATGATACAAGGCATATTTAACATGTTACAATGATTTCCAATTGAAAAATTGACCATAAACCTCTCAGTTAACTCTAATGATAGCTTTTACATCTTTTTGACAACTTTCAACAACTTTTGCAAATTGACTCCAAAACATTACACAATGGATTTAAATGACTCTAAATGACTCCAAATTGTATTAAATGACCTTATTGACTCCAATGAAACCAAAAAACAAATTTTATCAACATTTGCAACAATTTTCCTCAACAAGTGTATCAAGGTGCCCCTACATCAACTAGCCTTATGTCTCTGTCTCTATAGGTAGGAGGTAAAGGAATCTCCTTGAATTTGTTTAATCATGGATAAATCTATGATGATGGAAACCTGTTATATATTGAATGAGAATTGGGTTATGAATTTTTTAGAAAATTCATTAAATCTTTTAATTCCTAGTGGTAGATAGGTGAACCATTACATGGCATGTCCAGTAAGACTATGTGGGAAGAGTTGCATTAGATATGAATCATTTTTTTGGACTTCCATGCATGCTACTAAGAAATCTCTCATGTGCTCTATTGGATCTCCTTTTCCTTTATATTTACCAAACTTTGGTATCTCGAAGTTTTTTGGAAAGGGAAGCATAGTGATGGAACGATCAAAAGGAAATAGACATATATCTTGAAGGGTATAATTATTCTTTCATTTCCCTACTTGCATGTCTAATATTTTCATTCATTTCTTGTAGTTTTATTTCCATTTATGTTTTTGGTATGTTTTTTTGGGGATCCTATGTGTAGTAACCTTGTTGTCTACCATGTTTTGGTTATAAGTTGGGTATTATTGAGGTATAGGACCTTGGTAACCATGTTGGGTGGAAGGAGGGTTAACTCCTTGTTAGATGTAAGGAGGATTAAATCCTTGTTGAATCTAAGGAGGGTTAGATCCTTGTTGAATATAAAGAGGGTTAGCTCCTTATTGAACATAAGGAGGGTTAATTCCTTTTTGTTGTTGTGGAGGAGGGGTACCTTGGTAGTGTAGGCATATAAATTATCTTGATTGATATTGTGCACTCAATCTTGATCCACTAACATCATTTATTTCTAGATCAATTATTTTACAACCTATTAATTAAATAATCCTCATTTAATTAATTCATCACAATTCATCTTTTAATTAAATAAATCATTTTATTTGATTAAAATCATTATCTTCTATTGATTAAATGAATCAATATTATTTAATCCTAATGTTCCTCTTTTAATTAAATAATTCATTTTATTTGGTTAAATCATATTCCCTCTTTTGATTAAATAAATCACCTTTATTTGATTAAATCTAACATCACCCCTTTTAATTAAATAAATCAAACTTTATTTAATTAAATCTAATTCCTCTCATTTTGATTTAAATAAATCCAAAAATCTAAGTCAAAATGTCAAATCAAACTAATCCCTATCTAAATTAATTCAATCCTAATTAACTCTAATACATCAAATCCTCTAGTTTTGCAACATGCACAATTAATTTATAAATGCTTCTATTTTCATTCAAAAAGGCATCTTGTTGGAATACTCTTCCAATTTGAAATCTCCCTCCTAAAAGGATTTGTCCTCCAAACATGACATTTAAGCCTCTTACAAGTCCTTTTCTTGATCCAATTGGCATTAACTCCTCTTCCACATCCTCTTCCACAAGCAATCTTTCAAATTTCAGATGTCCACCTAATTGCATTTATTTTCACATTGACCAAAATGTGCACAACCACTCTTCAATAGCATGTTGGCAAATGGCACATTGTCATTGTTTCAATCTTTAGTCCCACATCATTCATGTTTCTTATTCTTCCATCCTTCTTTCTTATAAATACAGGGCTTCTCTATTGGTTTTGGATCCACAAATTTATTCAAGGTCATTATCTTCAACTTTTAAGCAAGATTCATCCATTGTTCATCAAGGTTTCGTTGCATTTTGTCAATCTTAGCTAGGTTATGGTCAAATTTTCATCAAGGAGCACAATCATCAACAATCTTCATCAAAAGCTTTGCAAGGAATTGGGAAAGGGCTTCTTTCCATATCAAAGAAGCACCAAGTCCCCCATGGGATGTTGGTTTGGATGTTTTTGAGCAAGATTTAATAGCTTTATTTAGTTTACTTCACTTCATTTCTTGTTCTTGACATTTGAATGAATTACATGGCGAATGATTGTTTTAGATTTTTTTATTGACTAACATTGTGTTAAAGTATTTTGTTTCTAGATTCAATTGTGTATTTTTTTTGGATCAACGTTTTGGATCACACTCAGTGATCCATCATCAAGATGAAAAAAGAGATGAATCACTGAGTGTGATCCGAAACGTTGATCCAAAAACAATACACAGTTGAATCCTGAAACAAGATACATTAATGACATGGACTATGGAAATATCATTTCTTTGATTAAAATTTTGTTGTTTGATGATGTTTGAATAGGTCTAGACCAACCATTCACATTTTGGAGCTAGAAGGAGGGCCCAATCTCAAGAAATTAACACATTTTTTTTTTTAAATTCCACTATTTTTTTCTCAAATTTTTATGTCTACAGGAAGAAATGATGATGTAAAAGACAAAAAACAATTCTATCAGTCTAGCATCACTATATAGCGACGTTGCATCTTCTTCAAAACCTGATGCTGAAGCCATTTTCCACCCAAGTCAACCTATCAAACTCCAAAGCATGATGTTGGGTGAAACAATGATGCAATCATGGTCTTTGTTTCTCCACAGAGCAATGTTGCCTTCACTAGAGCGTCGTTGAATTGCTCCAAATAGTGACACATTTGCAAATTGCGATGTTGGGGTTCAAGTGATCAAGAAGAGAAGGCGGAACAAGGAGGAGTTTTACTATGGCATCATCACATAACTATAACAAGTGTTTTTAAACACTTTGGGAGCAATTATAATCTCATTTTAAGGACATTGTTATCTTCAAGTTTTTAGGACTCAAATAATTTTCATTTGTATTTTAAAAAGAACAAGAAAAGGGTTAAAAGGAACCTTAGGAACTTACTAGAGTTGGTTTTTGATTTAACAATTGAGCAAGAAAACTTCACACTTCATCTTGGTGCTATAAAAATAATCCATTATTGTCTTGAGGTTTAAAATGAATAGGTGTCTTTTGAGATTTTTAATCTCTTTTACAAGTTAATATCATTTAAAAGGCATAGGTTTGAAATTTTTGGCCAAACTGGACACTAAATTGATTTTTTCTAACTAAATTGTGAGGAATTTGTAGATGATGCAAACTAGTGATTTGTGACATTCTCTCTGTAGATTCTAAATATATTTTTTTCAAAAAAATTGGAATCAAATTGCACTTCTTTTTCCATCTCCTTTGAAAACTAGTTTTTTTTTAGTAAACACCATTTTTAAGGAGTGATGTGTATAGCACAAATCTTTTTCCATGAAGGATAAAATTCTTTTTTTTTTCGAATTTATATTTTTAACGACGATATCTAGTGCTTCCAATTGGTTTCATAGTGTTTTATTGAATATTTTTTCCTTAATCAATTTTTAAAGTCAAACCAATTACAATTCAGACATAGGCAGACTGTATAACACAAATTTTTTTGTATGTATCAAATTTTATTTTATTTTGTTGGATCAAGGACTTCAATATTTGGTGCAATCATATTTTTCAAAAAAAATTTGATAATCTTCTATTTTTCTACATGTGTAGAACAAAGAGCTTGATTTTCTGTGAAAAACCTACTTTCACAACAAATAAAAAATAAATATAATGATAAAATTAAATTTATTCAAAATTGTACTTTTTGAGAAGATTATAATAAGGACTACACACTTACAAAAAATAAATTTTAAATGAATTCATTTGATCCCCCAAAAGGTAAATCAAAAGTGGTTTTTTCTCAATATTTTGATAGGTATAAAGGAGACTCCATTATAGGTATGGTTTAAAACTAGCGGGGTTCTATCCAAGGGGGTTTGATCTAAGGTGGTTTGATCAAACCCTCTTCAATTGGAATCCTTAAAATGGAACTTTTTATGGCTTAAATCATTATATTTTCTAAAAATATGTGATTTCAGCAAAAAACAAAATCTCCCAAAAATTATAAACTAGCATTGTGGGATCTATTGAACTTAAGGGAACATTGAGAAGGGGGGTGAATCAATGTCCTTCAAATTCTAACTTTATTAATTTGAAACTTGAAACCATTTCAACATTACATTAAAGGAAAGATGCAAGCATTCAAAGAAATAATTCACAATACCATAACACAAGGATTTTTGCATGGAAACCCTGTCAGGGAAAAAACCATGGTGGAGGTTAATCCATAATTTGAGTACTCAAATATAATTGTTTACAAAAGGGAATGCACTTGCCTTCAGGCACACTACCTAGAGCTCACTGCTCAAAAGGAAAGGCTCACTACCTTACAAAATTTTAGATTAAAACCATCTAAAGGTTGAACTAAGATAGTAGCATCTATTTATGCTAGGTTACAGTTCTGGTGAAGCTCATATATTATATTCTGAGTCCTTTATCTGACTCTACCCTTATCTGCTCTTCGCATCACACAAAGATGAATTTGCACTATTACTCTATTGAATTTCATACAACACACTGATATATTTCACATTCACTCATATCCACTTCATGCCACCACATCATACTTCACACACACCAATGAATGCACATCAAGATGCTCCTTGAGTAAGGTGTTCCAAACATCAAAAAAACTATCTATGAGATCCACAACTAAAAAATCAGATCAAAATTTGTGCCTTTAATCGGATGCCCTATTATTTGCTTTATCTTGCTGGTAAAGACCAAAAGTATACTATGGATCAGATGCCTAACTTAGGTTGCCATCAATGACAACACATATAAGCCATATGCCAACAATCTCCCCCTTTGGCATTGATTACAACACTTAGTGAAAAATTACTAAGTGTTAGAATCATTATTAGTACACTGCCAAACTTTTACTACACTCTCTCCCCCTAAGATTTATGCGGCATTTTCCACTGCATTCTCTCCCCCTTTGACACCAATGACAAAGCATAGGAACCATATGCCAAAAATGAGATGTGGAAAACCATGTGTTTAAAATATTTAGAACTTCAAAACATATATGTCAACAGTTCTCCTCCTTTGACCAAAACTTCAAAATTTTGAATAAGTTTTTGAAACAAGCAACTACAACTTTAGAAGATTATCTTATGTTTTTCCTTCATTTCCTGAAGGAATTTCTTCCAAGCATCTATTTTGATCCCAATTATTATGATCAAGTTGTTGATCTTGGATGTCTTGTTGATAATTTCAATGAGAGATTCAAGAATTGTGATTGCTTCCTCCAATTTTTCTCATTTCATTAGAATCTCAATCATCTACTCCAACCTACATTCAGTTAAGTCCTTTACCTTCTAGGTGGTGTCCACAAGTGTGTTATTTGAGATTTGGAATTTTGTGTGTTCAGCTTGTAGATCCTGAACCTTTTTCCTAATTGTATCGTTTGGATCTTAAAGCATATCAATATTTTTCACAATCCCATTCAACTCAATTTAAATTTGTTCCAATTTCTCTTTGTATTTTCCAACTGCATAGGGTCAATGGATACAGTAGATATAGATTTTGTTGGCTGCATAGATGCATTGTCTCAACTCATTCATTTTCTTCTTCAATTTGGTGAGAGATAACCTGAATTGCTCCATCAAGTGAGAGATAACTTCACCTTCTTCTTTGTCTTCCACCTCAAAGTTCATTGTTTCTTTTCTACATTCAATCATTTCATCAAGCAAAATTTTCTACAAACTTTCCAATTTGATTTTGTATTGCTCAACATGAGCATTTAACACACTCAGAATCATGTCCTGATCATATTATGGTCTAACAGACCATAACTTATCTATTTTTTGCATTCCACCTTTTTTCTGAATAAGTTGATGTAGCTTCTCCTTGGTTAAATCATCATCTTCTTCACTAGCCTCTGTCATTTCCTTCTCCAATTCATTTTTCTGTAGGTTCTCAATTTCATCATCAAATTCTTCATACAATATATCCATAATTTCCTGTTCTTTTTCTTTTTCTTCTATTCTAGGAATCTTGGGTTTCAGAGGGTTGTATTCAATATTTTCTATTTCCCTTTTCTACTTTTTCTCCATGCTACTAGAAGAGGAACCAACCTCAAGTGTTCTAGCTGAAAGAGAAACACTTACTAAACCAAACATTCTTACCAAATTTTCACTAAAATTTTCAAATTCTTTATCACAGTTAGGAAAATTCTTGAAATAGGTGTAGATTTTCTTACATACCAGTTCATTTGTTTTCCACATCACATTGTTGACTTTAGGTAAAAATATTAAGAAGTACATCACAAAACATATAACCAATGTACCAAACCTGAAAGTGTAGCATGTTTCCTTGGTTAACTGTACATTCTCCATTAACCGGTCCTTTAGCAATCCACACAGGTCAAAGTCCTAACCTTCAATTTTCCTTTTATGAGAAGTCTAGACTACGCTAGCTGATGTTGCTCCTTCTTGATTTTTGTAAAAATATTTTATATTTAATCTCGTGTACAATGTACTTTGTAGCAAGATTTTTGAATTTCAAAACTATCAGCACTCCATGATCTCCAATCACTTTGGTTAGGGTTTCAACTTCTTTGTTTTCGATAGATTTCTTCCTTGGTATGTCTCTAACTTTGCATAATCTAGTCAAATTTTTGATTGCCTCTTTTGAAATAATGTAGGGTTTTTCCAGAGTTAAAGTGTCATTGTGCAATCTATTCAAGATGAATTTCATGAATTCCACATTCTCAAAGTGTAGAAACTCATTCCAAACATCCAAATTCTTGTGCTTTGCTTCATTCAATTGCTTCAATTTTCTAGGCAACAACAAATTCCTCATAGACCTAATCTTTGCACTATTGTATTCATCTAGAATAATTGACCCTTTGATTTGATCCATTTTTCTTTTTCATTCTTAGGGTTTACAACCGCACACCAAATTGTATGAAGATTTTGAAAGCAATTAAAATACCTGAAGGATTTCGAGTTTCACTGATGAATTAGCTTCTTTGCTTTGAAATTTTACTACCAAGTGCTCTCCTGCTTTTCTTCAATGTAAAGTGACAAATGAGAGTCACAACTTCACTTTTATAGTTCACACACTTGCAATAAATGTGTTTGCCCTAATATTTCCAGATACTTTATTTTCACAGACAGTGAGAGAAGAATTCTTCTACAGACCTATGAATTCTCTTGCTAGTGTTCACCAAAACTTTTGCATATAATTGATACACATTTTTTATCATCCTTCACATTCTGGTACTAGCTACGAATCAAGGGAGCAAGGATTTTCTTGAATAACTCCACTTGGGCGAGTGGCCCGAGATCAATTACCAGATGAGTTACCAGAAGTAGGTTTCAATGTAGTATCATTTCCATCATCAAATTCGCTCTTCCTTACCCATTTCTTCTTCATCTAATCTCTTATTTCATTTATAGTCAATTTTTCTTTTCCTTTATCATTTTTCTATGTATTCCTACCTTTGTATACTAGACCTCTTCTATACACATTTTTGTTTCTACAAAATCTTGCAATGTGACCATATTTATTACAATTGTAGCACATAGTACTTCCTTGTCTTGACCAATCATTTCAATGGTTTCTTCTTGATCTACATTGATTAGCAATATGCCCAAATTTCCCACATGTATAACACTCAACATTCCTTCTATTAATAGAGTAACTTGACACATTTTTGCATTCAATTGATTTATGACCAAAATTTTTGCAATTGAAACACTGACCAGAGAATGATGAATTTCTTGATTTCATGTTACTTCTACACTGAGCTACCATTTGGCCGAACTTGTTACAAGAAAAATAATATCCATTAAACTTCTGAGCATTATGTTGTCTTACCAAATACCTTCCATTTTTTTTCATCTGCTTACCTTATCTGAAATTCTTTTGTCCTGATCTGGAACTTTCTCCTTTTTTATATCCAAGACCTCTCTTATAATTTCCACTCTTCTATCCTTGAGTCATTTCATCAAGCTTCACTGAACTAATCTTAAAATTTTCTTTGTATTCATTTGCAATGGTAAGATCATTCCTGAGAGTAGCAATCTGCTTACCTAGTTCTTCTTCATTGTTTCTAGATCTTTTAGTTCACTTTCTAGCTAAATGAATTCTTCATTCATTCTTCTACATCCATCATATTTCTCTTTCAAGGCCTGAGCAAGGTTTTTCTAATTTTTTTCCTTTCTTCAATCTCTTTAGTCGTCTTCATCATCATAGATTCCATTTCATATTTTAGGTTTGCATTGTCTCTGGAAAGCTTTTCACATTCTGCAATTATTTCCTTCAAGGCTTGATTCAGGTGAGCATCATCCATATTTTATTTTTCCTTCTATTGTATCTAATCATAGAGATCCTTTCTCTTTTCCCTAGATTTAACAATATGATCCTTCAATGACTGAATGAATTTCTCTACATCTTTAAGATTCACTCTCAATTCCTTGACTTTTGCTTTAGACTAGTCAAGATCATCAAGTGCCACTAGAATCTACAGTTGAAGACCATCAAAGTCCATTACAATCCAAGATCCACCTCAAGCTTCTAAAATTCTTCAAAGTAACTAGGCTCTGATACCAATTGTAGGACTCAAGGGAACACTGAGAGGGGGGTGAATTAGTGTTCTACAAATTCTAACTTTATTAATCTAAAACTTGAAACCATTTCAACATTACATTAAAGGAAAGATGCAATAATTCAAAGAAATCATTCACAACACCATAACACAAGGATTTTTGCATGGAAACCCTACTAGAGGAAAAACCACGGTGGAGGTTAATCCATAATTTGAGTACTCAAATATAATTCTTTACAAAAGGGAATGCACTCGCATTCATGCATTCATGCATTCAGGCACACTACCTAGAGCTCACTGCCTTACAAAATTTTAGATTAAAACCATTTGAAGGTTGAATTGAGATAGTAGCATCTATTTGTGCCAAGTTACAATTTTGGTGAAGCTCATAGATTATATTTTGAGTCCTTTATCTAACTCTTCACTTTGCTTTGCTATGCTCTACCCTTATCTGCTCTTTGCATCACACAAAGATGAATTTGCACTATTACTCTATTGAATTTCACACCATACACTAATATATTTCGCATTCACTCATATCCACTTCACACACACCAAAAATGGTAGAACTGATCTCATATATATACCCGCTAACAAGGATTTAATCATTCATAGGTTGACTTCACAAAATATTAAGTTCTTCTTAACTTGTTAGGTAGATCCTTATTTAAATATTTATGTGTATCCTCAAAAGTAGGTTAAGACATAGAGAGGACCCAAGTAAACATATTTCAAACATAAAAACATTTAATTAATAATCCCTTATACATTCGTGATTGCTATACTTGATAGGTCATCTTTTAACCACAAATAACCAACAGATTAATGTACCAAATATCCTAGATCATGTACCAGTGAATGCACATCAATATGCTCATTGAGTAAGGTATTCTAAACATCAACAAACCTATCTATGAGATCCACAACTCAAAATACTAGTCTGGTGAGGTAATCAGATAAAAATTTGTGCCTTTAATCGGATGCCATGTTCTTTGCTCTATCCTACTGATAAAGACCAAAACTAGACTATGGACCGAAAGCCTAGCTTAGGTTGCCATCAATGACAACACATATAAGCCATATTCCAATAGGATCACCCTTCTCTTGTGCTATACAGTGATCTTAAGAATCAAAAGTATTTTGGTGATATTAAGTTGTATAAAAGATTACTTCCACACTTCAATTTGGGTTTCTTAAAATTGAACAAATCTTTCTAGTGTGAGTTAGGTATATCATGTGTGTTCTCTCTTTGTTCATGAAAATAAAGATTGATTGAATTATAAGTATGCTTGCTCAATATTTTTCACCTCTAGAGGGCCTACTTAGAGGGAAAATGTAATCAACCCATGGAATGACCCAACTGGGAACATGCCAAAGCCAAACGACTTCTACCTAGTATATAAGTGTGGGTACTTGAGGAAAGTTCAAGTATCATGAGTATTATTCTAACAAGAAGGGAATCAATGGTATCTTTTCATATGGATTATTCCCCACAAATGGAATGCCTATACTAGAGCCTTTTGTTATAGTAAGCCAAATCCCTATCTATTTTTTGGTACAAGAACGGTCGTTCTAAAGTCATCCCATGTACTTGTGGTTCAAATTAGAGATGAAAAGTTCATCATTCGGGATTCATGACAAATTAAGCTTGGTTGACCTAAGAAGTGTGTGTCATGGATGGGATCTAGTCTAGTCAATCTTCTAATCATCTGCTTTGAATAAGCACGACTGGATTTATCCAAGTGGGAATTCAACAAATATTATCTCTCTCTATCTTAGGGTCATGCATCATTTTGGAATCAAAACACTTTTCTTGGATCTAAAACCTTGGAAAAAAAACATTCAATAGAATCCTCAAAATTTCAAACCCTTTAGGAGGATAAAATTCTATTGAGAAATCAAAGTGCTATTGCTTGCCCTAGGGATTTCATCCTTAGAGGCTTCTAAGTATTTGGATTTGCATCTCAATTTTCTCTTACTAAAGTCATCATTAGGGAGCTATTGCCTTAATTTATTTGATTTCCACATAATGGAACTTCTGGGATGAAAATAAATCAAGACATTAGACATTTAGTTTGAAAGCCAAATCAAGAAAGTGCTTGTGGTAAAAAGAATCAATCTAAGCAAGGTATAAGATAATTGGACAAGGTCATCACAAGTTCCTTAGTCCAAAATCTCGTGAGGAACATCTTTCAAGACTTCATGAAGTTAGATAAAGGTTGCTCTATAATTTTTACAAAAAAGCTTCAAAGAACAATCCCAATTTGCGCAAATTTTATTATAGTCAAAACCCAAGTCTCTTTCAAAGATTTGAATTTCTCACATAGGAAGTACAAGCATGTTCTTCAATACCGAGGTCTTGTAGAAAGTAAGTCTATCTAAGTCCAATCTAGGAACAAAATAAACATTCTCATCCATCCCTCAAACATCAAATCAAATCATGTCTCACCAACAACTCTTTTAATCTTTGAAAAATCCTTCATGCTAGACTTTTGGAAAATCTTTTAAATCAATTCAAAATCATCTTCATTGACTAAGTATGTGTGGATGAATCCTTCTTCATATGCTTAGTTAAATCATCACCTTGTGGACAAATTTATCCCAATATAACATCCAACATCTTGGGGTTTATGATTTCATTATCCAAATCTAAATCCAAATCAAATCAAATCAAAAATCAAAAAATAAAAAAGTCCTAAAGTCTAGTGTCCCTTCAAGATTCTTAAGATTTTAATCATTCACTACCATCCATATTTTTTATTACCTCATCACCATCCTTTGATCCTTAAAACAAACTTATATTTTCTTCTTTGAGCCAAAAATTTTAGACCAACCTAAGGAATTAGAGATTTTCTCCCATATTCCTAAAGTTTGATCCTTATTTTATGGTTCAAACTTGATCTCAATACAATAAAAACATGGAAGCAAACAAAGAAACATCTACTTCTAGTGACTTGAATCAAACCACTCCTGAAATCAATCCCATTGGATCTAGCAATCCCCCACCCAATCTTCCTCTATTACCACAAGATCCTCAAGAGGAAAGTCAAGTGGAAGACATCACCAATAATGTATTGGGGATGACTCAAGATGAAATCATAGAAATGATCCAAAATCTCAAGATTAAAAAAAATTTCAATGCCAAGATGAGGCTCAATCCTTCACAATACATGCTAGAATTGGCAAAAGAAGGGGCTAAACTCCCTTTTGATTTTGACATAAAAACTATTGTGGAGAAACCCCTTAGTATTATGCCACTAGTCTCATTCACACCATCTTTTCAAAGCATCATTCAACCCATCCCCCAACCCACATCCTCTCTTGCTCCAACTCAAATAATTATCAACAAGGGGAGTTCATTACTTCATGCTCTTCAAACACATTCCCTTGTGAGCAACCAAGACTTGGATGTGAATACCATCTTGGTTCAATCCATCCCTCAAGATATAAAACACCCATATGTTCCACTCATCTTTCATGAAACCAATAATTCATCTACTTTCGATGTAATACCAACATATCCTCTTAAAACACAAGTCTCTATGCCCATGACCTCATAAGGAGAAAGTAGATTATTTGGAATAGGGGGAATCTTTGATCCCTCATCATCATCATTTTCTCAAGTGAACATACCACCTATCCTCCCACCACTTCCTCCACCAACATCAACATCCACACCAATCCTTGGTTTACGGAAACCCCCTTTACTTTTCCAAAATTAGCTAAATCAAATCAATTTGCTAAGTGTCTCAAATCCTCTAGGCATACCACCGACATCAAAACAATGGGTGGCACCAATCCAAACATCTCAATCCACCATTAAACCATCCAAAACATCTCAAAACATGGTCTTCCAAGGACCTAGCTCATCAACCATACCCTCCACCATATAACCCATCATCATCACCCAAATACCCCAACAACCACCTCAATAGAATCTCATCACACCATCTCATACCATTTTGAATCCCCCACCTTTGCCACCAAATGAAAATGTGGCCAACTAATATAGCATCACGTTACAAGTGACATAGCAAGCCTACCAAAGGGCACTACAACAATTCCAAACCCAACAAGTTACTCAAGTTACATAACAAGATGCATAGCAAGCACAAATGTAGTAGGTCACACAACGAGCCCAAAAAAATTCTTGAGCAAAAGCATAAGCATTGCTATAGTAGCAACAAGCATAAGAATAAGCACAAGCTTTATTGCAACAACAATAAGCCATGCAAGCCACTCAAGCTTCCCAAGCTGCACAAGCACAAGCACAAGCCCAACATCAAGTGAAAAAATCTCAAGCACAAGCCTTGCTATAAAAATAGGCATATCATGAATATTTATAGCAATACCAGGTGCAACAACAAGTAGCTCAACATCAAGCCCAACAACAAGCATTGTTGGTGCAATAGAAACAACAAGAGTTGTTGGTGCAATAGCAACAACAAGCCCAACAACAAGCATTATTGGCACAACAATAACAACAAGCCCAACAACAAGCATTTTTGGCACAATAGTAGAAACAAGACCAACACAAATATTTTTTGGCACAACAATAGCTACAAGCATATTAGAAAGCATTAGTTGTGCAACAAACTCCCACGAATGCACCACCTATTCCACAAGTCACCCCACTTGTCATCCAAATCACTACACCTACCCAAAACACATTTATTCCACTACCGAACCCGCAAGGTGATTTATCCACCCAAATAAAAAATCTCTCCCAATAGGTGTTGGACATACAATCAGGGAAGACCCCTAAATCACAAGGGAATATATGCCCTTATCCATTCGATAGGAGCTTTGTGATGAATCTGTTCCCACAAGGCTTTGAGATACCAAAGTTCAACAAGTACCATGGACTTAGAAATCCTAAAGTTCACATTAGGGAATTCCACATACACTACATGGAAGTTACCTACGATGACTCCTATCTAATGTGGCTCTTCCCTAGGAGTCTAGCTGGCCCAGCCATGGAATGGTTCTCTCATCTTCCTCTTGGAACCAAAAAGTTCCAAGAAATTATGGACACCCTCATGCAAAATTATGCATTCATCATGGGCATGGACGTAAGCTTGGAGGAACTATCCAGCCTCAAGAAAAAAATGGAGAATCATTTTCATACTTCTTACAATTATGGTGATCCAAAGCCAATAGAAGTGAGCCATGCTAGAAGAAAAAAAAGTTGAAACTATCATCATAAATCTTCAAGGAACCTTGGCCTTCCATCTCAAATTATAGTGCATCACCTCCTACGATTAAATCATCCCCAATGATCTAAAAATTGAAATATCCCTCATTGCACAAGGGAGGACACCCACTTATCAAGATAATCACCCATCCACAATTTACAATGACAAAGCATGAACATGGATGAAAAAAAAAACTGTAACCAATGATGGGATTGTTGATGCTAAGGTTGTAACCAGTGCTCCAAATCCTAACACACAACAACAAAAATATCAAAAACCTCATAATAACAATCAAAAAACCCCTCAATCCAATGCATTGCAATAGAGAAACAACACACAAACAGTCAACAATGTCAATGATCAAAGTAGATCATCCATAAGAAACTGATATCCTCCAAAATGAAAGTACACACCGTTTGGAGGATCGGTCGAATCTGTCATGAAGTGACTCATTTATGCCAACATCATCACGCTCCTAGTCATTAAAAATTACCAAGATCCTCAAGTTAAACCACCCTACTATAACGAGAAGCACTTGTGTGATTTTCATAAGATACAGGGGCATACAATAGCTAGTTGTATGAGGCTCAAGAACTTGATACAAAATCTTATTAAAGATAAGACCATCACCATTGGGAAACTAGATGGAAATTAGGACCTCAAGATATACACGAATCTGATGTCAGACCACAATAAAGAAAACAACAATGGAAAAGACAAAAAGTATGGTAACATCAACCACATTTACAACCATGTTGATGCATCTTTAGATGAATGGGTAAGTCTTGTCCATATCCCAGGGTCCAAAGCCGAGTGTGGAGTCACCACATGAGGTAAAAAAATCACTATCCCTAGACCATCCACACAAGCTAGAGCATCCCCTACAAAATCAAAGTTCATTTCCAGTGACTACAATGTCTTGGAACAACTAAAGAAGACCCCCACCTAGATCTCCATCATGGAGTTACTGAAAATTATTCCTACGCATAGGGAAATTTTAGAAAAGACCCTTGCTAAGTCTTTTGTACCCATGGACCTTGATGCAAATCAGTTACAAGCTATGGTCAAACACATCACCATGTCATGTCTCCTCTCATTATCTAAACAAGACTTCCCAACCCAACCATCTCACAATCATGCACTTCATCATGAAGTCTTTGTCCATAAAAATAAATTCAAATGAGTCTTGGTGGATGGAGGTGTAGGGTTGAATATTTGTTCCCTCAAGCTAATAAAAAGCTAGGATTTTCTATAGACATGATTGAAAAGGGAAAATACATCACCATCTGAGCTTATGATGATTAGGAAAGAGTGTCTCAAGGCACCATTTCACTTCCTATCCAAGTAGGATCAACCATCATGGAGACTACTTTCCAGGTCCTTGATCTTGATTTCCCTTATAACATTCTCCTAGGATGCCTATGGATACATGGAATTAAATCATTTTTATCCACATTTCATCAATGTGTTAAATTCCCCTTTGAAAACCAAGAGGTTACCATCCATGATGATCTCGATCACTTTGCTTACTACAAGAACCTTGAAGCCAAATATTAAAAAAAAATTATCAGTTCCTAAAAATGATGAAGGCCCTACAACTCCATATGTGGACCCATCCACTTTACCATCCACATCCACTTCTAAGATAGAGACTCCTTCCATTCCTGTCATTTATAATATCAAGGTCATTATCCAAGACAACAGGTGTGGAGATTACAAGATGAAAAAGGGTGCCTTTGTAATAGGAGAGTTACCTCCATCTCCTAGGTCTCGTGGATAGTTGCAACCAACCAATATAGTGTTTTAATCCTTTAGGGTAGACCCCTCTATATTCATAAGTTGGGGAGATCTAGGCTGAGAAGTGGTGGATGAAAAATATATATCTAGTCTTCTATATCAAGATGAAAGACATGTACCAGCCCTTCCTATGGATGATGCTAACAAAGGACTAAAATTAATGTTGGGCATTGGATATAATAAGAATGAGAGCCTTGGGAAAAATAGAAATGGGTGATTAGAACCCATCATTACTGAGAAGTACATGAAAAATATTGGCCTTGGATGTACCCCTTTGAGGATAACTGTATGTGGCATAAGTTCCCCCATTAAAACAATCAAAGCTCCTCTTCGCTTACTAGAATCTACAAGTCTACCCTTAGACAAGTTTACCTTTGACATAACTAAGGTATGTGGGAATAAAAATGACGAGGATACCATTGATGACCTACCTATGTTATTTGAATACTCCTTATTCATTATTTCCACTATATATTTTGAGTCAAACAACCAAACCCGTGAGTTAAAACTAGTATATCCCCAGCTCATAGACTACGACCAACGAGGACAACCAATTTTGGACACATTAAAAATAATGAGGCACTCTCATAATTCATGGTATTGTGGGATAATGTGCCTTATGGAGATCACAAAGTTGGATTCAACATTGAATTGGACACACATGCCTATTATGGGGAAATGATTGAATCCCTCAGTCGAAAAACTTAAAATTTGAGAATAATCTCTAGGTCTTTAAATGAAAACCACACTATGGCACTTTTAGACCCGAAAATAGTAAAAACAAATGATGCATCCAATGGTGAAAACCTCTTTGAGGTGTCAGAGGATGGGAGATTTGATCTTCCTCTTAGTTCTATTCATAAGGAGAAGTCAACGGTCTTAGCAGAAAAGTGAAATCCCATAAACTTAGGGATTGAGGTGACACCACATATAACATTCTATGTAGAATCACTTTTGACTGAAGAAAAAGAGATCTTAGCTGCATTCCTGAGGGAAAGAAAGGTGAAATTTTCATGGACCTACATTGACATGTTGGGTCTCGATCCAGAAATTATGGTGCACCATCTTGCAGTATATCCAGAGCTGAAGCCATTGAAATAAAAGCTAAGGAAAATGCACCCACGGATCACATTGTTGGTCAAAATGGAATTACAAAAGCTTCTTGATGCTAGCTTCATACAACCAATTGATTATCTAGAGTGGGTTTCAAATATTGTACCTATTTCAAAGCCCACTTGGGGCATCCACATCTATACTAACTTCATAGATCTAAAAAAAACATGCCCAAAGGATGACTTCCCTCTCCCAAACATAGACATGATTATGGATATGATAGTAAGACATGAAATTCTATCACTAATGGATGAATTCTCAAGTCACAATCATATAATGATAGCCAAGGACAATCAACATAAGACAACTTTCACTTGTCTATGGGAAACATACTATTGGAACATGATGTTGTTTGGGCTAAAGAATGCAGGAGCTACCTATCAAAGGGACATGACACTAATCTTCCATGATATGATTCAAAAAACTATGGAAGATTATGTGGATAACATACTAGCCAAGTCAAGAAAGCGATGAGCTCACATAGGGGCACTAAGCTCCATCTTTGATAGGCTAGAAGAATAACGAGTTAGACTCAACCCTAAGAAGTGTGTCTTTGGGGTGCAATCATGAAATCTCCTAGGGTACATTATGTCAATGAAAGGGATTGAGATAGATCCTACCAAGGCCAAATCAATTCTCAAGATGGAAGTACCAAGGACATTAAAACAATTAAGGGGATACAAGGAAGAATCCAATCCATCTATTGATTCAGAGCACAATTAGTAGATAAGACTATCCCATATTCTCATCTACTCCACAAGGGGGTAGCATAAAAATGGGATGAGAAATGTGATCAAGCATTCAACAAAATCAAGGAGTACTTTCTCACACTACTAGTCCTTATGCCACCAATTCTAGGAAAACCCTTGATCCTATATATACCAGCAATAGCAGTAGCCCTTGGTGCTCTCTTAGCACAACATGATGAAAACATGAAGGAGAGAGATATTTACTACATCAATAGAACCATAATAGGACACAAGCTAAATTACACATTCATTGAGAAGGCTTTCTTAGTAATTATGTTCACAACACAAAAATTCAAACACTATATGTTGGCACACTAGATAAAACTTATTGCCAAGATAGACCCTCTCAAGTATCTACTTTCTAAAGAAATTCTCATAGGGCAAATAGCTAAATGGGTTATAATCCTAAAAAAACACGGCATTGAGTATGTGGAATGGAGAGCCATTAAAGGAAAAGTTATTGCAGATCATTTTGTAGAAGCACCAATGTACTTAGAGAATATGCTTGTATTAGAGTTCCCTAATGAATCCATCTTTGACATAAGTGTAGCAGATCATTGAAAAATGTAGTTTGATGGATCCTACACACAACATGGGTCAAGAGCTAGGATATTCTTCATTACACTACAAGGGGATTGTATACCTAGATCATATAAGCTATCCTTTCCTTACACAAATAATATTGCAGAATATGAGGCTCTTTTCATAGGGCTTAGAATTGTAGTACAATGGTAGATCATGATACTCAAAGTCTATGGAGATTCACAACTAATCATCAACCAAGTCAATGATGAATACCAAACAAAGGATGACAAGTTGACACCATACAAGAAATTGGTGGAAAGCCTCAAATATTCCTTCATCAATATCACATTTGAGTAGATACCAAGAGCGAATAATAGAGCAATGGATGTTATGGAAATGATTGGATCACTACTAGATGTCCCACATAATGTCCCAAAGAAAGAATTCCTTCTAGAGTAGCTTATCATACCAGCTTTCGAGGTACCAAAGTTTGATTTTGTGTGTGAAATCATTAGTCCTAGTAACCCATGGTATCATGATATATAACCTTATCTAAGAATAGAAGTCCTCCCTACCGATATCACTCCAAACCTTAACAAAACCTTTGTCTAGAATTTGACCAATTTTGTTATCCTAGGTGACACCCTATACCGTAGGAGTATTGAGGGAACCCTTTTACGATGCTTAAATTTTGAGGAAGCTTTGACTACTTTAACGAAGGTACATAATGGCATCTATAGTTCACATTTGAGTGGTATGACCTTGGCCAAGAAGCTATTGATAACAAGGTACTATTGGCCAACAATGGTGAAGGAAGCCGTGAATATGTCAAGAAGTGCTTGCAATGTAAATAGCATGGGGACCTCATCCATGCACTAGCTCAGGAGCTCCACCCGATTGTAACACCTTGGCCCTTCTCATAGTGGGGGCTTGATCTCATTGGAAAAATCATCCCCACCTCATCTAATTGACACAAGTTCATTATCACTTCTATGGAGCAATTCACAAACTGGGTAGAGGACATTCCTATGACCTATATCACTAGAAATAATATCCCAAAGTTTATCCTAAATTACCTTGTATGCCACTATGGTGTCCCACAAGCCATTATCTCAGATAATGGGACACCTTTCAAAAACCAAGATGCCATAAATTTATCATCTAACATCACTTTTATACTCCTTACTACCCCCAAGGAAATGGCTAAGTTGAGGCTACAAATAAAACAATCCTTAGAATCCTCAAGAAAATAATCAATGATGATGGTCATGACCGGAACTTTCAATTGAATCCCACCTTATGGGCCTACGGAACAAGCATCTGCACACCAATAGGTGAAACCCCTTTCTCCTTGGTCTATGGATCAAAATAAATCCTCCCCATTGAGATTGAGTACCCATCTTTAGATTAAGCCACAATAGTGGTTTACAAATCAAGTGAGGAAGGAAAACTCGCAAAAAATGAATACATGGCAAAAAACTTGATTTTAGGGGTTCGTAGGAACCTACTGGTTTGTACAAACCTACTCATTTGAGTGAACCCCTATGGGTTCGTATGAACCTATTGGTTTCTACAAACCTATTGGTTCAAGTGAACCCCTATGGGTTCGCTCAAATCAGGGTTCAATCAAACCCTTTTAATTCTTTCCCGCCCAAAAACCCAACGAAATCCCTTATAGAAGGGTGGTTCACTCGAACTAGGGTTCGAGCGAACGCCTAGGGGTTTGTACGATGCCCCCTTATTCCTCATCCCCTTCGAGACACAAAAAAACCTAAATTTTGACAATTCAAAGCTCGGGCTGAGGATGAAAATGGAGGAATCTTCACGAACCCAACTAGAATCAAGTAGTCCTGACAAGGAGCTATCCAACAAATAGAATTTAAAATGTATTGGTTTTATTGTGTATTTGTATTTTTAGTTTTATTAAACATAGGTTTTTCATCGAAAATGAAGGTCTTTGTTCTGTACATGTGGAAAAATAGCAGATTATCAAAACAAAATTGAAAAATATTAGTGCAAAAGATATTGAATTCCTTGATCAGACAAAAAAAAATTGAATTTTGATATATACAAAAAAGCTACGTGTTATACGGTCGCACTATGTCTAAATTGTAATTGGTTTGACTTCGAAACTTGATTAAATTAAAAATATTCAATAAAAAGTTATCTAACCAAGTGGAAGCACTAGATGTCAAAGTTACAAATCTAAATTCTAAAAAATTATAATTTTATCCTTCATGGAAAAAAAATTATGCGTTATACGGTGTGTGTCACTTTTTAAAAATGTTTTTTCCTAAAAAAAACCAATTTTCAAGGGATATGGAAAAAGAAGTGCAATCTAATTCCAAAAAAATTGAAAAAAATATTTTTAGAATCTATAGTAAAAATGTGATGAGACTCTAGTTTGCATCATCTTCAAATTCCTCACGGTTTAGCTGCTATAGGTGCTCGAATGTGAAAATTTAGTTAAAAATAATAATTTCAATGTCTAGTTTGGCCAAAAATTGTAAACCACTATTATGGGATCACCCCCCTAGTAATATCATTGCAGAATCTCATTAGAGATGAAGAATATCGATTATCATGATTGAACGAGTTGGAACTACTGGATGAGCAGTTCATGGATGTCTTAAACCATTTGCAATTCTACCAAAACTATTTCAAATGGAGCTACAACAAGAAGATCAGGAGACAGACCTTCCAAGTTGGAGAACTGGTATTGAAAGAGAATCAGAAAAATGTGTCGAATCTAGATAGCAACGACAAGTTTGAACCCAATTGGCTAGGACCTTTCATCATCATAGCAAGGTACAAGTCAGGGGCATATCAACTATCAATGCCCGAAGGGGAGCTTCTGTAGGAGCACATGAATAGCTCCCAACTCAAAAAAATTTATGCCTAAACATTCAAGGTATAAAACTAAAAAACCAAAAAAATCAAAAAAATAGAGATAGGATTGAAAATAGTAGAGATAAAAATCATCCTTTAGTGAAAACCACTTCGATGGCACTTTGGACAAGTACCTTCGTGAAAACCTGGCAAACAGGTGCCTTGTGTAAATTAAACAAGTTCTCCATCCACCATGATCACTACAACTTTCTCTACACCACCTACCATCACTGTCCACATTTCATTAATCCTTTAGTCCATCCATCCACGTTTGCATCATAGCTCGATTTTGTGTTCATATCATGATCTCTCCTAGTACTATTTGGCATATTCCCAAGGTCAGTCTATCATGCCTATACCAGAGTAGTCTATCGCATCACGCTGGGGGCATGTTCCCACACTGGATCAGATTCATGTATATTCTTGCAAGTCTTCCTTAAAATCAAAAGTCCAAAAACATCAAAAAATCAAAAAGTCAAAAAATATTCATAAAATCAAGAAATCCAAAAACATCAAAAAAATATCGAAATCCAAAAACAGGTCTAAAATCCAAAAAATCAAAAATAGAGTCATCATGTCAAACTATGTTGTCTCTGAACTTGAACATAGGCAAGGTTGATATTTGATCAGCCCCTGAGACACTTAGGCTGGTCCTTTAGAAGTCTGTCACAATAAGCTGACAAATCCATTTGTTCATATCTTATCAATAATTGAGTTTGTTTCAATTGAACTACATGGTCTCTACATGTATAATGTAGGAAAGGCTAATCTTCGATCAGCCCTCAAGACCCCTAGAATAGTTCTTTAGGTTAGTCTCTTGGTCAAAATCTCAAAAAACCCAAAAAAATCAAAAAATTTAAAAATCAGAACATTTGTAAAGCTTCTCAAAAATACCAAAAACAGCCTCAAAACATTTCAAAACCTCAAAAAAATCCAAATATTTGAAAATTTCATCCATCCCATTTCATCTTTCACCCACAATAATCTCATCCATAATAAATCAATCATCACTTTCACCCTTTGGCAAACCAGTTGGGAACAAGTCTAGCAGGTTAAAAGTGTGTTTTCAAATGTTAGGGTCTTAATTCTAGGTTAGTGGGTAAGCAAGTTGGTCAACTATTGATATTAATAGCCCATCATCTAGTCAATCCCAAATCATCTGATAACATCATGTCCTAGGATGCATCCTTCCTACAATGGACATCATAATCATGCATCATTGTAGTTTAGTCTTGGTTACAAGTATGAAGAACATTATCTTGTTTCTTTACTTGATCTTTGTCTTTTGATTTTTATTATTGCACTCATTCCAATGACCTCTCAATGATGTCTAAACAAAAATATTTACAAAGAAAGGAATGGGGCAAAAATCATTATCTATTTATCTATTGTGCTTGTTGGATGTTCTTGTAATATAACCTTGGTCATACGCACTTCTTTTGGTTTGTAGGGAAGGTGTTTTAGGTGTCTTGTTGACCACATAGGAGGGCTTTCCTTTCTATGTTTTGGTCTGAGACATATAAAATATATAAACTACATTTTAAATAAGGTTTTGTATGCCAGGTGTGAATAGGATTACTCCTATCTGATTGTCGAGTCAAATTCCATCAAACTAAGTGCAATGCCATCCTAGTTCTTTACACCTTGATGCATCATGCCTATGTGTGTTATCAAACATAAGGTAAGTAAACCCTTTTAAAAATCCCAATTCTTGATAAGCAATACATTATCATCATTTATCATCATCTCTAATAAATTTTTGTAGATCATGGACTTGTTAGATCCTCTTGTCATCATTCTTTTCTTCTTTTTTCTCTTCGCGATAACATGGTACCATGACAGTTAATGAAAACATCACTAATGCATCCATCTTGAATCCACAAATAATCAGAATACATACATCTCATATTGAAGGCATGAAAGCATAGTCATCACATATCATTGTATAACATAAATCATATCGTATTCATTTCACATCATTTGCATGTCATATAATTGCAAATCATTACATATCATGGTTATTTCATATTAAATCATTTTATGTTGCATCACATAGGCATATCATATCACTACATCTACGTCATTGCATTCATATTACCACATATCATGAATACTGCATATCACATCATCACATTTTCCATAAACATTTTTTTAAATAACAAATGATCATATGTAGAGATTTTTTATTCTAAGTGTCTTATAAATCACTACATTCACATCATTCCATATCATAAATCATAATCATTTGTGTATCACATCATTGTATTCATGTCATTTCAAATCATAACCATTGCATAACATAAATCATTTCACATCATAACCATTGCAAAGTCATAAGCATCCCCATATCATAATCATTTTGCATCATTGCATTTATGTCATTTCATTCATACCATAGCCTAACATAAATCACTGCCATATCATAAATCATATCACATAAATCATTGCATATCATGATTATCCATACATCCATATATTATCATCATAAACGCATAATGAAAGATATAGAAAAACATTACATTTGCATATCATAAACACATAATCAATCCATTTCGCAATTAGAACATCATATAGATTTGTTGATCTAAGCATCTCATCATCATAACATCCATATATATATATGAAAAAGATACCAAAAACCATTGCATCTACATATCATATCATATCATAAACATTTTTTTCATCCATACATCATCATAAGACTGCATTGAAAAATTACAAAAATAAATGAATCCATAACCAGTTTCATCCATAAAAATCTTCATATCATAATCATACATTACATAAAAAGCATCACATCACATATATATAGAACATCAGATACATCCGTTCATAATGCATAAATAAAATAGGACACATCTCATAATGAATCAATCATATCATATATATCAAAAAAATAACTATCATGGTACAAATTAGGATCATATGTATGTGTATCAATCAATATAATACAATGCCCACTAGGCTATCAAAAAATGGAGCCCTTGGATCTCAAAAATAATGGTACCGATCAAAACTATAGTAGCTAGCCCTAGTGGCTACTCCCCTCACCTGCTTGTCTTTCAGGTTACTCATCATCCTATCTCTTGTCGGTCTGCTAAGGGTACTCTGGTACACATGCTACTACGGGTACGGCCTACTGGTAGTGAAGTTGATAGTACTCAACCTCTGACACTACCTCATGGTACATCCACGCTGAGGCTATCTTGTCATCTGATGCAATAACCATGCTCTCTAGTTGCTGCCTATGAACCACCTCTTGTGCCAGCTATTACTCTGAGGCATGTCTCTACTACCTCTCTTGATCCCGCTCTATAGTAAGGGCTTGGTCTTGGTGTTTCTCCTAGTCCCTCTCAGTTGTGAGAGCTTGCACCTGTTCCTATAGCCCCTATATCTACCAATGAATTTGTTGTATCTAGGTATCTCATGCATCTGGTTGTGGTGGCAATGGCGGTTGTTGGTCCCTCTGAGGTGGCTATTGGTCCCTATGTTATTGATCTGTCTACTGATCCCTAGGCAATAGCTACTACTTTCCCTAATCTGGTTGGTGAGGAGGTGGTCCTCCTCCTCCTCCCCCTCTTCCTCTGGGTGCCTCTAGACCTGTTCTCCTTGTCTTCACCTTGTTGTCTTACCTCGAGGTCTCCACTATGGAGGTACTGCCCCTAGAAATGAAAAATAGATGGGAATCCTAAACCAATCATTGTAGGCATGTGTGGTGCCTAGATCTGTCAGGCCCTATGCATATGCCCATGGCCTGGCCACCAGCTACCTAAATTTGTCCACTACCTCTATTGTAGGGATCATCAAACCCCATGTGGTATCCCTGGTAGATTGGGTGAAGATGGCCACATATTGATCATCTGGCCTATCCTAAACATCATCGAACTACAGGGCTAACCTATTTGGTAGGTAGTGCTTAATAATGGTATGCTTGCGCCCTTGCATAATTCTATCCTACTTGGCATAAAATAGTTGTTGTACATCATCATAGCAGGCCAACATCTACAACCAAGGTCTCCAAGTAAATACTCTCATCTCATCCAGGACCCTCTATCAATGAGGGAGATCAAACCACCCTATATGTATCAAGGTGATGCCACCTTGGTATCTCCAACTTGTTGGGTCATCAAGCTCAACATCAACCACTCTAATAATAGTTCGGAGCACAACAATGTGCTCCCAGGCCTGGATGTGTAATAGTGTGATATCAATCCCAATAGCTCGGCTATCACAATAAGAAAACTCATGAAAATCATGATACAATGAGGCCAACATCATTGGTCCCCACGCATACAAATTCCTCCTAAAAATCATCTACTCCCAAGCCAGACCCCATCCCAGGCTGAAGTATCGGCCTCACCATAATTATCCAAAAGCTAAACACTAGGCATCTATATTACATGAGATCAATCTGACCCTCCATGAAGACAATCTCATTAGCCCTCATAATCTCAAAGCATGCATTTGTGCTAAAATCCATGTCATAGATAACACGGTCACCATCAATCAACAACCAAAAGATTAGCCACACATTCTCTAGTGTGACTGTCACCTCATAGATGGAGAGATGGAACGATGAATTCTCGTTATGCCACCTCTCTGCCAATGCAGTCATCATGGCTAAGTGGGTCTTCATAGTGGGTCCATAGGCAATGTACTAGAGGCTAATCACTCTAAGGTTCTCCTAAAGAAACTCATGTAACCCAGTAAGTCTACTCAACACTGAGGGTCGATGCTTGCATGAATGCATAGGCTCTCTATCCTCTTACACCCATGAAGCCACAATGTCAAGTTTCGAAAAAGACTAGACCACGTTTGGAGTTTTTAGCATTGAAATAGTAAATGCATCATTGTTTGCAAAGGTTTTACTCTTTGCAAACTACAAAATTCGATGCTGGAACCTAAAGTGAAAACCAGGACCAACGTGTCACTATTTGCATAAGTGGACCTGTTTGACTCAAAACCCTAAAAACCTAATAGAATCGTGGCATTGCCATTTACAATGGCACCACCCTCTGACCTTTAAAGCCCTAAAACCAAATTGTGACACATTGTCACAATAATCAATAGTGGTGTTATTTGACCCCTAGCATCACCGATTAAGCACCTTTAGCATTGCTATATAGCAACGCTAAAGGTTTTGACCTTTTGAAACAAAATAAATGCTCTAAAAAGACGAAATCAAAAGTTGGGTTAGGATCACATACCACTAGTCCTACACCTAGAGGTCACTGGCAGACTTGAACTCGCTTGAAAATGTGTCAGGGAAGAACTCTTTGTGCTATCATGTAGGAGGGTCAGAGCTCAAAATGCTGCAAAACTCAAGGTGTGAATGCGAAAATGAATGGAAGGGGATCTCTCCAAGGCTATTTAAGCATGAAAATTAGGGTTTTTTGCCCCGTTTTAGCCGTCAAACTAGGCTTTTGTACCCCCGATCCCATTTTTTCCCAAAAAAATCTCATTTTAAGTCTTTTTCTCATGTTTTGGCATATTTTCAATGTCCTCAAACCTTTTTGGACCCATCAGGTAGCTTGTAGTCTTTTTCACGAGATCACCCAAAATTCCAATTTTTTGTCCGATCTCTTGAGGGGCTAGTGTACTAGCATATTTCTTATCGTTAGGGCAATAGTGAGGCATCTAGAAAATCAGAATTTTTTGAATCTTGATCCCATAAAGGTTATTCTTTGAACCAATGCAACAGGTACATTGCTTCAAAGAGGGGAAAAATGTAGACGTTTAAGTTATCCTGATTGATATCATCCACTTGATCCTGATCCACTAACATCGTTTCTTCTTAAATCACTTATTTACGAACCAGTTAATTAAATAATCATTATTTAATTAATTCATCACAATTCATCTTTTAATTAAATAAATCATTTTATTTGATTAAAATCATTATCTTCTTTTGATTAAATGAATCAATTTTATTTAATTCTAATATTCCTCTTTTAATTAAGTAATTCATTTTATTTGGCTAAATCATATTCCCTCTTTTGATTAAATAAATCACCCCTTTTAATTAAATAAATCAAAATTTACTTAATTAAATCTAATTCCTCTCATTTTGATTTAAATAAATCCAAAAATCTAATTCAAAATCTCAAATCAAACTAATCCCTATCTAAGTTAATTCAATCCTAATTAACTCTAACTCTAATCCATCAAATCCTCTAGATTTTGCAACTTGCACAAGTAAATCAATTTAATTGATTTATAAATCCTTCTATTTTCATTCAAAAAGGTATCTTGTTGGAATATTCTTTCAATTTGAAATCTCCCTCCTAAAAGGACTCGTCCTCCAAACATGGAATTTAAGCCTCTTACAAGTCCTTTTCCTGACCCAAGTGGCATTAACTCCTCTTCCACAAGCAATCTTTCAAGTTTCAAATGTCCACCTAATTGCATTTATTTGCACATTCACCAAAATGTGCACAACCACTCTTGAATAGCATGTTGACAAAAGGCACATTGTCATTGGTTCAATATTTAGTCCCACATCCTTCATATTTCTCATTCCTCCATCCTCTTTTATTATAAATAGAGGGCTTCTCTATTGGTTTTGGATCCACAACTTTATGCAAAGTCATTATCTTCAAATATTAGGAAAGATTTATCCATTGTTCATCAAGGTTTCATTGCATTTTGTCAATCTTAGATAGGTTATGGTCAAATTTTCATCAAGGAGCACAATCATCAACAATCTTCATCAAAAGATTTACAAGGAATTGGGAAATGGCTTCTTTCCATATCAAAGAACCACCAATTCACACATGGGATGCTAGTTTGGATTTTGTTGAGCAAGATTTAATAGCTTTATTTGGTTTACTTCACTTCATTTCTTGTTCTTGGCATTTGAATGAATTGCATGGGGAATGATTTTTTTATATTTGTTTATTGACTAACATTATGTTGTTTGATGATGTTTGAATATGTCTAGACCAACCATTCATAGGTAGTGTGTTAGAGATACACCATGTTGTTGGTACGAGCTATACTAAAGGTTTCCCTGGTGGTGTGTTGGAGAGGTACCTTGTTGTTGGGGAAAACTGTATTGAAGGTTTCCCCAGTGGTGCATTGGTGGGATGCCTTGTTGAGGGGATCAATTTGTAAGGGTACCATATGGCACACCTTTTTCTTGGGAAAAACTTTATTGAAGGTTTCCTTGGTGGTCTATTAGCAAGATACCTTATTGAGGGGATGAATTGGTAAGGGTACCATGTGGCACACCTTGTTTTTGGGGTGAAATATATTGAAGTTTTCCCTAATGGTGCATTTGTGGGTTACCTTGTTGATGGGATGAATTGAGAAGGGTACTATGTGGTACACCTTGTTGTTGGTATTATTGAGTAGGAAGGGGACCATGTGGCCCACCTTGTTGATTGGAAAGGGTGCCCTATGGAAAAAATTATTGTTGGTACTATTGATTGGGAAGGGAACCATGTGGCTCACCTTGTTGATTGGAAAGGGTACCCTCTAGCACACCTTGTTGTTTTTACTATTGATTAGGAAGGGGACCATGTGGCCCACCTTATTGATTTGAAAGGGTAACCTATGGCACACCTTATTATTGTTACTATTTATTGGGAAGGGTACCATGTGACCCACCTTGTTGATTGGAAAGGGTACCCTATGGAACACTTTGTTGTTGGTACTATTGATTGGGAAGGGAACCATAAGACCCTCTTGGTTGATCATACTGTTGTGGAAATTGCCCTTTTTGATTTTGTATATTTTGGGAAGGGTCAATGTATGAGGTGTTTTGAGGCATGTATTTTCCTAAGGGTGGGTTTTTTCCTTGTGGTATGTATTGGGATGGACCTTCTTGATACTATTGCGCCACTTCCGCTTTTTCAAATTGAGTTGATTTTCTATAAAAGGGGTTTTCCACTGGTTGATCTTTTTCTTGTGAAAATATAGGTGGCATGTTTGGTATCTCCAATGGCTTGGGTATTTATCTCTTAATTTATTTATCTCCTAAGGGAATGAGATGAGGATCCTTGAGACATTCTACATTGAATTCTATAGGCAATTTAGCACCACTCTATGCTAATTTGATAAAGTAAGTGTTTGGATCCTTTCTTAGGAGTTTCTCCATCAACTTGAGCACCTTGGGATTGTTTGAATGTTGGAATATCTCTTCATAATTTATTTCCTCTTCACTATCTACCTCTTCTACAATCATATCCTTGGGGTTTTAGTTTTCTCTTTTCATGGCTTCTTGCTATTTACGGATTACCTCTTCCTTTCTAGGTGATAGTTTTGATGTTGTGTTAAATGTGGGCCTCTTTTGTGGTGTTTCAAGGTCACTTGGCCTATAGCCCCATAGGCCACTTTCATCATTTTTAGTGTTTTTTGGGGGTATTCTAGCATTTCTTTTGTTCACTTCCATGTTCTTTCCATGTTTTGATCTCGTAATTGTCATAAATGAGTGCCAATCTTTTCTGAATGTTTTGTGACTACTAAGTATGGAATAAAAGAATGCTTTTATTTTTGGATTTTCTATTTTAAGGAAAATGAAATTGGGTTTATTTTCTGGATTTTCTATTTTAAAAAATTAGGATATCCTATCTCAATGAAAGAGGTGGAAATATGGGCTCAAATTGGATATACTAGTCTGGTTCACTCCTCAAAGAGCACGCATAAAAATTTCTTGCCAAGGTGTTTTGATTGTGGTAAATCTTCAAGAGGTTTCTCTTGATATATGTTGAGTTATGGTGCCTCTCTAAAAGGTGGAATATGGTATTTTTTTTAAGGATTTTTTTTTTCCATAGATCATGAAGGATGGATACCTATTTCCATGTAGGAGGTGGTAATATAGGCCTTCCATCCACAAGATCTACTTTCACTTCCTCTTTATCTAGGATGTTGGTTGTGTTTCTCCACTAGTTTGGTGTTTTGTTCTTCTCAAATATGCAGCTTCTTGAACTATTAATCATATATGTTTGTTCACCTTCAATGTGTGTGAAACTTGGTTGTATGATTTATGTTGTAAGGTTTGGTTATTGAACTAGAGCAATCAGACACCAAATTCTCATAAGGTGAAAGTGTTGTTTGTTTTTTATATGGTTGTGATTTTTGAGCAATGTTTTTGGATAATGCTATTCTTGGATCTCAAAATGTTCAAAGACCTAGATCAATATTTCACTTCTTCTAAAGTATATGTTGTGAAAAAGCTTACTTGAACTAACCTTGAGGTTCAAGCAACTGTTGATATCTTAGAAATATGGGTGAGGGAATAATCCAAGTTTGTTTGTTTTGATTTTTATTTCCAAAATTAGGATGTAATTTTGAAAGTGCATGAAGGATCTATATGAAACATCTTGGGATTCCAATTGTTTCATTTCAATAAGGATCTTGTAACTAGCTTCAGATAATTTTTCTAATTTTCAACAGAATGCGGAGAAAAAGTGATAGGTTGAGGAAAAAGAGATAATTTTTTAGCAAAAGTGACTAATTTTATCAATTGTGACCAGGCTTTTGTCAAGTGTTGTAGACACCTAAATTTGACCACTTTCATATCATCATAATCCCATCATTTATTCATTTAATCCATCTATATTAATTAAATTAATATTGTCTCTTTTCCCTAATGTTCCCAAGGTATTTAATTTAATCAATTAAATAATTTATACATTAGCCCACTTCATCTCTAAATTAAATAAATCCAATCAATTTATTTAATTTAGTGAATTCTCCTTTTCATTTTTAATTAATTCTTTCTCTCTCTTTTTCACATCCTCCGTAACCTTTTCACTAAATTGGATTAATTTAATTAATCCTCCATTAAGATGTGCATATCCTTAATTAGGATTAATATCACATCCTCCATAACTTTCCACTTGCCCCTAATCATCATTAATTAATCTAATCACTTGTTTGCACAATCCTAATCCTAATCACTTACCTTTTTTGACATGTCCTTAAGTCAACCTTCTTGGTACTTACCTATTTTGGGTTGATCTCTTCCCCATGTGAATTAAAAATTAACACTTATTCCCCCCATGCATTTGTCTTCCCCATGACCTCTCAAAGGTCACATCGTAACCATGGGACAAAGACACCTTCCTGAAGGAATCTTGTCTTACCCTTTGGTTTCTTCCAAAAAGTGAATTAAAAATTCACTTTAATTCCTCCAAAGTTTTCCCCTTTCCCATGTGATCATTGAGAGGTCACATCAGTCACATGCCAAGGTACTTGCAAGTACCTTGGGACCACATGTCCTCTTCCATGTCATTTGTACCCTTTCCATCTCACCTTGTTCTTTGGACACTTCACCCGCCACATGTCAAGATGTGAGGGCTTGTGAGTCCTCAACTCACCATAGCCCTCCATCTTGGCCATGGTGGCTCAATCTTGACTGTTGAATTTTCTAGAGAATTCAACTTCTCCTATAAATACCCCTCTCTTCCTTCATTAAAGGATCTTTTGATGCAAGCGTTAGCATCTTGCATATTCTATCTTAGCCAACTTATGCTCTCAATCCATTTAAGCCATTTGTTGAAACCTCCATAACATCTTGCATTTTCATGTACCACCATTATCACATCCACCCAACTTCATTATCTACTCATCTACCATTATCATTGCAAGTCTACCATCCAAGAAGCACACATTATCAATCATCAAAGGGCCAACCAAGGATCAACACGGAGAAAGGTATAATATCTACTTTGTTGTTCTATTTTCCTTTGTTTGTGTTTAACATAGCCCAATCTTGAGGTCATTTAGTGTAGTTTTTATCTTGCATTCTTTAGTTAGTTTTGCACGTTAATAGATAACAAATTTCACTTCTCACAAGTGTGAATAGAAATTTCAAGTGCAGCTTCTATATGAAACTCTCTCAATGTGGTGAATTACACAATCAAAAGTGAGCTATTTTGGAAAATACGCCAAATTTGTGGTCAATTGCGGTCAATTGTTTTTGTCAAATGTGGCATAAAAAGGTCAACTACAGTTAGGGTTTAGTCAAATGCACCAAATTTTGTCAAAAGTGGTAGATTTATATCATTAATTATCATGTGATAAAGAGAAAAGTGGTCTTTTTAGGCAAACTATGACCCATTTTATGTCAAGCATGAAAAAAATAAAAGAAGAAGCAACCTTTGTGTAGATTTATTTTCTAGTTTCAATTTTTGCTAGTAGCTTGGATGATTTTGCAATTTTGGATTATTTTGTTTGATTTGTTTCAATATTTGGAAAGCGATATCATGCAACACAACAATCAAAAATTTGTGTGACCCTAGATGTCTATAACTTTAAACAATTTTCCTTTCCCAAAAGCTCAAAGTTCAAAAAAAGTCAAAGTACTAAAGCTATAATTTCCAATATTTACATTATCTTCAATGTGACTTGAAATATGAGCCTAAATATCTAGAAACCTTTAGGGATAGTATTTTAAGATATCCTTAAGGATTGCAAATATATGGCTCTTTTCAAAGGATTCCTACTAAGTCAAAGGGTTTGATGTTTCTAGAACCATGTTGAGTGTTTGTTTGGATGTGTTCATTATTATTTCAAGAACAATGTTTTGATGTTTTTCAAGTAACTAATAGATTTTCTAATTTAGTGAATACAATGTACATCCTAGGGATAGACACTTCTTCCTAGATGTTCTTACCTCATGCCCCAAAGTGATGATTTTACATACAATGAATGGAAGAGTTTTTTAGGCTCAACCATAAGTCAGACTTGGTAAGTAACTTCTCAGAATCAAAGTTTTGCTGCATCACTTCAAAGTATGTTTTGGATAAAAGGGGTGGATTCTACAACCATTGGTTCTTAGTCATATTTTAGGATAAATGGTGTCTATACATGTGATGATTCACTCAATTAAGAGGCCTCCTATCACTTTCAGTTTTTTACGTATCACATGGATAATAGGGGAGATATTCATCAATATAGAGCATCCAAACTAGGTGGGTGATGAAATTTCCTCACACCCACAATAATTTATAGAGCAGACCAAAACAAGGTACCTCTTAGGTCATTCCCTCTCACAAGTTGGGAGGTAGGCCCTCTAAAGGTGTGCTTTGAAATGTAATAATATGTGTGAAACTCAAAATGATTTTCATCACCCAAGATCACCAAAAAGGAACAAGAGGAGAGGATAGAAACCGAGCTTTTCAAACATGGAATACACAACATACACTTCATCACAATGTTCTTCAAGTTCAAAAAAGTGGAAAAAATAAAATTAAAAAAGAAAAGTTAAACAAAATTTAGAAGTGTGTACAGTAGAGAAATGTTTCTTTTTATGTTCACCAATTTGAAATTTTATGGATTTTAGACAAGAATATCACAGTGTGCAAAATAGGAATTTGATTTGTTCATTTATAATTGCCAACCAAAGTCTTCATCTAAACCTTGCCTTAACAGTCAAAAAAATAAATTGTGCATTCATCAACAAAATAAAAGTTCTTTGGTCAACAAAAATTGAACATGTTTTTAGAGCACCAAAATCAAAATGTTTGTTTGTGGGGTTCCTTTTAAGCACCAATTGAAAGAATTTTTTATTCTAGAAAACATTGAGAAATTAATTTTAGCACACCAGTTGAAATGTTCATTTGTGGGTTCTTTTTAAGCACCAAATTAAAATTTTCTAACTTATGAAAGATTTGAAATTTTAAAATTCTTCGACCGTTTGTCTTCCTTGCAGACAAGAATATCATAGTGTACAAAATAGGAATTTGATTTGTTCATTTTTAATCACCAACCAAATTTTTCATCTAAACCTTGTCTTAACAGTCAAAAAAATAAATTGTACATTCATCAACAAAATAAAAGTTCTTTGGTCAACAAAAATTGAACATGTTTTTAGAGCAACAAAATCAAAATGTTTGTTTGTGGGGTTCATTTTAAGCACCAACTGAAAGCATTTTTTATCGTAGAAAGCTTTGAGAAATTTATTTTAGAGCACCAATTGAAATGTTCATTTGTGGGGATCTTTTTAAGCACCAAATTAAAAATTTCTAACTTATGAAAGATTTGAAAATTTAAAATTCTTTGACCATTTGTCTTCCTTGTAGTAAATGCATTAATTTTTTTTGGATAAACACTAGTTATGCTTTTGCAAATCCTACATAAGAAAACATTGGAACCTATCAAACATTCAAATCAATTACTCATTAGTGTTAGAAATCAAAAATAAACATTCAACTTTCAGACAAAAATTGACAAAGAAAAAGTGAAAAAAAAGAGTCAAAAGTGGCCTTTGTTAGAAAGCAAAAGAATAGGAAAATGTCAAAAGTGGCCTCTATCAGAAAGAAAAAGCATAGGAAAACCTAAAAACAGCCTCTATCAGAAAGTAAAAGTGCAAGAAAATGTCAAAAGTGGCCCTATTAGAAAGAAGAAGTGTAGGAAAATGTCAAAAGTGCCAAAAAACATGCCAAGTGCACTAAAACTGTGAAGTCAAGTGTGAAAATTTTCTAGAATATGTGTGTGATGATTTCTCCAATGTTATTTTAGAACTTGCAACTTCAAATTTAGCTCAACCATAGGTCATAATTAGTAAGTAACTTCTAAGAATCAAAGTTCTTATACATCACTTCGGAGTATGTTTTTGATAAAAGGGGTGGATTTTACAAACACTGGTTCTTAGTCATGTTTTGAGATCACTTGTGTCTATACATGCGATGATTCACTCAATTAAGAGTCCCTCTATCCCTTTCAGGTTTGTACATATCACATGGATACTAGGGGAGACATTCATCGATATAGAGCATCCGGACTAGGTGGGTGATGAACTTTCCTCACACCCACAATAATTTATAGTGGACCAAAACAAAGAACTACTTAGGTCATTCCCTCTCACAAGTTCGGAGGCAGGACCTCCAAAGGTATGCTTTGAAATGTAAATGCATGTGTGAAACTCAAAATGCTTTTCGTCACCCAAGATCACCAAAAAGGAACAAGGCGAGAGGATAGACACCTAGTTTTCCAAACACGAAATACATTACATACACTTCATCGCAATGTTCTTTAAGTTCAAAAAAGTGGAAAAATAAATAAATAAATAAATAAGTTAAATGAAATTTAGAAGTGTCTACACGAGAGCAACGCTTCTTTTTATATTCACCAAATTGAAATGTTATGGATTACAGACAAGAATATCATAGTGTGCAAAATAGGAATTTGATTTGTTTATTTTTAATCACCAACCAATGTGTTCATTCTAAACCTTGTCTTAATGGTCTAAAAAATAAATTGTGCATTCATCAACAAAATAAAAGCACTTTGGTCAACAAAAATTGAAAATGTTTTTAGAGCACCAAAATCTAAAGATTTGTTTGTGGGGTTCTTTTTCAGCACCAAATGAAAGAATTTTTTATTCTAGAAAGCTTTGAGAAATTGATTTTAGAGCACCAATTGAAGTTTTAGTTTTTGGGGTTCTTTTTAAGCACCAAATTAAAATTTTCTAACTTATGAAAGCTTTTTAAATTTAAAATTCTTCGACCATTCATCTTCCCTGCAGTAAATGCGTTAATTTTTTTGGATAAAAGTTAGTTATACTTCTGAAAATATTTCATAAACAAACATTATCACCTATCAAACATTCAAATCAAGTAATCGTTAGCACTAGAAACCAAAAGTTAACATTCAACTTTCAGACAAAACTTGATAGAGAAAAAGTGAAAAAACAAAATTCAATAGTGACCTCTATCAGAAAGCAAACGCATAGGAAAATGTCAAAAGTGACCTCTGTTAGAAAGAAGAAGTGTAGGAAAACATCAAAAGTGGCCTCTTTCATAAAGTAGAAGCACAGGAAAATGTCAAAAGCACAAGAAAACATGCCAAGTGTGCTAAAACCATGAAGTCAAGTGTGAAAATTTTTTGGAAGCTGTGTGTGAATATTTCTCCAGTGTTCTTCTAGAACTTGCAATTTCAAATTTAGCTCAAAAAATTATTAGTGCTAAGGACCTATTGGCGTTTTTTTAAAATGCAACCCAGCTAGGATTTTTAATTCTCTAAGAGGTATCCAATCTCTATATTGAAGAACAACAAAGACTAGTGGCCAACTGATAGGAAATGGAATGGATACACATTTCCCCTGCACTTCAGGCTCTATAAGACCTAGGGGGTAACCCTTCAGTAATATCAAACAATCTAGATACACAAGTAATAGGATATTGCTTAACATATTATGTTCTCACATAAATATGTTGAGAATCCTAAAATATCACTTAACATTGGAAAGATATTGAATGAATTTCATCAATCAGCATGGAGAACATGACAGATACAACTCAGCAAAATAGATTTGAAATGGTTTTTGATTTAGAGAGTTGGGACCAAATTGAAAATAGCAGAAACATGATAATGGACCAGTGCCATAAGGATGGGCTATGGATTCATATAACTAGCATTCCTCTTTTAGTGTTGAACATGCTCTGAAGGTCTTGCAAATGTTGTCACATTATGACAACCAGACCACTGAAGCTTTCTTTGATAATTCTTCTTACGAATCCACCTGAAACATAACACTCCTGTCACATTTGTCAAAGCAATTACACTATCCCTGAACAATAGGCAATAATAAAAGCAGCTTGTGCTTTTATTGAAGCAATTACACCATTCATAGAACAGAAGGCAACAACAGATGTAACTCAAATATAGAAAATGTGCATGAATAGATTTAGACAATCTTATTATTGAATCCAAAATAGCATTACAATTCAGCCATGGAGACAATTATCAGCTAAAATAAACATAACAGAACAATTAAGAACATACACTTAAAATGACTAACAGTCATATTACCCCCTAGCTTTACAATCTACCCATAGCTTCTACCTGACTTGAAGAGCTTTCAGAAATTGGAACCCTGTACAATGAGAAGAGACGAGAAGAAATAGACGAATGAAGGTAGCCCTAGAACTGATCTGGAGATGCCATCTGGAAGCTCCATTCCCGTTGATCAATCAATTAGAAAAATATCTTCTCCATTTCCTTGTAACAAACTTCAATCTATTTTCAAAACAGCATGTTATCAATTTGTTCTTCAATAGAAAAATGCCCAAGTGTCCATTCCCACTCATTACTTGCAGCTGAAAGAAAACTCCATTCTCATGCACATCTACATTTGTTTTCTGTTTTTGCTCTTCATTTGATGCAATTTTAATTTCTAGCACATACTTTCCAATAAAATTCACTTTATACAAAGTCTCACAACTCTCCCAGCAAATAAAATATTTTGCAAAGTAAATACTTACTCACTTTATAAATTTATCCCCATCTTGCATTTTACAATAAAATATGACTGACAAATAAACAATTTATCCGTGCCTCATTTAAATATTTCATATTTGAAATATTTTATACTTTACCCACTCGGGTGAATTATTTTACCACTTAATGCTTGATCATTTTACAAAAATAGTGGGCCCACCTTTGTTTTTAAATCTCCAACCATATATCTTTTTGAAAAAATTTAACAAAAAGCTCCTCCCCCGTGTGCATTCTCGCACACCTCGTGAGCTTTTGGCAACAGCATAAATATTCTCGCGAGGTCCATGAGCAAGGGTCTAAAATGCCCTAATTCATTTATGCGAGCTCCCGAGCTCTGAATTATGGAGACCTCCTTCACTGGTTGTGGGTTCCTATTGGTCCCATGGTCTTCTCCTCCTCCTGCAGCTGCCAATCGCAATAATGTAACAAATACAAGTTCATGATCAAAGAAAACATTTCAATTCCATAACCATGCGAAGCATGTCGGGTCCCTTGTGGACCCGACTAAAAGAAATTCATTTTCAAACAATTTTTTCCCTCAAATTGCTCAACGCTGCTTTTGAGTGTTTCTAAAGTTGACAAAATGAACTGGGTTGCCATAAAAGTCTACTTTCTGTCAATTTTGGAAAATAGGCAAAACTAACCCAGTGGGCTAAGGAATCAATCTGGGAAACTAGTCAAACAACCTCCGGGAAATATCAAAACTTGCAAACATTTAGACATTTTTCCCCAAAGTCTAGTGAAAAATATGGCTCAGAGAAATAGATCATGAGGAACCGGATATTAATCAGCAAAGTTGATCAGTCAGGCTTTTCTGAAACAACATTGTTCTGAACCAACACAAACTGACTCAACTGCTAATTTGCAATAATAGTAAATCAACCCTTGACGAGCTGCCAATAGACATGCAAATTCATTGAGGTACCTTGAGCACATGTGTAAAAGGAATTTGCTTGAAACAGCACTGATCAAAATTTATTGACGGTCGAAGTTGGCCATTCAGAAAGGATGTCAGGAATGCAGCTATAAAACAGAACAAACTGCATTTGGTTTCGATCTACTAAAAATAGCAAATCAGATCATGAGGCTCTGCAAATTGACACCCAAGATCATATTGATATGGGGAATATGGAACATCACTCATTTTGACATGACAGTGAACTGGTAGCAAAAACCAAGCTCAAACAGGAAGTTGTTTTGCAAACTGACAATCTGCAAACAGTAGATAGTGCAAAACCTTCCAGCTTCACTTTTTGAAACTCTGTCAAAACTTATCGTGGGAAGCTAAAATTTGACATGCCTACTCACATAGGTCAAATAAATATGTTTGCAATTGGGTTTTGCATGAAAATCAACAGGCTTTAAATTACAAGCCTCCAAAGTAGGTTAGTCAGGATAAATTCTTCAGGTGCACTCCTGAAAGTGCAGAAGCAAAAATTTGAAATAGGCATCTCAAATTTGCAAAATTTGAGAGTGCCATCAGGACCGTGGTCCCACCAAGCATGCCATAATGTATATCGATGAAATTGATGGAGTCAAATAAGATAAATGCAATGTATTGAAGCTAATATAATTCAAAACAAGAATCAAGAACTATGTCCATTACTCATGAAATGTAACTATAAAATCAAGAACTCAAGAATGAAATTGTCAAAAAGAAATAATAGAGAATTCAAAATGAAATAGCTTTAACATCTTGTGTCAAAGTGTGTTCGCAAAGATGTTGGGTTGTTTGTATCAATGGGAAGCCTCCATTGTGCATGTGAAAGTTTGAATAATGTGTGTGTGTTGATTGAAGATATTTGTGAAGCTTTGTCCAATGTTGATTAAGATCTTGGCATTACTTCATTCTATAAACTGTATTTATTCTCCAATCCTTTTTTGTGAAGAATGAGGTTTTTTATATAGAATTTGTGATTCAGAATGAATGCTTGAGATCACATAGTAGATTATCTTGATCAACATTCAAAATATGCTGAGAGGATTTAGATGGGCATAATCTACAGAAATTGATTATGTAATTAGTGTGATTGAATAAATAGATTGAATAATCTATGGAATTGAAGAATAGATTGAATAATCTATGGAATTGAAGAATAGATTGATCTATCAAGAGATAGATTGATCTGTCAGGAAATAGATTGATCTGTTAACAAATAGATTGATCAATTGGCTAATCAGAGTGAGCAATTCGTGTCTCATAATTTTCCCAATCATGAAATTGGTTGAGAATAATTAATTAATTGATTTAATTAATTAATTCTTTTTGGAGTTGAATGTGCAAATCAAGTTTGACTATTACAAATAAAGTTTCATTTATTTGATTTAATTTTTGATGATGTTTTCAATAATTAAATTTGATTACTCAAATTTGGATGGAAGGTGATTTCATTAAACTATTATATTTTAATAATTTAATTGAGTTGGGGGAATTAAGTGAATTAGCAACAATTAAATAATTGGTATTATTTAATTAATCAGGAGGAATAAAGTTAGATTAGGATTTTAGTAAATAAATAAAATTTATTTAATCAGTCAAAAATGATGAAAAATTGAATTAATTAAATAATGCCATATTATTCAATTAATAGCAGAAATTAGGGTTTCAAGATTTTATTAAATAAATGAAATTTATTTAATTAGTCAAAAATGATGAAAAAGTGAATTAATTAAATAATGTCGTATTATTCAATTAATAGAGGAAATTAGAGTTTTTGATGCTTTTGATGTGAAGTACAGTGATATTCGATGATAATGATGTCGATGATGTGAAGATTTCATTTAAGGTGTGTGATACATGTTAGGTCAATTTTACATGTCTACACTACCCAAAAGAAAGAAAGGCTCACTGGCATAATATAAAAGAAGATAGAGAAGAGTGTTACAATGAGAAATACATCTCAAAGCAATAGAGAAATCCACCACATCACCAAAACCTTCATAGTCTTTCTAAAGAATTGTAGACACCTTTTTCTCACTACATTCAATAATCTAACACATTAAAGGTTACACTTGAATTCTTAAATCTATACTCTACATGTTTGCAATTTGCATCACTCATATCATACTCATCTCTATCTTTTATTCCTCAAAAACTCAACTCATATTTATACCATCTTCAACCTTGAAAACATTCTCCAAGGCTAGCTATGCACCTCAACCATACAAATTCAAATAAGGTTGGCACAAAAACATCCCCAAAGTAGAAAGGAATGAAGGCAAGCCAAAACACACCTTAAACAAGACATAAATTCACTCATACATGCCATTCGATGCTTACACAAAAATCAAAGCATCTTCACAATTAGTGTAACACCTAAGGTCAGTCAAACCTATGTTAACACCATTAAAACTTAAGTATACACTTCCTCAAATACAAAGATGACTCATAGACACCACATAACACTTGAATACAATAAAAAATATTCCACAAACACCTTGTAAATCAATAAATCCCTTCACAACAATTGTCAATTGAAGAATGTACATCCCCAATACACTCAAATAAATTTGTCATACACTACAACTCAAGAAAATGACTTCCAAAGAACCAAACCATGAAAAAATTCATCTAAAGATAGATGCACACACTATCAACACTCTTCTAGATTTGCAAGACTTGAAACCACTCTATAGAAAAATTCAAAAAAGAACATTTCTCCTAGACACCTTTGCAATACACAATTTACACATTGGTGAATAGACCTTACTTTGTACAATGATCTAGCACAACAAATTTTGAATTCAACACATTTGAACACCTCTAATTAACATATATGAACTATATAAGTAGATCTTCAACCCAAAACAAATGTGGAGCCAAACCAAAACACTACTTTGCATCATAGAACACCAATGTAACACACTGTTTCATTTTTTCATTCAATTTTCTCAAAAGTACTTGGAAACCAAGCACCAAAAACATATCATCAACATCTTTATTCATTCCTCATCATTATCAATCCAATTGCAACATAGTAACTCAACCATACATCCATATCCAAAATCTTATCAAAGAAACACTAGAGGCTAACACCAGTGACTTACTAATGACAACATAATGTATCTAATCAAAGCATCAACAACTCAATACCAAATCCTAACACTTGAAAAAATACTCTCACATATATTGACATCAATGACAACCAAATATTTTTTTAATCAATGACAACACCAATATTTTCATACTTATAACAAGAGCTACTTATTTTTTAAAATTTATACATGCATAAAATTGACTACGCTAGTAAGCTAAGCTTAAGGGTTTGTAATTGAACGTTGCAGGAGGCTTGAGTGAGGAAAATAAACATGGGTGATATGTAAAATATATCAATGCAAAAATAAAAAAGTGGAAAGCATTTTCCCTAGGCTTTAGGGTTTTTACATAACCCTAATGCATTTTTTCTTGCACCCTTACAAACATGACAACCTGACAATTTTTTGCACTTTTTCAAATAGAGACCAAAAGAGGGGATCAGAAAGTGGAAAAATTTCTAGAAATGTATACAAGATTATTTCCTACTAATCATATGATCCATGGACCATATTAGTCCATTAAACATAGTCATCAAGGAAACTACAACAACTAGCTTTTCATAGAAAAATGAAATATGTTCAGGCTTGCACTTGGAGGAGAAACAGAACACCTAGATCATACATTCCCTTAAGGCGAATGTAGGGTGTGTAGAAACACTTATTAAAAAATAAAAAACTAAACTAAATGTTCATGAACTCTCAAAACCCCTTAAAGATAAGTTTTGAGGTGAATTCTATTAACTAGAATTGGAAGAACCTCACCATCCATTTTCAAAATATGGAATGCATTGGACTACTTAAAACTAGTGATGGCATATATAAAACTCCAAAATGAAATCAAATATGGTATGGTTTCTATATTTGGCTCTATTTTCATCCCATTTTAGCACCAAGTATCCTTCTTGGAACACTCTATGGACAACCTTCTTGACAAAATTTATCTTGACCCATGCTTGGTGAGTCTCAAGGATTTACATAGCCTTGTTCTTAGTCTCTTCTCACTCCATTATCTCATCCAATCTCACCATCATGGAATCCTTCTCTACTAATTCTAGCTAATATGGTAACTTAAGAGAAGGAAACTCTAATCATAATGTTAGCCTTTCCTCCCTTCCATAAACCATAATGAATGGAAATTTTTAATAAATCTCTTGAGAGTGCTCCTATCATCCTAAAGTGCTTTCATTAGCTTGCTATACCTAGATCTCTGATTATTCTAAATAATACTATTAATTATCCTAATGAGGATTTTATTTGAAGACTCAACCATTCCATTACCTTCAGAGTAATAATTTTATGAAGTTTTCAAATAGATAGAATGCCTAACTACCAAATCACTAATTTTTGTACCTACAAAAATCATTGCATTATCAGAGATGATGTTGGAAGGGGCATCAAACTTGGTCAAAATCCCATCAATTAATTCCAAACTAAGGCCTCAGTAACATCCTTTAATGCAATTTCTTCTATCCATCTAGTGAAGTAGTCTATGGTTGCTAAAATCCATTTATGACGAGTGTTGGATGGTGGATTTATGATACCAATAAAATATAACCCCCACTATGTAAATGTTTGGTTTGCCTAAATGGGATGAAAAGGAAGCGAAAGTAACCTTTGATTTATTGAGAAGAAAGCATAAATCTTGTAATTTCCCACCCATTTATGAGCATCATTAAATAAGGTTGGTAAATAATATCCAACCCTCATAATTTTAGTAGAAATGGTCCTTGTAAAAAATGGCCACCTAAAGGGCCATCATGGAATTATTTAAATAATCTACTAACCTAATATTTTCCAATACACCTCAAAAACACTCCATTAGGGTATTTTATAAAAACTATGTCATCCACTAAGACATAGGGGATGGATTACGATATGAATTGTCTTCTTTTGGTCTTATTTAGACCCAAAGGATAGGTACCTTCTTGTAAAAATATAGTCATATCATTCAACCAACTATTCTAAGTGTCAATTTTGAGTATTTGGATCTCCTATAGCATAAGGGAACCCTCTATACAAGTCTCCATAACCTTAGTGACCCATCTGATGAGCCATACAATTGACTAGTTCCCTGCTACATTTTCATACTTTTATCTTTATTTTCTATTAAACTTTGTGACACTAATATACCTTTTATATACTTTAAGTAGTTTAAAGCATTTTAATTTGAAACATATTATATTAATATGTATATGTATGAGTTATGAATGTTCATGAATTTATTAGGATTTTATATTTAATTATGGTATTTAATAATGGAAATTCCTTAAAAAATAAAGACTAATATTTGCAATAATGAAATCTGTCAACTTGCAGCAACATGCTTCTCAACCTATAGCATAAGCATTATAATTTGATGCAAAGGATTCAATCTACTAAAATGCAACCACTTTTAGAGAAATATGGAGGTGGGAATTTAAGAAATAGATCATCAATCATTGAGCATTACTTTTATCTTTAACTAAGACAAGAAAGAGAAGAAGTTTGTTCCTAATAGGACTATTGGCATATTATTTTCGTTGATGTCAAAAGGTGTGGATTAGGTGTTGGAAATGTGTAATTCATTCATGGTGTAGAGAGCATATCTTACAAATTGTTGCACAAGTTGATCAAAATGGTGAAATGCCAAGTTTACAGTTAGAGTGTTCAAGTAATGCTCTATTTTGTTATTGACTTGTTATTACTAGTTGCAGGTCATTTAAGTCATCACTTATGTCTTTGAAATCATAGGGGAACTAACCCCCTTTTCCTACCATTTAAAGGATACATTCAATGACTATTGAAGTTAATTTAAGTCTTCAAAGATACAGTAAGTGAAGTCTCCTTGATTTATCAAAGTCCCTTTTGTGAAGGCTACCAAAGGATGTGTATTTGATTGGAGCAATAACACTATATCAAGAAAAGAGGTTTAAATGTCCCCTCGATATTCTAATGGCTTTTCATTGGTGAAATGAATGTACATTGAAGTGACTCTATAATGAGTCCCTTCGACACAATGAAAAGGTGGTAGATTTGGCGGTGTTGTAGAAAATAGTTGGAGCTATGTGGTTGATTGACATGTCATGGCTTGCATAGAAAAAGACCACATGTGGTCAATGGGGACCACCCCCTTAGTGCTACTTGGTTCATCAAATGGACTAGTGGATATTAGTAAGAATTTCTAAGGTGTCTCATCAACATTCTGATAAGAGCCTAATCATAGTGACTAGTGATTTTCAAAGAGACCTTATGCTTGGTCCCTTCAACATCTTGATGTGGACCCATCAGATTGAAAGGTGAATCTTGAAAGGAACTATTTGGATGTACCTTCAACACAGTAATGCATGATCACTTCATGGGACCTAACTATGAAGTGACAGATAAATGGTGAAGTGTAATGACAAGTGGCGAAAAGTGATTGATCAATAGGAAATTCACAACCTTATTATGAATTGTGTGGCAACAATGTGGACATGCTAAATGAAGGAAGCTTATCATAGAGAAAGAAAGAGTTTGGAGTGAGTAATTTACAAGTCCCTTTGATGTAATGAGGAAAAATGATCATAAAGTTATGAGATCAACAATTGATATTCAAAGGGGAATAATTTGGCGGTGATGTCTTAATGTTCTCAAGATGAATAGAGAACCATGGATCATGGTGTGTAGTGACAATATCAATGGTCAAAATTTGAAGGTGGTGGTTTCAAATGGTTAAGTCCATGTAGTTGTTTCTAACTAGCAGCCAACCAAAATAATGAAATTAATTGGTATACCTACTCTAACAATTTACTTAATTGGTGATTTGAGTTGCAGAACAGCAACACAAAGTGCTAAGTGAACAAAGATTGGGTTTAAATCTAATGAATAGAGGAATACATTAAATTAATATCCAATTTAGGGATATTGTTAATCTTAGAAGATATTTTGAGATAGAAATTAATGTGATTATGACTCAAACCAGTGAATGCTTCCTAAAGAAGAAAGAATAATAAACCCTAAAAGAAATATTAAGTTGCATTGGTCAGAGGTACACGACTCAAGAAATTATCTATAGGTTTGCAAGGAAAATCTAGATAGTGTGGATGTTTTCAAGGTGAAGTGTAATCGGTGAGTATAGGAGAGAAGTATGGAGAAAGATGGGTTAGTGTGAGGTAAAGTGCAAATAATGTTGTTGCATAAAAGAATGCACTATGCCTGAATAACCTAAATCAAATAAAAATTAGGAATTCACCTCTAAACTTGCATCCAAGGTAAACCCCTTGATTATATTGGTACTTTTTGTTTGGGTTCCACTCATTCAAACTAGTGTATTATAGAATACGGAATGTGTTGCTGAGAAAATAGTAGATCTAGATAACCGGGGAGAAGAAAAGGAAGTGAATACAAAGGGGATAAGGAGGTGCAAAGTAGAGGAAGAGCTATAGAGTGTGAAATCTACATGCATGTGCAATTTCAAATAAGTTTCAACATAGAATTATCATCAAAATTGTAATATCCTACATTATAAATCTGATTGGTGGATGCTATCAGATATTTGGGTAGATGCTCAAACTAGGGAGTGGGTACTTCCTTGGAGTGGATGCTCCTAAAACTATGGGATTAGTATCTCCATAGGGTTGGTTCCCTTAAATAATTGTAACAAACTTTATTGTGAGGTTGTATTAGGATAGGAGATCCTAGCAACATTTATCATCATAGATTTTACCAACCTTGGGTTTTCCATGTACATTTGGTGTTATGTGATGAACGCATGTGTTCTCTCTCATGTTTTTTCTTACTAAGTTTATTTTTTCACATTAAGAATTCAAATAGTTATTTTGCACTAAGTGTTGAGAAGTAAAAATTTCAATATCTACTAATTCACCCCCCTCTCAGTAGATCACTATGTTACAACAATTGGTATTAGAGAAAGGTTCCCTATGTGAAACTTAATTAGCTTGGGTAGATTTTGGTAGTGTGAACACAATGAACAATCAAGAAGGTTCAAGAAAGTTACATTGGTTTGATGGAATAAACTATATTGAGTGGAGTTCATTGATGAAAGGATATTTGGGATCTATAAGACTTGATGTCTGGATTTTAGTCAAAAGACAAATACACTCTCCCTACTACTCTTCCCAATATGATGCAAGAAAGAAGGATTATGATAACAATGAAAAATATTGGTTTTCCATTATGAACAACTTGTCTGATTTTGTGTATGGCAAGTTGATGCACTGTCAAATTACATATGATGTCTGGGAAAAATTAAAAAACATCTATGAAGGTGATAGAAAGGTGAAGCTAGAAAATATTCAAGTGATGAGAGAAAAATTTGAAGGCTTAAAGATGTCTGAAGAGGAAAATATTTTAGACTACCTTCTAAGATTTCACGATGTAGTAAACTCTATTAGAGGATTTCTAGAAGTAAAAGAAGATGTCGATGTGGTGAAAGTGTTGAGGTCGATGACAAATAGATATGATCTTAAGATCTCTACAATTGAAAAAGGAAGAGAAATGTAAAAGCTCACTCTTGATGAGCTGCATGGCATATTTATTGTGCATGAGATGAGAATAGGAGATCTTGAGCCATCTTGAAGAGAAGTTGTATTCAAGGTTGTAAAAGGGGAAAAGGATGATGCAGATAAGAAAGATAAAAAATTTTCCACTACATCAGACCATGAAGATGTTGGTGAGGAAGAATAAAACTTCATAAGAACACTACAGAGAGGATCTAACAAGTATTCTATAGACAATTTTTCGCAAGCCAGAGGATCATAATCGAAGATCCTCTCTAATGCTACCATTCCCTTAGGAATGTTGTTGGATTTTTAGGTTCATTAATCCTTTTGTATCACAATTTTTTGGATCCAAATCTCCCTAATCTCGGTTAGATTCATCGATGATTTTCCCTTCAAATATATTTGAACTTACGAGGAAAGAAAGGATATGTTGGTCATCATCAAAAACAGGGAAATTTCAGACGTTTTCAGGGATAACATGAATGGAGACTAATTCGAAAGAGAATATTTTTAATTTGGAATCCTGTATGGGCTCCAAAATACTGGTAGCAACATCTAGTGCATCCATGATCTAGTTATCTTCTCTAGGAATCAATTTGATTCCAAAAACATTGAAATCCTCTATTAGATTCCACACCCTGTTCCTATATGCAGCTAACCTCTTATTATGACATGTATATTGACTACAAACTTTCTTAATGATTACCTCAAAATATCCCATGACTATCAAAGCTTTAATTTTATTTTAATGCACAAACATCAGTCCTCTGGAAAGTGCTTCATATTCTACAACGTTGTTAGTGCAACCAAACTGCAACTTGTAAGAAGCAAAATAGTTTTTCCCTTTCGAGTTAGTTAGTTCAACTCCATCCCACTCCATATTTAGACTTGGGACCATCAAATTTAAGGGTCCAAAGTTGGTTTAGGGCTGGGGTCTCCTTCTTTGGGTGAGTTATAGGTGTTTTCTTGTGAGGAATAAGTGGAGGCTTAGATTGGTTCAGTACATCTAAATTGGAAGGATTTTGTAACTGGTATTTGTCAAGTAGTTCACTCAAATTCAAAAGTTGTGCAGAAACTATTTCCCGCACCTCACCTTGATCACAACTTCTACAATTGCTTATCTTTTCAATAAATCCATTGGGAATTGGGAGGTTAGCAAGGGTGGGTGTGTTGAACAACTTCTGAGATTTCTCAGTATCATTCTATAAATTAGACAATAAGACCCGATTATGTCTAGCTTGGGGAGTGACTTCATCCTGGGTATGATTGTTCCTTGTCAAAATAGTTGCATCCCTAGCCTCAAATGGGAATTGATTCGAGGATTTTTTGTGGTAGTGTTCAAAAGTGTCTTCTGACTGATAGACATGATTGAGAATATCTATGTAGGGTTGACATATCAACTCAGAATGGATCTGGTAATGGACCCTACACCAATTCAGGAGTAACAAACTCCATAAATCAACCTCATCTCCTAGAACCAACCTATCTTGTTGTAATTTTCTTATTAAAACTTTTTGGTTGATAGTGGTGATAGGATCACTATGTTCCAAAGGTTGTGTGTGTGTAAGGTTAATCATCGAGAAGGTCATAATTTCTTATTATCTCCTATACACTCCTATCTCAATTTCAAAATACCTTACCTCGTAAGGATATTCATATTCCATGATAGTATATTTTAGATGAGGTTCACTTTCATTCCTAATCTTAGTTGCTACCCCTTTCCATTGGAGCCACATGTGTGAGAAATATAAGGAAAGATAACCTCCAATACTTTTCATCAAATTTGGGTTGAGCAACATGCCATATGTTTCAAGGATATCAGCCACCTGAATATCTATATATGTTTGGATCCACAGGTTTGATCCAATCTACACATGTACATTCTTTAGTTCACCAATGATGTTAAACTCAATTTTATCTAATTGTATCACTTTCTTATGAGTCTAAACCAGACTTATACCTAAATTTTTGCAAATAGAGAATGGAATAACATTACTTGAGGCTTTGTAATCTAAAATTAAGTTGTGTAGATTCTTTCCAAAAATTCTTAGGCTCAAAAGAAATAGGGGTGTCCATGTCTTACCTCTATATAGGGTTGTGTTCATATCAATGGTTGGAATCGCCTTATTATTTACTTTTGACCTATCTACCTCCTCCAAGGATTTCAATACGATGTTGTGTTGACTAGGGCACCACTTTAGAATGTCAAAAAATGACAAAGAAGTCTTTTGTTTCTACATTTCTGAAATCAAATCAAATTCTATGTCATTATTCATCTGAAACTTAGGGATAAAAGGAGAGTTGCCTTTGTTCTGCAAATTTGGATGGGCCTTTCAATGGAGGTAGATTATTTCTAGGATTCTAGTTGGGGAAAACCATAGTGTTGGGATGGGCGAATGTGGAAAATGGCCCCTTGTTCTAATTCCTTATCAAATGGCCTCCCTTGGTTTGAAAATCCTAAGCATCGTAGGTATCTTCCTCTAGTTTATTCACTCCCTGCATCGGAAACTGATATTTTTCGTCAATGGTTTTAAAATCCATAGTTGTATCAATTGACCCACTACCTTTGTTAGGATTCCCTTGTGGTGGTCGGGAGTCATCTTGTGAATTTGAGGTAGTGCCATGTAGCCTGCACCAGTTCATCATGAAATTCAAATCGGCAACATTGGCAGTGTGTGACTTATATTCATTGGACTGATAATTGTGGGGAACTCCCCCATTGTTTGATCTAGTATTCCATTGCCTATTATTATTTGGTCTTTGATTATATCCCCTATTTTTGTTTTGATAATTTTGATTGGGGAAGTTTTGACCTTGAAAATTCCTCTAGTTTTGATTATCATTTTGATTGGAATAGTTGGTTTGATTGGAAAACCCTCCTTGATTCTGATTTTGGTTTTGAAGGGGTTAAGTTTAAGTTGATCCATCTCATTAGTCACCTGAGATAAGATGTTTTTCAAAGTTTCAAACTCTATGGTCAGATGAGTAGTGTGTTCACTTTCTGTAGGATTTACAATTGATGAGTGGGTCATAGGGTTAGATCCCCTAGTAAGATTATGTGGATTCTAATCCTGCTGGGAGGAATCCAGAGTCCCCCCATTAACCCATGGTTGTGAGGACAAAGATTGTAACTCTACTAAAGGTCTATAAGTAGAGTGGGAAATCCCTAGGACTGTATTGAATAGTGGGGTTGGATTAGGCATCAGAGGATATCCTGAGGAAAAACTCCTTCGAGGCCACTTGATTGTTAACTAGTCTATTGTAATTTGATAGCAAGGTGTTACACCTTGGACAGTGAATCGATATCTTCTGCAAGGTATGTTCTTTGAAAAATAAACCAATCAATGGGTCTATGGCCTTCAGGTATGATCTGATGACTATATTCTTAGCCACCAGATAAGGATCTTTCAACCATTTGTACATCCTTTGGAAATGAGTGTTAAAGAGCCGCAACAACTCATGTGGTTCCTTCCTAATTGTGGAAAACTAGTGATATAAGATTATAGGGTCTACATAGACCTAAAATTGATTAATAAAAGCATCTTCAATTTTTTTCCAACTCAAGATGGATCCAATGGGTAGGTTTAAATACCAATTGTAAGCCATATCCCCCAATGAATAGGGGAATAACCTACATGCTACATCATGATGAGCTATCTAAGCCCAAGTGCAAGCATCTTTGAATGCCTATATGTGCTCTTCAACAATTCATGACTCTCCATGAGCGTACCTAGGATAGAATTTCTTCGGATTCTTAGGCATTTCATGAATGCTGCCAGGAATGGTTCCTAGTGGTGATAGATTATTTAAAAATAATTCCAAGGTGGCAGTGGATTTGGTTGCACCATTTGTGCGATTGGTGGAAATCAAGGTGGAGTGGTTGGTGGTGTTAGAGTCCTATGAGTTCTGGGTCTAACAAGAACTTGAAGTTCAAGAAATGGGTCAGGGTTTACAACAAATCTGAGAACTCTTTCAAACCTGTCTAGTGAAAAGGACTCGATTCTCTCTAGTTTGTTCCTTTGGGCCCTCCTTCTAGCACTAGTTTTGTTGATGGTCAATGTAACACACCAACGTTAAAATAGAATATTTCTACTCTGTTTCTCCTAAAAAAGATAAATAATATAAACCATCTATCTTCCAAGGCCTTTGTAGTTGGTTTCCAACTATTTTATCATCATTCAATGGCATATGCAACTGGAATGTTCAAGGGTCCTATTGGTGAAATAATACAAAATGAATAGTATGAACTAATCTAACATTTTTGGGGGGGTCGTAAATAAATGGAAAAACATAGAATAGGGTTTAGGACAACAAAACATGAACACATACTTCTTTAAATTCAAACATGTGACTTAGCAATGATCATTCTTTAACCAAATAAAACCATAGAATAATAGAATCTACCAAATTATCCATACCATTGCATTCATTCATAGCGCAAATTTTAAAGCATACAACCATTCACCATCATTTTTTTTAAACTTTCTTTTTAAACAACAAAATATCATAAGCTCAACAACAAAATATCATAAGCTCATCACCAAAATTAACAAATCAACAAAGATAAAGAAACATCATCCATAAATAATTCAATAAAATGGTTTTAGATTCAAAATCTTCTATTGATTTTCATCAAATAAGATACCTTTATGCATAGAAAATCTCACTGGCATACAAATAACCATTGTTCATTGACATTATAGTTAAACTAACAAATTTTTTGAAAATAGCATAAATTACATTAAAACTGTAAAAAAGAGTATTTCTGAGTATCTTTACCTAAAAATCTATAAGAAAAGTAAACTATCCAAATCTCTCATTCAGGTAGCTAATCTCCCTTCAATTAGCTAACCTTTACAATGAGGAGAGAATTTTTTAATATAGACAAATTTTGCATTTATTCCTCCTATCAAAAATCAAGAACCAAAATCTAGGGCCTAGATCCACAATTATAGGAATGCCCAGTTAACTCCAAATATCTATCTTTGTTGAAGTTACTAGAGCTAAAAAGGTGCACCGTCGATCTCTTCAATCAAAATATGAACTGCAAGTCACAATTCAGTCCTTTATTGATCACCATGTGTTACTCCTGACCTACTCATCCTAGCTCGTAGTCATCCATTCGCTCAAAAACTACACTAAAAATATTGTTGTCAAAAAAATAACTGGACAAATCTCTTCATTTTTCATCCTTGTGAGAAGTTTCATGATACTCATCATAATTAGAAAATAATTTCTTTAAGGTATCATTATTAGGTCCATCGACCCAATCAGCTTTAAATATTGGTTCTCCAAATTTCCTCCTTGTTGTAGCAATAATGTCTCTTAGGTGACAAATATCCATAAATACCCACTGCATTTCCATTACGATATCAAGTAGCCTTTCCATGAGCGTTAGATCAATAGTATCTCCCTATTTCACTAACTCATCAAGTCTCTCCTCCCAAGCATCTTTTATTTTCCGTAGTGACTCGAGTCTCTGCATAGGAAGTTGTAGACATGGAAAATTGACCGACACACTTGATCCTAATTACCAACATCCTTTCATCCTGAATCATGCTCTCAGCTTATCATCACCTTTCATCCATTAATTAAATAAATCGTTATTTATTTAATTAGGTCTTTCTCCTCTATTGATTAAATTAATCAATTTAATTTAATTAACCCTATATCTCTGCTTATTTAAATAATTCATTTTATTTAAATTAAAACTCTAAAGTCTTCTTATTAAACTGAATAAATTAAACCTTATTTAATTTCATCTAACATTATCCCCTTTAGTTAAATAAATCAAAACATTTATTTAATTAAACCCTTCCTCTCAATTCTGATTTAAATCAACTCATAAATTTAAGTCTAAATTGTCACATCTCTTAATTCCTCATTACATTAATTAATCTTTGATTAGTTTAATCTTAAATCATGTCCCATCCTCTAGCTTTTACCACTTGCACATGAAAATAGATTTAATTCATTTATTAAACCTCTATTTTCCCTCAACATGGCATAAAAAGAGAATATTCCATCAAATTGGAATTCAAATCCAAGTGGACTTAGTCCTTCCAACAAGGCATTTATTTCTCCTTACAAGTCCTTTTGCCTTGATCCAAGTGGCCATAACTTCATTTTCTTCCCTTTCCAACAAGTCATTTCACTAATTTCAAATTCCACCTAATATCATTTATTGGCACTTTGATCAAAACTTGCACAACCTTCATCCACTCACATTGTGATAACTGGCATTTGGCCGTTGGTTGAAATTTAGTCCCACATTGCTCAAATCTTGCTCATTCTTCCAATTTGAAATCTATAAATGAGAGGCTCTTCACCTCATTCTTCATCCACCTTTTGAATGCAAAGTTATTATCTTCACATGAGAGAAATTTCATATCATTTCTTGAGCATTTTCCATCACCATAGCTAGCTTATTGTAGTATTTCTCAAGGATTTCATCATTGTTCTTCACCAAAGTGGATCATATCATCAAAGCTTACAAAGGATTTGGGAAAGGGCCAATTTCTACACACAATTGGCACCAACTCCCCCATGGGATTGATAGTTTGTTCATTAAAATAGGATTCATTTACTTTCATTTGTATTGTTCTTCATTTTCTTCCTATGTTAATGTTTCAATATAATTTCATGGGGGATCCTTGTCTTAATTTGCATTTCAATCTAATATTTTGCTTGTTTTCCATTTTTGTGAAGGTCTAGGATTGGGGTTCACATTTTGGCACTAGAAGGAGGGTGAATCTCAAGATTTAATTACATTTTTTCCAGAAATTACATGATTTTTTGCTTTTTTTTGTAGCTCACAGGAAATTGCACCACTCACAGTCTAGCAGTGCCAAACTACACCGCTATCAATCAAGCGACACTATATTGAACCTCTCCTTGATCCCAAACTCCACCGTTGGAGTCTTCCCGCCCAAAAATTCAAATTTCCAAACTCAGCCACAGATTTTTTAAAACTCAAACTACGTCATTGGGATAAATAGCACCGCAATCACACTCTTTGTTCTACTATAGAGTGTCTCTCTCAGAGATCAGTGGTGCTATATAGCACCATTGGAGTTTCTAAACTCCACCACATTTGCTAATTGCACAATTGGGTTACAGTCAAAAATGCAAATTTATTTAATTTTAACATGTGCTTTTTAAAATTTTGGCTTTTTAAACCTCTAACCTATTTGTTGTCTCTATGTTTTCTAGTTTTAATCAATTTTTATAGGTTAGGGCAAGGAGGAAAACAAGGTTGAAGGTGGAAATGTGACATCATCATCATAATAGTGTTCTTCAACACTTTTAGAGAAATCATAATATCTCTTGAAAAGAAATTGTTTACCTTCATGCTCTTAGGAGACACTAAATTTCATTTGGGCCATAAAAAGAACAATACAAATTTTCTTTGAAAGTTTGCAAAAAAAATGCTTAAAAATAACTTTAGAACAACTTACTAGATTTGGTTTAAAGACTAACAATTGAACAAGGCAAATTCCACATTAGATTTGGTGCTATAAAAAGAATTCGCTTTTGCTTTGTGAACTTAAAATGAACAAGTGTTTCTTTGTTTTGTAATTTCCTACTCAAAGTAATATCATCAAAAGGATGTATGCACTTCTCTCGCACCTCACAAAAATCTTGAGAATCAAAAGCCCGTTTGGTGATCTTAAGTTGGGTAAAACAATTACCTCCACATTTCTTTTTGGGATTAAAATTGAACAAAACATCTTGCAAGTATGAGTAAATCTATTGCATGTGTCCTCCCTTTGTTTCTAAATGAAGGTTGATCGAACTACAAATATGTTTGCCTAATTTTGTTTATCTTAGAGGGTCTGCCTTGTGGGAAAAAGTAATTAGCCAAGGGAATGACCTAACTGGTAACACTCTAAAGCCAAGAGTATTTCCAGCCGGGATATAAAAGTGGGTATTGAAACAAAGGTCAGTATCAAATGGTTGGCTCCGACAAGAAGGGAAACAATGGTCTCTCACCACATGGGTCAACTCCTATGAATGGAAAGTCTAAATTAAAACCCTTGTTTAGCAGAGGCCAAATCCTTTACTATTTTGTTGGTGCAAAAGGTCATGCCCTTTGAAGCTGCCCCATGTATACATGTGGTTCTGTAGTAGAGATGAAAAATATTCCATGGGAGTTTCATGGGTATTGATGCTTGGCTGAACTGAGAAGTGTGTGTCATGGAAGGGAGCCAATGTGGTCAAGTATCTAATCATCTGCACTTAATATGTGCAACTTGATTTATCCAAGTGGGAACCCAACAAAATATTGTCTCTTCATCCTAGGGTTGTACATGTTTTTGGAATCAAAAAATACATTGCTTGGGTCTCAAAACATTTGAAAACAAACATTCACAAAGAGATTCAAAATTTCAAACCCTTTGGAGGAAACAAATATACTTTGACAAATCTAAGTGCTCTTGCTTGCCCTTGGGATTATATCCTTAGAGGTTTCTATGTACTTAGGTTTAATCATCATTTGTTTTCACTAAGGTCAACCTAAGAAACAATGCTCTTAAAACTTTGATTTTCACATAATGGACCTTTTGGAATGAAAAGGAATTGAGACATGGAAATTTAGTTTGAAACATTAATCAAGACATTTTTTGTAGTAAAAGGAACTCATTAAGAAAAGATAAACACAATTGAACCCCGCACATGTGTTTCTTCAAATGATTTCCCGTAAAATCAAAATCCGGAAACCAAGGTTCAAAAAACTAAGTCCAAAATCCCATGAAAAGCATTTGTCTATGCTTCTTGAAGTTAGAGAAATATTGGGATATGATTTCTACAAAAAGGCTTCAAAGGACAACCCAAGTTTTTATGAGTTTGATCATCAACATAATCCAACTCTTTTCCAAAGATTTTATTTTCTCACATAGGAAGTATGGCATGTTCTTCAATACTGAGGTCTTATAAGAAAGAGTCCATCTAGGTCAAGTCTAGGATCAAAATCATCACTCTCATCCATCCCTCAATCATCAAAATCAAATATCATCTCACCAACAAACTCTTGAAAACCTTGAAAACATCATCATGCTAAAAATTTAGTCAAAAATCGAAATCACCTTGTTTGACTTAACACACTTAGTCAAATTATCAATCCTCTTCAACAAATTTACCTCTAGGATAACACAACTTCCTAAGGTTAATAAGTTCAAAAATCACTTTTGGCTTAACAAACTTAGTCAAATCACCCTCTTATATGAGTTTACTCTAGGATAACGCAACTTCCTAGGGTTTACAAATTCATCATCATCTTGTTTGGCTTAACACAATTAGTCAAACTATCCTCGAATCAAAATTCAAATAAATTCAAGCCCTAAAATTTTAGCATCTCTCCCAAGTCTCTTCAAGATTTTCATTCATCTACGTCATCCATCTTTTGTTTATCTCATCCCCCATCATCACTTTGATCCTTAAAACTATCCTATTTCTTCTCTTTTTGTGCCTAGGATTAAGATCAAATGATCTCTATTTTATGGTTCAAACAAGATCTCAACAAAAGAAGAACATGGAAATCACTAAAGAAACATCAACTTCCAGTGACCTAAGTCAAACGGCCTCTGAAATAAACCCTGCGGGATTAAGCAATCCTAAAAACAACTCCTCTCTACCATCAAAAAACCCTCAAGAGGAGGTTCATGTAGAGGACATGACCGAGGATGACTTGGGAATGATGCAAAAGGAAATAACCAAAATCATTCAAAATCATAGAATATTCAATGCCATGTTGAAAATTAACCCCTCTCTATACATACAGGCGTTAATGAAAGAAGGGGCCAAAATCCATTCTAACATTGACATGAGTACCAATATGGAAATTCCTCTTGTGAGAATACCCCCAATATCACTCCCAAACATCATTCAAGATATTCCCCAAGTCATATCATCTATCGCTTCAACCCCGCCAGTTTTTAACAAGGGAAGTGTCGTGCTTCGTGAAATCCAAAAGCATCACCTTGTAAACAACAGATAAATAAATACAAGCACTACACCAAATCACTCCATCCCAATAAATCCATTACACCCTTATGTTTTACTTGCATTCCATAATCATATAGATTCATCCTCATTTCATGCAATACCAATCTATCTGCGGGATATGCAAACTTCTCTCCCAATGATTTCACAAGGAGAGGGTGGATTATTTGAGATAGGGGGGATCATTAAACCTTCCTCGTTGGCACTTTTCCAAGGGAATACACCATCATTCCATCCATTACCACTCACATATATATCACCTCTTGGGTTGGGTCTTCCCCCCTACCCAGTGCCAATGTTTCAAACCAAAGCAATCATAGCATCATATCAAACCCTCTCATTTTTCCATCAACATCGCAAATGGCAACCACCCAAGCTACCCCAAAGGTCAACACATCCACCATTCCCAAAATCTCTCAAATCATGCTTTCCCAGGGACCAACCATCTCGATCACACCATCCATAACTCAAATCCCAATCACCAACATGACTGTTTTGATCATCACAATGGTTAACACTGTTCCCAATCCGTTGTCGATTCCACCAAAATTCAACATGATGAACTCATTCATCACCATGATGCAATTAGTTCAAAAAGCCACCCATCAAAGTTTACTTCAACAAAATCAACAAATTGCATAGTTGGTTGCTCAACAAGCACAAACACAATTAGCCACCCAACAAACCACTCAAGCCACACAAGTAGCCCAACAAGCACAAGCTTAAGCCCAACACCAGGCTCAATAGGTGCAAGCACAATACTGCACACAACTACAAGCAATCCATCAACAAGCATACCAACAAGCCCTACAAGATTTTTAGGGAAAAAAACAAGCTAAACAACAAGCTTTGTTGGCACAACAATAGCTAGACCAAAAACAAGCTTTATTGGTACAATAGAAGCTAGACCAACAACAAGCTTTGTTGGTGCAACAACAACTAGACCAACAACAAGCTTTGTGAGAGCAATATTAGCAGGACTAACAAAAATCTTTCTTGGAAAACAAAAATAGGACCAACAACAAACATTTTTGGTACAAATGCAGGCCTATTAGTAGGCCTTTAATGCACAACAAAACTTGCAGAAAACCCCCATCAATACCCCACCTTTCAATCAAACATCGCCAACACCTCAAAACACATTCATCCCACCTCCCGATTAGCAAAATGATGTTACAACATAGATCAAACTGCTCTCGCAGCAAGTGTTGGACCTTCATTCAAGAAAAACAACCAAAACGTTGACCAATTTGTGCCCCTACCTTTTTGATAGGAGTCTTACAATGGTACCATTCCTGAAGGGATTTGAAATCCCTAAATTAGACAAATAAAACGGGATGGGAAACCCTAAGAATCACACCAAGGAGTTTCAAGTGCATTGCATGGAATTTTCATACAATGACACATACCTAATGCGACTTTTTCTTCGGAGCCTAATTGGTCCCGCCATGGAGTGGTTCTCTCATCTACCCACAGGCATAAGAACATTCCAAGAAATTGTGGATGCATTCCTCAAGGACTATGCATTCAACATGGGCATAGATGTTAGCTTGGAGGAACTATCAACACTCAAACAAGGAAAAGGAGAGTCATTCAACTCCTTCTTGCAACGATGGTGATTTAAGGCCAACCAAAGCAAGTGGACCATGCCAAAAGAGCAACAATTTTTCACTATCATAGCTAATTGGATGAAAACTTGGTATTTTACCTAAAAATGCAATGCATCACAACATATGATCAATAGATCCCTAAGGTGCCAAACATCGAAACAGCCCTTACTATGTGAGGGGGCACATCTACATTTCTTTCACAACAGGATAACCGCCTATCCACAAATTATAACGATAAACCTCACACATAGCCAAGGAACAAAAATGTCACAAATAACATAGTGGTAGATGCCAAGGTCGTCATCAGTGCTCCCAAGCAGAACATCCAAACCCATCATCAACCACAGAATGACAACCGCAACAATGAGCAACCCAATATGGTAGCACAACAACAACAACAACAACCACCTCTAAACAATCAAATCAATAATCTGAACAATCAAGGAGGACCACCTCCCTGAAACAAGTATCCCCCCAAGTGGAAGTTCACAGCCCTTAGAGAGCCAATTGAATCTATAATGAAAAAGCTAGTTAAATAGAACCTCATAAAAATCTCCACTTTTGATCAATATGTGGAACCCATTACAAAACCACCATGGTACAATGAAAATATGCTTTGTGATTTTCATAAAATCAAAGGGCATATAACTGCAAATTGCATGAGATTGAAAAACATAATCCAAGACCTTATTGAGGATAAAATCATAAATATTGAGCAACCCGTTGGCAACCAAGATCTCAAAATATACACGAATCCAATGCCCAACCACAATCAGGAAAATAACCAAGGCAATTACCAAGGGAACAATAAAGGGAAACAAAAATAAGGCAATGTGAGCCATGTATACGAAACTGTTGTCGCATCCCTTGATGAATAGGTCACTATGGTAAGTATTAGGGGAGACAACGCTGACTATGGAGTCACCACACATGGTGGTAAGGTCACCATTTTTGGGGCATCACAACCATCTAAGACCCCCACCAAATCAGAAATATATTCCTTATGATCACAATTTCATTGACCAGTTGAAAAGAACCCCTGCAGAGATCTCCATCATGGAGTTGCTAAAGATTTATTCCACCCATAGTAAAATCATTAATGAAGCATTGCCTTCATCCATAGTCTCTTCTAACCTAGATACAAACCAATTTCAATCTATGGTTGGCAACATTACAACTCCTAACCTCCTCACCTTTTCTGATCAATCCTTCCCCGCCCAACTATCTCATAACCGTGCACTCCACCTTGAAATATTCTTCGTAAAAGTAAAGTCAAAAGGGTCTTGGTGGATGGAGGTGCAGGCCTCAATATCTATTCACTAAATCTCATAAATATTCTAGGAATTTCTGAAGATTCCATTCAAAAAGGTTAAGGTTTCACCATAAGGGCTTACAATGACCAAGAAAGAGTGTCTCAGGGCAGTATTCAACTCCCTATTCAAGTAGGGCCAGTTGTTATGGAGACTACCTGTCAGTTCATTGACCTTGACTTACCTTACAATATTCTCCTAGGATGCCCATGGATACAAGGGATGTAATAAATTGCATCAACATTCCACCAATGCGTCAAATTTTCATATCAAAATGAGGAGATCACAATCCCTGGTGATCCTAAACCATTCTCTTATTGCAAGAGCTTGGAATCCAAATACTAGAAAGTTCCTCAAGTCCCGAAGAACGATGAAGGCCCATCAGCCCCATACATTGACCCAACCAGTATAGCCTCCACTTTTGGGATAGAGACACCCTCCATACCCAACATATCTAATATCAAGCTCATGATCCAAGACAATGGGCGTGAGGAGTATAAAATGAAGAAAAATTATTTTTTTGTAGGAGAGTTACCTCAATCTCCTAGGTCACATGGATGACCCCAACTAGTTGAAACACCCTCACAAACTTTCAAGGTAGATCCCTCTAGATTCTTATATTGGGGGGATCTAAGTCAGGAGACAATGGATGAAAGAGACATTTCAAGCTCACTATATAAGGACAAAAGGCCCACACCTAACCCTCCCATGGATGAAAGAAGCAGAGGACTACAAATTATGCTTGCTATTTTCTACAATAGAAATGAAATCCTTGGAAGGAACAACGATGGATGAATGGAGCCCATCATTGTAGAAAAATGAATGTGAAATCTTGGCCTTGGATGTACCCCTCCAAGTATAATCGTACATGCCAGAAGGACCCATATCAGAGTAGTTAGGACTCCCCCTTAGTTATCAATAACCACCCTTCAATTACCCATATCTATAGGTTTTCCATTAGATAACTTCACCTTTGATATCACCGACGTCTATAGTAGTAGTGATGATGAAGAAACCATAATAGGCCTTCCCATGATATTTGAAGACTCCTCCTTACTCATGATTAGAACATCATCTTCTGAGTCAGACCATCAACCCCACAAGATAAACCTGGTCTACCCCAAACTCATTGATTATAAACAACGAGGACCACTGCTTCTAGACACATTCAAAAATGATGAGGCACTCTCTAAATTCTTGGGATTACAGGATACAATACCATGTGGGGATCACAAGGTTGGATTTCATATTACACTAGATAAACATGCATATTATGGGGAGACAATTGAGTCCTTCAGTCACAAAAACAAAAGAATAAGAATAACCTCAGGGTCTTTGAGTGAGAACCACTCAATGGAATTCTCTAACCATAAAATAGTAAAATGAAAGGACACATTCAATGGTCAAAACCTCTCTAAGGCACTAGAGGATGAAGGATTCAATCTCCCCCCTACTATGCTTCATCAAGATAAATCAGTAGTCCTAGTAGAACAGTGCAATCCTGTCAACCTGGGAATAGAGGAACTACCACATATCACTTTCTACGTTGAGTTAGTTCTATCAAAAGAACAAGAACTCTTAGCCACATTCCTAAGAGAAACAAAAGTTAACTTTGCATGGACCTACACTAATATGTCGAGTCTCAATCTGAAATTCATGGTTCATCACTTAGTTGTCTATCCAGGAGCAAAGCCAGTGAGACAAAAGTTGAGAAAGATGCACCCCCTTTTAGCCTTGTTAGTAAAAGTAGAATTGCAAAAACTCTTATATGCGAGGTTCATACACTTGATTGACTATCCTAAATGGGTGTCAAATATTGTGCTAGTTTCAAAGCTGAATGGGGGAATCCGCATCTGCACAGACTTCAGAGACTTGAACAAAGCATGTCCTAAGGATGACTTTCCACTACCCAATATCGACATGATAGTGGATATGATGGTCGGACATGAGATGCTATCACTGATGGATGGTTTCTCAGGCTACAACCAAATTATGATAGCAAAGGAAGACTAGCATAAGACATCGTTTACATGTTCGTGGGGAACCTATTGTTGGAACATGATGCCATTTGGGATAAAGAATGTAGGTGCAACATATCAAAGAGCCATGACACTAATTTTCCATGACATGATCCATAAGAAAGTGGAAGATTACGTAGATGACATATTGGAAAAATCCAGAAAAAGACAAGACCACATAGCAACCTTAAGCTTTATTTTTGACAAATTGGAAAAATATAAGGTCCGTCTCAACCCAAAGAAGTGTGTCTTTGGGGTACAATAAGGAAAACTCTTGGGATATATAGTATCAATGAGAGGAATCAAGGTAGATCCCACCAAGGTCAAGGAAATCCTCGATATGGAAGCACCTAGGACATTAAAGCAGCTGAGGGGTTTACAAGGCAGCCTGCAATCCATCTGCAGATTCATAGCATGGTTGGCAGATAAGCAGATCCCATACTCTCATTTACTCCACAAGGGAGTAGCATTTAGGTGGGATGACAAGTGTGAGCAGGCATTTAGCAAAATCAAAGAATATCTACTTACACCACTAGTGTTAATGCCACCCATTCTATTAAAACCATTGATTTTATACATATAAACAACGACGACAACTCTTAGTGCACTCCTAGCTCAGCATGATGAAAATGGAAGAGAAAGAGAAATATACTAAATTAGTAGGACAATGGTAGGGCATGAGCTCAACTACACGCCAATAGAAAAATCTTGCTTAGCAGTCATGTTTGCAGTGCAAAATTTCAGACACTACATGTTGGCTCATTAGATCAAGCTGATTGCAAAGATAGATCCACTAAAGAGCCTACTCTCTAAGGCCACTCTCATAGGATGGAAAGAAAATTGGGTCATGATATTGATAGAACATGACATTGAATATGTAGAGAACAAGGCTATCAAGGGGCAAGTGATTGCAGACCAACTGGCAAAGGCTCCAATCTATTCAGAGAATTCACTCATATTAGAGTTTCTAGACAAATCCATCTTTAATCTCAACATAGCCAATCATTGGAAACTCTACTTCGATGGCTCATACACACAACACGGATCAGGAGCTAGTGTTTTCTTCATCACCCCACAGGGGGATTGTATACCTAGATCCTACAAATTGCAATTCCCCTGCAATAACAATATTGCAGAGTATGAGGCTTTAACCATAGGTCTCAAAATTGTAGCACAGTGGCGGGTCATGGCACTAAAGGTTTATGGGGATTCACAACTTATTGTCAACCAAGTCAATGGCGAGTACCAAACTAAGGATGATAAGTTGATGCAATACAAAAAGTTAGTAGAAATCCTCAAAGAATCATTCATTGATATCACATTTGAGTAGATTCCCAGAGAAAAAAATAGAGTAGTAGATGCCATGGCAACAATTGGATCCTTACTAGATATCCCTCGCAATGTCTCAAAAACATGAATTCTTGGTAGAGAAGCTTCTCGTACCCACATTCAAGGTACCAAAGTCAGAATATGTGTGCAAACTCATTCGTCCCAGTGATCCCTGGTATCATGATGTTTACATCTACTTGAGAATAGGATTCCTCCCAACTGACATAACCCAAATCCTCAAACAAACTTTGTCAAAAGGTCCGTATGTTTTGTCATCCTAGGAGAAACCCTCTATCATAGGAGCATTGAACGAACCCTATTGCGTTGCTTAAATCCTGAGGAAGCCCTGACTACTCTGACTGAGGTTCACAATGGCATGTGGTTCAAACTCAAGTGGTATAACTTTGGCTAAAAAATTTCTGAAAATTAGATATTGCTAGGCAACAATGGAAAGAGAGGCACACGACTTTGTCAGAAAGTGTTTACAGTGCCAATAGCATGGAGACTGTATTCATGCACCAGTTCAAGAGCTTCACCCTATTGTTACACCTTGGCCCTTCTCACAATGGGGGCTTGATCTCATCGGAAAAATCACACCCACCTCATCCAATGGCCACAAATTCATCATCACTAGCATGGAGTTCTTTACCAAGTGGGTCGAAGAAATTCCCATGACCTACATCACTAGAAAGCAGATATCAAAGTTCATCCTAAACTATCTCATTTGTCGATATGGTGTCCCCCAAGCTATTATCTCTAATAATGGGACACCTTTCAAGAATCAAGATGTCTGTGACCTATGCCATAAATTCAATATCCAACATCATTTTTCCACTTCGTATTACCCGCAAGGCAATGGCCAAATAGAAGCCACTAATAAAACTATCTTGAAAATCCTTAAGAAAACAATCAATGACGTTGGTAGTGACTAGAATTTGTAGTTAAATCCCACCTTAAGGGCCTATTGTACCAACATCCACATGCCAACAGGTGCCACCCCATTCTCCCTAGTCTATGGATCAAAAGCCATCCTCCCAAGAGATCGAACTCCCATCATTAAAAATATCACTGCAAAACCTCATTATAGATGAGGAATATCGGGTTTCAAGGTTAAATGAGCTAGAATTGTTGGACGAGCAATGCATGGATGCCCTTAACCATCTATAAGTCCATCAAAATCACCTGAAGTGCAGCTACAGCAAGAACATTAGGAGGCAAACCTTCCAAGTTGGTGAACTAGTGTTGAAAGAGAACTAGAAGAATGTGCCAAACCCAAAAAGAAAAGGTAAATTTGAGCCCAATTGGTTGGTACCATTTGACATCACCGCAAGCTATAAATGAGGAGCCTACTAGCTATCAACACTAGAAGGCGAGCCCCTGTAGGAGCCCATGAATAGATCCCATCTCAAAAAGTTTTATGCCTAAAATCTTGTAAGGTATAAAACCAAACAATAAAAAAAAATTAGAAAATGTTCTGAAAATATGGTTACCTTGATGAAAACCTGGTAAATAGACGTCTTTGTGACAACAAAAAAATAATAAAATAAAAAAATCCAAAAAAAAAAAGGGAAAAAGGATGAAAAGAGGAAAGAAAAAAATCATCCTCTAGTGAAAACCACTTTGATGGAGCTTTGGACAAGTTCCTTGGTGGAAACCTAGAAAATAGGTGCCAAGCATAAATAAAAAACTCTTTATCCACCAGGATTTGCATGAATCGTTCATCCATTACATCCCATTATATTTCACTAATCTTTCATCCATCCATTCATTCATATCTATACCATAGCTTAATGTTGTGTTTGTATCACGCTCCACCCTAGTACTACTTGGCACATTCCCAAGGTCAACTTGTCCTACCTTTATCAAAGTAGTCTATTGCATCACATTGGGGGCATGTTCCTATACTTGCATCAGATTAGATTCATGTATATTCTCATGATCTTCCTAAAATCGAAAAAAATCAAAAAACATTCAAAAACTCCTTCAAAAATCCAAAACATTGGAAAATTCATCACAAATATTCAAAAATCAAAGTCATGTCAGTGGAGTCGTCATTTCTGAACTACGTCATCTTTAAGCTTGAACGTAGGAAAGTTTGATCTTTGATCCTCCCCCAAGACACCCTAGGTCAATCCTTTAGGCATCTATTGAAATGGCAATCTGCTTGCCCGTCTAACACCCTAGGTCAGTCCTTTAGGCATTTGTCACATTAGCAATCTATTTTCCCATCTATCTCATCATCGCGTCAAGTCTATCATCATTCAATATATGTGGTCTCTACGTATATAACGTAGGAAAGGCTAATCTATTGATTAGCTCCCGAGACCCCCAAGATAGGTCTTTAAATTGGTCTCTAGGTCAAAATATTGAAAATCCATAAATCAAAACAGCCTCAAAACATCTCAAAATCCCAAAAACATCCAAATATTTTTAAAAAACCAAAATGGTGCATCTGTCTCATCTCACTTCCACCCGCAATGACCATCACTCATAATAAATCAATCATCTCCTTCATCCTCTGGTGAAGCAATCATTAGCAAGTCTAGCAAGTTCAAAAGTGAACGCTTAATTGTCAATTTCTCAAAGTCCAAGTCAGTAAGCAAGCAAGTTGATCAACTTGGAGTATCAATAGCTTATCATGCAATCAATATCATCAAACCCTGATCACAACATGTCCTAGGAATGTGACCTTCCTGTGATGGACATCAGCATCAGCTATCACACCTTAGTTTAGCCTTGGCTAGCGATACAAAGAACATTAGCTTGTTTAATTACTTTATCTTGCTCTTTTCTTGACTTATCTTATTTTGCATCCAATCCAAGGACCTCTCAATGATGCCTAAACAAAAAAATAGGTTTAGAGAGAAAGAAATGCAGCAACGATCATTATCTTTTTTATCTACTACACTTGTTGGATATTCTTGTAAAATAAGTTGGTCATGCGTGTTTTGTTTCATTTGTAGGAAAGGTATTTTAGATGTCTTGTTGACCACATAGGAAGGCTTTCTTTTCTATGTTTTGCCTCGAGATGTTTAGAATATCTAAACTATATCCTGAATGAGGTTTTGTATTCTAAGTGTGAACAAGAATACTCCTATCTAATTGTCAAGTCAAATTCCATCACACTAGGTACAACGTCATCCTGGTCCTGTATACCTTGATATGCATCATACCTACATGTGATATCAAACATAAAGTAGTTGGCCTTTTGAAAATCCTGACTCTTGGTAAGCAAATCATCGTCATTAATATAATAACAACTTGTTGGATCTCTTTTCTGCTATCTTCTTTCCACACTAATATGGTTCCATGATAGTTAATTAGAACAACGCTAAGGCATCCACCCTGCATCCATAAAAAAAATCAGCATAAATGTATATCACATCTTATATATCATATTGTATCACTTCATCTCACATTACCATCTTAAGTTATGAAGAAGAATATAGATTTGTTGTTCTAAGCATCTTAAGAAATCATTGCATTACATTCATCTCATATCATACATAATCATGATTTTGCATAAGGAAAAGAAACAAATACAAATTATTAAGGGCATAATAAAAATCATGAGCATCTCATAATCATTTATATATCATTTGCATCAAATGAATAGAAAAATATGAAAATAAATACATTGATAATCATCATATAGAAACATACATCATATCGCATGAGCATAAAATAGAATCGTTTCATAACATCTCATAGCACATAGGAAATTAAAATGCATCCGCACATCATACATTACAAGACATATCATAAATAGAATCATCTCAGATATATATCATCAAAAATGTGCAACTATCATGGTACAAAATTGGATCAAGTGTACATCAAAATACACGATAAAATAGGGGCAATAATTAGAGCCCATGAACCAAAAATGGATAACTACCTATGATCAAAGGGATAGCCTAGTTGGTTGTGACCCTCACCCTCTGGTATTTCATTTTGATCCTTGAGAGGCCTCATCCATGTCTATTGAGAGAAGTTTGGCACCTGGCCTACTGTTGGCACTACCTGTTTGTAATGTTGTCGATAATACGCAACCTTTTTTACTACCTCTCTATATGCTCGCAAAGAAACTGGCCTACCCTAGAATGAGATAGCCATGTTCTCCAGTTGCCTCCACTGACCAATCTCTTGATCCCTCTTAGATCGAGTATGGTCCCTCTCAGCAGTAACTATAAAAACTTGTTGTTGAGCTTGATCTCTCTCGGCTATCAAAATCTATATCTGAACTTGCAACTATTGGATTAGTGTGTCTCTACAATCTAGTTGCCCTGGTAGCTGTTGTTGGGGGACCTCTCTACCCCCATCTCTAGGCCAATCATCCTGTGTTGGGATCTCATGAATCTCTACCTGTGTCAGTGTAGGTGCTCACAGTGGTTTCTGCACTCATGGGGTTGTGTGCTATGCCTGATCCCTGGGCGATGTCTAAAGAGGAGGTTGTCCACCTCCTCCTCTATCCCCATCCCCATCCTAGTCACCATCACCTCTGCCTCCCTAACCCTTGCCCCTACCAACTGACCTGCCTTTGGGCCTCTATTGTGGGAGTGTCGCACCTACAACTATCAACCTAAGAGGAGGCCTAAACCAAGCTTTGTATGCCTGGGTCAGTCCTACATCTACCAACGCCTGATCATATGACCATGACCTAGCTACTAGATGTCTAAATGAATCCACTACCTCAGCTACCAGAATGGGCTAGCCCCATGTTGTCTCTCTCATACTATGAGCGAGGATCTCCGCGTACTGATCATCTAGCCTATCTTGAATCTCGCCAAACTATCAGGCTACCCTATCAAGTAGGTAGCATTATATCATGGTGTGCTCTCTACCCTGCATCCATATGTCCTGTCGATTGAAGAACAACTGCTCTACATCATCATACCATGGGCCTATGCCCATCCAAGGCCTCCAAATGAACTCTCTCATCTCATCGAGAACTCTAAAACAATTATGAGTAAAATGAATTTGTGCCCCACCATACCGCCATACAATGGGGTCATCAATATCTAAAACAATTGGTGTGACATCCAGACAGAGCACTAGAATTCACTCCCATGCCCAGATGTATAGTAAAGTAACTCCAACCCTAAGGGCCCTATTGTCGAGATATGCAAACTCATGCAAATCCCTGTATAAGGAAGCCATCATCACGGGACCCCAAGAAAAGCACTCCCTATGGATGACCATCCACTCCCATGCTAGTCCCTAGCCTAGATTGAAGTATCGACACCACTGATCTGGTGCCACAAGACCTAAAATGATATCTGCAACAATCAACCTGTAGGTGGGCACTACACCTGGGTATCTCTCCAAGTCAATTTTTCCCTCAGAAAAATGGATCTAATCAAGACCCATCACATCATAGCAAGCATCCCTACCAACATTTGGATCATAAATAACTCTAGCTCCATGGATGGGAAGTCATAGGATGTGCCAGACATCCTTGAGTGTGATTGTGGCCTCGCTAGTAGGAAGATGGAAAGAGGAGGTCTCACTGTGCCATCACTCTACCAAAGTTGTCATCATCCTCAAGTGGGTCCGAACAGGATGAACGTATGCAATGAACCAAAGGCCAAAAATACCAAGCTACTCCTAAAGGAATATTTGCATGCCATCTCATCTATTGAGCATCAGCCATTTGTGCTCCCTCAAGTGAAGTATATCGAGGTCCTCCTACACAAGGGAAACCATCATGTCAAGTCTCATAAAAAAAATTCCTCCTGCATCAGATTTTTGCATTTGAAATAGCAAATGTGGCAAAATTTGTAAAGTTCTAAACTACGCTGTTGCGGTGAATTTTGAAAAATTCTAAATTCCTAAGTGCGTCTTGCGGTTTGATTTGCAAGTGCGGCTGACATTATACTCAAACCCTAAGTTCCAAACTATGTCATGCGGTCTAATTTGTATGCGGTTGAGTTTGACAAAACACCCCAATCTCCTAACTAGCCCATGGCAATGCTACTCTCAATTGCAGCATAGTTTGAGGTCGTGTGATGCCGATTGAGCATTTGCAATGGCACTATATAGCACCCCTTGACCTAAAATTCAATTGGACCCTATTAAATGCACATAAAATGAAAAAATTAAAAGTTGAGATAGGGGTACATACCACAAGTTCTATGTCGATTGGCTACTAGTACACTTGTACCCTCTCTGACACATGCCTGGGAAGATGTCATTGTGCCATCTCGATCCGAACTCAGAGCTCAAAGGGCTAAAATTTCTAAAGGCTAAATGTGCAAATGAATTTAAAGTGACCCCTCAGGGTCTATTTAAACCTACAAATTACAATTTTTTTGGACCTAATTTGACCATCCAGCTAGGGTTTTGGTCCCCTAATCCTGTTTTTAATGCAGTTTTTGGCATCCCAGGACATTTCGAGACCCGTCAAGCACCTTGTCCTCTTTTTTCGTGAGATCATCCAAAAATCAAATTTTCATTTGATCTCTTGAGGGGGCAATATATCAGTACAATCCTTTCATTGGGGCAATAGTGGAGCATTTGGAAAAATCATAAAAAAAATTCAACTTTGATCAGAGCAATTTATTATTTGAACCAATGCAGCAAGTGCACTACTTCAAAGAGGGGCAAAATGTAGACATGGAAAATTGACCAGTACACTTGATCCTGATTACCAACATCAGTTCATCCTGAATCATACTCTTAGCTTATCATCACCTTTCATCCCTTAATTAAATAAATCATTATTTATTTAATTAGGTCTTTCTCCTCTATTGATTAAATTAATCAATTTAATTTAATTGACACTATATCTTTGTTTATTTAAATAATTCATTTTATTTAAATTAAAACTCTAAAGTATTCTTATTAAATTGAATAAATTAAACCTTATTTAATTCAATCTAACATTATCTCCTTTAGTTAAATAAATCAAAACATTTATTTAATTAAACCCTTCCTCTCAATTCTGATTTAAATCAACTCATAAATTTAAGTCTAAATTGTCACATCTCCTAATTCCTCATTAAGTTAATTAATCTTTGATTAATTTAATCTTAAATCATGTCCCATCCTCTAGCTTTTACCACTTGCACATGAAAATAGATTTAATTCATTTATTAAATCTCTATTTTCCCTCAACATGGCATAAAAGGAGAATATTCCATCAAATTTGAATTCAAATCCAAGTGGACCTACTCCTTCCAACAAGGCATTTATTTCACCTTACAAGTCCTTTTTCCTTGAGCCAAGTGGCCATAACTTCATTTTCTTCCCTCTCCAACAAGTCATTTCACTAATTTCAAATTCCACCTAATATCATTTATTGGCACTTTGATCAAAACCTGCACAAACTTCATCCACTCACATTGTGACAAGTGGAATTTGGCCATTGGTTGAAAGTTAATCCCACATTGCTCAAATCTTTCTCATTCTTCCAATTTGAAATCTATAAATGAGAGGCTCTTCACCTCATTTTTCATCCACCTTTTGAATGCAAAGTTATTATCTTTACATGAGAGCAATTTCATATCATTTCTTGAGCATTTTCCATCACTATAGCTAGGTTATTGCGGGTTTTCTCAAGGATTTCATCATTGTTCTTCACCAAAGTGGATCAAATCATCAAATCTTACAAAAGAGTTGGGAAAGGGCCAATTTCTACACATAATTGGCACCAACTCCCCCATGGGATTGATAGTTTGTTCATTAAAATAGGATTCATTTGCTTTCATTTGTATTATTCATTTTCTTCCTATGTTAATGTTTCAATCTAATTTCATGGGGAATCCTTGTCTTAACTTGCATTTCAATCTAATATTGTGCTTTTTTGCCATGTTTGTGCAGGTCTAGGATTGGGGTTCATAGAGGTAAAACTTTCCCAGTGAGTTTTGAAACGGTTTCCTCAAAGACGCCTACCTGTTCCCATATTTCATGAATGATTTTGAGAATGGTGATTCTCTATTCAAGGAGATTATGTGTTTTGAAGATAAATACATTGATATATTTTGAAACAAAATTAGGGCCTTCATCAACCAAAATTTGTGACTGAACCAATTCTGCATCAGTCATCTTCTCTATTACTTTCAACTTTCCCAAATACTCCCCACGTTTTTATTTTTCCTCCCACCATTTCCTTATGGATTCTTCCATTTACTTAACCAACTTAAGACCTTCAATATATCATTTGAAACCATCATCTAGATTCTCATCTATATCTAATTTGAATACATTAAACCAGTTATCAAACAACGTGGCCTTCTTTTTCATTTCATTTAGGCCCTCCACCTCCTTTTTCCTCGTCAAAACAAGGACCTCTAAAGTTGTGGGCTGTTCAGGAGTAGATGAAATTAACTCCTTTATAAAATTCTTCATTTTTGCCACTTCTTCCTTAAGCTCATCTTTGGCCTCTTTATCCTTAATCAATCTAGATTTAGTGGTGGCAGCAACAAGATCTATCAGATTTATTTGCTGATTTTTGGTATGCTTTCCTAGATTAACAATGCTTATATGATAATCTTTGGGTTGCAACTCTCTTTCATCTTTGACAGCAATTGGGGTAGAAATTTTTGCTACCAAATCTCCTTCAGCAATCAACTTGGTTGAATGTACTACACAAGACTTTTTCTTTGATTTTTCTTTATCAATCTCTATTCTCCTCTCATCCCACATTACAAGCTAGGCTTGTACTTGTTGCCTCTTCTCTACATTTAATTTTAAACAAGTGGGTGTAGCTAGTTGGGCGGCTACTTGTTGAACATTATGAGGTGTCAAAGACAGAGGTTTGGAAGAAATTATTCAAATGGTTTGCTAAGAAGTAGCCTTTTATAGCTCAGCTTGATCCTTTTGCAATCGTTCTTGTTCCTTTCTTTCATTTTTAGCCTTTATTTCTTCTATCTTTCTTATTTATTCTTCACGTCTAGCAGCCTCCTCTTCATCCTTCAACCTTTTTTGTTCCAATTCCTTAGCCTAGAGCTCTTCCTCTGCTACCTTCTCTTGTGTTTCCTTCAATTCATGTTCGAGAGCTACTTCTTCTTCCCTCTTTCGGGCTTTAGCCACTTCCCTTTCCTAAGCTATCTCTTCAGTTTTCTTCCTTTGTTCTTCTTCTTATTCAATAGCATATTCAACAACTAATTTATGAGCACTTTCCATTAACCCTTCCCATTCCTTTTCACTCAATACATCATTTAACTCCACTGCTACACTATGCATACTACCAACTTAAAACCCAAATTCTTCTTCTCCATGTTATTCTTCAATTTTCCTCAGATACTCTTCCCACTCAGATCCTTCTCCTTCCTGAGATGGATTTTTCTCATAATCTGAAGAAATATCTACTATATCCACTATAGGAGGTGTTTCTTTTTCAACAGCTACAGTTCTTGAAGTTGATGGCACAAGAGGATCATTCTCCTCAATAGGTAGAGGAATAATAGCATGTCCTCTAGAAATCTCTTCACCTGGGTGAACAACAGTTAGAGGTGTGGCAGAAAACCCCAAAGTAACCCTAGTAGCAATAGCCTCATATGTAACCTTTTCCTTTCATAAAGCAACATCAATCTCCTATAATGTGATATCTTCTTCATCTGATTAAGAAGGCTCTTCTGTGGATGCTTCCACTATTGCAACTCCTTTCTTCAACCTTTTATATTTTTTAGTTTTTGTGGAAGCAGTGGGTTCACTGCTAGAACATCTTTTCTTTGAGACCCCAACCCTTGGTTGTTTTAGATAGATTTCAATCCATCTCAAGCTCCTATTGACCACTACCTATGACACTTTATTGATCTTAGTCTCTTCTTTCTCTACCTAGTTAATTTGCTCCAAACTCTTCGTGGCCACTTTTTCTGTATCATACCAAGGATCAAGTGTGATCCCATCATCTGCAATTCCCTCAAGGATATCAGTTTTAACATTAAAATCTCTCATCTGTGGAATTGTTAATCTCCTGTAACCCCTTTTCCTTATCTCAAACTGATCTTGAAGGTTGGACCAGAAATCTTCAAGAAGTGGAATATGTTGAGGAAACTAAGAGTAATGCACATACATTTTCTTCTTAAGATCAAAATTCTTCCTGGAAGTATGTTTCTATAAATTTAAATCTTGGAACTCATACATTGATAATTTAGCCATTACTAAATAAGAACAAGAATAGAATCCCAATTCCAAGGGAAAAGGATGTGCAACAATCTTATGTTATGAGCATAACACATCTCTTACCTCTGCAACCTGCCTAGGAAACTCCATTAGAACCCACCTATTGCCAAAACATCTTGGAAACTTAAAGGGATGACCATCAAAACCAAATAACCTTAAATAAGTAGACCTAGGATATTGAATAAACCAATACCCCCATTCTTGAATAAACTCCATGGCTTCCCATGACAATCTAAAACCAATGTCACTTGTGAGCTGATTTATAACAACATATAGAAAAGCATTGTTTACTCTTTTGAAATGTTTCTCTAATTCCTTAAGCTCCAATTGGTTAGAATACTCCCAAACCTTCTTTTGATCTGGGCCATCATCCATTAACCCTATAGTGTTCAATCTGGGAAACCTTATGATCCTTTTTGCACAATAGATGACATAAAAAGACATATAAAATGTCTTGGTTTGTGTTACCTCAACCAGTTGGTTATGAATGTTATCTAAGATGATTTTCCCCCAGTCCAATTGTTGCTTTCCATCTAGAATCAATTGGATAAAAGGAAACATATAGTGTTCAAAGACACAAGAATTTGATTTTCCAAATGCTCTAGCCAGCAGTGTGATAATATCTCCTATATCCTCAAAAAATTCTGACCTGTTAGGATTAGGTGGCACTTTATTCACTGACTTCTTTTCTTTCTTCAGCCACCATTTATTGATAAATTATTTGTTTCCTTTTGCATCTTTCTCCCATAATTCAATTTCCTTAGCCTTTGTCATCATCTTAAGATCAGGGTAAAGAGGGAGGCCAAAAAGATGTTTGATCATGGCTGGGGTTAAATCAATGATAGCATTCCCCTGAGCATCAATACATTGCCTCTAGCTAGGATTGTAAGTTTGTGCAACAATCGAAATAAACTCAAGACACTATACATCTATAGGAAAACTAGCTACATGAGTTATCCCTAACTCTACAATTCTCTTTTCTCTTGGGGCAACATCTTATGAAAATGTATCCTTGCTGAAATGATCCAAGCCCACATGCCCCACCAATGTGTCAGTTATGTTTATGACTTCAAATTCAAATTTAGATGGAATTGGGTTCCCCTAGTACTTATACTTCATCATGTAAGGCAATTGTTCTGGCTTTACCTCAATAGGCACCTCCTCATAGTGTACTTCCTTAGTAGGAAATTCCTCCTTAGAGTTAGAAATTTGTTTGTTATCCCACAATTTTTCATTATTACACAAAGAGGAAAGATATATGACAAGTAGTTTAAACACAAGCATTCATATGACCTCCACATTAATTGAAGTTAGAATCCTTTCGGGTCTTGGGTTCAAGACAAAAAAAAGAACTTAACTATTTTAAATCATAAACTAAATTGTGTCAAGTGTCGAGATCGGGTCATGACTAGTCACCTAGATACATGAGGGTAAACAAGTTGGATATCAATCTGAGGTTTGATCCTTTTGTTTGATTGGGAGTTAGGATCAGGTCATAACTAGGAAGTGGTAGTTAACTAGTGAAATCAATGAAGGGATCCTACAGAGTTATGATCCTAGCATTGAATCAGAAGTTAGGATCGGGTTGTCATCCGAGACTAGACCCATTCAAAATGGGTAAGTGTTAGTAGCTTCCCATGTTCCAATCCCAATTTGATATCAAGGGTCGAGGTTGGGGTTATCATGAACCAAGTCTTAAACTTATATAAACTGTGAATGTGTCCACTCCAAGTTCCAATCTAAATAAGATATCAGGGGTCAAGATCAGTGTCCCCAGGTCCAAGTATCAGAACAACTACCAGTCCTAATGGTAATGTGGGAGTCAAGAGTTTGACTTGGAATAACATTTGAAAAATCAAACTCATGGTATCAGTCCAACCCTTGATCACAATAGTTATGTGGGGATCAGACAAGTAGAGGAATTGAAACCAAGTAGTGGACAAACCTAAGTGTTGGTTTGATTCCCAACCGTAAAATATAGTCAAACCTAACAAGGGAAAAGTTCAGTTGATGATTTGTAGCCTGAAACTGGACAAACAAATAAAACAACATAGGGATCAAGGTCAGGTCATCAGATGAATTGAGAACTTCAAAAATTTCAAAGCACAAATCATGGTCCAAAGCCTCATCCTGAAGCAAAAAAAGACATGAAAAGAAATTCATATGTCAGGATAAAGCTTTAAATAGGAATAACAAATTTTTAAAAAACATTATTTCAGTTCCGGTCTAAAACCCAACTCCGACGCAAGGAAAATGTACAAGCAAAAAGAGGGGCTAGGACTGGTACATGCACAAAAACTTATACTTATCAAAGCAATGACTATAATTTCTGGTATGTGACCCGAACCTGAAAACAACAAAGAAAAGACAAGGAAAAAGGTGTGGTCATAACCGGGAGATGAACAGAGACCTGAAACTTCAAAAGGTAACAAGTGCATGTTCCTTCCCAAGACCTGAATCCAAAAGAAAAAATATTTAGGAGGAAAAGAACAACTCCTAAGACCCAAACAAGAAGACCAAGGACAAAAAAAAATAAGGGGGACCTATTTTGACCAAAACAAAATGGGGTGGTTATGCAAGGCATAACAATGCTTTGATCCAATTTCCATATCTCTTAGTTCTTGGAATCTAGGGATCCACTTATCCATCAATGGAATGGAAACCTCCTTATCCCTATAAAAATTTCTTATTGCAGAAAACATGGAAGAGTAGTTTGAGTGAATACTATTTAACCTTCTCATAATCGCCTATTTCAAATATTCTAGCACCATTGTCATAATATTCATGTTGCTAAAATGAATCAATTCATCAAATTTTTGACACCTTTCCTCATAATTATGGAGTTTCTCCATCAACTCCTTGGTGATTTCTTCTATAAGAGGTACATATGATGTACTTGGAGTAGTTTGTGTAATGGGCACATCCTTAGAGCTAGGAGTTGCAACCTCAATTGGGACTGGAGGTGGTTAAATAATAGGAGGAGAAGGAATTTTCTCTTGTAGAGATGAGGGGGAATAATGCATGATTGTGATGGAATTGGTGCATGCATTGACTAAAACTTCTCATTCAACAATATAAATTGTAATTGCATCTCAGCAATTTTTTGTTGTCCCACATTATAATCAACCACTATATCATTATACTTTATTTTCAACTTTTCTCTCACCTCAGTTAGGGACTCTACTATAGCTTTGGTGAATCGAGCTACATAAACATTCAGTGTATCCACCTCTATAGCTCTATTGTATCAGACATTCTCTTAATTACCAACCCACCTCTAACACCTATAGTTGGCTCTACAACCTCTATCTTTTAATTATTTGGAGCTAAGGCCCAAATAGCTAGTGTGTCCCATTGGGAACTAAATGTTGATCCTTGTAAGGCTAGTGTTACTTCCTCTTCAGTTGTAAATATAGGGGCATCATTCCTTCTAACTATGTCAAACGATATTTTTGATGCAAGGTCCCATTCTAGTAATAATAATACACCACTCTTTCTGAATAGATCTCTACCCTCAGCTATAGTGATATTTTGATACTTGATCCTCATCTCATCATGGACCTTAGCCTCTACAACTACATTTGGAAACTTAGGTATCTTACTTTCTTTTATCTCTATGCTCATAATATATTTATCCTTCATGGCCCTCCAAACATATTCCTAAAATTCTTGTATCTTAAAAAATGCATCATCATCCATAAATATTTCACAAGCTTTAGCTCTAACATCATCTAAATTATTCACCCAACTTAAGTCATCCTTAATCTGAGACTTAAGGTTTGTGGCATTTTTTATGTTTAGGGAGGAGTACACTACATCATTTCATCCTCTATGACAAAAATATACTCATCAAATTCATCAATAGGATAATCTACAACACCACTTGATTCAACCCTTTGCTTCTTTAATGGTGGCCCTTTTAGTGGTGAGGGTCTCCTAGGTGTTGAATCCAGTTAAATAATCTATGGGATGGATGAATGTGGTGGTGATAGTTGTGGTAGTTTTTGATGAGGAGAGGGTTCCCTTGACTCCTTTGATTGGGTAGGAGTGGCAATTGTGAGCTTCTTCTTTACAATACTCTTTTTTATTGCAAGGACATGCACCTTCTTTGGTGGCTGATAGGTTGGCCTTTCCTCTATCATAGGGGCTTTCCCCTTATCTTGTTCTTAAATAACCACAACCTTTCCTTTATCTTGGATCACTCTCTCTTCTTTCAGATTTGCAACAACTTTATCAAAATTCTACAAAATTGCTTTCACTCTCAATATTACATTCTTAATATCTAACAAAGCCTCAACTAAGGATCCATTAGCCATTTTTCTCTCTCCAAATTCTCAAAAACAATATACTTCCTCATCCTATCCTCTTGAATTTTGAAATCAAAAATATTTTTGATAATGTCCTTAGGGAAAGAAAAGTTATGAACAAACTATCCTCCTTTCACCCTATCCTTTAACCATACCATAAGAACTTATGGGTCATGGTTTTTATGTTTTCTCCACTTCATTCCATAAGGCTTGATTTTATCAATTATATTCTTCCACCCATCATTTATCTTAAAAAATCTAAAAATAAAATGTAGGCAGTAAAGAAGGTTCCTTTCCTCATACTGAATAAGTGATTATCTTCTACATCACCAAGGTACCACATGACTTCAAGGAAGCCAATCCTTAATGGTACATCCCTAGGTAGTACATGAGGTGTGTATCTTGTTCCATACACTAATAATTGTGAAGTATTGATAGGTAATTGCATCCCCCCAATTCTAATTAATTTTTAAATCGAGCCTCCTATCCTTTGGCCTTAGGAAACCATGCAACTCAGTTGGAATCCTTGGCATATCCAGAATCAAAACCCTTTTCAGCTTGGAGGAAAAAAATTTTGAGAAGACTACAAAACTAGACTTATGCTCATGTCTATCTAGAAGAGGGTTCCATGTTTGAACTGGCATGTCTATACCACCCACCCTTATTTCAACTCCATATCACTACCAAAGAAACATATACCATTATACAAGAACATGTGCATAAACAAATAGTACCACCAAAACCTTACTCCTGTCTCTCCATTTTTTAATGCTACCAGGCCTTTTTGTACCTCCTCTGACAAATAAGTAGAAAAATCATATAAAGTGTTGATGTTGGGATGTTGAATACTAGAAGCCATGTACATTAGTGCAATTAGCATGCTTGAGGATGGATCAAATCCTAAAATCTGACAGATAGAATAATTTTTTTTTTGAAAATAGAGTGAAAATACTTAAATGGAAAGGGTTCTATGTCAGATGGACCTAACACAATTCTATTCCCCCTTTTTTTAATGCCAAGAAATGGGCTAACACTGAAACCTTCAAGGTTGGTCTTACCTTCTCATATTCTTCCCTAAGTTTCTTTTGATCAATTTCTTCCATTTTCTTACTCCATGTGTTCAACTTGAAAACTTCTACCAATTCTTCCTTGGTAACCTAAACCATCTCCTTCCCAGATTGAGTTCTAACTACCCTAAAAATAGAATCATAGTTATTTGCAATACCTTTTAGGAAATCTATGTCTAGATACATATTGGGGACAATCAACTTGCCCATATCTAGCCTCCATGGGTTACAAATTGTAATGTGAACAACTAGTATACAAAAATGCAGTATCCTTTATGGCATGTTGTCTATTGATAATGCCATATTTAACCCCAGAACCTTGAAACATATTTTTTCCTATACATTTCTTATTTGTCAAGGGTGGTAGTTGGTCAAGTAAGTCTTGGACTAGAGGTATCCTGTTAGGCTTAGAACTAGGGAGTTAGACTCTAGATTCCATTGTACTAATGATTGACTTGACCTAGGTTTTCATGGGCTAAGAGTAGGGATTTTAGGATTTAGGTGAAAATTCGATGTAAAGACTAACCAAATTCTTAAATTTGTAGCAATTTAAATGAACTTAAAACCTTAAAAGAAACTCCAATTGGAATTCAAATGATAGCAACTACAATTGAAAGAAAACTAGGAAAAATTTTAGCTTAAGACATGTGAATTCGACTTATTGGTTCAATGTCACACAAAAACCCTAGTTTGAGGACACCAAAAGCTCAAAATGCACTACAACAACTCCTAAATGCCCTACAAATGCTTTTATAATCAAGAATAAGCTTTACAACTATATTTTATGGAAAATAAAGCCATCAGCTTGGTAAAAAACATCAACTCTATAATTATTGCTCACTCGCGTGAACCAGAATAGCTCCATGATGTCCATTTTAGCAACTTTGAATCTCAGCCATAGATCTTCTCATGATTTGGATCGATGTGTGGCCTAGATGAGGTCAAAAAAATTTGAACATTTTACCTTTTTTTGACTTAACATCCACTCAGCCACATTCTCACCAAGGGTACATCTTCTTTGTTGGCATCATTCCCCCACCGTGCTTTACAAGCAATGAGAGAATCCATGTAGTAGCCACTCGCTAGCCCTTCGCAATCTACAAGACTTTGATCTATGATCACAAGCTAGTGGTAAATAGCCTAGATTAACCCAACAACCTTCAATATGTGCATCCTTTAATCCATAAGCCCACAATAAGGCTATTATCCTCCTTTCATGATGAACGTTCAAGATTAAAACATCTCACTAAGCTTTTATGAACATGCTCATCAACCCATTCAATAGCTCACTCATTAATGCTACTATATTCACCAATAATATTTAATCCAATATGTCATGGTTTATAAAGTCTTTTAGATTGTAGTATTGATGCCATGTGGCACTTGCCTACTACCCCGCTAAGAACTGCAGCCCGCCTGTGGGTCCCCTACGGACTGGTGGGAAATGGCTAGGATGCATTCCCAAGATTAAATCTCCACCATCCATCTCTTTACCTTTCATCATTGATGCCTTTGGGAGATGGTAAGACCTACCAAGGGGAGGAAAAATGTCACCCCACCCACTGCCCCACTAAAAATTTTAAAAGATTATTTTATTGTCACAGGCTAGCAAGAAACTAATGTAATGCGTTTGGTGGGACCCAATGACCATTACCAAAAGGTTTTTTAAAGGAACGTACATCAATTTATTGACTTTAAAAGGGGTCATTCGCTAGGTTTAAAAGTAAAAAGGACTTAGGCATTTCATGAACTTAGACCTAGGATATGTGGCAAATATTTAAATGATTTTGACTTGTTTAAAATTTAACATCTTTTAAATAATTCAAGTAGGCTATGATTGGTATGGCTAGGAATTGGGGGCTAATAAAAAATGGCTTAGATGACTTAATTTATGACTTGAAATACTGGGAACAGGCTAGCATAGGTCAACTGAAAATTAGAACATATGTTAAGGGTTGTCAAAAATTATGATTTTTAAGGGGTTTAGGGCATAGACATAACCCTAATACACAAGTAAAAACAAAATCCTAAGCTACAAGATACACCCTAGACCCAAATAAATAGCCAAATATAGATCTAATATCAGTGGAAAACAAAAAATTGAGGGTTTCCACTAGTAGCTCTAGTTGAGGACATTTATCTTCCAAAACAAAGTGAGATCTCAAAATCTCAAGGTTCAGAAAACCAATACAGAGAACACCAAAACCAAGAAACTACCTAGACAAGGCAGTCAAACTAGACCAAAACTAGACAATAACAAACATATAAACAAGATATTTACATAAAATAAAATGTACATGGAATTAGAACATACCTTAAGAAAAGTATGGCTTCAAGAACTGTCCATGTACTAGCAATTCAAGAAGTTTACTAGTCATATTTTGTAGGAATTAGGAATCCTCATTGTGGGAGTTGCTAACAAAATAGGGGCCTGACCATAGAGCATAAAACTTCCTATGTTTCCCCTTGTCCTTAGATCTAGCATTCCACATTAATACCATGTTTCCTAATTAAAAATTTCTTGGAGATATTGTTTTGTCATACAAGCTCTTGACCTACAATTGTAACTTTGCATTTTTTTTCTGAGCATCTCTTCTCATCTCATCCACCTCCATCAAATTATTAATTTTGTGTTGCATATCATCACATATATCTTCTTTGTATTTTTGGATAAATTTATACATTTCCATGAGATTGTTCTGGGGTAACCCTATTGTCATGTCATAAACCACCAAGTCAAATGGGGCATGTCTAGTTGCTTTCTTGACTATTACCGTATCAGCCCATAAAGCCAACTTCAACTTGGAGTCCCAAGCTCTTTTATTCTTATCAATGATCCTCTTAATAATCTTTATCAAGATTTTTTTTCTTGATTATACTTGACCATTTCCCTATGGGTGATATGGTGAAGAGTAGGATGCCTAAATCTCATGTTTATTGCAAAAACTTGTTAATTCTATAGATCTAAAGCACATTGCATTGTCTGAAATAATTTTCTCAAGCACTCCACACCTAGTTAGTATGTTATCCATCAATAACTCAATGACCACCTTGCTTGTTACCCTCTTTGTTTGAATTGCTTCCACCCACTTGGTAAAATAATTTGTGGCAACAAGGATCCAAGAGTGTCCTCTTCTTGAATTATCTAAAATTTCTCCTATAAAATCAACACCCCATTTCTAAAAGGGTGCTTGATCTGCAATAGGACTAAGTGGCAAGTTACCTAAGAATTTGAGCTTCCCCAAAAACCGCTAACATGCATCACATGTTCTCACAAGATTCTGAGCATCCTTGAATATTGTTGGCCACCAAAAACCTACCCTTAGGACTTTGTGAGTGGTGATATTTGCCATGTAGTGTCCTCCACACACTCAACTATGTATCTCAATCAAAATCTCTAAGGCTTTGGTATTATCAACACGTTTCAACATGACACTATCCAAATTCCTCCACCATAATTCACCATTGATAATGACATATTTGATAGCTTGTAGCTTGAGAGTAATTTTTCACTATCTATTAGCTTGTTGAGGCATTGCATCATTTTTAAGTAATAGAAAATGTTTTTATACCAGTCACACTCTTGCATATCACAAACAGGTGACATAAAAATAATCTTCCTAATTTATCTAGTTGGCATCCAGATTTGTTTCAGCCATTACCTTCCCTAATCCTTCACCCCTTACCAACTTGGTGATCTAGATGTTTATTTTGAATTCATGTACCTTATTTATCCATGTACACCTCTTACTTGATGGCACTTTCAAATTTTACAAATTTGAAGTCCCCAAATTGAAAATCTTGCCTCTACACTTCCAGAATTGCATCTGAAAAATCTAACTAAATGACCTACTTTGGAGGGTCATACTTTGGATCCTATTTATTTTCAAGCCAAACCCCTTGGTGGACCCGCTCACATGACATATGTGAACGTGTCTTTCAATTTTCAGCTTCCCATGATGAATTTTGACACTATTTTGAAAAGTGAAGCTGAAGGGTTTTGGCACTTTTCTATTGTTTGCAAACTTCTTGTTTTGCAAAGTGGCCTTCTGTTTAGTTTAATATTTCACAAATTGTTGACTATCAAGCCAAAAGGATTGTTTCTCTCCATTCTCCATACATAAATTTACTCCCTGGTCTGGTTGCAAAGCCTCATGACAAGGTTTGATATTTTTACCAGGCCAAAACCAAATGTGGTTTGTTTAGTTTTGCACCTACATTTTCTAAGACTTTTCAAACAGGTCAACTTTGACCTTTAATATCTTTTGATGAATGATGATTCTATAAAATCCTTCTTGCACACATACTCAGTGTACCTAAATGATCTTGTGTTTCCATTGTCAGCCTCCCAAAAGATGGTTTGTTATTTTTTCAAAGTGGTGACATCAGAAGCCCTCATTGGTTCTAAATAGGTGCAAATGCAAAAAAGTCTGAGTAAGCAACTTTGTAAATTAATATCTTGCACCTCAATATTTCTTTTACCAAATCATCTTTTCAACTCCATTCTTAGATCAAATGTGTGCATGTCTGCTCAGTTTCAGGGGTTATGAATTTCAGTATGGGTTGGGTAGATAGAGAAATGCTAAGTCTGAGTCATTAATTGAGTCTGTAAGCTGTAATTGCTTATTTCATGAGTAAATATCAGCCATTTTGTCTAAGAAAAAATAAAAAATTTATCAAATTGTCTCCATCTTTGTACATTTTAAATCGTTTAAATTCAATAATACAAAGTATGTTTGAGTTTATCATCTCAGTTTCCCTAGGACTGTTTTATTTTTTCATGGGTCTATTTCAAATAAATGGTTATATTCCTTTGCGCAGATAATTGTGATTATAGGTGTACAGATTGGATTAATAAGATGATTTTGATTGATAACAAGAGTGGACCTGTTGATGTAATGCATTAACAGTTTGAACCCACTGGTTGGAGTTCATTTGCTAATGAATTCATTTTTATGTATTTCACTCCATGGTCCATAATTAGGCACTGATTTATCTTTTAGCTTAGTGCATTTTGAAAACAATTATTAAACTCAAAATCATTGAATCTTTCAACTAAAATGTATGTGCTTAAATTACCATTCAATTCCTAGCATTAGGTGATTATTTGCTCAAAGGTTTTTCAAGCCTTTAGTGAATAATATCTATTTGCACTTAGTAGGAACATATATGTGTATAGAAGTGTTCTTGAGGTAGGAAACATCATATGAACACAATAAGGAACACCTTCCTTGGTCTCATAGATCCAAAAGAGTAGGGGTAAAACCCTGAGAAGCTTTACTTATCAGCTGGCCACTAACTTTGATAATTCTTGAACATATAAATTGGTTACCTCTTAGACAGTTTCAAATCTTAGCTAGAAAAACCACCAATAGATTGGTGACTCTATTGGGGATAATTTTGAATCTCCAAGTGCAGAATGATAATTCATAGAGTCATATTATTTGCTAATCTAAATTTGGTTCAGATATTGAAGGATTTCAGGCCTGGAGAGAATTTGTTACAGTGAGCCTGAAGATTTCATGGTCTATGGTGCTCTACTGGTGAAAGAGCTTCATACTGCCTGAAGTTCAGTCCTCTATGAAGAGAGGTGGTGACTCTATTAAAAGAAACTGATGAAGAGGTGAATACAGTTGCAGATCTACAAATATTTCTAGTCAGGAAGACAATTTGCCGCATCTGCAACATTTCCAGGTATTCTCCACCTTAGGTTTTCAAGAAAATTGTGTGTGAAAACCATATTTGAACGTCTTAGGAGAAAACTTTTATTCCCTTATTTAGTGAAACTAAGCACTGCAAACAAGGGATATTTGAATTGAATTGTAGAGGGAACAAATTTATTTGTAAATATGTATGTTTTTCCTAGTTCTCCCTCTACAAGTTGTAATAGCATGCCTAAAGCACAACCATGTCCCGAAAGAAAGGTGTCTGCAAGTGAAATATATGATCCTCTAGAATTCAATAAAATCTAGGGTTACCCACATATTGTTCCAAGAAGAGTTAATGAATATTTTCCTAAGTTTAGAGGAGGTTTTGATGAATCAGCATTAAGACATGTACAAGGTTTTCTTGATTTGATGGAATATTGTCAAATTGAAGAAGGGGATGTTGTCATGAAGTTTTTTGTAAGAACTTTAGAAGATACTACTAAATGTTGGTTTACTTTTTTGCCAGTGCATTCCATAGATTCATGACACAAGCTCAAAATATTTTTCCTTGATTATTTTGAAGAAGAGTCAAGATTGAATGATGAATTCTTGTCTAAAGAAAGAAATATACATACCCAAGAAGAATATAATGAGAAATATGCAAACAAGGTTGAGTCCATATCACATATTGATACATTGTGTGATATATAAAGATTTGAAGATGAATCCCCTTATGGCTTTCATGATAGATTCATGAAATTTCTGCTTGATATACCAGAATCAGAAAGGCCCAATGAATCATTTTGCATCAATTTATTCTATGTGAATTGTGAGCTAGGTTGGAGTACTATGCCAGCTCAATTGAAGCCCCCTAGCCTTAAATGCTTATATCAGTGGATTTTAGTGATTGAAGAAATGATAGATAAATATGGAAGTGATCTCCTAACTCAATTATGTGATGGTACTTTTTCGAGACTTAATCACATAGATGGTGATGGAATAATAGAAGACAAGAGTGATGCATCATTCAGTGATGAGGATGTTATTTTTGAACAACCTACAAAATAAATGTACCCAGATGAAGACTACAACCATTATGGTCATGTCGAGTTCAATGAAATATATGAATTTTATTCTATTTACTTTAAAAATGCAAAAAAGAGAGCAGATTTTCTATAGAAAATGAAGGATGCAATGATGCAGATGATAATGAAAACATTTTCTCATCTATGGAATTTGAATATATGGTTGAATATCATGCTAATTTTGGGGTTTTATGTCGTCATGAAGAGAATGATGATGTTGTAAATGGAAGTTTGCAGCCAATTGAAAACAATTCTTGTCTGGGTGATCAAGATGATTACAATTCTGTTTGCAGCCCTAGTGATTATGAGTCCTTTCAAGAGAAGGAAGTAGAGTTGATTTATTCAAGTGAAGAGTGCTTCAATAGTGAAAATGAAGAGAACATTTCTCAAGCCTCGCTATTGTATAATGATGGATATGAATTGGGTATTCTTTTTGAAGGGGTATGTAATCAGCAATATTATGATGCACTAGGTCATACTAATCTTACAGGTATTAAGTGTAGCATTCATGCAAGCATTCATAATGAGACAAAGGAGCTTGTTGATTTGAGAAATGATTCTGAGAATGTCAGTATATCACTTGCAAATGACAAGTTATGTAATGGGTTTCAGTTAGAGAAATCATTTGTGGAAAGTTGCAATGAAGAAACCATTGATGATTTTTAGTTTAACGTTGAAGAAGGTATGCCTATTGATTATTGCAGCTTTATGAACGAAGAAGGAGATATGTATGCAAGAGGTTCACTGGATGAATCATTTCAAGTAGTTTATTATGAGGAGCATGCATATGTTGATAATGATAAACTAGGAACTCCGATTTGGTTTGATGCTTTACCTTCTTCTAATTTCCCTACTAACTTTCAAGTTATCATTGAATGTTTGCATGAGAATAGCACAAATGTAGTTGTACATGACAATGGAAATGTAGATATAAATGCTAGTACAACTAATGACACTTTTTATGATGAGTTTTCACTTGAAGAATGTGATTGTGTCAATCACATGGATGCATATGAGGACCTTTTTTCTAGATCTGCAACTCACAATTTTCCTCATGGGCATTATGTTTCAGATTTTCATGTTGGATTAGCAGGAGATAGTGTTGAGTTTCATACTATTTGCAATAGTGAATGTGTTTTTGACACTCACTATGATGATTTTGTTGCAAATGAAAGTTATGAGTCATATGAACTTGTATTTGAAGCTTCTTTTTGTTATAACATATTGAATGCTAATAATCTTGTCTATGAACATGAAGTGGAGAACACTATTTGGGATGTTGATACATCTTCTGAGTGCTATGTTTTGAGTGTGGACAATGGGCATCTAGATGCTGATAAATCTAGTTTTTAGAACCTTGAAACACATGGTAGTGTGTTTGAACCATGTTGTTGGAATAATGACGAAGTCACTTGTGATGCAATCCAATTGAAAGAGTTATAAATGAGTGATAATTATTTTCTCAACAAACATAAGGATTGCACATTGTCTCTAAGGCATCACATTTCCTCTAAGCATAATCAGTATGAGGGTGTTAGTCAGTGTGATAAGACTATAATCTTATGTGGTCTTGATCACTATCATAAAATTTTGCCACTTAATAAAAAATTAGAAAATGAAGAGAGTGGCAGTGATATGGTCCATGTGATTTGGCTTCCATATGATAACAAAGATGAACAGGGAACAAATTTCCACTTTTTCAATGGCAGCTTGATACTAGGTTTTGCAAGAATAAAGCCACTCATGTTGTTGTGGTATGATAGAGACAAGAATGGGTTGAGGGAGATCAGCTCCATTAATAGATTGGTGTTTGAAAAGGGTAAGAATTAACTCCCCTTTTCCATTTGGTGGCCTAGGGCCATCAAATGAGGTGAAAAAGGAGGTTGAATAAAGGAGCAGTTTGAGGGCCCTCAATGGACTCAAAATTTGGTCTACTCTCCAGAGATATGGATTATTTCTATGCCCACAGGAGGCATACATCCCCAATTAGATCCACTAATGGCACTCTCAAATTTTGCAAATTTGAATTGCCCATATTAAAAAAATTGCCTCTGCACTTCCAGAAGTGCATCTAAAAAATTTGCCTAAAAGACCTACTTTTGAGGGTCATATTTCAAAGCCTACTGATTTTCAATCCAAACCCCTTTTTTGAACCCACTCATAGGACATATGTGAATGTGCGTTTCAATTTTCAGCTTCCCATGATGAGTTTTGACACTGTTTTAAAAAGCCAAGCTAAGGGGTTTTGACACTTTTTTGTTGTTTGCAAACTTCCAGTTTTGCATAGTGGCCTTCTGTTCAGGTTAATATTTCACAAATTTTTGACTGTCAAGCCAAAATTATTGTTGCTCTCCATTCTCCATGCATAAATGTACTCGTTGGTCCAATTGCAAAGCCTCATGACAAGGTTTGATATTTTTACCAAGCCAAAACCAAATGCAGTTTTTTCAGTTTTCAACCTACCTTTTATAAAACTTTTAAAAAAAGTCAAATTTGACCTTTAATATCTTTTGATGAATGGTGATTCAAGAAAATCCTTCTTTCACATGTACTCAATGTACCTAAATGAGCTTGTTTTTCCATTGTCAGCCTCCCAAAAGATGGTTTGTTATTTTTTCAAAGTGGTGACTTCAAGAGCCCTAATTGGTTCTAAATAGGTGTAGATGCAGAAAAGTCTGAGTAAGAAAATTTGTTAATTAATATCTTGCACCTCGAGATTTCTTTAACCAAACCATCTTTTTCACTCCATTCTTAGATCAAATGTGTGCATGCCTACTCAGTTTCAAGGGTTCTAGATTTTTGTATGGGTTGGGTAGATAGAGAAATGTTGAGCCTGAGTCATGAATTGAGTCTATAAGATGTAATTGTTGATTTCATGAGTAAATATCAGTCATTTTGTGCAAGAAAAATAAAAAATGTCATCAAATTGTCTCCAGTGTTGTACATTTTAAATCATTTGAATTCAATAATACAAAGTATGTGTGAGTTTATCATCTCAGTTTCCCTGGGAGTGTTTTATTTGTTCATGGCTCTATTTCAAAGAAATGGTTAAATACCTTTGAGAGGATAATTGTGATTTCAAGTGTGTGGGTTGGATTAATAAGAAGAGTTTGATTGATAACAAGAGTGGATCTGTTGGTGTAATGCATTAACAGATTGAATCAACTGGTTGAAGTTCATTTGCTAATGAATTCATTTTTTATGTATTTGACTCCATGGCCTAGAATTAGGCACGGATTTCTCTTTCAGCTTAGTGCATTTCAGAAACAATTATTAAAATCAAAATAATTGAATCTTTCAACTAAAATTTATGTGCTTAAAGTATCATTCAATTCCTAGCATTAGGTGATTATTTGCTCAAAGGTCTTCCAAGCCTTTAGTGAATAATGTCTATTTGCACTTAGTAGGAACATATTTGTGTATAGAAGTGTTCTTGAGGAAGGAAACATCATATGAACACAGTAAAGAACACCCTCCTTGGTCCCACAGAGCCAAAATATTAGGGGTAAAACCCTGAGAAGCTTTACCTATCATTTGGCCACTAACTTTGATAATTCTTGAACATAGAGATTGGCTACCTCTTAGAGAGTTTCAAAGCTTAGCTAGAAAAAACACCAACATTACCCATGACTTCTTGTTGGGTGAAGATGACCTTAACAACAAAACTAGGAACATATGCTATAATTTTAGCTCCTACAAGATAGGTTCTAAAATTTTTGATAGCTTCGACAGATGCGTATGCTTTCTTTTCAATCAAGTCATACTTCAGCTCTACAACTTGAAGTGACTTGCTTAAAAATGTAATTGGTTACTCAAAACCTTATTGATTCTTCTAAAATAAAACAAAAATGGTGTGGAAATATGAAAATGAGAATATTTTCAGTGGCTTGGAAAAATCAAGGGTCCTTAGAACCAATGCCTCCTTGATTTCTTGCTTAATACTTTGGAAAGCCTTACTTGGCTCTTTACTCCACTCTACTTTTTCACCCTTCTTCAAAATTTTTGATATGGGCAGGTGATTTCTACAAATTTTGTGACAAACCTTCTTAGAAATTTAAGTTTTCCAAAGAATTATTAAATTCCTTTTACATTCTTTGGCTATGAAATTCTATCAATGGTAGCTACCCTCTCAAGGTCAATTCTCACTCCTTCCTTTAACACAATGTGTCCCAACAACTTTCCTTCAATGAATCCAAAGGCACATTTCTTTGGATTTAGTGAGATTCCATAATCAAGGGCCCTGATAAATATTTTCTCCAAGTGCATACAGTGACATTCTTTCTTGGAGTATGCAATCAAATCATCTTGGTAGATTTCCAAGAATAAGTCTATAAAATAGATAATGTTGCATCCATAGCCTTCATAAATGTTGCACCTACATTGGTGAAGAAAAATGGCATCCTCGCATAAATATAGGTGCCCCATGGAGTTTTAAATGTAGTCTTATACTACTCAGACTCCTTCACTTTAACCTGATTGTAACCAAAAAAAACCATCCATCATTGATAAGAGCTCATAGCCAATCACCTTTTGCAACATGGATTCCATGTTTAGTAATGGATATTTATCCTTTAATGATGACACATTGAGATTTATAAAATCAATGCACAGTCTGATGTCACCAATATTTTTTTTATCGACACTAGGTTAGACACCCAAGATGAGTGCATAATGGGCTTGATTATGCTAGCATCTCTTAGCTTCACTAGCTCTTCTTACATCTTTAGTGCTAAGGTGGGATTGATAGGCCTTTGCTTCTTCTTTTAGTGGAATTTCATGATAAAATAATTCCTCCCTACATGCCTTAAAATATTCATAAGACCAGAAAAAAACATTACTATACTTTCTTAACAAAGCAATCAACATTTCTTTGATCTTGGGCTTCATTTTCTTGCCCACATGAACTTTCTTAGGGAATCTCTTTGTCCCTAATTTTACCTCTTCTAAGTCCTCTAGATGTGTGGAATATTTTTTGGTATTTATCTTTTCGAGGCCATGAAAGGCCCTTTCTAAATCCACAAGACCTTTAGGAATTTTTTTGGTCTTTAATTGAATAACTTCATTACCAAAAACTATATCTTTCCCATCCACTATCTCAACAAAAGCTCCAAAATCAATCTTTTGACCTTCATACTGGTCTACACATTTCAAAAACCTTAGAATATCTTCATCATCATAAAAAAAAATTATAGTTTTGTATGTTGTCAAGGATTCAAGGCCTTGTTTGTACCTCCACCTTGGAGATAACAATGAAATTATATGACCTAAGTGCAATATTTTTAAGAAAATTTGCCACTTAATTTTGGCCTCTCTCCATCCAATCAATTCCAAAACCCTCAAACTATTCTATGGAATCCCAAATGGCATTCCTATATTACTTGAGTCTTATTTTTTTATTAAAACTTGGATCTTCCCGAGGGTATGACCAACTCAGAGTCACCAATCACTTTCAACTTTTTAACCCCATGTTTTTTTGCCAATATTAACCCTAGTAGCAAAGCTTCATATTTAGCCACAGTGTTTGTACAAACAAATGACAAAGTAAAAGAAAACTTAAATGTCTTGCCACTACTGGAAACCAATATTTTCTTTGCACTACATCCTTACTTGGAACATGCACCATCAAACTACATGGTCCAAAGATCATCATTATCAAACAACTTTATCACCTCTCTTTCAAGAAGTGTAGGTTGTCTATCACCTTCCTCTTGTAATTATTTGATATTAAAATCATTGATTCCAGTTTCCACAAAGTGAATTCTATCTTTTTCTAGGGAAAAGTAAATCATGTGAGGGATTTTAGACTCCCTGACCAATTTGGCATCCTTACTATCAATGGGGAATGTGGGGTAATACATGTCACATTGCACATGCTACCCTCCATAGAATAAATCCATCTTCTTGATAGCAGCATTCCATAATTAGGTGGAATATCCACCACTGTGACACTCATTTTGAATTCCTTGTCAGGAAATGCAACTAAATTATATGGGAGTTCTTTGATTACCCCAATTATAGGGACTTCTCTAGAATCCATAGCATAGCACTTTCCATAAGTATTATCTATATTCAATCCCATATCCTTCATGATCTTAATTGGAATTATGTTGGAAGAGGCTCCTAAGTCTACAATTCTTTAGAAGCTTTCCATCAACAATCAATGATAAAAAAATGGGTCTATATTACTAGGATTGGTAGTAATTATGGTTTCTAGATATATTTGAGGAATTTTAGTAATCACTCTCTCAACTTCCTTTTCTTTCAATTCTTTTCCACTCACTCTGGGTGGAGTAGACATCGTTGTTACTAAACTATCTCTGGAAAATTTATCTCCTAGTATATGGTAATGTAGCATCCTTAATGGCATGGTGTTTATTGACAATACCATCTTTAACCCCAAGGCCTTAAAATATAGTTTTCCCTATATGTTTCTCATTTGTTGAGGGTGGAAGTTGGTCAAGTCGGTCTTGTACCATAGGTTCCTTTTTAGGCTTAGAACCAAGGAGTTGGACTCTTTGTGCCATTGTAATAATGAGTCACTTGACCTAGGGTTTCATGGGCTAAGACTAGGGCTTTTAGGTTTTAGGTGAAAACTTGAGGCAAAGACTAAACAAAATCTAAAATTTGTAGGAATTTAAATGAACTTCAAACCTTAAAATAAACCCTAATTGGAATTTAGATGATATTAATTACAATTTAATGAAAACTAGGAGAATTCTTATCTCAAGAGATTTCAATTTCACTTACCGGTTCAACAATGCACAAAAACCCTAGTTTGAGGATACCAAAAGCTCAAAATACACTACAAAAACTATTGAATGCCTTATAAATGATTTTGCTATCAAGAATAAGCTTTATAACCAACTTTTCTAGTGAATAAAGCCCTCAATTTAGTAGAAAAACATCAAATCCACCATTACTACTCACTTGCACAAACCAGAATAGCTCCATGATGTTCATTTTAGGAAATTTGAATCTCAGCCATAAATCTTTACATGAGTTGGATCAATGTATGGTCTAGATGAGGTCAAATAAGTTTGAAAATTTAACCTTTTGTTGACTCAACATTCACTCATCCACATTCTTTCCAAGTTTACATATTCTTTGCTTCATGGTCATGTTAAGCTTTACAATCCATGAGAGAATCCATGTGGCAACCGCTTGCTAGCCCTATGCAATCAGCAAGACTTTCATCTATGGTCACGAGCTAGTGGGAAACAACCCAAATTAACCCAACAACCTTCAATATGTGCATCCTTTAATCCATAAGCCTATGCCTAGGCTATTATCCTCCTTCCATGATGAACAATTGAGATTAAAACATCTCACTAAGCTTTTATGAACATGCTCATTTACCCATTTAGTAGCTCACTTGTTGATGCTACTATGGTCACCAATAATATTTAATCCAATATTTCATGGTTTCTAAATTCTTTCAAATGGTAGTGATGATGCCATGCGGTGCTCACCAACTACCTCACTAAGAAATGCAGGTTATGGGTTCCCCACAAGTTGGTGAGGAATGGCCAGGATGCATTCAAAATATTAAATCTCCTTCATCCATCTCTTTACCTTTCATCATCGATACCTTTGGGAGATGATAGGACCCCCAAAGGGGAGGACAGATGTCACCCCACCTATTACCCCACTAAGAATTTGAAAGATTATTTTATTGTCATGGGCTAGTGGGGCACCAATGCAATGTATTTGGTGGGACTCGATGACCATTGCTTAAATTTTTTTTAAAGGCACATGCATCAAGTTAATGACTTTAAAAGGGGTCATTAGCTAGGTTTAAAAGTAAAAAGCACTTAGGCAATTCATGAACTTACACCTAGGATATGTGGCAAATATTTAAATGATTTTGACCTGCTTAGCATTTAACATGTTCTAAATAATTCGAGCAAGCAATGATCATTATGGCTAGGAATTAGCGACTGGTAAACAATGGCTTAGATGACATGAGTTATGACTTGAAATACCAGGAATAGGCTACCATAGGTCAACTACAAATTAGAACATATGTAAAGGGTTGTCAACACTTAGGATTTTTAAGGGGTTTAGGGCATACATAGAACCCTAATACATAGGTAAAACCAAAACCCTAAGCTACAAGATACACCCCAGACCTAAATAAATAGCTAAATATAGAATTAAAATCAATGGAACACAAAAAAATTAGGGTTTCCACCACAATTAACTAGAATCTTGTAGCCAATTGCAATCAGTTAACTAGGCAATCAATTTCTCTCATTTATTCTCAACCTTTGATCTCAAATAATCACCTCTTAATCTAGATTGTTGATATAATTTCCTCAAATCTATAAAATCATCCTTCTTTTTTCACATTCATTACCTAGAATTTTCATAGAAAATCCATTTTTTCTTGATTCTTGAGCAATTGATAATTATTTGTCATAGCATCTAGGTCATCACATATTAAATATTTTTGTAAAATATCATGGAGGCTTTAAGTTGAAGCAATCTGACATACATTTCAACTAAATTTACTCAACAATGGGATTGGTAAGGTTGTTTCATGCTTTTGAATTCATTTGTTTTGATTTATTGATCTAATACTTTGTTTGAATTCATTTGTTTAAAAATCTTGCTCTCATTGGTAAGTGGGTCTATCCTTTTTTTTAATTCTTTTCTTGAATTTAATTATTGTTACTCATTCCAATTTTACCCCTTACATCAAGATAGGTTTTCTAAGCAACAAAACTAGCCACCTAGCCTTACTTATGTGATCATAGAAGACAAGGATAGTGAGGAGGAAATAACTAAGGAATAACTTTTAGAATACATCCAAGAACCTAAAATGCAGAAGATACTAGAAAAATCACTTGGATTATATCCTAGCACATACTCCCTAAAGGTTGCACAAGGTGGTACAAAATTTCCCACAGACTGTAACATTGAATCTCTTAAAGGCCAATCTCTCATTCACATGGATGATCAAATGGTTTTTAGAAAAATCCTAAAACAAGCGGTGGTTTCTCAACAAATTCCAGGTAATCCAAACCCCATGGCAACTCAAAATATGCCTCCGCAATCAACAAACCTAGTCTCCACACAATAATAAACCATGAATGTCAACATGAAAAATATGGGTAACCTATTGTGAGTGTGAATAAGGTATAAAGAACAAAAACACTTCTTAATACGATATTATATCAAAGATTAAGCAAATTGAATTAATTCAAAACAATAATCTATTGAAAGCGTCATATTGCTCTCTATCTCCAAAGATTTATTAAATCACTATGGCTCTCAGATTATGTGAGCACTATGATTGTTAAAATAACTATCTGAAGAATGAGAAGGATGTTGATGCAATGATGTGATGCTTAATATGATAATACTAGATGATAAAGAAACTAAAATATTTTGAATTGACATGGAAATAGATAAATGCAGCTACAAGAGGCAACCATGATTATGAAAGCTTGAATGTTGGATGCTGGATGCTTGATGCTTGAATTCCTATAGAGTAATAGTGCATAAGTTAGATTATCTGGATCCTTTTCTTGGTTCAATGAGGCTTTATTTATAGAATTTCCTGGCTGTAGAAATGCACAGGGATGGCATTGAGAGGCTTGGATTCAATTTGGAGGATTGAATGGTGAAAGATGGAGGAGATTGAGATAATTTTGGTGATTGTCTCTACCCATGAAAAAACTAGGCAAGAGAAGAGGAAAGATTGATGGAGGAGGATTGAGAGAAGAATTTGGAATTTGTCTCCAATTTGTCTCCAAAACTTCCCGTGAAGTTTCGAAGCATTAATTTTGACATATTTTAGACATAAATTATACATAGGATATCTAATTCATTTTTGAGGAAATATAGATGGAATATTCCTTATGCCTTAATTCAAATATTTTTGATTTATTTAAATTAGCAAAAGGGAGATAAATAATTTAATAAAATGAACTATAGAAGTTGTTTATTAAATTAAATAGAAGAATATGGAAATTAATTAATAAAGTGTCTAATCTTTTTTTAATTAATTTAAGATCGATGTGATAGAATAAAATAGGGATTTGATAATTAAATCAAACAGAGTATTTAATTTTGTTTATTTAATTAAGACGAGATTGGAAGAATTTAAATGTGAATGTGAATGTGATCTATATAAATAAATATTTCTATTTATTCAATAGTAGAGGAAATTAAGATAATTAATCAAATAATTTGTATTTAATTAATCGGAATTCTCCAGACCATTTTTAGGTGTATACATTTTTCCCCTCTTCGAAGTGATGTGTTTACGCGTTCCTTCGAAGAAAATTTTTGCTGCTACTGCCAAGATCGATGAAAAAAAAAAAATTGTGTGCCCCAAACATGCCCCAAATATTGATTTTCAGATGATTGTTGATAATATGTCCCCTCGGGAGATAAATTAATGATTTGATGAATTTTTTTAGAATTTTAGATTTTTTGTTTATTTTTTATGATTTTTCAATGATTTGATGATGATTTCATGAAGATTCGTTAGTGAAATAATTTATCTCCCAATAATGATGAAGAAAGTTTTCCCCTTCGATGAATTTTTATTAAGCCTCCTTATGTTTGATGATTTTTGATCGTGTCAGCCTTTGATTTGATATTGATTGTTGATCCTAATAGATTAGAAGATTATTGATCTCATGATAGGTGATATTCAATTATTGATTGATTGATTGACCTCATGATAGTTGAGGATCAATGATAGATTGATGATTGACATCATGATAGGTGAGGATCAATGATAAATTGATAATTGAGCTCATGATAGGCGATGATCAATGATAGATTGACTGATTGACCTCATGATAGGTGAGGATCAATGATAGATTGATAATTGACCTCATGATAGGCGAGGATCAATGATAGATTGATGATTGACCTCATGATAGGCGAGGATCAATGATAGATTGATTGATTGACCTCATCATAGGTGAGGTTCAATGACAGTCACTCATGATATTTGATCAAAGTCTCACCAAAGCCAATTAGATTGATAGGTTGATTGATTTTTGATTGATTATAGGAGGATTTTATAGTTTTTCCCAAATATGTGGGACATGATTCCGCATCTAGTGTAGGCTGATATAGATATCATTAATCGATGTGAAAAATCTATAATGAAGATGCAAAACTAATATGAATGCAGTCTAATTTTATCATGCAACTATATGCAAACTATTTCCATTTTAACAGTACTTTTGCGATTTGTATCATCATAGAGCTTTAAAAATGTTGAAAGTGAGTACAAGCGTCAATGGTATATGTTAGACCAATGACGACCTGAGTACTACTTTCATGATTTTTGATATTGTAAGCAAACACAAGCATCGAGGTATAATTGAGCCATGATGATTTGAGCATTCATTGCGTAAACAGGTAGTGATTAATCATTTCAATGTGTGAATTCTGAATGTCATCGTTGATACATTTGCATATCACATCCCCCGACAATTCACACATTTATATGACTAACTTACAGATAGCGGACAATAAAAATATCATTCTTTGTCCTTGTTTCTCTAGTTTGATACATCATCGAGTTACTCCAAAGAAATGATAATTAAAAGGTACAATTTATCCATTTTTACTTAGAGTGTTTCAATCATTATTCAGATTTGAGATCATCCATCCTGCTTTTTTGATGTTTTTGGATTTTCGAGATTCTCGACCAAAGACCTAACCTACTAACCTATCCTAGGGGTCTTGGGGGTTTAACAAAGATTAGCCTTGCCTACGTTACACACGCAGAGACCACGTAGTTCGACTAACTCAGACTCAATGATTTTGGATTTTTGCTTTTCTAGACTGACTTTTTGCCATGTTTTTGGATTTTTTGATATGATATGGATGGTTGATGCCTGTCTGATGATGATTGATGGTGAGTTTTGATTTTATTTTTTTTTGTTATACTATTGTTTTCCCTTTGGTGAAACCGATGTTTTTGTTGCCCCTAGTGATATCCATATTTTTCCCCCAAGCTTTGGAGTGAGACTTGACTATGTGAAATGGTTTTGATATAGATGCAAAGATGGAAAGACTAATGACATGATATGAAATAGTATTGATTGCTAGATTATGGATCCCAATATGTATCAAAATAGATGGGAAAGCTGATCTGGAATCACATATAACACCTATTTCTAGGTTTTCATCATATGTTTTGATTACACTCTTTGTTTTGTGTATTTTTCTCATTTTTCTCTTTTTCTTTCTTTTTGTATTTTCTAAAAAATTTTGTATTTTTGTGTTGCCAACATGCTTGTTTCCCAAGTTTTCATCAAGAAAACCATTTTCAGAAGTTTGACCCGTGCACTAGGAGATTCAAGTGTAGAACTTTCTAAGATGGATATTGTTGATAGGTTCATCAAATAGATCCCCTTCTGATGTTGATAGTTGATAAGCCCCTGATCCATACACTGATATTATAACAAAAGGACCAAGCCAATTAGGCTCAAATTTCCCTTTATTTTCCCTGTCCTACTGATACCTAGGGTTTTCCTTTAGTACCAAATCACCAACCTGAAAGACCCTCGGTTTTACCTTGTGGTTGTCACTCCTTGACATTCTTTGTTGATAAGTCATTAGATGATTAATAGCTTGTTGACGATGCTCATCCAACAATTCTAGTTCCTACAGTCTAGATACCCTATAGTCTTCATCTAAAATGATTCCTCTAAGTGATACACGAAGGGATGGAATCTCTACTTCAATAGGTAGGATGGACTTTGATCCATATACTAAGGCATATGGTGTAGCTCATGTTTGTGTTTTGATACTTTTTCTATAGGCCCACAATACGGGATTGAGTTGAACATGCTAATCTTGTCCAACATCATTTATCATCTTTTTGAGGATTTTTCGAATTGTTTTATTAGAGGCCTCTGCTTGGCCATTCCCTTGAGGATAGTATAGCGTTGAAAATGATGTTGGATATGGAACTTTTCACATAGTTCTTTGACATCTTGATTCTTGAAAGGTCATCCATTATCAGTGATAATGGATTGAGGAATGCCATACCGACATATTATGTAATTCAAGATGAAAGAGGAAATCTATTTCCCAGTTATTGTTGTAAGAGGCACGGCTTCTATCCATTCTGTGAAATATTTTGTAGCTATTATAATGAAATTTTGTCCATTAGATGAAGATGGATTTATTTTTCCTACCAAATCTAGGCCCCATTGAAAAAAGGGCCATGTTGATGTGAAGGGATGCAGTTCTTGTGCCGGTGCATGAATCAGATTGCTGTGAATCTGACACTTTTGACATTTCTTAACAAACAGATAGGATTCTTTTTCCATGCATGGCCAATAATATCCCAAACGGAGGAGTTTCTTGGCTAGAGTTATCCCACTTGAATGAGTACCACAAATACCCTTGTGAACCTCTCATAGGGTCATTTCAGATTCATTGTGTTCTAGACATTAGAGTAAGGTACCATCAAGACCTAGATGATATCGGATGTCATCGATTAACGTGTGTCATGCGGACTAGCGGATAAAATTTCATTTTTGGTTCTTGGAAAGATCAGCAGGAAGCATATCATCTTTCAAGTAAACATATGTCTTTTCATAGATGGACATTTCACTGGTCTCTAGATGGCATATGATATTGGATTCTAAATTATTCTGATAAGGACATGGTATTTGTTCCACCATAAACTCATAATAACCCCATCTCTCAGGCAATTGTAATAGTGAAGCAATCGTGGCCATAGCATCCGCAACTTTGTTCTTTGTCCTTGGAATTTGATCAAACTTGATACTGACAAAGAACTATTTTAGATCATCTATTTGTTGCTTGTAGGGCATCAAATTTGCATCTTTTATTTGATACTTGTCATTCACTTGATAAATGACTAGTTGAGAGTCTCCATATACCTGTAAGTCCATGATCTTCCATTGAATTGCTATTTTGACCCCAATGATCAATGCTTCATATTCTACTACATTATTTGTACATTGAAACATCAGTCTATATGATTTTGGAATGGTGTGTCCTTGGGGAGAGATGAACAAAATCCCTGCTCCAGATCTACGTTGTGTGTATGATCCATCAAAATATAATATCCATTGTTGTGGCATCACTATTATAATATCTGCATTCGGAAACTCCATTGTCATTGGTCGATCATCTGGTAGAGGAGCCTTGGCTAATTACTCCTTGATTTCTTGATCCTTGATTTCTTTTCTCTCCACATATTGAATATAAAATTCACTTAATAGCATGACCCACTTGGCTATTCTACCTATTAAGGCAGCTTTACTGAGTAGATATTTTAAAGGATCGATCTTTGCTATTAACCTAATTGTATGAGTCAGCATATAATGTCTTAGCTGTTGAGTAGCAAACACCACCACCAAGCAAGATTTCTCTATGAAAGTGTAATTAATTTCATAACCATTTATTTTTCTATTGATATAGTAGATGGCTTGTTCTTTTCCTTCATAATCCTCTTGTGCTAATAGTGCCCCCAAAGAGATATTTGTCGTGGCAATGTACAATATCAAAGTTCTTCCTTTTGTTGGTGGCATCAGAATGGGTGGTGACATTAGATACTATTTTATTTGATGGAATGTTGTTTCACACCCCTCATCCCACTTGAAAACTATATTTTTATGCAAAAGGTGATTAAATGGATGACTCTTGTCCTCTAGCTGAGAGATAAATATTTTGATCAATTGGAGCCTTCCCTATAGCGATCTGAGTTGACTGATATTCTTAGGAGGTGGCATCTCCATTATTGCTTTGAATTTTGTTGGATCCACTCTAATGCCTTTTCTGAGACAATGTATCCCAATAGTTTTGCTGATGTGACCCCAAAGACACACTTCTTGGGGTTTAACCGGACATTGAATTTCTCTAGCCATGTGAAGATTTTGTTGAGGATATGCAAATATTCATCCCTTGTACAAGATTTTTCCAAGATTTCATCCATGTAATCCTCCATGAAAGTGTGCATCATATCATGGAATATTGTCGTCATTGCTCTTTGATAGGTGGCTCCTACATTTTTTAGACCAAATGGCATGATGTTCCAGCAGAAAGTTCCCCATGGACATGTAAAAGTCATCTTTTCTTGATTTTCTGGAGCTATTTTTATTTGATTGTACCCAGAGAAACCATCCATGATTGACAACATGGCATGCCCTGTCATCAATTCCACAATGATGTCAATATTTGGTAGTAGAAAATCATCCTTCGGGCATGCTTTATTTAAGTCCCTGAAATCCGTGCATATTCTAATGCTATTTTTTGGCTTTGAAATAGGTACAATGTTTGATATCCACTCAGCATAGTCTATACACCTTATGAATCCAGCATCCAATAATTTCTTTAGATTTGCCTTTACCATTAATGCGATATGGGGATGTATTTTTTTCAATTTTTTCTTGACAGGCTTGATTTCTACTGAAAAAGACAAATGATGCATGACTAGATTTGGGTCTAATCCTAGCATATCATAATATAACCAAGTGAATTTAATGCTTCTTTCTTTAAAGAAATTGATGAATTATGGTCTCTCTTGATCTGTCATGGATGCTGCTAGATGTAGGATTTTTTCCTTTCCTTTAGTGTCGATGTTCACCGACTATGTTGGTTCTACCAGAACTAATGACCACTCATCATAATGTTCTAGAAGAGTGTCAAATCTTCCATCCTTCAGTGCCTCAGAGAGGTTTTCACTGTTAGATACATTCTTTATTTTATCTTTTTCCAGATCTAATGCTGCCATAGAATAGTTTTCACCATTAGATCTATTTTCCCTGTTTTCAATTTTGCAACTGGAAGATTTGACACCCTCCTACTGAGTCATGTTGTTATGACTATTATAGATAGAACTTGTACCAGGTTTGGTTTGACATAAGAAATTCACGATGGCATTATCGTTTGCAAATCTTGGTATAGTTAGGGGTTCTATAGGTTCCCAGTCAATTAGTTCAGGATGGATTAATGGCATGAGATTATCGGATTCATTCAAGGTGATGGGTGTAAGGGTTTGGATGGCCATTTCATCATAGTTGTTTATTGGAATATCGAGGTCAATGATGGTACTTTCTTCAATATCATCTAGTTCACTCGAGGTGTGTTCGTCCCCACTTGAGTCATTGATATTTAGTGATCCTGCTACGAATGGTCTAGACCCAAATCCTTGTCCCTCCTCACACGTAGGTGCATATTTTTGGATTACATCAATTTGAATATCAGTGCAAGATATATTAGAGCATAGATCCCACTCATATTCATTTGAATCCGTTTCAGAGTTATCTCTAAGCTGAAGGATTCTTTCTATGGCCTTCCGTGTCATCTCATTTTTGTCTTCTTCAGAGTATCCCAATCTCGTATTCTCTTTTGATTGGAGAGTGAGAGGCTAAATAAGTTCAATTATTCCTTTCTTTCTTAAACCAACAGGTCCTTGTCCCTCATAGCCCATTATTTCTAGGATAGATTTTCCTTTGCCATATTTGTTTGTATTGATGTTGACATTTTTGGTACTGCTATTTGATGTCGATGGTTCTTCATCTTTGTATAGCCAATCCAGGATTGCTTATTGTCTAATTCTTCCCCTATGGTACCAATTTCGACAAACCTTTCTTCAAGAACTATGGCTAGTAATGATGTTTGATGTTTGATCATAGATCATTGACCATATGTCTTAGGAGATGGAATTAACTATGAAAGGTTAAGCGATTGCTCCATAGAATATTGCCCCACTCCCTTGTCTATTAGTTGGACTTGCTCTTGAATTTTTTGTGATAAAGAAGTTTGTAGGTCTGGGTTATCTGTTGATTGAGTTTCAACAGGACTTGTTTCTTTTTCTTTGCCCTTATTCTCTACCCACTTGGTGGTGATACTCGGATGTTTTTCTTCATTGAATGATTTTGAACTGGATGCTTCCCTATTGTGAGGCACAAAGGTATCTTGTGTTAGAATGTTGAGGATGATTATAATCAATAGATATAGTCACCTCCTGTCCATTTTTTGGGAACTTTAAACATTGATGATATGTTGAAGGTATGACCTACATTTCATGGATCCATGGTCGTCCTAAGAGTATGTTGTAGGTTAACTCTTTTTCCAATAATTGAACTGCTATGTGCTTCATCATTGGCCCCACTTGAATGGGTAACATAATTAATCCCTTAAATGATCTTTCTTCCTCATCATATACTTTTATAGTCATTTTCCTTTAGGCATCAATAGCATCATCAGAATACCCTAGTGCATGGATTAACTTGAGAGTGTAAATGTTCAAACCAGCTCCCCCATCTATTAAGACTCTCTTGATGTGATGATTGTGGATTAAGACTTTGATATGGAGTGCAATATTATGGGGATGGTTTAGTGAGACATCATCTTGTTTAGAGAATGATAGACAATGCAGGGTAGTCAAATGCCCCACCATAGCTTGGAATTGGCAAACATCTACATTCATTGGTACCGTAGTGGCTACTAGTGGTTGTTCTAGAACCTCCTTATGTGATGGTGAGATTTTAAGGAGTTCTAGTATTGATATCTATGCAAGAATGTTTTGTAGTTGATCAACAATTTTATAATGAGATGGAGGTGGAACTACATGCATAGACCCAACTCCCTTTAACACTACCTTGGATTTCCCCCTAGTCATTACATTTGCTGATTGATGTTCCTGATGGTCTCTGATTTTTAAGACATTGATTTGATTTTCAAAATTTTGTATGCTTGGGAGCAAATCCAAAGGGGTAGTGTTGTTGATGTTGGGTTCATCAATTTCATGATCAACTATATGATCACTCTCTACTTCAGATAAACAAAGGATTATTTTTTCATAGACATTATTGATTTTCTTACCTTTGTTGTTTGAAGATGATGATGCTCCTTTGTCATAGTTTGGAAAACGATCTTTGAAGGCTGAATGATCATTATTGTTTTGGGGTCCCTCCACATATATTTTGTTGTTGTCGATCAAATCTTGTACTGCATGTTTCAATTCCATACAATCATTGGTTTTGTGGCCTTTGTTGTTATGGAAGTTTCAATAATCTACGTCATTCCACCATGGTGGTTTGACCTTTGGATCCCAGAATCAGGCTTCCCATGCAGTGATAAGGCCACTAGTGACTAATTCTTTCATTGTTGTTTCTATCATTTGACCTAAAGGTGCGAACCTATGCTAATTTGATGGTTTTTATGATCTTGTTGCTTTGTATGATATTCGACTTGACAATTTGATCATTGTTTTGATTCTTTGATGTAGATGTTGTCAAGTTAAAAACCGGATTAACATTTTGGGAATCATTTGTTATTTCATTGGTAGTCATGTTTCGATTCTTTTGCCAAAATTTTGGCTTGTCATTGCTTGAGTATTGATTGCAGGAGTTACTTGTGTTATTTTTTTTATCGTTGAAATGCTTGATAACTCCTCTTTTGACTAATGCTTCTTCAATTTTAAGACTATTTTCTTTTAATTTTTTGAATGTGGGAGGACATTGAAATTCAAGTCTATAACTCATTTCCTCCCTCAAGTTGTCAATGAACAACTCCATCTTTTCTTCCTCGAGAATCGATCGAGGATATCTAGCGAACAGTCATCGCCATCTTTGTAGAAAAGACAAGAACATTTCCCCTTTGTTTTGTTTTAGGTTGTAAAGATCCTTTCTTGTAACATCATGTTGGATGTTAACTGAATACTGGGAGATGAACTTGTTGAAAAGTTCCTCAAAAAAATTGATACCTATTTGTAATTTTGAGAACCATTCCATACATGCACCTCCCAAACTTCTTGGGAATAACCTCATTAAGTAAGTTTCCTCTTGGGGAAACTCAAGGCTCATTGTTTTGAATTCCTGGATATGATCTATTGGATCCGTTCTTCCATTGTACTTGTCATACTTTGGGAATTCACAGTGTCTTGCAAAAGGTATTAGGCTGACTGTTGTGTTGAAAGGATAAGGACAAATGTCCTGTATCGCATATCTTGTATCTGTTGTTGTAACATTTGCATTTGGGATGTCAAAGCAGCAACTCAATCTAATGTTTGTGTGGGTTGCAGTATTTCAGTCTCACTTGTTCTAGGTGCTTCCTTCAGATGATTCACATCAAAATCCTTGGGAAGTTTGGCACCTGATTCAGCCAACATCAAAAGATACTTCTCCATATCTTGTTCTAAAATATTTTCCATAAATTTATGGAATTTGGGATCTTTTTGCGCTGTTTGAATATCCTCTGGAGTTATTTCATTTTTACCATTTTGGTGTAGACTGTTCCAAGGATTTTCTTCTACCATTGTTTGGGATGTTTCAAGTTCTTGCTCTAAGAGTCTCTTTTTTTGGGACCTACTGAAGATTGGCATACAAATTTTTAACCTTTCTTCCAAAATGTTGATCTTCTATGCTGGAAAAATGTCAATTGAACTTTTAACAAAGTTGAATAAGATGATTGATCTTATTGATAAGACTATGTTAAAATTGTGATTACTATACTTGGTTTCGTGATAAAGGATGATAGTATCCTGATAATGAAAATTCATTGTAATAATCGATTGTGTATTCTGTTTTGACACTTCTGATTTGGAAGATCTTATTTTAGATGATAAGATTGGAAATTTGTATAAACCTTTCTGATTTCGGTCTTTAGACAGTGATTCTAATAAAAAGAAACTTGTGTTCTAGTAAAAAATATGGATAAAAGACTGACTGACTGACTGGTATGATTTTTGAACTCTTTGTTTTGAAAGCGCTAAAACAAAGGATGGAGGTGCTATTTCACAGAAGCGCTAGAACAGAGTCCTGAAGCACTGAAATAGGCGATGGAAATGCTATCTTGATAGAAACACTGAAAAAATGCTCGAAAGCATTGTAGAAAGTGATGGAAGTGCTATCTTGACAAAAGCGCTGAAACAGTGCCCGAAAGCACTGAAAAAGATGATGAAAGTGTTGTTTTGATAGAAGCGCTAAAATAAAGACTATAAGCATAGAAACAGTGTCTGAAAGTGCTATTTCATAGAAGTGCTAAAATAGTGACTAGAAGCACTGAAATAGGTTTTCCAAAGTGCTAAAAATAGGATTTTTAAGACTCTCTATTGTCAAATTTGATTTGGCCTTGTGGCATACTGTATCATGGATTGTGGAAGATAAGAATGATGTATGTGTTGACTGCAGTTGTGATATTGAGTGAGAGCTCTTCTTTGGAAGAAGGCTCGTGAATAGAGTAGTTCTACTACGTAATCTAAAGTGTGACCCCTAACAAAATTGTGATATCTGTGGATGAATGTTCTATGTTGTAACAGGAGTTTTCGATTTTGATATAGAAAACACCCTCTTTTCAATTTATTTTGATAACTGAGAGGGTCCTTGGGTTTTTTTATTTTGATTTTTCTCTTGACAAACGTGGTGGACTTCCACTTTTGAAGCATGGATTTTTCTGATCTAGCTTGACTTTTTTGCTTTAAGGATGATCTTTAGTTTGATTTAATGATTCTTTGTGAAAACACAACAAGAAATTGTGAATAATTGTTTTTAAACTGAATAGATAGTGTATGTTCAAAAACCATGAATAGTTCTTATTGATTTTGATGGGTTGTTTTGAAAATTGTACACAAATCAAACAGAATCACACTTAAGGACAAGTAGGTCATCATTATACTCACAGCCCACATCTTGAATTGTGTAGACACACACAGTCGTGTCACCCCCTAGAGGGCGCCCATGTTTTTGTCGTTTCTAGGCGCGTACTTAGAGTTGGATTTCTCGTCCTCTGAGAAAACGGTCCTTGGCAATTATATGGTGAGTGTCTTGGGGGTAGATTATTCCCTCCCCTTGCACCGTGAGTATCATAATGTTTGGATACTGACTCGTTGGGATACTGCTCTATGGTTCATAGATAGGGCTTCCATGCGATGCGACAAATAGTAAACTCTCTCAAGAGACCTCCCAATCTTTAAAATAAATATTTTGGGGATGGTTATCTTCCTTACTACCATCAAGTTGGACTTTCATCAACAACTTGCATTTTTATTATAGTGGTTTGGAATCCTTGGCTTTAGGTGTTCCCACTTAGGTCATTCTCGTAGGGTGATTACTTTTTCCCACTACGGTAGGCCTTCTAAAGGATTTAACAAAGTGTAAATAACATGAAGTAAAAAGTGAATATGGTGCTTTGATCACCCAGTTAAGCGAAGAGCATAAGCCTAATCACCACAAGAATAGCATATAATTTGTTTTGTTTTAAGCCCAAAAAGAAACTTTATAATCTATGTGAAGGTGTTGCTTCACATAAACCATGTTGTTCTTTTTAACTTATATTGTAAAAATGTGATGACTACCCTAGGATTGATAAATTTTCATTTAAGAAAACAAAAAGTGGCTACCCTAGGATTGATAAATTTTCTTTTAGGAAAACAAAAAGTGGCTACCCTAGGATTGATACATTTAAGAAACCAAGAAGTGACTACCCTAGGATTGATATTTTTTAGAAACTAGAAGTGACTACCCTAGGATTGATAATTTTTAGTCCAACTATGAAAAAAAACTAAAATCTAGCCATGGCCGCGTTGGATCCAGACTGATTTTACAAAAGCGTTGGAACAGTCCACCAAAGCACTATAACTTTTACCTGATGCACTTTAACCTGAAGGCACCGAAACAGAAGACTGAAGCCCCGAAACTTGCCATGGAAGCGCTAAATCACCAATGTACCGAAACAGGTCATGGAAGCGCTGAAACAAAACACGGAAGCATTGTATTTTTCCATGGATGCACTATAGCATTTCATGAAATCTCTGAAACAAAACACGCTGGAAACCTACGCATCACTTTTCAGAAAAATTGATAAAATTAAGGTTAATGGCCCACGGTGGGTGCCAAATTGTAAGTGTGAATAAGGTATAAAGAACAAAAACCCTTCTTAATATGACGTTATATCAAAGATTAAGCAAATTGAACTAATTCAAAACAATAATCTATTGAAAGCGTCATATTTCTCTCTATCTCCAAAGATTTATTAAATCACTATGGCTCTTAGATCATGTGAGCACTATGATTGTTAAAATGACTATCTGAAGAACGAGAAGGATGTTGATGCAATGATTTGATGCTTAATATGATAATACTAGATGATAAAGAAACTAAACTAGCATGAATTGACATGGAAACAAATAAATGCAGCTAAAAGAGGTAGCCATGATTGTGAAAGCTTGAATGCTAGATGTTGGATGCTTGATGCTTGAATTCCTGCAGAGTAAGAGTGCATAAGTTAGATTATCTGGATCCTTTTCTTGGTTCAATGAGGTTTTATTTATAGAATTTCCTAGCTGTAGAAATGCACAAGGATGGCATTGAGAGGCTTGGATTCAATCTGGAGGATTGAATGGTGAACTATAGAGGAGATTGAGAGAATTTTGCTGATTGTCTCTACCCATGAAAACACCAGGCAAGAGAACAGGAAATATTGATGGAGGAGGATTGAGAGAAGAATTTGGAATTTGTCTCCAATTTGTCTCCAAAACTTCCTGTGAAGTTTCAAAGCATTAATTTTGACACATTTTAGACATAAATTATACATAGGATATCTAATTCATTTTTGAGGAAATATAGATGGAATATTCCTTATACCTTAATTCAAATATTTTTGATTTATTTAAATTAGCAAAAGGGAGATAAATAATTTAATAAAATGAACTATAGAAGTTGTTTATTAAATTAAACAGAAGAATATGGCAATTAATTAATAAAGTGTTTGATCTTTTTTTAGTTAATTTAAGATTGATGTGATAGAATAAAATAGGGATTTGATAATTAAATCAAACAAAGTATTTAATTTTGTTTATTTAATTAAGACGAGATTGGAAGAATTTAAATGTGAATGTGAATGTGAACTATATAAATAAATATTTATATTTATTCAATAGTAGAGGAAATTAAGATAATTAATCAAATAATTTGTATTTAATTAATCAGAATTCTCCAGACCATTTTTAGGTGTATACACCTACCACCTACACAAACACAATGCATACAACAACCCTCATACCATGATCCTTCATATAACACACAATATCAATATGGATATTTATCCACTCAAAACCCTCAACAACAAGCATACACACATCCTCAACATCAAACCTTTGTTCCTCAAAACTAAGGTGTCCCTCAACATCAAGGTATTCCTCAACAAAAAAATTCCCTCAACAACAAGGAGTCCCACAACAACAAGGTACCCATCAACAACAAGGTCTCCCTCAACAATAAGGTATTCCTCAGTAGTAAGGTGTCCCTCAATATCAAGGTGTTCCTCAACAAAATTATCCATACCACACACAACAAGGACCCAATCCCTCATCATACACATACACCATGGCTAAAGGACCTTCATACACACAAAACCTGTAATATAAATAATAATACATTATGGGACAACAAGGTTATAATATACCTAATTCTCAAAAAAACACACCTACTGATGAATTAACATTGCAAATGCAAATCCTTAACCAATGAATATCAGTTATACAACTCAGAAAACCCCAAAAGAGCTACACACTACAAGATATATGTCCATATCCTTTTGATTGCACCATATCAATGATCCCCTTTCCCAAGAATTTTTAAATCCCAAAATTTGATGAATATAAAGGAAGAGGGGACCCAATTGACCACATTCAAGAATTGTTCATAGCTTTCATGGAGGTTTTGAATAATGAATTATTTATTCAAAATTTTATAATAAGTCTGAGAGGTGTGGCTATTTAATGGTTCTCTAATCTACCACCTTGCATTAAAACTTTTGATGAGATATTAGAAAAATTAATAAACCACTTTTCATACAACATTAAACAAGAAATAACGGTTATTGATTTGTATAAAATTAAACAAAACCAAGGGGAGTCCTTTGTCTCACACTTACAAATATGGAGGCATAAATCTAGTAAATGTAAATGATTAGTTCATGAAAATAAATTACTTGAACTCTTCATCTAAAATCTTTAGAATGACAAAAGTATCAATTAACTACGCTATGTCCTAATAGTTTTGAAGAAATCATTGAAAAGGGTTTGATTATTGAAAGAGCCTTTATAGAAAAAGGTTTCTTAAGACTTTACAACAAAAAAGACCAAGCATCAAGTTCCAATGACAAACCTCAAATTTTGGAAAAGAACAAAAATGTTACAAATGATGGAGTGGTAGATACTAAGTTTTTTAAAAACATACAACTACCTCCTAAAAATTCCAAAGACAATGTGTCAAACACTCAACTTACTTAACCTAAGAAAAATCAACAAACCAATCAAACATAAAACCATCAAAGAGGGCCACAGAGGCAAAACTACCAAACAAAATAGAAGTACACACGACTAGGGGAACCCATGGAGGTTGTCATGCATAAGCTAATTCAAATAAACCTCATCAAACTACCTAATCAAAAAAATTAAAAAGAGCCAAACTTTAAACCCCCATGGTACAATGAAAACAATTAATGTGAATTCCATCGAATCAAGGGTCATAGGACAAAAAAATTCATAAATCTAAATAATTTCATCTAAGACTAGATAGAAAAATGGGAGGTTGACATTGAGCATCATCCTAGACCCTCTAGAAATAATTACATGAGTACTTACAAGGATCAATCCCCCGACCATTCTAAAGGGAATGACCAAGGTAAAGGAAAGGTTTTCTAAAAAGTCATTTACACCTATGACACTAATAACAACATTCATGTTGTAACAATAGTTGGTAATAATTTTACGTGTAATGTTACTACATGGAGAGGGAAATTTTCCATCGAAGGAGCCCTGCTTCAATAAAAAGTTTCCATCAAACCCTTGAATGACTATAATCTTTTGGATCAACTAAAGAAAACTCCAACCCAAATCTCTATCCTTGAGCTTCTCAAGCTATTCCCCATAAATAAAGAGATTTTAGAGAAGGCTCTCCTTGAGTCTTCTATACCTAATAATATCAATTCATATTAGTTTCAAGCTATGGTTGGGAACATTTCCTCAACACATCACCTTTGTCTTTTTAGAAAGAGACCTTCCTAACAAACCATTCCATAACCAAGCCTTATAGCTTGAAGTTGTCAAAGAAAATTAGTCAAAACATACCTCAATGAAAGCAAGTGCTTGCTAGAGTGGGTGAGGTGATAGTTTGGAGAGATGTAGGATGTTCCTCGAGGGTCAACAGATTTTGTACACTCCTCGTGGGAGGTACATCCATGGGATCAGGTAATTCTTGTGGTGACAATTGAGTAGGATATAGATGGATTACAACAAATGCAGTGGGCATGGAGGGGTGGTGAATAAAATCCATGTAAAACCATAGGTTATCATGCTTGGTGGGACACCCATAGACTAGTGCCTTATAAAAACCCAAATCAGTCAGTGCTAGTACAACAAGGTAGGGTCCCGTGAGGTTGAAGGGGGGACCAAGGATGGAGGGAGGGGAGATAGAGGGAGAGATGATTATGGTGGAGAAAAAAATGAAGGGATAGGAGGAGATAGGAGGAGGAGGATGGGGAGGCAATGGGGGAGACCACTATCCCTGATCTGAGAGGATGGTGAGGGTGAGAGATCCAAGGAGGAGAGAGTTGTTGAGGAGAGAGTAGTAGAGGAGATCATGGTGGATGAGGAGAAACATGAGGAGATGCCACCTCTCAAGTTGGGACATCAAGATGTGGAGATGGCATAGTTTGAGGTGGAGAGATGGGAGGAGGAGGAGGTGATGGGAGAGATAGAGTGGATCCTTTGAGAGAGGATTCTCATGGGTGTTAATGGAGAGGAGGGAATAAAGGAGGTTGATCTTGGAGGAGGAGATGGATCAGTTAACAAATGGATAGTTGATTTAGAAGCACAAAAAGAGTAGGCCATAGCTTGAATCTATGCATTAGAGGTAGAGATAGGGGCTCTACAAATAGAGAGATATGTATTAGTTATTAGGAGCCAACAGGCAGACTAGTGGGTGATAGATTTTATTGCTTCTTGCAATAGGTCACATGTAGATATGATCAAAGAGATAGCTAGGTGTGATAGGAGAGAGTAGTGCTACCGATATTTATTTGAGGCCAAGGTACCACATGAGTGGAGAGAACTGTGTTGGTGTTTCTAGCTAATGGTTTAGCATCTCCTAAAGGGTAGCTACTCCTTATATTCAGAGACCCCAGGTTAGTAGCCAACAAATAGGAGATGGTTTATTGGAAAGCTTCTCCTCTACACTTTAGGATCTACAAGACCAAGTTGGGTATTCCTATACACTAAATCAAATCATAACACTACAATGGTAGAAGGCCTTTGATGGGCTAAATCATCTGCACAGACTTCTATATTAACAATGACTTCTGGTAGTATGGAAATAAACATAAAAAGTAAAATGCAATAAATTAAAAGGTTTTTTATTTTGGTTTTGAAATTGTGTCCACCTAAAACTTAGGATTATGGGCATAGGTTGACCAGTGCCTTATCCACATAGATTCCAGAAATGAAGCAACACTCCTACAACAGACCCACCCTAGCTTCTCATAAACTTGTTGCCTTGCAGAAAGAAACCAATAAAAGATCAATACTATCAAACTTCTTTGAAATCCTTATTGTAACATCACAACTTAACATATGAATTGAAAGAGATTACTCTACTCCTCGAACAAAAAATAACAAATCATATATTCATGGTCAACAAATGTGATATGAGAATCAATAACAATCCTTGATTATATAGATTCAAAGATAGTGAGTGAAATAGTGGAGAGAATGATAGAACTGATATAATACCTAACTAAAAAGTGCAATGAGCATTCAATTCATCTATTCTTATTACAAATCAAACATTACAACATCTCCTTTCTAGGTGCAAGATAAGAAAACACTATACAGACTAAGATAAAGACTTACAAAATTTTGAGAGAATGGAACCCAAGCAAAATGTTTAAATTTTTCCTTTATAGTGCAGGCATAACTCATTTTTGAATTTGAAAATGCAAACCCTAACCTAACTAGGGTTTTAGACAAATAAACCTTATCAAACCTCAGCTCATTGAGAATTTCCCCCCAAATTAATGTAACAACCAACATAGATGCATCTAACATCTCAAGCATAGTCCAAGAGGGTAGATGTGATGTGTACATATTAAACCCTCAAGAAATCCATATTTATAGTGACGTAAAACATCCCTTGAGATAGAAATTTATCCTTTGCAACACATTAGGAAATAAATGGCAGTGTTCAACAATTAATTTTACTTGGGTGAAGTGTAGGAAATTGATTTGGAGGCATCCTGGATTGATCTAGTAGCTCAAGTGTAGTTGCATCATTGTTGCTCTATCATCACCTACAAAAGAGAGTAGCTAGCCATTGAAGTTCAAATTCCAACTGTTAGGTCCAAGATGGAAGACCACAATTAGACCCCAATGCAAGTTTAAAACATCACTATTGGTTTCTATCATTATATCTAGACCTCCCGTCGCACCATCATGATTTCAAAGGGACTATACTTCACCTTAATATGATGTAACCCCATTTCTTTGACACCATCCTCATCACTCATCAAAAAAACCACCATGTCACCTTGCTTCACGACAATGATGTCAAGCAAGGATGTGATAAACGCTCCACTGTCAAATATTCTTGATTAGATCTGAGCCCTTGATCACTAAGAAGCAATATCAAGGAAATAGCCACACATTAGGGCAAAGCCACTTAGATTCCCCCCAATAGAATGAACTCTTCCACATAACCCATGTGTTGCCTCCCCACTCCCCCATCAAGAAAAACAAAGGGCTCACTACAACACTGCAGCCTAGTGAGCTCTTGCCATCTGTCCATCATGTCAACATCATACCCCACCATCTCCATCACTCATCGTGGTAATGAAATGATAGGTCAAAAGGGTTATAGTGATGTGTGATGCAAGAAACACACATGCCATCACACATCACTACAAGAGAATACAATGATACATGATGCAAAGACCTCATCACTCATCACAAGATTGAAACCGATGGAGATAATGGTTTTAGTGATGGGTGATGCAAACAATATAAAGCAATTTTTTAGTATGTGTGATAACGGTTATTTTAAAAAGGTGGTTGTGCTAGGTGAAAAAAACATGATCACATAAGGTTACAACCTAAAGGGAGCAAGACTAAGTAGGTGAAAAGTGTCAATGATGAAATAGAATAGAGTTAGGGTTTTAGGATTCAATGGTTTAATCCCTACAAGAAATTTTGAACCCTAAAGACATCAAAACCTCAAAAGGGCCATGGATTTTACAAGTTCCATTAGTGGCTCTAGTTGGGGATGTCTACTTGACAAAGCAAAGTGAGAATTCAAACATTTCTAGGAGAGTAGACCACCAAGACCAAAAAAAACAATAACCAAAATAGGAAACTATAGTACAATGTGCATGGATATGCCCTACTTATGAAAAGTGGGGTTTGAGGAATTGTCCATGCACCAAAAATTCCAAAATTTCACCACTCATTTTTTGCAAGCAATAGGAATTCTCACCATGATTTCCCCAAATACATAAGGTCCAATCTAAAGGGCTTCAAATTTACCATACTTGCCCTTATCTTTAATTTTTCCATTCCACATCAAAACAAAATCTCCTACAGAAATTTTTATCGTTGTAGATTTCTTGTCAAATAGATATTTTGCCTACAACTACTTCTTTAGATTAATATCTTGTGCTACTCTTCTTCATTCATCCAATTTTTTTAGTTGATTAATCCTACTAGTCATGCTATCATTAATATCTTTCCATATTCCTGGATGAATTTATATATTCAAAATAGGTTGTTCAGTAGTATTCTTGCATCTAGTCCATACAAAAGTTCATAAGGAGACTTCTTTGTGGCCTTCTTTATGGTATTTCTATTAGCCTCGCAATGCTAATTTCAATTTTGAATCCTAGACCTTCTTGTTTTTCTCCATTACCCTCTTCATGATCTTCATGATACTTTTGTTGTTGGACTCAGCTTGTCCATTTCCCTATGGATGATAAGGGGAAGATTAGGACAAGGCAATCCCATAGCTACTGCAAAAATTAGTAAATTCTTCAGATTTAAAACACATAGCGTTATCTATGATTAACTTTACAAGAGTACCGAATTTGATCAATATATTATCCATAATGAAATTAATGACAAATTTACTAGTTGCCCCTTTTGAAGGAATTCCTTCCACCCACTTGGTGTAGTAGTTTGTGGCAACAAGTATCCAACTATGACCACCACTAGATTTCTCATTAAACTCACCAATAAAATATATGCCCCACTATTGAAAAGGAACCTCAATACTTTGTGTTCTAAGTGCTAAAACACTAAAGAATTTTAACTTACCAGAAAACCTTTGGCAATCATCACATTTCTTCACCATTTTTTGTGTCAGAAAAGAGAGAAGGACACCAATATCTGGACCTTAGGATCTTATGGGTAGTTGTTTCAGCAGTGTGGTTAACTCCACAAACTCCACCATGCACTTCTTTAAGAATCATCTCTACCTATTTCTCATCAACACAACTCAACATCACACTCGCCCTTTCTCTCCAATATAAGCTACCCTCCATCATAACACATTTGATTGCTTGAAAATTTAGGGTCCTCTTCTAATTATTAATCATATGGTCAGGGCAAGACAAATATGTCAACTAATTTAGAATATCTTTTTACCAAATGCACTCCTAAACAATCCACTCATTTTAATAAACATCCTCATCTATTTCATTTAGCTGATTGATTTCCAAGTTTGATTCAGCCATCAACCTAGCCAAACCCTATCCCCTAATAAGTGTAGTGAACTGAATATTAATGTTGAATTCTTAAATTTTATTGATCCATCTACACCTTCTTGTGACTTCCTACTAAGTAAATATGTCTTTGACTACATCAATAGGTACATAATACACCATTCTAGCACCTACTAAATAAGGTCTAAATATTTTCATAGCCTTCACGAAAGCATAGGCCTTCTTTTCCATAATATCATTCTTCAATTCCACTGCTTAAAGTGAGTTGCTAAAGAAAGCAATGGGTTGTTCATATCCTTCATCATTTTTCTGTAATAGGATAGTACCAATAGTATGGAATGATGCAAAAGAATAATTGAAAAGGCTTAGCAAAATTAGGTGATTTAAGCACCGATGCATCTTTGATGGCTTTCTTGATTTCATTAATTGCTTTAATAGGCTCATCAACCCATGAAACCATTTCTTTCTTTCTCAACATCTTAGAAATGGACTTGGTAGTTTCAACAATGTTTGTAACAATTCTTCTAACAAAACTAATTTGGAAAAAGAATAAATGGATTGACTTTACTAATTTAGGAATTGGGATTTTATCAATTGTTGCAACTATTTCTAGATCAATTTTTATCTCATCCTTTGAAACTATATGTCCCATTAATTTTCCTTTTGTAACCCCAAATGTACATTTCCTAGGGTTTAATGAAATACCATATTCCAAAGCTCTTATGAATATCTTTTCTAGGTGCATGAAATGCTCCTCTTCCTTCTTGGAAAATGTTGTGAGGTCATCTTGATACATAGCCATAAATACATCTATGAAATCTAAAAAAACAACATCCATAGCTCTCTGAGATGTAGCTCCATCATCTTTTAGGCCAAAAGGCATTCTAACATAGATGTATGTTCCCCATGGTGTAGTAAAAGCCATTTTATATAGTTTTGATCCTTATACCTTTACTTGGTTGTAACAAGAAAACCCATCCATCATGGATAAAAGCTCACAACCAGTAACTTTGTGCAACATTACATCCATGTTAGGAAATGAGTAATTATCATTCAATGAAGATATATTCAAATTTTTGAAGTCAACACAAAATTGGATATCTCCATTCTTTTTCCTCACTGGTACAAAATTTGATACCCAATTGGAATGTCTGATAGGTTTTATGATTCTATCATCTCAAATCTTCATGAGCTCCTACTGCATCTTAAGTGCCAATGTGGGATTTATTGGCCTCTAATTTTTCCTAAATGGTTTTGCATTTGGATTCAAATGAATTTCATGTTGGAACTTTTTTTCTCTATAAGCCTTTCATTCATCATAAGACCATGCAAACACATGTTTATACTTTCTCAACAGAGCAATCAACAAAACTCTAACCCTAGGATTGAGCCTCTTACCAATATACACCTTCTTGGGTGCATTTTCTGTTCCTAAATTCATTTCCTCTAAGTCTTGTTCATGTGTAGAAGTCTACTTCATATTGCACTTATCAGAGTTATCATAAACTCTTTCTAGAGCTACCAATCCTTTAAGAATTTTATTGGTTTTGAGTTGAATAACCTCATTACCAAAAATAGTATCCTTTCCATCCACTTTCTCCACTAAATTCTGGAAATCAATTTCTTGATAGTGATATTCATCCATACAATGCAAGAACTTCAGTAAGTCCTCGTCATTATTGAATATCTACCAGATTTGAAAGTTGTCGAGAATAGAAGGCCTCACCTAAGTCTCAAATTTTGATATGCCAGAGTAGGTAATATCATCCAATCTCAAGGCAATATTGGCAAGGAAATCTATCATCACATTTTTTGCCCTTTGTACCCACTCAATGGAAAATGCATCTAACATCTCAATATAATCCCAAATAGCATTCCTATACTGCTTTAACCTTTTATTCTTGGAATCATATTTTTCTCTTATTTGGGAAACAACTAATTCAAAATCACCTAAGACTCGGAGTATTTTAATTCCATGCATGATAGCAACTTTAAGTCCTATGAGTAAAGCCTCATACTCAACAACATTATTTGTGCATCCAAACGTAAGTGATAATGAGTATCTATAATACTTACCTCCTGGTGACAAGAGAATCACCCCTGCTCTGGATACTTCTTTTGAGCAAGCTTCATCAAAATTCATGGACCATAGCCCATCTAACATAACCTCTTGATTTATCTCTTCAATTACTTGTGTGTCTTTCACCTTCACTAGTTCTACATCTACAACTTTAAATTTGTCCATATATATGTCGATAAAATGCACATTCTCATGTGGACAAAAATCTTCAATTATATGTTGGGCTCTCTTCTCCCTGACTAGCATAACATTTTTGGCATTCATAGGTATGGTAACATAATAATGGTCTAGCTTCATGCTCCTTGTTCATGTTTTAAAATTCCAACTAAACCTTGCAACTCTCTAAGAGGTAGCCAACCTCTATGATTAAGAAGCTCAAAGGCCTAGTGGCCAACTAACGAGATTCAGTCGAGGACTGACATATCCTACACTTTTGGCTCTGTGCAACTAGGGAGGGTTTTCTCGAGTGTTCTCATTAGAATGTTTTATGACTGGTAAGAACACTTCTTCTCACAGATTACAATCCCCATACACACAATGAGATAGCAATTACTCTAGTGTTGGCATACCAATAAAATATTTTCTCTCAACAGCAACGGGACTGAAAACTTGACACAAGATTTGCAACCCAAAAGGGATAGAGTTTGATGTTTTAAATTGTTCAGATCCTGGACCATCGTGCTTAGAGACACAACCCTACACCTTTTAAAAGAGTCTTGCAAACTACATCCAGTGCCTCATCCATTGGGCGGGAGTCGTATAAAATGTAATTAAGACATCGTGAACTTATCCCAACAATTCTTTACATCATGAGATCTTTCAATTTATTAAAACAATACTCCTTAGTGAATCCTGAACATAATGTCACAAACCAGTAATTCATTTTCAAGCATTTTAATTAACTCATTAAGTTAAAGCAGGGAAAGGAAATACACCTTTCAAATATACCATTGAAGCTGAATGAATAAACCATTGATAAACTCATCCACAATCCATGAAATATAAATAGGAGAGCAGTTGTCTTAACCAAAATTTTCTAGATTTGTTTCAATATCAGTAATTACAAAAGTATAGTGTACTTATTTCATACTTCTCCCGATCTAGAATGACTTTTTGGATAATACTTTCAAAAGATTTATAGTAAAACCAACTGTACATATCCTAAGCAACTGGCCACAAAAATCCAACCCTTAACAATGAGCCATGAAATCTCCTTTATAGACAGGAGAGCAACAAGCATCGGGCTCGATTGTTAATTTCAAAATGAATTTCACCCTAAGTGAAATTCGAAATTACACTTTCAAAAAACATTCCTCATCATTAGAAAAACCATAATCAGTTTGAGGAATTAAAATAGTTACACCTTTGTAACCAATCAGAGTGAAAGACAAAAGAGCGTAGCAGGCACACGCACGTCCATATCAATTCTTCAACCGACCATCCAAAAAGAGACACTTCCTAGTCATCAACACCCACCCGCAACAACTACTTGCAAGACACACGGCCCTAGTAGAGGAAACCGCTCCTGGTTCTCGCTTCAATAAGAAGTGAGACCAACTTCCTTTTATCTGCTTTAACACATGATCTAGTAGTATGGCACAGCACCATCATAGTTATTGGGGCAACTGCGAGGGCCTCTTCATCAACCCCCAATAGCTCGGTCATGGCCGCCAAGTAATATCGGTAGTCTGAGTCAATTTCGAACCCATCACCTTTAGAACTAGAAGACACCACCAGTGGGGACTTGGAACTCCCCAACCCTTTATTAGCATCCTGGACGACCTCGGGCATGCGTAGGACTAGTTGCACCTTGTCAGGCTGCAATTTTCTCACCCTGAGTTTGGTACTTCTGAGCATAGTCAAATTGTCCATTGCAAATAACACCTCGCAAAACATAGGAGAGACTCAACCACCTACAAACAAGACAACTGAAAATGTGATGACAATACCAGATAGCACAATGAGCATCTATAAAGTTAATTGGTGCAAGATTATTAATTACTCAAATGCAGTACGAGCATTCAAGTTTTTTAGTGGATGATGTAGCCACCATAAATTATTCTTGGCTTGTGAAGGCATGTCGTACAGCCCTTCATTGCATTTATCAAGAGAGCACCATTCTCACGCAAGAAAATTAGGTGAGGATCCACTGAAGAAAACTCGTGCCATTAATGAGAACAATTTGTAGAGCACAAGAACTCACAACGCAAATGAACAGGAACCCAACACAAATTGGACCGTCAATGTGGATCAAACAAGGCAAGCTGGATGACTCAGATTGAGTCAACAATTGTTTGAAAAAATGACATCAGCACCCTGAGAAAAATGTGCCCAATCACAACCCAAGAGGATAGAATTGTTATCGAGCGGTGGGCCCCATTCAGCCTCCATTGCTACAGGTGCCAAGCCATGTGTCACCCTTTCACAGACCTCAAAGTACCCTTAGGGGCCTTTAATCTGATCGTGCGAGATCCGCGAGGGAGGATTATCATTGATCTCCCTCATTAATATCCCACAGGTAGAAAACACCCAAATGTCACTCATGGCCCATTGGGAAAAGGGCCCATCCCTTCGTATAGAATAGCTGGCATCACCTCGCAAGTCTCTCACCACCTGAATGACATCAGCATGCAAACCTGCAAGGTTTGTGAGGAATGGTTGAGATCATGTGTAATTTGATGGTTCAGCATAACAATTATAACATAGAGGTGGGGCCAACCGGAAAACCCTCGGTGGCACAAATTTCAAATGCCAAAGTGGCAGCCTAGAGACTAGTAAGTCCGGTGAAAAGGGGCTGGTAAGAGTACGAAGAAAAGGCTCTATCGGACAACTTAAGCAATTGGTTACCCTAGGTAGCAAGTTAGTGTTAAAAAAGAAACATGAGGGTTTCAAAAGTAATTGGTTTATATTATGCTAGGTAATATAAACCCTAAACCCTCAGTACTTCTTTAATGTAAGTTTTAAGTCCCATCACTCCCCCCAACTTTTGTTACCCATCCACGTAATAGGAGCATTCCATAATGAGCTGGAATATCAACAACAATGACACTCATGGCATAGTCCTTCTCAAGGAATGTAGCCAACTTGAAAGAAACCTCATTTACAAATCCAACCATAGGAACCTCCCTTGAATCCATCGAAAAACACTTACCATATGTATGACTTTCCTACAATCCAAGCTCCTTCATGATTGTCAGAAGCACTAGAATCTATCATGTAATTTCTGATTAACTTATCATTCACTTGCAAGGTTACATAAAATGGGTCTACTAGATTAGTGCAAGTAGTTAGAGTGGTGCTTAAAAACACTTCAGGAAACCCAATGTGTATTTTTTTACGCTCAAGATTTTTCTCCCCTCCTTTTTCTTTCTCATCATGGAAATTCATGCTCTCCTTATTGCCAAAAGCAAGTGTTCCAGCAATAAGGGCCAGTTCCTTTTCCTTATGTTCTTCTATTCTCATCATTTCCAATAAAAGCATTGTTACTTTTATCTATGACAATATTTGGTTCATGTCCACAACATTATATTTTGGGACATCAAAACCCGAAACAATATGTCCCTTATCCTTTACTTGCTTGGATAGAGATTTAATTTTCTAAGCATTAGTAGCTCCTTTGTTCCCATGATCACTTTTTTCTTTGTGACACTTATCTTTAACAAGGGGAACCATAGTCTAATTTTCAAGCTCCTTAACCTCCTTTTCTTTGATTTTCTTATTCTTTGCAAGATTCTTCCCCTTTGTATTATTATTTTCTTCTTTAATAATAAGGTTGCCAAGATTACCTTGGTCTTTATTGACTACTCTATTTCTCAAATTGTAAGAACTTTTGGCTTTTGCAACAACAACATCATCCAATGACTTGATCTCTTCATATGAAGGCCTTCTTAGCCTCACATTCTCTTCTGATTCTAAGTTATTTACCTTGGCAGTGTTGTCATTTTCATCATCAAAATTTTTTTTGATAATATGCATGAGTCTCTTCTATTCTATTTTGAACATCAACCTTTGAACATCCCTCCTCATTACCATCTATGCTCATTTCAAACAACAAATTTACATCTTGATCTTCCACCCATGAGTCATCATAATCATTATATGATTCATGGCTATCCTCCAAGGACTGGGCAACCCTACATTACAAAGAAGAATGTGATAATTGACAAGGGCCACACCAAGGAGCATCATCCACAAAGTTTGCATTATTTCTTTTCAAAGGATTGAGAATCTCTTTGTTCTACACATTTCTCTGATTAATTTGAATAGGACTACCATTATGCTAGTTTGTATTATATTGTTGATCTAAAAGCTTAGGCCTTCTTTCTTGTCCCTGATAGTTTCATTTATTATGAGATAAACCTCTATCATTTCTTTCCACCTTGTAAGTAAAATATTCTATGGAAGTCATCATTTTATGTAGCACCTCTTTTTGTACATCAATCTTTTCATTATGATGCCCCTTAGGGATTTTGAGAAGTTTTACATCCTCTCTCCTTCCTATATTACTTGAAGCTCTTATGTTTCTTTCAATATGAATTGCAACCTTATACACATCTCTTAAGGTTTGAGAATTTTTATCTCTCAGATGGTAACCCACTTTAGAATCAAAGGCATTAATATATGTAAACAAATAGACATGCTCATTTAGTCTCAAATGGGTTAGCAGCCTGGACATGGCCTTTTGGAATCTAATGTTAAATTTTGAAACCATCTCATTTTGACCCTTAGAGATATTATTGAATTCATTTAGCATGAATCTTAGGTCTATCTTTTCACCATATTTATCCCTAAAAACCCTTAGAAATTCTTCCCAAGATCCAACACTAGCCTCCAAAAGACTTCTATACCAATCCTTTGAATTAGAAGTTAAGGACTGCATGAATAACTTCATAATCACATCCTCATGTTCAATTTCAAAATCACCTAGCAAGTTCATAAAAGCACCAAAGTGTTCCTCACCTATCATGGCATCACTTCTAGTGAACTTAGAAATGAATTGCCTTACTTCATTGGGAACTTGATTTGGGAATCCAAGGATTCCCCCAAAATCAAGTCATATACATGTATCCATCTACAAGGTTCTCCTTCTAGGGGCATTACCTCATCCAAAATTTTCATAACCTTCTTGATTATGAGGAATATTTTATTGAACATATCGTGGTCATGGTATGGGGGTATACTAGCCTCCCACATAAGGTGGCACACTTCCCTGCACCTGAGGACCAATCTGAAACTATCCCTGGGTGTTTGGTACATAATTTCCAACTCCTATACTCTATCACAAAAATGGTTGTTGGGACACATTTCCCATATTTCTATTATGTTGAAAGTACTAACCATATATGGGGAATATTTGAGGGACAACTAAAACATTAGAATTCATAGGCATAGAACTCATGCCTGGGTTACTCTATGAATTGGAAGGGCCTGCACCCCCAAATGAAGTACTTCTTATATAAGCAATACTAGTCACATTTTTTGAAGTAGTGTTTGGTCAAGGATTAGTCCATGTGCTCACATGGGAGGTGCTTAGAGGCATACTTACTTGAATACTAGTTTCGGTCTAATTTTGAGTAATAGGTATGGAGGTGCTAACAACATTTTGTGTAGCTCTCAATTCATTAAGTTATTTTTTGATATCATCTCTTTTCCTTATCATATCTTCTCTAGCCTTTTATTGATTTAATCTCTCAAATTAAAACAATAGGTCCCTGGTTTCATTTAGTATTTCTTGCTCAATTTGGATTGTATCATTAAGAGTAGGGGCCTAAGAAGGAACTTTAGAAGGAATACCAATGGTATTAGGGGTATTGACTGGGTTCTCAAAGGAAAAAATATGGACTTTTGAAGAAAAAGGCTCACCATGCAATTGTTGTATCACAAATTTTCAAGAGGTGGGTTTTGATCTAAAATTTCTTAAGAAGGCTCAACCTTATTTTGTTCTATATTTCTTGTTTTCCTTTCTCTTCTCTAAGAGTTTGTAGGTCTTATCAATGGGGTAGTCAATCCTTCTTCCTCATTTAACAGAGCATATGCTTCTTGGGAATAATTAGAACTATTTTCATTGTGTAAAATATAACCAGTATTTTTATCAAAAGTAGGATCAGAATTACTTGGATTTTTGTTCTTTTGATTTTGATTCTTTTCTCTCCAAGCAGATCTACTTCATCTATCTCCTCCTTTCATTCTTCTTGAAGGGTCAGCATTTTGAATTGATCTTCTATCATGCATGATTGCAACTTCTTTTCAATTGGTCTTCATAGTGTAGATTCACCCCCCAACTTAATGGGAACAATATTTCTTTCCTTCAATGCACTTTGAAAAAAGACTACAAACTTGATAGCTTTTAGGACCTTGTAATAGATAGCTTTGGATAAAATTATTGACTCAACCCACTAGGACATAGATGATTGGAATTTTTTTTCTTATTTTTCCCTAGTAGATTCACCAATCTATTGGTGTTTCTAGTTGATGGTCGAGCATCTCCTAAAGAGTAGATACTTCATATACTAAGAGACCACCCTAGGTTAGTGGCCAACGAACAAGATATGGTCGATTGGAAAACTTCTCCTCTACACTTTAGGCTTTGTAGGACCGAGGTGGGTATTCCTATATGCTAAATTAGATCATCACACTATAATGGAGGAATTCCTTTGATGGGATAAATCATCTACACAACCTTCTATATTAACAATAACTTCTAGTAATATGGAAATAAACATAAAAAAGTAAAATGTAGGAAATCGAAAGGTTTTTTATTTTGGTTTTGAAATTGGATCCACCTCAGACTTAGGCTTATGAGAATAGGCTAGCTAGTGCCTTATCCACATGGAGTCCAAAAATGAAGCAACACTCCTACAATAGACCCCCCTAGCTTCTCATAAACTTATTGCCTTGCAATAAGAAACCAATAAAAGATCAATACTAGAAAACTTCTTTGAAATCCTTATTGTAACATCACAACTTCACATATGAATTGAAAGAGATTACTCTACTCCTTGAATAGAAACTAGCAAATCATACATTCATGATCAGCAAATGTGACATGAGAATCTAAAACAATAATTGATTATATTGATTCAAAGACAGTGAGTACAATAGTGGAGAGAATCATAGAACTAATATAATATCTAAGTGCAAAATGCAATGAGAATTCAAGGCATCTATTATCATTTCAGAGAAAACACTACATCTCCTTTCTAGGTGCAAGATAAGTAAACACTATACAAACTGACACAAACACTTACAAAATTTTGAGAGAATGGAACCTGTTGATCATCAAAGCTTGCGCCTCTCTGATAGTCTTATGGAAAATTCAGTGAGCGGGGGAACAATATGTGCCTCACTAAATACCTCCAGGATTTTTATAGAAATTCAACTATTCTTTGAGTTTGGGGAAAGAGTAGAAAGAAATGTAAACAGATAACATAAAAAGTGTTGATGTTCCAACTCTTTTACAACATTTCAAAACCACAAGTTCCTTACTATGAATGACATGATAGACACAGAACACCACATCCCTTCATTGTTGGGAAGATAATGGGCAATAGAGGCTAGATACAAGCACAATGCAATCATTCAATCCACCCATGAAATGCACATTAAGATCCGACCAAACATACAAGTTTCAAGAGTCAACAGAAAAACATTCAAAAGCTACATAAACTCTTCCTCTTAATATAGCATAACATTAAAAAATGATAATCCTACAAATAAAACAGAGAATTCTAATGACATAATCTAGTTTCTAAAGATTATAACTTTATCATGCATACAGATAGCATGAAAATCAAATAATCAAAATACTTAGATTAAGCAAGACATAGTGTTCTATTTTGGATGAAGATATAAAGAAAGAAATATTGACAAAGTCCATATCATGCATAGTATCAAATATTTCTCCCAAATAACTCATACTTCAAATATTAAATAAAAATTTTTAAAAAGGTCGAATTCCAAGTCAGATTCCAATCTGATGATAGTTTGAGTATATAAAAGATATAACATGCTAGATTGAAGCAATTTTCGGTAAACTTTAAAAGAAAATAATCCTATAACTATTGTTGATGCAATATTTTTGTAGGTAAGAGCAATCTCATGGGAAACTTAGCTATTGGGGGACATAGTACGCTAGCTAAGTGACCTCTGGGGTTTTATCGAAGCCAGATCTTCATTTTAGTGGGAGGAGGTAAAGGGTTAGAAAGATAGAAAAACATGAAATATAAACTACAGGCGATGTGCCAAAATCATGAACGAATTTACCAGAGCACAGCGCTAGATGCAAAGGCCCAAACCACCAAATGTTGTTTATTAAGTAACTTTTCTCAAAAGCACTTTAAAATATAAGAAAACACCCTCTAATTGCATAGCATAATCTAACATAACTTTGGCCAACACAAAGGAGTTGAAAAACATGATCTATATTTATTTAGCTATGAAAGATCACGAAAGCTAAAGAACAGACATTGATACATTATAGGAAAACAACATCATGGTCTAACAGTCTTATCAAATGCATTAAAAATAGAAAGGTTGAATTGATTGGCATAGTTTGCGAACTTCAAGTTCAATAAAAATATTACCCGAGGCTTTTCCCAGTGCTCCGGAGCTTTTTGTCAACTTAACAACATATAAAAGAGAAAAAGGGCTGCATATATAGGCTAGTCCACCACTTGAAAACCACAGAGGAAGATTCCATGAGAAAACATCAATGCCCCAAATCATCTTGAGTCACCACCGAATAGAATGATCACCTAGCAGTGTGCCAGCAAAGCCATTGTAGAGAAAAAAATACCATCCAGCAGTAGAAACGAACATGCGGCACCGAAGAAGAAAACGTGGTGGCAAGCGAGAAAAATCGGCGAAGGCAGCAACTCCCAAAAAATCGGCACACAATAAAATGCCACGCGTCGAACAAACGGAGCCTGGAAAAAGAATGAGGGATGCCCCAGTGAAAAGCTCTGAGAGGGAGCCACATGGGCGACACCGAGGGAAGATAACTGCTTAGTGGGCCCGACTTAGAGAACGGCCAGAAAAAGTCACACGTCATGCCAACAGAACTCAGCAAAAGCAAAGTGATACGGAAAAGCAGGAACCTTTGTCTGGAGGCCATGTGGCAAGCACCAAAAAGTTAAGATCGATAAAGGACAAGGCAAAGCTGCGAAGGAAAGCTAACCGTGAAAGCTTGTGGTTCGTGAAATAATGTTCACAACTATGAAAGCTAAAGAAACTTTTTTTTCCAAAAGGAAAACTTTAGGAACCCTTTTTACATGTTGGCACTTCCAATTTATAGCCACCAAGGAGAGAGAAATGCCAACTTCATTCAAAAGTAATGACTACCAGACATCTGCACCTAATAGCTTTGAATCTAATCCTAGATTTTTAGTTAGGTCATTGCAATCTTGCTTATCAACTTTCAACTTTCGTATTAATATCCTTTAGATATTTTAAAAAGATCACCCCTTGTAATTGCTTAGATCATAGAAGAACAACCTAACAAAGGTCTTGTCAACCGGTCAAGTGGCTTTGGTGGAATAGACTCACATCCTTCTCTGGAACAAGGCAAGATGCATTCCGACTAACTCCAAATGAAGACTCCAAAAGTACAACACCTCAGCAACGAAGGGATGACATGTCAAGTAGGCCGATAATCTTAGATTTGAAAAAAGTAATTTTAAGAAATCATCTGCCAAGCTAACACGTGGTCAAACTCCCAACCAAAAGGAAAGTGATCAAAAAATTGTGTGCAGCCACCACTTGGCACATTGTGCACCTATCAAAAACACAAATTTGCACACAAATCCTCCCGAAGACAAAAGTAAAGCCGAAAAACAAAAAATAGACTAAGGCAAAATTTTGCTTCATATTTTTGGTGACTCATAGTGGGGCTTCAATTGCAAAGGCACTAAGCTAGACCTTTGGTTATTCTTGGAGTTTGAGGAAAGCAGAGTGCAACATTTCCCAATCTGCATCAGTTGGTTGAGCAAGACTACAAAAGGCCTTATATGCTTGATCCAACTTGAAGACGTCTTTGAAAGAAACAAAACCCCACCTTGCTGAAATAGCTCCTAGATGATAATATAGACAAGAAAGTTGAAGAAATTAACTCTCAATGTCCTCCACTATGGGTGTCATGCTTGACTCTAGAAGTTCAACTGAAGTCTTAACCTTATTCTTGGCCTCTTCTATAATATGCTCAACTGATAACACATCCCCATTCACTGAAAGGAAGGGAGGTAACCCGAAGCTATACAAGACATTGAAATCCTTCTTGATTTCATTGACCCTCTTGTTTAACACCACCTGGCTATTCTTAGTTTTCGGTGCTACGTTATGACAGTGGGAAAATTCACTTTCTTTGCTAGAGCCAACCCTCTAATCTATAATTCCTACACTTCTCAAATCCTCATTTGTCACCACACATAGCTTGGAAATCAAGCTCTGAGACTCAGACTCTCGGGGAGCATACTCATGAATAATTTGGTTGGTCAATAGGCCAACCCTTTCATTTATTTCTTGGGCATGCCTCAAGAATTTTAGGGCTAGTTTTAGAATGGTGAGCACAATAATGATTCGCTCCCAATAGGCAGATACCAACCTCCTCTTTATAACAAGGATCATAGAACTTTGTGCAGCTACTAGCTTTTCATGTAGCTGATCCTCTTTTTCCTTCACTCTCAATTCTATTTGATCCCTTTTCTCAACAACATCCACCAGTTTGGAAACTAAGTTTCTGACCTCCTGATTACAAGCATGTAGAGCAGACTCGACTTCTTTATTATCACTTCTTATCTTTTCGGCTTCCTCTCAGGATTTTTGCAAATTGTTAGAGGCCTAAGATTGAACACCATCCAACTCCTTTATTATACTCTCTCGAACACGCTAGTTCTCTACATTAGACTACGCTCAACTGCAAGTTCACCCTTTAGTTGGTCTATTTTGGCATATAGCTGGATCCACTCATCCTGAAGTGCTGAAAGATATCTTTTTGCTTCCTCTTGCTGATCTTGTGCCTACATTATATAGGTCATTTCATCATTTTGGGCTCTGAGTTTTAACTACAGCCAATTCATCATTTCCTTAATATTTTTTGATCTAGCTGCTCATAATCTATATATACTACCTTCTAAGTGGTCTTGGCTAGATCCACCTTGTTGCATGGGTGAATTTCATTCAAATCCAGTCCCACTACCCTAATGTCATAATCTTCCATCTCCATCTATCCTTCAAGTCAGGTTGCGAGCAGCTTCATGGTAGTGATCCACGGGGAATTTTTCTCTTCATTGAAATAGGTTTGAATCTTTTTGGTAGCTCACAGCTCAACATTCGTCATTCTTCTTTTCTACTTCCTGGCTTGTCGAAACCACTTAGTTGCATCAAAATTATTTTGAAGATTTTGTGGGGAATCAATGCTCTATGTTGCAAGAGAAGCACCAAGGCACAGAATGAAGAGAGTAACAGAAGGGGAGACTTTAGATGTATGAGCATGTGGGGAGGTGAATGGCAGAGTAATCATTAAAAATGGTAGGATGCCAAATTAAGATTAGGCACCAGAAGTACCAGTTGGAGTAAAAAGAGAAATAAATAGAATAGACAATTTTTTTCCCAATGCGGATAGACCTAGGGTAACAGGTAGCATGGATGATTCGGCTTTCTCAATAGTGGCCCTATATGGGGTGATCAAAGAATCAATAGCAGTTGAAGTGGATGTTTCTTTCTCAGAATGTGGGGGTATATCACTTGGTATGTTGAAAATGGTAAGGGGCTCATTCAGAACCAAAATTTTGGGGTCTGTGGATGGAGGATTCTTTTCAGTGGATGGGGGCAAAGGATTGACCAAAGATGCAGAAACAGGAAGAAGAGGGGGAGCAAGACTTACCTAAACTATAATCGTCTGAACATTTTGCACAGCAGACTTTCCTTCGTCTTCATTTCCAAAAAATACATTAGGTATATTGAGGTCTTAGACTTTCCTTATCTTCATTTGACCTGAATTAGAGCATTTTTGTCCCTTAGCGGATGATCCCGCTAAAGCTTGAGCCTCTTGTTTTACAAAAAATTCTCTTGGGGACCATCGGATTCTCTTCCCCTTCAGATACTACTGGAAGATGCAGCTTGTGAGTCATTTTTCTTAGAGCTTCTTCCTCTGTCAGACTCCTGTGGTTAGGAAATAGGGTGTGGAAGTCACTTCTTTGTTATCTGATGGTTGGACTCTAGGTTTATGTTGTTACAGTTAGCTTCTCAATCATAAATTTCCTCGAACTATTTATCATATGGGTGGAACTCTCCGAGAAACTTATGTGTACCTCCCATATATTGTCAGAACCTCCAAAAGTATGTCATCTTCCTTTCCGACCAGTCTTGCTACTTTATTTGATTTTTTAGGGTTTTACTTATTGAAATCTCCCTCTGATATTTTTCCTATGGTATATAAAATCTCAACCACCTTGGCCTTTTCATCAGTATGAGGGCTAGTTTGAAATATATTTTTGACTTCTCCTGAGTTAGGTTTTTCTTGGACTCCACATAATCTTGCTTCTCGTGTTTTAGGGGAAACAAACTTGCTGGATTGTAGTCCCATTTGTCATAGATAAGGACTAAACCTAGAGCCACCAACAGATTTGTAAGCTCCCTCTGTGCCTCCCATTTCTCTAGTACCACTCTATTGTTTGCAATGCAAAGTGGAAGCAGATATAGCTTTGTTTTGTTCCTTCAGTTGTTGTAGGCATTGTCAGTAAGAGTTGCCTATTGGCAACCCTCCATCATGAAAACCCTATCTGTCACAAATCTGGGGAGTCAGAAAGGTTCTCTGACGAAACCATGATATCTAATAAATGTAAAATATTCCCTGAAGAAATAATCCACCAAAGTCGATGAATTTTTTATCCATTTTTCAATCTCACGGGACAAATGACCTATCAAATGCCAAAAAATCTCTTGAAGCATTGATCTTAGAAAGTGGTTTATGAACTAGTAATAATTACTTATTTTTTACAGCACATAGGTCCATATAGAAACTGGCTGACCTAAACCCTCTTCATCGAACCTAGAGATCGGCAAATTTCTTTCCAGAAACCCAACATTCTGACACAGAATTAAGTGGACCAAGAAAGAAGAATACCTGAATTTAGACTCAGTTTGGTAATTCTTCAGCTACATCAACATATTTTTAGCTATTACATTGGAAAAATCAAAATATATATGCCCCTTTTCTCACTTGAGTATCAAGGCCAAGGCCATCTAGAAAGCATGGACCTCTTCATCATCATCTAGGTTGAAAAAATAAGCCAGCATCGAGAAAAGATCTTGTGTATTGTTTTTCAACTTTCTAAATGCCAAAGGAAAAATAAATCAGCCTCTTGTCAACTTCTCTCCTATCTCATCCTGCTAGAAGCCCTCTCTTTCATTTGATTCCTCCTAGTAAATATCCATATCCTCCTCACTGAGTGGCTCTACACACCAATTGGGAGGGATACACAACATCTCTTGTATAGTTGGGGCAGAAATCATGACCTTGATCCTATTGCATGTTATGGTTCCAATTTCTTTGTCAAACCTTCTAACACATGCGTCCACTAGCTCTGAGCATGGATGTATGATAGGTAAAATAAACCTCATTAATTTGTCAAATATTAGCATGTTAATCCATGTCTTTTCTCTTATGCAAGCTAGTTGATGATGATGATGGAAAAGGACACATGTCAATGATCGGCTTATGTGAGCATTTACTCCCAATTCCCAAAAATTAATTTTGATCCCTTATGTTAGATTTTCCATATGATCTATTCTTTGTTCACCAACTTATTTGATATTTTCCTGTTGTCATCCGACCAAAAATAGACCTTATGTTTTTTGGATTCACCGACACCTCTTTTCTATAAATAGTTATGCCACCTTAAGGCTATATTCATTTGAAAAGTAAGCCTTTTTAGTTTAGCCAGCCTCTTCTTCATTTGCATATCATCTTTCTCTCTACTACTTTAGCCATGTATGTCGACCTAGGTACTCCTATCTATCTACTTCCATAAAGGCCACAATATGCCTTCAATAGGGAGATTACTACTGACAAAATCAAGCACCTGATAAAGAGGTGCGACCAGCTTGGGGTAATTTCCTTTTGTTGGGTCATCAGCATGGACTTCATTGAAGACGAAAACCAGATGTGGAGCAATTGCAACATCATGTCCCATTATGTGGCCTCCCTCTTGGATTTGAATGTCACCAAACCCTAGATAGTGGAGCTATGTCACTGAATGTTTGACCTCTCTCTACTAGAAGAGATCAACAAGATCATGCAATTTTCCATGCCTGGAGTCAACAATCCCAATGTGATGGACCTTCATTGATACATTGATCGTGGCATGGACATATCCTGGCTACCCTTTCTGAGCGACTTTCACACCATGGACCTTGAAAGCCACCATGCTTTGGATCTTCCTGTAGCTAGCTACTTCCTTCAGGAATATGATGTTGAGGTTGTTCTTGGGTTGGGCTTCAAGAATAATTTTGAGCTTTTAGCGTACAATCACGGAGACTAGAGTTGAGGTCCATTCACCATGTGTTGTGTGTTGTATGTTCCCTGCTTTCCTATCAATGAAGAAGAAGAAGAAGAAAATAATGATGATGGGAAACACACCCATGTTGAATAAACTGGAAACTGAGAAGAGGGTGAATTAGTATCCACACAAACTTATTGAACAAACACCATTAATTTTTTTAACTCAAAGAATAGATAAGAGCAATGATAAAACATGAAATTCCACAACACAAAAACACCAAATTTTAGGTGGAAAACCCAATAAGGGAAAAACCACGATGAGGATTAGCTCACAATATATATAGTTATATCAATACTAGCTCATTGCAAGATACAAAATCTCACTACTTACAGGGACTTACTATCCAAAACATGGAGGCTTATTGCCTAAAAAAATTGTGTAAACAAAAGATTGGCTAACCACAAAATTTGAACTAATCAAGTCACAACACAAGTGTAGATTTAGTTCCTTATATGCTCATAGTATTCACTCACAAACTAATCTCTATTTCACACACTTCACTTATACATACTTCTTCTTTCTCTTCACATTCATATTCCTCATCTTATACTACCAACATTCACATTCTCCTTTTTTACACCATTCTCATCTTCTAGCCATCTTCCATATATACTTGACCTTTTCACTTGCATCAATTAGGTAGGCCTATTTAGATGTAATTCATATTTTCAAAATGATAACTTGTCGGCTTCATATCAAAAGAAAAAGTAATTCACCTATGTCATGCAACATCATGTCAACTAGGACTAACTAAAATGTAATCACAAAAATCGATGCGAGTGCATTACCCAAACATATGAACATCTAAAAATACATACATACATTCTTCCAATTGATATAATCGTTTTTCCAAAACCTTAGATCATACTAATTACTAGAGGAAATATCCATACCAACATACCAGAGATACCGGATCAAATATTGGATGAGATAAGCTTGATCTACACACCGGTACAAGGTATCAGACCAACATGGTGACATCAATGACAATATAAGACATTTTTCCAAAAATATCCCCCTTTGGCATTGATGGAAACATGTGCAAATATTTTGATTCAAAATTCTCCTTTAATTTCTCCAAAACAAAAATTCTCTTTCAAAAAATTCTCCCTCTTTCCAAAACTTTTTCGAAACTCTCCAAGTCTCTCCAAATCTCTCCCCCTTTTACATCAATGGGAAAGGGTGCCAAAAAGATGTAAACATGGTGACATCTAGTATTCAAAAATTCCTAATTCATTCAAAAAATTCAAAACTTTTAAGCAACGAATCCTTCAAACCAGAATGACACTTGTCACCTAAAATACCTTTTCGTACCTTTCTTTGATAACAAGATATAATTTCTTCCATTGAAGGACTAGAGAGTCCATTCTTGCACACACACTATCCAATACAACCAATAGTGTGAAGGAGGATGACTAATATATGGATGAGCATTGTCTCTCACGGTCTTCTACATCGAGAGTATTTTGAAAAGATGGTCTAATCGGACCTCAACAAATTCCCTAAGAAGACAAAAGGTCTTCACTATGTAATCCCTTTTCCTCTGCACAATGGTCATTTCTACTTGAATTTCACCAATTCACAGCCTTTGCTTTCCTTCTTTGTCTTCAAAAATATCAAAATTCTTCCCAATGTTGTTCACTTCATATTCTATTGCTTCAATTCTACTTCAGAAATTATCTACTACAATAGGCCACCAAAGACAATACTTGTATATGTTTAACATTTCTTTTATGCACTTCTTTGTCTCTACGATCAGTTCAGATAGCCTCTACTTTGCTTTAGAACATCTCTTTTCAACTAGAGATTCCAACTTACGTCCTCCTGGACCTTCAACCAACATTCTCTCTTCAACTAGTTCAATTAGATTTTTAGATAAAGAATCAAAAACAACAGATACATCAATATCTTTATGAAGTAGATATTCAACTAAAGCATCATCAATTTTAAGTCTGTCAACAGGTGAGGTCGTACTCCATACATCACCAAATTTATTCATTTTCCCTTTTATTAACATGGTCTGGATGTCATCTAGATCAGAAGATTATGATACAGCCAAAGATTCTTCCTTTTCTTTCTCTTCTTCAAGGATAACGATGACATTTTTGGAGAGAGATTTTCTTTTCTTCAATTTCAAAGGGGAAACACCAATTACTACTTCCAATTCCTTCATCCCAGAGAAAGAACCTTCCTCAAATTGACTCACCATGACTTCACTAAAGCTCATTACATTTTGCAAGGATAGGAATAAAAAATTGCATGCACTAGCTTTATCCTCTAAACTTTCCAGGTGCCTGTATATTTGCCTTGCAATGGCATTCCAAGATTCCCACTCAACATCTTTCTTTCTTGGTAGTGATTTCAGAAAATAAATTACCAAGCATGTAAGCAAGGACCCAAAACAAAATGGGTATCCTTCTCCTAGTGTCATTTGTACGTTTTAAATGATATTTTCAATAATTAGCTTACATAGATCAAATTGATTGTTCTCTTTTACAATTTTATGCAAAAAATATATTGCAATGGTTGAAGTAGAGCCCTCTTGATTTCTAAAATAAATTTTATAAGAAATTTTGTATGCAACATACCTAACCAAGGCATCACCAATAGTATTGATCAATAGTGCTTGGAGATCTTTGTCAACTCCTATCATTTCCTTTACTTCCTTGTATTTTATAGTCTTTCATCTAGGAAGTTCTCCAACACTACACAATTTGATAATTGCTTTGATTGCTTCCTTCGAAATGAGATAAGGTTTGTCTAGTACAATGCTACCATCCTTTAATTTTCTCAAAAGGAATAAGATGAATTATTTTTTGGCAAACCAAGGGAATTCTCCCTAAATCGCTCAGTTCCAACCTTAATTCCAACTTCTTTATTTTTCGATGATCAAATTCATCCATCTCGACTCCTTTCAAATTCAGAGGGGTATTCCCACTCGATCCCTTGTTGGAGATTTCAATTATAGCTCTCAAAATTTAACAAGAAAATTCTTATGTTATCTTTTTCTGTAGTCACGAGATAGGAAAGCTTCCGTCAAATATTTTTTCGAATATCCACTATGATTTCTTCGAAGGTTTCCAAATCACTTCAGAGATGCTTCAAGAGATTTCAAGTCACTCTACAAATCCTTCGAATGCATTTGATGATCAAAATTATTTGCAAAAATTCCTTTATTCTCCATCATTTTTCCCTAATTCACATTTATTGTAAAAACCTAACAAACTTCTCTTCCATTTATACTGAGAAACCCTAATTTACTCTGTAAAAGAACATGCTTACACCTTTTCTTCTAGTTTCTTTTGCAACACTTTTTTCTTGTCATTATTTACAATATATCCATTTGCCAACACCTGACACACTATTCTTTTGGGGGTTTAACTTATTTTCTGATAATGCTCCCCCTAAGACCATGCTAGGTCTAATTCCTGGAGGATTCATTTGCACCAAATGAGGGTACATATGCATCAGTAGTCTCTGATCCTTCTTTTTTTATATACTTTTCTCATTTCCTGCTTAAATTTTTCCTTATCAATATTTTCCATTGGTTTATTATCTTCCACTAGAGCAGACTGCTTCCCCTTTCTATTTATGCACACCTTTTAGAATGTCCTAGTTTCTTGCAATAGTGGTAGACTATATTTCTCTGTCTTGTGTGATTTCCATTCATCCCTATTTTGCATTGATTTGATTTATGTCCAAACATGTTACAGGTATAACAATAGCCATTAAATGATTGATTCATCCTTTTTCCATTGAACCTATTCATCATCACCTGACTAATAATTCTTACTAAAGATCTGCATTCAATAGCTTTATGCCCTATCTTCTTGCATGTATAACATTTCCCAAAGAAGGGACCAAAAAACCGATTCAACCTACTCATACACTCATTTTCCTTATGACCAGATTTATTACATGAAAAACAAACACCATTCAATGATGAGTACCTTTGTACATTTATTTTTTTGACAGATGGTTTCTTTCCAAAGTTTCTTTTTTTCTTTTTTATATCTTAAGTCTTCTAATTGATTATTGGATTTGAGTTCTACATTTTTTCATCAGCTTCATTACCTCGGCCACTTTTGTCTTTAGATGGTTTTATCTTGCTATCAATTCATCAAGCTTGGTCGAGCTTGTCTTGAAATCCTCTTCACAGAGTTTTTCTTTCTCAAGTTTTTCTTTCAGATTCATAACTTCCTATTCAAGCCTATAGAAAACATCAGCTTTGCTTTGTATCATTGTTTTCAAACATTCTTCAACTTTCTTCTTTTCATCTATCTTCAATTTTAGTCCAATATTCTCATGATTTGCTTGTTTCAATTCCTCACTCACTTCTCTGTATCTTTATTTAAATTTCTTTAACTGCTCTTTCAATTTTCAGACACATTCATTTGCTTCATCAAGATTTCCCTTCAGTTCTCTATTTTCAATTTCAGCCTTGTCAATATCTTCAAGGGCAGTCTGGAGCTCTTCTTTATCCATTTGTTCAATCTATAGGATCTCCCTCAAGATGTTAAACTTCTCCAAAGGAACCAAAGCTCTAATACCAATTGTTGAATAAACCAGATACTAAAAGTGGGGGGTGAATTATTATCCACACAAACTTATTGAACAAACACCATTAATTTTTCTAACTCGAAGAAAAGATAAGAGCAATAATAAAACATGAAATTCCACAACATAGAAACACCAGATTTTATGTGGAAAACCCAATGAGGGAAAAACCATGGTGAGGATTATCTCACAATATATATATATAGTTATATCAATACCAACACACTACCAGATACAAAAGCTCACTACTTGCAAGGACTTGCTGTCCAAAAAATAAAGGCTCACTACCTATAGAAATTGTGTAAACAAAAGATTGGATAACTGCCAAAGTTGAACTAATGAAGTTACACCACAAGTGCACAATTGATTCCTTATATGCTCATAGTATTCACTCGTAGACTAATCTTCAGTTTGCACACTTTGCATATACATACTTCTTTTCTTTTTTTGCATTCACATTCTTAGTTTTCACACCATTCTCATCTTCTATCCATCTTGTATATATACCTAATCTTTTCACATGCATCAATTAGGTTGGCCTATTTAGATGCAATTCATATTTTCAAATGATAACTTGTTGGCTTCATATCAAAAGTGAAAGTAATTCACTTGTGTCATGCAACATCATGTTGGCTAGGATTAACTGAAATGTAATCAAAAAAATTGATGCCAGTGCATTACCCAAATATATGAACATCTAAAAATACATACATACATGCTTCCAACCATTATAATCCTTTTTCCAAAACCTTAGATCATACTAATTACTAGAGGAAATAACTGGACCAACATACCAGAGATACTGAATCAAATATCAAATGAGATAAGTGTGATTTGCACACCAGTACAAGGTACCTAACCAACATGGTGACATCAATGACAATATAAGACATATTTCCAACAACTTGTGTATCTATGGCTAGAGGCCTATCTTTTTCATTTTTTGTAAAATGCCTCCATTTTTCTCTTTTTGTACCTTTTTCTCAAAAACCCTTTCTAGGTTTTGCTCAAGAGAGCTTTTTTGTTAAAATTTGAGCCTTGGGCTACCCCTATACTTGTAAATTTTGATGAAAATATAATATAATATAGTATTTCCTTACTTCTTCCATGTTCTTCATTTTCCTTCTAGCTTATTCTAAAGCTTAAAACAGTATTTACAAAATTTTACATATGGTACATATCTGTGAATTTTTTTAAGATTGACATACTTTAATGGAACAGTTTTAGATAAATATTGTTTACTAGTATCTCTAAAGCATTGTCTTCCATATCTTCAGCTTGTATGCATTATTGTCCTTACACATGTTAATTTGGAAGGGTCCCTTCCACAACACTTAAAATTTGGTGTGCTACCCTGGTTTTGTAGTGTGCTCAACATATTTCAGCAGTGAGCTTCCTTCTTGAAAATCTAGCTCATAAGTCTTTTTATCAATCCATTGCTTGACCGTCTGTTGGCGGCCAATCATGGCTCCAAAGGCCTATTCTCTATCTTCCTCTAGTTTGAGGAGTTCTGCTATCCATAATTTCATTCCACCTCTCCTCTATTTCTAGGGATTTCAATAATTGTAGAGCAGGGAGTTCCATAGAATTAGGTAAAGCTACCTCATTCCCATACACTAATTCATAGGGAGATGTCTTTAGGAACTACTTTCGTGTGATTCGATCTGCCCACAAACCCAATGCACTTGATTAACCTAATTAGGTTTTTATTTGTTGACTCCACTAACCCATTTCCTTGTGGGTAATAGTTTAATGAAGTCTTGAGGTAGATCCCATTCTTAATAGAAAAATCTGACATCTTTGAACCTACAAAGCCCCGAGCATTGTCAAATATGATAGTCTTTGATGAACCAAAGCTAGTTGTAGACATGTAAAATTGACCAACTCACTTGATCCTGATTACTAACAACATTTCATCCTAAATCATACCTTCTCAGCTTATCATCATCTTTCATCTCTTAGTTGAATAAATCATTATTTATCTGATTAATTTATTTTATCTTGTTAATTAAATTAATCAATTTTATTTAATTAACCCTAAATATCTCTCTAATTAAATAATCCATAGTATTTGATTAAAATTCCTAAAGTCTTCTCATTAAATTGAATAAATTAAACTTTATTTTATTTAATCTAACATTATTCCCTTTAGTTAAATAAATCAAATCATTTATTTAATTAAACCTTTCCTCTCAATTTTTGATTTAAATCAACTCATAAATTCAAGTCAAAATTGTCAAATCATCTAATCTCTCATTAAATTGATCAAATCTTGATTAATTTAATCTCCAACACTAAAATCTTCTAGAGAATGCAACTTGCACATGAAAATAGATTTAATTGATTTATTAAATTCTCTATTTTCCGTCACATGGCATAAAAAGGGAATATTCCCTCAAGTTTGAATTTGAAATCCAAGTGGACTTGGTCCTTTCAACAAGGAATTTATTTCATCTTACAAGTCCTTTTGCCTTGATCCAAGTGGCCATTACTCCATTTGACTCTCCATCCACCTTGTCTTTTCAACGTTTTCAAATTTGAAATTTATGCATTTATGAGCACTTTGATCAAAACTTGCACAACCATCAACCATTCACATGGTGACAAGTGGTATTTGGCCATTGGTTGAAAGTTAGTTCCACATTTCCCAAATCTTGCTCTCTCTTCAAAATTGAAATCTATAAATTGAAGGTGTATCTTCTCATTATTCATCCACAATCTCATGCAAAGTTACTCTCTTCAAATTGAGAGCTAATTTTACCCATCTCCACCAAGTATTCTTCATTTTTCATGATTCCATAACTAGGTTATGCCCAATTTTATCAAATTGGATCAATCTCACCATCAAAAATCATCAAGCTTACAAAGGAATTGGGGAAGGGCTAATTTTGACACACCAATCAGCATCCATTCCCCCATGGGATCACAATTTTGTTGGCTTAATTAGGATTTATTTGCATTTTTACATTTTGTTCTTCATTTTCCTAGTTTGAGTTTTAGCAAATGGATTTCATGGGGAATCCCTCTTTTATCTTGAATATCAACTAATCAATGTGTTTTTTTGTCATGTCTATGCAGGTATAGGATTGGGGTTCACATTTTGCTAGGAGGGCAAATCTCAAGTTCTAATCATGTTTTTTTTGAAAATTTTGTGTTTTTTTCTATTTTTTTGTAGGTCATAGGAAAACTACACCGCACATAGTCCCATGGCACTATATTGCACCACCTACAAAGATGTGGCACTATATTGGACTGCACCCACTCTAAACTACAGCTTTATATTGCACCGCACCTTCTCCAAACTTCGCCGCACCTGTTTCCCGCCTCAAAATTTTGAATTTTAAAAACTTTGCCGCCTCACAAACTACATCACGTGACCAAATTGTGTCACAATCGCGCTCTCTATTTCTGTAGAGCGTTGCACCCAGTAAAACATGTGATGCTATATAGCACCACAGCATTTCCAAACTGCACCGCTGGTCGACAGTAGAAAATTCAAATTTGATTTTTTTTTAACATGTGCCTTTTTATTTCTAGTCTTTTGGTGTTTTGACTTATTTACTGATTTTGTACTCTTTGTTTTTTGTCTTTTTTTTTGCAAGAAAAAGGCAAGGAGGGAAGCAAAATAGGAGGTTTCATCATGACATCATATTCATCATACACAAAGTGTTTTTAAACACTATAGTGCTATTTAACACTTTTGGGAGGATCTTTAATCCTATTCTAAAAGGAATTTTTTACCATTTCATACCTTAGGAAACAATAAATTTTTCTTTGGGTTTTAAAAAAAATAACAACAACAAATTTATTTTTCAAATTTTACAAAAGGCTTAAAATGAACCTTAGAAACAATCCACTAGATTTGGTTGAGGCTTAATAATTGAACAACACAAATCTCATACTTCAAATTTTGGTGCTTAAAAAGAACTCATTTCTTGCTTTGAGGATTAAAATGAACATGTGTATTTTATGTCTTGTAATCTTTTTCACAAAATAATATCATCTAAAAGGCATATGCGCTTCTTTCTCACCTCATGGAAATCTTGAGAATCAAAAGTATTTTTGTGATATTAATTTGTCAAAATGATTGCCTCCACATTTCATTTGGGTTTTAAAAGTGAACAAAACTTGTCTAGTGTGGGAAAAATGCATTGTGAGTGTTCTCTCTTTGTTCACGCAAACAAAGATGATTGAACTATGAATGCACTTACTCACTATTGTATACCTTTAGAGAGCATGCCTTGGTGGGAAAATTAACTCACCCCAAGGGAATGACTCAAGCGATAACGGGCTAAAGCCAAGCTCTTCCAAACCGCTATATAAATTTGTGTTCACGGTGAAAGCCATGGACAATGGGAAGTGGTGCATGATAACTCTCCCCCAGTATCTTTATGATATGTAAAGCCCTTGTTCTAAGGGTTGGGAGATCTCTCACAAGGATTTTATCATTGCACCCACTAACCTAGATTCCCTTACTACAAACCTTTGTTTTGAAGCCAAAAAATACCTTATATTTGTCGGTGCAAGAGGTCATGTCCTCTGAAGCCGCCCCACATATACATGCGGTTTTGTTGTATAGATGAAAAGTATGCCATGGGATATTCATGGGTATTGATGCTTGGCTGATCCGAGAAGTGATTGCACTGTAAGGGGGAGCCTGTGTGGTCAAGCATCTAATCATCTGCACTAAATATGCATAGCTGGATTTATCCAAATGGGATCCCAATGAATATTGCCTTTTCAGCCTAGGGTTGTACATGTGCTCAGAATCAAAACACATTGCTTGGTCCTCAAAACATTTGAAAATGAATATTCACAAAGACCTTTGAATTTCAAACCCTTTGGAGAATACAAATACTTTTGATAAATCTAAATACTCTTGCTTGCCCTTGGGATTATATCCTTAGAGGTTTCTAAGTGTTTGGATTTAATCATTACCTATCTTCACCAAAGTCAACCTAGGAAACTATGTTTTTAAAACCTTGATTTTCACATAATGGACATTGTGGAATGAAAAGGGATTAAGACATAGACATTTAGTTTGAAATCATAATCAAGAAAATGCTTTTGGTAAAAATAAGTCATTAAACAAAGATAATAACAATTGAACCTCACGCATGTGTCTTTGCAAATGATTTCCCGCAAGGTCAAAATCCAAAAGCCAAGGTTCAAAAATATTAGCCTAAAATCTTGTGAGGAACATCTCGAAAGGATTTTTGAAGTAAGAGAAAGATTGGTGTATAATTTCTACAAGAAAGCTTCAAACAAAAATCCAAGTTTGTATGAATTCTATTATCAGCAAAATCCAACTCTTTTCCAAAAAAAAAAATTCTCACATAGGAAGTAAGGCATGTTCTTCAATATCGAGGTCTTGTAGAGAAGAGTCTTGTCTAGGTCAGGGTCTAGGATCAGAATCATCACTCTCATCCTTTCCAAACATAAAAATCAAATCTCACCTCACCAACAAACTTTTGAGAACTTTCAAACATCATCTATGCTAAACTTAAAGGAAAAATCAACATCACTATATTTGACTTAATACACCTAGTCAAATTAATCAATCCTCTTGAACAAACTTACCTTTAGGATAATGCAACTTCCTAAGGTCTACTAGTTCACAATCACTTTGATTTGGCTTAACACACTTAGCCAATTCAGTCTCTTGAGAAAGTCTTCTCCAGGATAACGCAACTTCCTAGAGTTTGCAAGTTCACCATCATCTTGTTTGGTTTAATGCACCTAGTCAAACTAATCAAAATCAATCAAAGCCTTAAAAAATTTAGCATCACCCCTAAAATTTCTCCAAAGAGTTTCACTCATCTGCACCATTCATCCCTTGTTTATCTCATCATCACCTTTTGATCTATAGCCATTCCTAGTTCTCTTCTCTTTTTGTGCCTAAGATTAAGATCAAACGATCTCTATTTTATGGTCCAAACGAGATCACAACACAAGAGGAACATGGAAAACACCAAATAAATATCAACTTCTAGTGACTTAAGCCAAGTAACCACTAAAGTAAACCTTGCGGGATCAAGCAATCCCCCAAACAGCTCTTCTCTACCATCACAAAATCCTCAAGAGGAAGGCTATGAAGAGGAAATCACCAACGAGGACTTGCAAATGACATAATCTAAAATTCTAGAAATGGTTCAAAATCCAAAGAATCATAAAATTTGCAATGCCATGTTTAAATACATATGCACATTAGTAGAAGGAGGGACCCAATTCCCCTCTAACCTTGACATAAGCACTGGTATGGAAAGGCCTCTTGCAAACACACCCACAATATCAATCCCAAACATCACACAAGAGATTCCTCAAACAATATCAACAATCGCACCAACCTCACCAATTGTTAACAAGGGAAGTGCCATGTTTCATGAATTACAAAAGCATCACCTTGTAAACAATAGAGAGGTAAATGTCAACACCACACTAGATAACTCTATCCCGATAAATCCATCACACCCGTATGTTCCACTCACTTTCCATAATCATGTGGACTCATTAGCATTCCATGCCACACCCGCCTATCCGTCAAACATACAAACTTCTCTATCGCAAGGAGAAGGTGGTTTGTTCAGAACAACAGGAGTCACTAACCCATTATTCTTCTAGGGGAGCATACCATCTCTCCCTCCATTGCCACTCAAATCCCTATCACCTCTTGGATTGGGTATTCCCCCCCTACCCATCGCTAGCTTCTCAAACCAAGGAAATCTGACCATCACATCAAGTCCGCTCCTCTTGATAGCGGCATTGCAACAACAAGTGGTAACCGCTCAAGCCACCATGGTCAATACATTAGTCAGTCCTCAAATCTCTTAAAGCATACCTTCTCAAGGATCGAGCATCTCAACCACACCATCAACAACCCAAATCCTAACCACCAACATGACCCTTTCGCCTGTCACAATGGTTAGCACCATTCCCAATCCACCACCAATCCCACCAAGAGCTAATGTAAGGAATTAATTCATCACCATGATCCAAGCCATCCAGAAGGCCATTCATCAGAGGGTACTAAAACAAAACCAACAAGTTGCACAATAGGTTGCTCAACAAGCGCAAGCACAACTAGCTGCCCAACAAACTGCACAAGCCCAACAAGCCGCACAAGTTGCGTAAGCAGCCCAACCAGTAGAATCTCAAGATCAAGCCTAGCACCAGGCTCAACAGGTGCAATACAGAGCACAACTATAATAAATTCATCAACAAGCATACCAACAAGCCCTGCAAGATTTTTAGGCATAGCAGCAAGCTACCAAGAAGTTTTATTGGCACAATAGCAGCTAGACCAACAACAAGCTTTGTTGGCACAACAAAAGCTAGACCAAGAACAAGATTTTTTGGCACAACAGAAGCTCGACCAACAACAAGCTTTGTTGGCGTAATAGCAGCTAGACCAACAATAGCAGCAAGACCAACAACAAGCATTGTTGGAACAATAGCAACAAGATCAACAACAAGCGTTGTTGATGCAAATGCAGGCATATCAACAGGCCCTTAATGCATAGCACAACTTGTAGCGAACCCCCACCAACACCCCTCTCACCAATCAAAACCCACCAACATCGCAAAACACATTCATCCCACCCCCTGATCTGCAAAATAATGTTGCAGGACAAATCAAACTACTCTCCCAACAAGTGTTGGACCTCCAATCAAGGAAAATAACTAGAACATCAAGGAATTTGTGCCCCTATCCCTTTGATAGAAGTCTCAAAATGGTACCGTTCCCAAAAGGAATCGAGATCTCCAAATTTGATAAGTATAATGGGACGGGAAACCCTGAAAATCACCTTAGGGAATTTCAAGTACATTGCATGGAGGTCGCATATGATGACACATATCTAATGCAAATTTTCCCTTGAAGTCTAACTGGTCCTACCATGGAATGGTTTTCTCGCCTACCCATAGGCATCAAAACATTCCAAGAAATTATGGAAGCTTTCGTTAAAAACTGCGCATTTAACATGGGTGCACATGTTAGTTTGGAGGAACTATCAACACTTAAACAAAGAAAAGGAGATCTCTTTGCATCCTTCTTGCAAAGATGGTGATCCAAGGCCAATCAAAGCAAGTGGACTATGCCAGAAGAACAACAATTTTGCACAATCATATCAATCTAGATGAAAACTTGGTGTTCTACTTAAAAATGCAATGCATCACAACATATGATCAATTGATTCCAAAGGCACTAAATATCGAAAGAGCCCTTACTGCACGAGGAAGTACATCAACATTTCCTACACAATAGGATAACCACCCATTGACCAATTATAATGATAAACCTCGCACATGGTTGAGGAACAAAAATATCACAAATGATGGAGTGGTTGATGCTAAGGTGGTCATCAGTGCCCCTAAGAAAAACATCCAAACCCATCACCAACCATAGAATCACAAACATGATTATGTGCAAGCTAATACACTGGCACAACCACAACCACTTCCTAGCAATCAAATCAACAATCTGAATAATCAAGGAGGACCACCCCCCCGAAACAAATTTCCTCCCAAGCGAAAGTTCACGGCCCTCAGAGAATCAAATGAATCCATAATGAAGAAGTTGGTTAAGGAGAATCTCATCAAAATTTCCAAATCTGAGCAATATGCAGAACCTATGACAAAGCCACCATGGTACAACAAAAATCTCCTTTGTGATTTTCATAAAATCAAAGGACACACAACTGCAAATTGCATGAGGTTGAAAAATATCATTCAGGACCTTATTGAGGACAAAATCATCAATGTCGAACAACCAGCTCGAAACCAAAACCTTAAGATATACACAAATCCGATGTTGAAACATAGTCAAGGGAATAATCAAGGGAACAAAAAGGGGAAGAAAAAGTATTCTAGTCCTAACCTTGTCTATGAAAAAATAGTTGCATGCGTAGACGAGTTGGTCACAGTCATTAACATCAAAGGAGCCAATGATGATTGTGGAGTCACCACATACAGTGGAAAGATTACTATTGTAGGGGCATCGCAACCAGATAAGACCCCCATTTCAAATACAAAATCCATTCCCTATGATTACAGTGTCATCGACCAGCTAAAGAGAAGCACCGCCCAAATCTCCATCATGGAATTATTGAAAACTTTTGCTGCCCATAGCAAAATCCTTGATGAAGCGTTAGCTGCATCCATAGTCTCCACCACCCTTGATACGGAACACTTTCATGCTATGGTTGGTAACATAGTTACCCCAAATCTCCTCACATTCTCTGATTAGGATTTCCCTGCCCAACCGTCTCACAATCGGCCACTTCACCTTCAAGTTCTGATTCATAAAAAGAAAGTCAAAAGGGTCCTAGTGGATGGAGGTGTAGGCCTCAACATCTATTCGCTGAAAATTTTAAAGAACTTGGGATTTTTTGAGGACTCCATCGACAAGAACAAAGGCATCACTATAACAGCATATGATGATCAAGAAAGAGTGTCCCAGGGAACTTTCAAAATCCCAATCCAACTGGGGCCAGCAACCATGGAGACCACTTTTCAAGTGCTTGATCTAGACCTACCATACAACATCCTCCTAGGATTCCCATGGATCCATGGAATGAAGGTAGTTACCTCAACATTTCATCAATGTGTCAAATTCCTATACCAGAATGAGGAGGTCACAATACATCGTGATCCGGAACCATTTGCCTATTGTAAAAACTTGGAAGCCAAGTTTTATAAAATTCCCGAAGTCCCAAAAAATAATGAGGGCCCATCTGCCTCATACATAGATACATCTAACCTTGCCTCCACTTCTATGACAAAGACACCCTCCATTCCTGATATATCTGAAATTAAGATCATGATCCAGGACAATGGATACGGGGAATAACGAATGAAGAAGAATTTTTTTATTGTAGGAGAGTTACCACAATCTCCTAGGACGCATGGGCAACCTCAACCAAATGAAACACCCATCCGCACTATTAGGACAAAACCTTTTGGATTCCGTCATTGGGGGGATCTCAGTCAATAAAATATGGATGAAGAGGAAATTTCAAGCACGCTATATCATGATGAAATACCTACCCCTACTCTACCTATGGATGAAACTAATAGAGGACTACAAATTATGTTTGGTATGGGCTATAACAGAAATGAAAGCCTTGGAAGGAATAGCGATGGGCGACTGCAACCCATCATTGTGGAGAGAAGAATGAGAAACCTTTTCCTTGGATGTACCCCTCCAAATATAACCGTACATGGAAGAGGTACTCCTAGTAGAGCAGTCAAGTCCCCTCCTCAGTTATCGACAGTCGCTCTTCAATTACCCCTATCCATAGGTCTTCCCCTAGACAATTTCACCTTTGACGTAACTGATGTTTGCACTAGTAGTGACGATGAGGATACCATAACGGACCTTCCCATGCTCTTTTAGAATTCTTCCTTACTTATGATTAGTGCCTCACCCGCTGACTCAAACTAACGAACCCATAAAATCAACTTAGTGTACCCTCAACTCATCGACTATGACCAATGAGGACCGCCAATTCTAGACTCATTCAAAAACGATGAAGCACTCTCAGAATTCATGGGATTAAGGAATATAGTTACATGCAGAGATCACAAGGTAGGTTTTAACATCACATTAGACACTCAAGCATACTATGGGGAGATGATTGAGTCCTTCAGTCACAAAAGAAAAAGAACAAGAATAAGCTCGGAGTTATTGAGTGAAAACCACACTGTGGCACTCTCTAACCAAAGAATAGTAAAAATAAAGGACACATCTAACGATGAAAACCTCTCTGAGGCACTAGAAGATGAATGATTCAATCTCCCCCCTACAACATTACATCAGGAAAAATTAGCAGTTTTGGCGGAACAGTGTAATCCTATCAACTTGGGAATGGACGCAACACCAAAAATCACCTTCTATGTTGAATCACTGCTAACAGAAGAACCAGAATTATTGGTGGCATTTCTAAAGGAAAGAAAGGTGAACTTCGCATGGACCTATGCTGACATGTCAGGCTTAGATCCAGAAGTTGTGGTTCATCATTTAGTTTTTTACCTTGGAGCAAAACAAGTTAGAAAAAAATTAAGGAAAATGCATCCACAAATAGCCTTGCTAGTCAAGGTAGATATATAGAAACTCCTAGATGTCGGCTTCATACACCCAATTGATTATCTAAAATGGGTCTCCAACCTTGTACTAGTTTCAAAACCAAATGGGGGCATCTATATCTGCACTGACTTCAGAGACCTCAATAAAGCATGTCCCAAGGATGAGTTTCCACTACCTAACATTGATATGATAGTGGACATGACGATCGGACATGAGATGCTATCACTAATGGATGGCTTCTCGGGGTATAATCAGATAATGATCACAAAAGAACACCAGAATAAGACAACATTCACATGCCTGTGGGCAACATATTGCTGGAATAAGATGCCATTTGGGTTAAAAAATACAGGGGCTACATATTTGGTGCAGGAGCACCTATTTTCCTTCAAGCCTCCATGAGGCCATATTGTATAAATTTATTAAATTAGGTGTTTTAATCATGTAATAAGGTTTAATGATCCATTTTATATATTTTTTAATTCATTTGGAGTCATTGATGAAGGTTTGGTTTCATTTGGTTGAAAAAATGAAAACATTGTCAAAAGTTGTCAAAAGTTGTCAAATGTTGTCATAACAACTTTTCTTGTTAAATGACAACTTTTTAAAAGTTTGTTAAAAGTTGTTAAATGGTATTTGTAGGTTGGTTGGAGAATAACTTGATTTATCAAGTATAAAAATGGGCCTCCAAGTCGAAATGGGTGGCGGAATATAGTTTTGAACAAGGATTTATGAAGGAAGGCATGAATTTTTCTGCAACTTTCAATGTTCTACCCTATTCTTTTATATGGTACGGTTTTGTATGAAGTTTTACAGATCTGAAAATTATTTTTATTGATAGAATAATGAACTAGCTTTCATTTTCAATTGATTTGGTGTTTTCTCATTGAGTTTGGAGAAAGTTATGATCATTTTACCATTGGCAGTCCTATGGGATTGTTTTCTCTAAAAGTTGTAGGATGTTGCAGAGAATGGTATGTATTGTACAGATAAAAAAAAGACCACATACCAATTGTAAATTTTATATATGTGAATCTAGTTTTATTTTTTTCAAGTCTCATCAAATTTCAGTAAGATTTGAATAATTTATGACCATTTTGGTGAGGGCAGGTTTGAACAATGTCTAGGGTTTGCAGTTTTGGAAAAAATGAGATAAATTTATTTTCCACCGTTGGATCTTCCTAAAAATTGGAAGAAAGGTCTTTAATTATGTTATTTTAAATCTCACCGAAGGGATTGGATTCATTAATTTTTTTATGGAAGTTATTAATGATTGTTCATTGCATTAAATTGTGGGCTATCAGGGTTATGTTTCTAATGTGATCTAGAATGCACTTAACAATTCTTTGAGATGAGTAATTTTATGAAAGTTGTAAAGTAAATGGAATGTTTAGTTGTGAATCCTCTTTGCTCTGCATCAATATTAGAGGGCCATGACACTAATCTTTCACAACATGATACATAAAACTATCGAAGATTACGTGGATGATATATTAGAAAAATCAAAGAAAAGACAAGGTCATATAGCAGCCCTAAGTGTCATTTTCAACAGACTGGAAAAGTACATGGTTAGACTCAACCCCAAGAAATGTGTCTTCAGGGTACAATCTGGAAAAATTCTAGGATACATAGTGTCGATGAGGGGAATAGAAGTGGACCTTGCCAAGGTCAAAGCAATTCTTGACATGGAGGCACCAAGGACATTGAAACAACTCAAAGGCCTACAAGGTAGACTCCAATCAATCCGGAGGTTTATAGCACAACTAGCGGATAAACAGATTGCATATTCACATCTGCTCCACAAGGGAGTAGCATATAAGTGGGATGAAAAGTGCAAGCAAGAATTTAGCAAGATCAAGGAATATATACTCATGCCACTGGTATTAATGCCACCCTTTGTAGGAAAACCACTGATTTTATACATCTCAGCAACAGCAGTAGCCCTTGGTGCTCTTCTAGCTCAACATGATGAAAATGGGATAGAAAGGGCCATCTATTACATCAGTAGAACAATGGTAGGGCATGAGCTCAACTACACACCAATAGAAAAAAATTTCCTAGCAGTCGTCTTTGTAGCCCAAAAGTTTGGACACTACATGCTAGCTCATCAAATTAAGTTGATTACAAAGATCGATCCCTTAAAGTATCTACTGTCAAAAGAGATGCTCACAGGAAGGATGGCTAAGTGGGTCATGATACTATCATAACATAACATTGAGTATGTGGAGCGAAAATCAATCAAAATACAAGTCATCATAGACCAACTAGCAAAAGCTACAATCTATACAGAGAATCAACTCATATCAAAAAATTTAGACGAGTCTATCTTTAATCTCAACATAGTTGATCATTGGAAACTCTACTTCGACAGCTCATACACACAACATGGATCAAGAGTCAAGGTTTTCTTCATCACCCCATAGGGGGATAGTATTCCTAGAGCTTACAAATTGGAATTCCCTTGCACTAACAACATTACAGAGTACAAGGCTTTAACCATAGGCCTCAAGATTGCAGCATAGTGGTGGATCATGGCACTAAACGTGTACAGGGATTCATATCTTATCATCAACCAAGTCAATGGAGAATACCAAACCAAGGATGACAAGGTCACACCATATAAGAAGCTGGTAGAAAGCCTCAAAGAATCATTCATTGGCATAACCTTTGAGCAAATACCAAGGGCTAACAACAAAGTGACTGACGCCATGGCAGCAATTGGATCCTTGTTGGATATCCCTCGCAATGTCTCAAAACATGAATTCTTGGTTGAGCAACTTCTCATACCCACATTTGAGGTACCAAAGTTAGAATATGTGTGCGAACTCGTTGGTCCCAGTGATCCCTAGTATCATGACATCTACACCTACCTAAGAATAGGAGTCCTCCCAGTTGACATAACACCAAACCTTAAAAGAACCTTTGTCAAAAAATCCACACATTTTGTCATCTTAGGAGAGACACTTTATCGTAGGAGCATTGAAGGGACCCTTTTGTGTTGCCTAAATCTTGAGGAGGCCTTGACTTCTCTAACTGAGGTACATAATGGCACTTGCAGTTCACACTCGAGCGGTATGACCTTGGCCAAGAAATTGTTGAGAACTAGATACTATTGCCCCACAATGGAAAAAGAAGCACACAAATTTATCAAGAAATGTTTATAGTGCCAGTAGCATGGAGACCTCATTCATGCACTGACTCAAGAGCTCTACCCTATTGTAACACCATGGCCCTTTTCACAGTGGGGGTTTAATCTCATAGGCAAAATCACACCCACCTCATCCAATGGCCACAAATTCATTATCACTACCACAGAGTATTTCACAAAGTGGGTCGAAGCAATTCCAATGACCTACAATACCCAGAAAGCAAATATCAAAGTTCATCTTGAACTATTTCATTTACCAATATGGTGTTCCCCAATCCATTATCTCTGATAATGGGACAACTTTCAAGAGTCGGGATGTTCGTGACTTGTGCGAAAATTTCAAAATCCAACATCATTTTTTGACTCCGTACTACCCCCAAGGCAATGGCCAAGCAAAAGCCACTAATAAAACCATCTTGAAGAACCTTAAGAAAATAGTCAATGACTCTAGTCATGACTGGAATCTGCAGCTAAATCCTGCCTTATGGGCCTACCACACCAGCATCTGCATGTCGATAGGTGCCACCCCATTCTCTCTAGTCTATGGATCAGAAGCCATCTTACCAATTGAGATCGAGCTCCCATCATTGAGAATATCACTACAAAACCAAATCACAAATGAAGAATACAGGGTCTCACATTTGAATGAGCTAGAGCTACTAGATGAATAGTGTATGGAGGCCTTAAACCATCTATAGGTGTATCAGAATAGGCTTAAGCGAAGCTACAACAAGAAAATCAAAAGATGAACCTTTCAAGTTGGCGAACTTGTCTTGAAAGAAAACCAGAAGAACATATTGAATCCAGAAAGAAAAGGAAAATTTGAGTCCAACTGGCTGGGACCCTTTGTCATAACAGCAAGTTATAAGTTAGGAGTGTATCAACTGTCAACACCAGAGGGCGAGCCTTTGTAGGAGCCCATGAATAGTTGTCACCTCAAAAAAATTTATACCTAGAACTTGCAAGGTGTAAAACCAAAAAATACAAAAAAAAAACAAAAAATGTCCTGAAAAAAATAGTTACCTTGATGAAAACCTATCAAACAGGCATCTTGGTAACAACAAAAAAATTTAAAAAATACCAAAATCTGAAATAAAAATTAGAAAAAGGATTGAAAAAAGTAAGAAAAAAAATTGTCCTCTAGTGAAAAGCACTCCGGTGGCGCTTTGGACAAGTACCTTGGTGAAAACCTGGCAAACAAGCACCAAATGTAAATAAAGCATTCTCTATCCACCAAGATCTACACGACTCTCTCATTCTATCACATGTCATTATTCTTCCATCACATCCATCTATTTGCATCCATACCATAGCCTGATCTTGCGCTTGTATCATGTTCCACCATAGTACTACTTGGCTTATCCTAAGGTCAGTTTGTCCTGCCTTTATCGAAGTAGTCTATCGTATCACACTGGGGGCATATTCCCGTACAAGCATCGGATCAAATTCGTGTGTATACTAGGGATATTATTTTAAAACATCAAAATCCAAAAACATTTAAAACATCGAAAATCTAAAAACATATTAAAAAATAAAAAATCCAAAAACATCGGAAAAATCCCAAAAATCTTCAAAAAAAATCATCATTCAGTCTTGTCAGTCTTTCACCTAGTCTAAACTACATCATCTCTAAGCTTGAAAGTAGGCAAGGTTGATCATTGATCATCCCCCGAGACACCCTAGGTCGGTCCTTTAAGCGTCTGTCACAATAAAATGGCAACCCATTTGCCCATCTTATCATTAAATTGAGTATGTCATCAATCGAACTACGTGGTCTCTACGTATATAACGTAGGCAAGGCTAATCTATGGATCAGTTCCCAAGACCCCTAGGATAGGTCTTTAAGTCAGTCTCTTCGTCAATCTCAAAATACCAAAAAAAATTGTAAAAAATCTCAAAATTCCAAAAACAGCCTCAAAATATCTGAAAAATCCAAAATGGTGCTTTACATCTCATCTCGCTTTCACCCGCAATTATCATCATTCATAATAAATCAATCCTCACCTTCATCCTTTGGCAAGTTGGTCGGAAGCAAGGCTATTAGGTCAAAAAGTGAACACCTAATCGTCAAAGTCTCAAAGTCTAGGGCAGTGGGCAAGCAAGTTAATCAACTCAGAGTATCAATAGCTTATCACCTAGTCAGTCTCACCAAAACCCTAATCACAACATGTCCTAGGATGAATCCTTCCCACGATGGACATAAACATCAGGTATCTCATAGTAGTTAGTCTTGGCTAGCGGTATGAAGAACATTAGCTTGTTTGTTTACTTTATCTTGGTCTTTTTTTGAATTATCTTATTTTGCACTCATTCCAAGGACCTCTCGTTGATGCCTAAACAAAGAATAGGTTTAGAGAGAAAGGAATGGGGTAGGGATCATTGTCTCTTTTATTTACTACGCTTGTGGGATACACTTGTAAAATAACTTAGTTATGGGTACTTTGTTTGGTTTGTGGGGAGGTATTTTAGATATCTTGTTGATCAAATAGGAAAGCTTGCTTTCCTATGTTTTGGTCTGAGATGTTTAGAATGTCTAAACTACATCCTGGATAAGGTTCTGTATATTAAGTGTGAACAAGAATACTCCTATCTGATTTTCAAATTCAAAGTTCATCACACTAGATACCACGCCATCCTGGTTCTTTATACCTTGATGCATCATACCTATGTTTGTTATCAAACATAAACGTAATCAGCTCTTTGAAAATCCTGAATCCTGGTAAGCAAATAACCATCATATTACTAACTTATGGGATCTTTTTCTTCTATCTTCACTCCATACTAACATGGTATCATGATAGTTAATCAGAACATCACCAATGCATACATCCTACATCCATCAGATCATTAGAATAAGTACACAACATATCATATCATTATTATCATTTTAAGTTGTGAAGATTAACATAAATTTTTTATTTTAAGCATCTTAAGAATCATTGTATTAGATTCATCGCATCCATAATAAAAGAATCATTACCATCCATTATCATCATCCATCAGTTGCATATCATTTATCATTTATGGCATTCATTTAATCATCAAACTACATAGAAAATATACAAAAATAAATACATTCATATGGAAGCATACATCATATCAAATAGAAGCATCTCATAGCACATAGGAAAGCATTCACATATCATACATGATAAGACATATCAAAAAAGTGAGCCATCTCATATATATCATCAAAAAAAATATACTTTCATGATACAAAAATCGGATCAAGTGTATAATCAAAATACAGGGTACAATGAGGAAAATAATCAAGGCCCATGAATCAAAAAATAGAAAAGTTGTTTGTGATCAAAGGGCTAGCCCTGTTGGCTGCTACCCTCTCCCACCAACCTCTCATCATGATCCTTTGAGGGCCTCATCCCTATCTATTAGGAAAATTTTGGCACCCAGCCTGGCGTCGACACTGCCAGTCTGTAGTGTTGCCGATAGTACTCGGCCTCCCTGACTACCTCTCTGTAAGCCTGTAAAGAAACTGACCAGCCCCGGGACGAGGAAGCTATGCTCTCTAGCTGTCTCTGCCAACCAATCTCTTGATCCTTCTTGGATTGTGCTTGGTCCCTCTCGATGGTAACTATTGCAACCTACTATCGAGCTTGATCTCTCTTTGTTGTTAATACCTTAACCTGACCCTGCAACTGTTGGATCAACGCATCTCTATGGTCTGGCTATACTGCTAGCTATGTTGATGGCTACTGCTGTGGGACTACCCTAGGTTGGTCAACCTATGTTTCCACTCATGGAGGTATTTATTGCACCTGGTCTTTGGGAGGTGTCTGGTGAGGAGGTGGTCCACCTCTTCCTCTGCCCTATCCTCTACCCCTGTTGGTTGTCCTACCTATGGGCCTTCGCGGTGGAACCACTGCCCCAGGAACTATCAACCTCAAGGGAGGCCAGAACCATGCTCTGTATGTCGGAGTCACCTCTGCATCTATCAGCCCCTGATCATATGGCCACGGTCGGGCCACTAACTATTTGAAAGAGGACACTACCTCAGTTGTCGGAGTGGGTTGTCCCCATGTTGTCTCTCCAATCATACGGGTGAAGACCACCACGTACTGGTCATTTGGTATGTCCTGCATCTCCACAAACTGTCAGACCACCTTGCCTAGAAGATATCTCTCAATCATGGTGTGCTCCCGACCCTACATCCATCTGTCTTGTCAAGCATAGAATAGTTGTTGAACATCATTGTACCATGGGCCTATTCCCATCCAAGGCCTCCAGATGAACTCTCTCATGTCATCAAGAACTCTTCACCAATGTGCAAGACCACCTGTGCCAGTGTGAGTGAATCAGATTTGTGCCTCATCGTATCACTAAACAACAGGGTCATCAGTCTCAAGGATAACTAGTGTAACATATAGGCAAAGCACTAGGATCCACTCTGATGCCCAGACATCTAATAGAGTAATTTTGGCCCCGAGGGACCTATTGTCTAGGTATGCAAACTCATGAAAATCCATGTATAAAGAGGCCAGCATCACTAGCCCCCAAGGAAGGCACTCCTTGTGGAAGACCATCCACTCCCATGTCAGTCCACAACCTGAACTGAATTATTTTCCCCACCGATCAGGTGTCACAAGGCCTAAAATGATAGCAGAAACAATCAACCTATAAGTGGGTACGCTACCACGGTATCTCTCCAAGTCGATCTGCCCATCGGAGAAGTGAATCTCATCAAGATCCATAACACCATAGCAAGCATCCCTGGTGGCATCTAGATCATAGATAACTCCGGTCCCATGGATGGGTAGTTGGAGGATGCACCAAACATCCTCGATGGTAATGGTGGCCTTGCCGATAGGAAGATAGAAAGAGGAAGTCTCACTGTGCCATCGCTCAGCCAAAGCTATCATCATGCCTAAGTGCAACCAAACAGGAGGGGCATATGCAACATACCAAAGACCAAGGGCACCAAGTTGCTCCTGAACAATCTCATGCATATCCTACAAACTACTAAGCACCGGCCATCTATGCTCTCATGAGTGAAGTACCTCAAACTCCTCCTGCACAAGGGAAGCCATCGCGTCAAGGTCCCGTAAAAAAATTTGCCTCACGCTGATTTTTCGCATTTAAAACAACAAACGTGGCATTGTTTTCAAATGCAGCACGGTTTGGAAAGTTCCAAATTGTGTTGCCACGACAGATTTTGCAAAATTCTAAATTCCAAATTAGACCGCACGGTGTTATTTTCATATATGGTCTGACTTTGGAATGGAGCCCTAAATCCCTAATCGCGCCACGCGGTTGAATTTTCATATGCAGTGGAGTTTGACCGGCAAACCCTAGTTTTCAAACTGAGATGCACGACACTATTTTCATATGCAACCCAATATAGGATAGTGCGGTCCCGACAGAACATTTCCAATGGCGCCATATAGTGTCGCCCAATCTAAAAATGACTTCAACCCTATTTAATGCACGTAAATCAAAAAAATTGAAAGCCAAGATAGGGGTACATACCATGGGTCCTGCATCGGTTGGCCACTGGTGCACTCGTACTCTATCCAACACGTGCCTAGGAACCTGTCGTTGTGCCATTTCGACCGAAACTTAGAGCTCAAAGTGTGAAAATTTCGAAAGGCTAAGTGTGCAAATGTGTTGAAAATGACCCCTCAAGGTTTATTTAAGCTTGCAAATTAGGGTTTTGGTCCCCTGATCTTATTTTTCTCCAACCGAGGGCCATTTGGCATCTTTTCTTCGTGTTTTGGTGCATTTTTGGCATCCTGGGGCTTTTTTTGAACCTATCAGGCACCTTGTCCTCTTTTTTCGTGAGATCATCAAAAAAAAAATTATCTGATCTCTTGAGGGGGCAATATACTAGCATAATCCTTCTGCTAGGGCAACAATGGGGCATCTAAAAAAAATAGAAAAATTTTGAACTTTGATCACAACAGTTTATTCTTTGAACCAATGCAACAAGTACATTGCTTTAAAGAGGGGAAAAATGTAGACATGGAAAATTGACCAACTCACTTGATCTTGATTACTAACAACATTTCATCCTAAATCATACCTTCTCAGCTTATCATCATCTTTCATCTCTTAATTGAATAAATCATTATTTATCCGATTAAGTCATTCTATCTTGTTAATTAAATTAATCGAGTTTATTTAATTAACCCTAAATATCTCTCTAATTAAATAATCCATAGTATTTGATTAAAATTCCTAAAGTCTTCTCATTAAATTGAATAAATTAAACCTTATTTTATTTAATCTAACATTATTCTCTTTAGTTAAATAAACCAAATCATTTATTTAATTAAACCTTTCCTCTCAATTTCTAATTTAAATCAACTCATAAATTCAAGTCAAAATTGTCAAATCATCTAATCTCTCATTAAATTGATCAAATCTTGATTAGTTTAATCTCCAACACTAAAATCTTCTAGAGAATGCAACTTGCACATGAAAATAGATTTAATTGATTTATTAAATTCTCTATTTTCCCTCACATGGCACAAAAAGGGAATACTCCCTCAAGTTTGAATTTGAAATCCAAGTGGACTTGGTCCTTCCAACAAGGAATTTATTTCACCTTACAAGTCCTTTTGCCTTGATCCAAGTGGCCATTACTCCATTTGACTCTCCATCCACCTTAACTTTTCAACATTTTCAAATTTGAAATTTATGCATTTATGAGCACTTTGATCAAAACTTGCACAACCATCAACCATTCACATGGTGACAAGTGGAATTTGGCCATTGGTTGAAATTTAGTCCCTCATTGCCCAAATCTTGCTCTCTCTTCCAAATTTAAATCTATAAATTGAAGGCTTATCTTCTCATTATTCATCCACAATCTCATGCAAAGTTATGCTCTTCACATTGAGAGCTAATTTTGCCTATCTCCACCAAGCATTCTTCATTTTTCATGATTCCATAACTATATTATGCCCAATTTTATCAAATTGGATCAATCTCACCATCAACAATCATCAAGCTTACAAAGGAGTTGGGAAAGGGTTGATTTCAACACACCAATCAGCATCAATTCCCCCATGGAATCACAAGTTTTCTGGCTTAATTAGGATTTATTTGCATTTTTATATTTTTTCCTTCATTTTCCTAGTTTTAGTTTTAGCAAATGGATTTCATGGGGAATCCCTCTTTTATCTTGCATATCAACTAATCAATGTGTTTGTTTGTCATGTCTATGCAGGTATAGGATTGGGGTTCACACTAGTCACCAACTCTTCTAGAAAATTAACAATCTCACCTTCTAAAGCGCCTTTTAGGGCGATAGCCTCTATCCACCTTGTGAAGTAATCAGTCATGATGAGGACTCACTTGTGACCAGCATTGGAGATGGGATTTATCATTCCAACAAAGTCTAATCCCCATTGAGAAAAAGGCTTTTCAATTACTATGGTACTTAAAGGCAAAGCGAATTTTTTTCTTTGGCCAACAAAAAATTGACATTGAGTACATTTCTACACCAAATGGTGCACTTCAAAAAACATTTAGGGCCAATAGTATCCCACTTGCATGATTTTCAAGATGGTAGTTTTAGCAGAAAAAATTCCACCCTCACGACTACTATGGAATTTCGTCAAAACCCTTCCTGCCTAACTCTTGCCTAAACATCGGAGTAATACTCTGTCATAGTTTCTTTTAAATTAAATTCTCTCAACTAATACGTACCTAGTGCCTTGCAGTCAGTAGTATCTTTGTTTATGGAATGGGAGGGTCATCAAGTAGTGTCCTTTCTGCAAATATAGTGTCCAATCTACCACCCAAGAGTCGTTGGACTCAAACTAATTTGAGTAGACTTAATCAATCTCCTTGTCAGCTTTGGAACTTAACTCTTGTGCAAGATACTCACAGAGGCCTCTTCCCCATGCTAGTTTAATTGTTTTGATATCCACATCATACTCTAAGATCTTGATGATCCAATTGGCTCTTTTTTCAGTTATTTCTCGGGTGCTGCCATAATAGTGGTTTACACTTTCTGGGAGTTCCTGATTTTTGCTGAAATCAAATATTTTTAGAAAATATAATGACTTAAGCCTTGAAAAGTTCCATTTAAAAGATTTCAATTGAAGAGGTTTTGATCAAACCACATTAGACCAAGCCCCCTTGGATAGAACCTCGCTAGTTTTAAACGATACCTATAACGGAGTCTCCTTTACACCTATCAAAATGCTGATAAAAACCCACTTTTGATTTACCTTTTGGGGGATCAAATGAATTCATTTAAAATTTATTTTTTGTGAGTATGTAATCCTTATTATAAGCTTCCAAAAAAGTATAATTTTAATTGAATTTAATTTGATTATTATATTTATTTTGTATTTTTTGTGAATGTAAGTTTTTCACTAAAAATAAAGCTCTTTGTTCTGCACATGTGGAAAAATAGTAGATTATCAAAATAAAATTTTGAAAAATATGTTCAGGCTGGGTATTGATGTCCTTGATCCATTAAAAAAAAAATTGAATTTTGATACATACAAAAAAATTTATATTGTATACAATCCGCCTATGTTTGAATTGTAATTGGTTTGACTTCGAAACTTGATTAAGGAAAAAATATTTAATAAAACACTATGAAACCAAATGAACTGGTTAGATATCATAGTTACAAATCTAAATTTGAAAAAATTAGAATTTTATCCTTCATGCAAAAAAAATTATGTTGTATACGGTGAGCATCACTCTTTAAAAATGTTGTTTACTGATAAAAACTAGTTTTCGAAGGAGATGAAAAAAATGTGAAATATGATTCCAAAAATTAAAATATATATATATATAGAATCTATAGACAAAACTTCACAAATTTCTAGTTTGCATCATCTTCAAACTCCTCATGGTTTAGCCTCTATAGGAGACCGAAAGTGAAGATTTAGTTAAAAAAAATTAGTTCAGTGTCCAGTTTGCCCAAAAATTATAAACCAGTTTTGTGGAATCACCCTCTCCTTCAATAATATATTCCCTTACACTCGGGTGAGCAACCAAGATGGTGATTTTATTGGCCGACACCAAGTGTCGAAACGTTTTAAGGCTCTTGACAATGGAAAAATCTTTTTTTTCTACCAAATTGTATTTGGTTTCAAAACTCTTGAGGGTTCTATTATGACCTACAAAACCACCCCATCTTAACTTTGGTCAAAATGGGTTCCCCTTGTTTCTTGTCCTTGGTGTTTTTGTTTGGGACTAAAGAGTTTTTCTTTTCTCCTAAGTATTTTTGTTTGTTTTTTTTCCTTTGGTGGAATCGAAACTGGAACCAAGTCTTGATTTGGAACTTACTTAGGTTCCTTGTCCCAACTCAGTTTTGATCCCGCTACCACTTGTTTCCTTGTGTTTTTCTTTTTGATCAGTGTTGTTTTCCTTTCGAGGGGCTAGATTTGGATCGGATCTTGAACTCAGAACTTTCACACGTTCCAAGCTTGGTTCTCGTTCTGCCTCCACCATCGCCTTTGTCTTTTGTTTGTTTCGTTTTGGGTTCGGTCCTTCCAATCCCATCCTTGCCTTGTTTTTTATTTTGTTGGTTTTGTGTTTTCTTCGTCTTTGGCAGAACTGGAACCGAAACCAGAACCAAACCAGGAACTTTGTAAAAATTTCCTTGGCCAATCTCGATCTCGATCCCGCCCCCACTTTCTTGTATTTTTTCTCCACTTTACTTTACTTACACAATGGTTATGTGATTGTTCCCATCATGATCTCGTGCCCGACCAACCGCATTAATGGCATTAATTGCAGGCCCTCCACAAGCATGAAATCCAATTCCTAACCTTAATTAAGGTTACTTTTCTCATTGTTATTATCACCTAGACTGTAATAACAAACCATAGCCAAAATAGAGAAGGAGAAGCATGATTTTGATCAAAAAACAAGTATCTATGTGCGGATTGGATCAAGTTTCATCTTATTAGGTAGCTTTTGATGTAGGTGGACTTTTTCCTCACTTTGTTTTGCTTTTCATTTTCATTTTTTTTAATATTTTGTGTTCTTCACGCGTTCACAAGAACTCTCTTGTGAATCTTTGTTGTTTCTGTGTTGTTTCCTTTGTTTTCCTTTTGGTTTTCTTTCCCTTTTTATTCCTCATTTTCTTTTTTTTGTTTCTTGTTTGTTTCGTTTGTTCTTGTCATTTTCTTGTTTGGTGGTATTCATACTATTGTGCCCTAGTTTTTAGGGTTTTGTCTTTGACAAGTTTTGAGGGTTGTTAAGGGTCTCAAATCTATCGAAGGGTTTTCTCCACATCATTTACGTGTTGATTCAACAATTTCCATGTCGGGTTTTATACCCTAAAATTATTCAGTCAACCAATCTTAAGAAAACTAGTTTTTTCGTGTGTTATTTCAATTTAGAATCATGCCCTAGTTGGTGATCTTCCTTCGAGCACATGAGGTATTGATTCACCTTGTTATTTTAAGCACCCCTCGGCTTACCATAAGACCTCATTTTAGAATATTGTGAGTGTTTGATCAAATTATGATATGCTTAATGATAATGGGTGGAAGAGGATCCAGGTTATGGGTTCAACCCATAAATGTCCTTTCAATAGTTCAAATCCAAACTCAAGCCTACCCCCAATAAGCTCTTGATTATCGAACATAGTTTACTCTGGTGAAAGGGAAACCAGAATGGAGGTGGGATTTGAGACTTACTGATGTTCTAGGTCCTTTTTCCATTCTGATCCTGGTCTTGATATCCATTTCAACTCCGATCCTGATCTTGACATCTAGTCTGATCCCGGTCTTAGTTCCGATGATGATCTCAAACCCGATCCTACCATAATAAATGCTTTCCAATACTGATTCCTTTCTTGGTTCCACCTCTGATGAGTGGTAAACTTTACTATGTGAAGGATACCTAGAGAAGGACAAGGTAACATGAAGGGTAGGTCCTCTAATATTGATTTTCATATGTTTTATTGATCTAATCCAAGGTTGTCATGCAGGAGGTGAATGATGTCAGGAGCCTCTATAGGAACTTCACAAATGGAAGGTCAGACTGCAGAAATTTCAAAACAATTAAAGCCTAAGAGCATAAAAGTGGAGCAATTGCCATACACCTTGAGATAAAAACATCAGATTCCCAATCTTACGGGAAGCAAATTAGATTCAGAATTGGTTGATGTCATGGACACTAATCTAGGCCCATTCAACTATGAGGATTTTTTTTATGATACCTTCTCTAAACATGTGGTCAGGAAAACCAAGAGAATAGTTCTTTCAGGATTGGCACATGTCACCATCTTTCCACTTTTAGTCCAGTGCCTAGAACTTATCATTGCAGCAGCAGGAGCCTATAACCTAGCAACTAGGCAATGTGGTTATCTTCAAGGAAATGTGATCATTGACTTGTCTCCACAAATGATGAAGTTAATTTTCAATGCATCTACCCCTTAGAATCTCGGGCTATTGAATGAGGTAGAGGAATTGCAATTATTTAGCAAGCATAAGGAATTCAATAAAGCTCATATGAACAAAAGGTGGTTAAAGGTAGAAAAGAAGTCCTTAAACAAGCTGCCAGATCAACCTAAAAGGGTAGATTTCCAAAAGGACATAGGTGATTTAATCATGATCTTGTCTAGGGAATTTGGGAAGAGGGATTCCTCATGCTTCAAAGAATGGATGTTTCCATTTATTGAGATCATTCTGGCTAGGAAACAACAATTTTATTGGACAATGATTTTGTCAGACTACCTACAAAATCAAATGCAAAGGGTAAGAGAAATAAATAATTCCTTTACGACTTCTTATGTCATATATGTTGCAGCAAGGATAGGTATCTCCCTTGGATTAAATGTTGTGGGAATAATGGGGGAAGATCCTAGATAGAAGAGACCCTGGGAACATTATGATCAATTCACCCTACATACATTTGAGTTGCACTGGAGAAGGGTCAATGATGCCTTCCTTTGTGTCATCATTAATAGGCTAATTGGAGATGTTGGATATAGACTAAGGAGATGTTGGATATAGACTAAGTAGGGATGCCATGGCCTTTATTGCAAAATGGGGACATTGGTATATCCAATATCCCAAGTTCTCCTACTTCAGATTGGTAGGATTTGATGGGCACCATCACCTACTTCCAAGGTGTTGTA
>CM021105.1:431016315-431064044 GCA_007115665.2 Sequoiadendron giganteum
CATTGGTATATCCAATATCCCAAGTTCTCCTACTTCAGATTGGTAGGATTTGATGGGCACCATCACCTACTTCCAAGGTGTTGTAATGACAATATTTTTATCAGCGGATCTGTACCCGGCCTGGCAACACAGACTCTTTCACTCGCCACAAATGACGCCAAGTTTCCGCCAGTTGGAGGAATATCAAGGAAGCTCGGTATTGCAGGCCGCGTGGCATGTGATGAATTGATCTGGCGGTTGATTGGGCACCTCCGGCTAGCACTGACCCAACAAGATGAATAAGTCGCCCTACTGGCTTCTTTTGAGGAAGCACCAGCACCTATGAGGGATTTTCTGGGATCCAAGACAAGCAAGATGGGAGGAGGAGGAATTATGAAAGACTTCCTATTCCTTGGATGATCGAATTTGGAATAAAGGAAGATATTCCTAACACATTTTTTGGTGATGGTGTGACCTTGGATCTTGGGTATGAGGCTGAAAAGGTTGGAATCGAGGACTTAGCCCCCATTAATTGGGATGAAGAAGAATTCATTGACATCAAGCAAATTTCTAGGACAATATTGGATAGAAGTATCCAATGGGTGGTTATGAGAATAAAGGAGAAAGAGGCTCAGGGTTCAAAGAAAAGGAAAGAAGGGGCCTCTAAAGGTTATCAAAGGACCAAGAGGAGAGCACCTCCTAAAGAATAATTCGAGTATCTTCCACCTATTTTTGGATGGATGTTGTTCCTAAAATACCTACAGAAGAAGCTCCTGAAGCACAAGGTATGGAGACCACAACAATTGGAGAAGGCTCCTATTCTCAACCTGCCCTTACCCAAGAGCCAAGAAAGAAAATACCTTCAGGAAGACTTCATGAGCAAGCGAAAACCCTGAAAGGAAAAGAGCATGAAGTTGAAATTCATGATATAGACATCAGTTCAGAAGAGACACATTATGATGATGAGATTTCTAAAGATGTGTCTACTTAAAATGTTGGAGAAGAACATGTTCTCACCCCAAAGGAACAATGGAAGTTCTTTGAGGATGCCAAAAGAGAAGTTGATGCTAAAGAACAAGTTGAAGAATTAGCAAAATAGCAAGAAGCAGAGGCTAAAGCCAAAGTTGATCTACTTTCCAAACAATAGGAGTTAGAAGCTAAAGAATTGGCAAGGCTAAAAAAGGAAAAAGAGGATCTTCTACAACAACAAAGAGAGAGAGAGAGTAGAGGGCTAAGGAAGAAAGGGAAAATTTAACTCTATTACAGAAAATCCAAAAGCTAGAAGAAGAGAAGGCCCAATAGAGAAGAGAAAAAGAAGCTCCTTAAGCCAAATTTAAAGTAGTAGAAAAAGCTCAAAAGAAGAAAGAGGAAGAAGAACTGGAGTTGAGACAAAAGGAGGAAGAAGAACAAGCCAAAATTGATCAAGAGGATACTAAAATGTGGGAAAGTGTAGAAGAGTTAGAGAAACAAAGAAATAAGCTATTGGAGGTGGGAAGATTAGAAGAAGAATGATTGGCCAAAGTTGAACAAGAAAGGAAGGCAAAATTTGAAGCTGACAAATTGTCCAAGGAGAAAGCAGAGAAGGAGAAACAATAGGAGGTTGACACTCAACCCAAAGCAACACTTTGGCAGCAACTCTCTCCTGCTACATCTTCCTCCACACAGGTGATAACTCCCCTTGCTTCTCCTACATGGCTAAAGCTCAATCTTGAGAAGAAGCAGGTAGTGCAACCACATCCCCTTAATTGGGATGATGTCAAAAAGGAAATTGAAAATGAGAGGCCAAAGAAGAGAGCCAAAATTCTTCATTCCACAAGGCTACCAGATGCTGGGGAAATTGTTGATGAATGCACCATCCCCATGGTTGATAAGGATAAATAGGATATTTAATTAAGTGATTACCAATTGGGCACTGTAAATCTTGGAAGGCCCACAAAAAACCAACAAATAAACTTAATTGATATTGTGGCTTCTTCTATCAAATTAAGAATGATCCAGGACAAGTAAAAGAAAGATGAGCTTAAGTCACAAGTTGATCAATTGCATAGGTTCTTGAAGGACTTATCTTTCGCTATCTCTTCATAGTATGTTGCTCCTAAAACATCCATTTTGCTAAGTAACAAAGATGCAGATAATCTGGTGGAAATGAGGAATAAAGTGGGAATGATGGATAGATGGATTAATAGACTAAACCAAGAAGTAGAGGAATTTCTTGTGGAAAGTTGCAGGGCTTGTGAAGGAGCATTAGAATTTATTAATGGCATTGTCACACATGCTGAAACTCTTGGGAAATAAGAGGAAGAGTATTCAGAGTATGCAAGGAGGTTGGAAGACATCAATAAGTTACCCAAGAAAACCTTGTTAGAAAAATCCATTCTAGAAGAGGAAAATGCTAATTTTATTGAGAAGACTATTAGCATCATCAGGTTCGGGTCTTCATTCATCTATACACACAAAAATGAGGTGCATCAAGTTGGGAAAGATCTTAATGAACAAGCTAAATAATTGGGAGCAAGTATTACCATACTTGTTGATGAAGATATCCCTATGGAAGATGGCCTCATCCTTCAAGGAAAAATTGAGTAGTAGATTTGAAGGGATGATTCAAAAGGGGGATAATGGTGATGACCTCTTGATGGATAGGCTAATGGATGTCAAGGAAGAGGTCAAGGCTGGTAGAAGGGAACTCATTAAGCTAGGATATATGAAAGAGTTTGCCTCTATTGAGCTAACAAGAATAAAATTTGAAGATGATTGGTTAGATGGGCCAAATAAAAAAATTCTTCAATAGGTGATCATCAGTTATGATGAGTATAGGAGCAGAAAATGCAAGACTAAGGCAACCATCCATATGTTCCTTTACCAAATCAGCATCAAGAAGACGTGGTTTGTTAGAGATGTATCAATTTCCTATTTTGTAGGGAGGTGACATAAAATTAATTGGAGACTTCAACCATTCCACCTTTCTCCCTTTGGACGCAAGTTTTAACAAAGAATCTTCAATCAACAACTAAGGATCAAAATGGAGACTCATCCTGCATTGCCTCAGTCACCCCATAATTTGTGGATCTAGATTTTGATGAGAGGAATTAGTGCTAAATAGGTATAGAATTTATCTCTATTTTGTAAAGGTTGGCTCATTGAAGCAAGATTAGCCACCTAAAGGAGACTTAAGATAGTTTACAATTTTAAAAAGGTTTTTTTTTTACAGTTTATGCAAAGATACTTGGATACATTTTCTTTACAAGTTTTCAATACAATTATGTTATTTTTTGGATTGGTTAATGATAAGGTTGATGAATCATAGTTTTCATATGCCAGTGAATGTTGTTCATAAATGTTTCTTATTTGATGGGAATCAATAGGAGAATCCAAATTTAAGACTATTTCATTGAATTATTTATGAATGGAATTCTTTTATGTTTATTGATCTATGATTTTTTGGTGATGAGCTAGTGATGTGTTACTATTTGTTTTTGAAGTTTAGCACTGATGAATGATTGCACATCCTGAATTAACAGTATGAATTAATATGATGGTGTAGAATAGTTTGTGGAATGTATCATTTTATAGTTTCTTAGTTACTTCAAAGGCTCATTGTGAAATTTATATGTCTGAATTGAAAGGAATTTACATTTATGATCTGTTGTTCCATGCTTTGATCTATCTTTTTCTATTTATTTACAGCCCCAAACATTAGATTATTTCATATCATGCAATTTGTGTCCTTTAATAGTAGGCCCCTTGAATATTATGGTTGCATGGACTATTGAATGAAACAACACAGTTGAGAACCAACTACAGAGACCTTGGAAGATAGGTGGTTTTAGATCAGTTATCTTTTTCAGGAGAAATAGAGTAGAAATATTTTATTTAATGTTATTGTGCTATTTTGTCCATCAACAGAACTGGTGCTAGAGGGAGCACCTGAAGGAACAAACTAGAGAGAATTAGATCATTTTCACCCGAAAGGTTCAGAAGAATTCTCAGATCTTCTACAAACCTAGATCCATCTATCAAACTCCAAACACCCACTAGGCCCAGAATAAATAAGGATTTAACACCACCACCCACTCCACTTGGGTGTCAACCAATATTACCGTTGGCACATCCACCTCCACCACCACCCATGGAATTCTTTGCTAATAACCCTTCACCATTGGGAATCATTCCCAGTGGTATCCATGAGATGCCTAAGAATCCTGAAAAGTTCTATCCTAGGTACTCCCATGGGGAGTCTAGAAGTGTTGAAGAGAAAATACAGGAATTCAAAGATGCTTTTATGCGGGCTCAAATATCCCATCATGATGTTTCATGCAGATTGTTTCCATATTCCTTGGGGGATATGGCCTACAATTGGTACCTGAACCTACCCACTAGATCCATTTTGAGTTGGTAAAACCTTGAGGATCCTTTATTAACTATTTTTGGGTTTATGTGGATCTAGCTATCATGTATCATCAATTTTCCACAATCAAGAAGGAACCACATGAGCTGCTACCCCTCTTCAACACTCGTTTTCAGAGAATGTGCTAACGATTACAATATCCTTACTTGGTAGCCAAAAATATTGCTATTGAAGCCTAACTTAAGGCCATAGATCCCTTGATTGGCCTATTTTTGTAGAGAACATACCATGTAGTTGACATTGATTCTCTTTCTAAGGTTTTCCACTTAGCCATTAAGCTACAACAACAAATTAGTTCGCAAGCAGGAAGTCTGGGATTTTTTCCTCCTATAGGATATCCTTAAATGCTTAACCCCACCCCATTGTTTAATATAGTCCCGGGGATGTCACATTATTCCTATGGGCCCTTGTTTGAGCTATAGTCCCCATCAAAAAAAAATTTATTTAATGGCCAAGCCCCCGACTCTTCATAGCAAGCTCAACGCTTCAATAATTTCACTAAAGTATTTAATCCTCCAACTCCCTCACCTATCGTAAATTCAACAAAAAGTGAACGCACCACCCAACTGACCTCTAAGGTAGAGACTTTGAAGAAAACTCCATCACAAGTGACAAAAAAAAATGGCCCAACTTAAGTTGAACCCTTCCCAAGGCCAAAACCAAAACCAGGGTTACCAAAGTCAGGGAGGGTTTTCAAATCAAAATAATTATTCAAACCAAAATTCCAATTAGAACCAAAGGAATTATCAAAGTCAAAAATTCCCTAATCAGAACTACCAAAATCAAAATAGGGGATACAATCAGAGGTCAAATAAAAATATACAATGGAATACGAGACCAAATAATGGGGGGTATCCCATAATTATCAAGCTAATGAGGACAAGCCTCACACTACAAATGTTGCAAATCTGAATTTGATGACAAATTGGTGTACGTTGCATGATACAGCTTCACATTCTAAATTCAATTTCCCTGAGATGGAGAAGGTCACTAAGATAGCACAAGATGATTCCTACCCATTACAAGGGAATTCTAACTAAAGTGGTGGGTCAGTGGATGCAACCATAACTTTTGAAATTGTTGAAAAAGCATACTAGTTTCCTATGCAGGGAGAGAACAAGCCTGAGGAAGACGTGTACGGTGCTCAGGCCTTCCAAACCAGAGGAGGCCATTTTCTAATAAATCAGAATAAAGGCCCATTCACCACATCTTCCCCTCCAAATACTATAGTTCCACTCAACCAAAATGTGGACAACAACCCACCTCCACCCAAAGGCCCACTTGAATTCTAGAATAAAGGTAATTCATCTTTTGTTCCTAAATATCCGATGAAAAATGACATGGAAGTTGATTTTGTTTCAGAGATGCAGAAGCAAAGGACCTCATTGTCATTCTCTGACATCTTGAAGTGGTTCCCTACCCAATGCGACATCATGTTGAGATCTTTGGAAGAAGCAGATTGGTCAAAAGGAGAAAGCAAGGCAACTCCAACCAATGAAATGAACGCGACCCTATATAAAGGAAAGGTAGGAACTCCACCATTCCTGTTAAGTCTAAGGATCTTTGGGAAGAATATACACAATTTCCTCTTGGATTTTAGAGCCTCAGGTAATGTCATGCCCTTTTCCATTTGTAAAAATATAGGGTTAAGTCTAGTTCAAACCCATAAGAAAGTAATACAACTAGAGAAAACTGAGGTTAACATAGTAGGGGAATTAAAAAAAATTCATGTATAGGTTGGATCAAACCCATGGATCCAAACTTATATGGATATCCATGTAGTTGATATCCCTGAGACATACAACATGCTTCTAAGCTAAGATTTGATGAAAAGTATTGGGAGTTACTTATCCTTAGACTTTTCACATATGTGGTTGCCATGAAAAGGAGTCGCCACACCTATTATTATTGAAAGTGAGCCTCATCTCAAACACATGATCACTTAATACAATTCTCCTAACAAGGTAGCCTATTTTGAAACAAATATAGGATTATATAAGAGTGTGGAGATCATGACCTTTTCAATATTCAATCTTGATACCTTACAACCTCTAGAACACAGTGATCCAATGAACATTGTTAACCAATAGGTTTTGATTAGAAGGTTACAACATGATAGGCCAGTTCTAGGAGAAGAGGTCGATCTATGGAGTTTGTTACATCCAAATTGGTGCAGAGTCCACTATGAAGGCCATTCTAAGTGGAAATGCTAGCCTTGTGTGTATATTCTTAATTATGTTTATGAGTTAGAAGGGACTTGTGAAGCTCAACCAGTAACACCTCACAACCAATTCCTATTCCAGGCTAGTAATGCAACTATCTTGACAAGAACTAATATCACCGAAGGGGAAGACTCTTCCCAAGTTGAATAGGCTCAAATTTTATGCTCTAATTTTCATAACAAAACTAAGCAATCTCAAGAATTGTATGTTCAACCTACCCCTAATAATCTTCCAATGCCTAAGGGGTTGCTTGAAAAGATACCCAATACTAACAAATTTCAAGAAGAGGTGCACGAACTAGTTTCTACACCAATTTTAAATACAAATGGACTTGCTAATGAAAATTATGAAAAATAGTCTCCAAATCCAGATATCCTAAAATAGTTCGAGCCACCACCCATCCCTTGTAAACAATCACCTATAGTACCCAAAAAGAAGGAAGTCCTAGATCCATATCAACTATGGATCCTTAAGTTTGATGGTTCTAAGTCCAAAATAAGGAGTGGGGCAGGAATTGAAATAACCAACCCGAAAGGGAAAATATACTTTGCATCTTATAGGTTACAATTCGGTTGTACAAATAATGTAGCGGAGTATGAAGTGCTCGCTAGAGGTCTAATTTTTGCACATTAGAAGAAGGTGATAGCCCTCATAGTTATGGGAGATTTAGAATTGGTTGTCAAGCAGGTTCGCAGTAAATACACCTGTCACAATAAGAGACTGGTTGCCTATCAAAATCATATATGGAATTTGATAGAATACTTTGATGCTTTTGGTATCAAGTTGATCCCTCGAGAAAGCAATCAAATTGCACATGCTTTGACTATTGTTGCAAGCACTTTGGAGCCTATGCAAGATTCCAAACTCAAGAGATTCTCAGTGGAGGTAGTCTTGATTCCAACCATCCCTGATAATGTCTGAAATTTTTTAGGTCTTTGATGATGACCATCATATACTTGCCTTTCTGGTGAGCTTAGATGTCTTTGAGGGAAAAATAATTGATCAATCAGATAAAGATCAAGGAGATTGGGAGCCAGAAATATGTGATGCAAAAGGAATCATGAACCTTAAAACAAACAACATTCCTAAGGGAATGGTAGCATTGGAGAGGATATTTGACTCAAATCCTCGTGCTCGTGAAAAACTACCCACAACCATAGATGGAGGGAAATATGAATCAGTTAACTTGGCAGACTCAAGCCTAGAAAATAATGTATTTATTGGTAAAGATTACCTAAAACATATTCGTGAAAAAATCAAATAAACATTGAAGGTGGATATTGCAATGATTGCTTGGGGCTACAAGGACTTGAAAACCTTTGATACCTCAGTAATAACTCACACTATTCCCTTGAAGCCTCATGCGAAGGTTTTTCGTCAAAAGCAATGCCCAGTCAATGCCATAATTGAACCATTAATTCAAAAAGAGGTGCAAAATCTTCTATCAGCTAGAATAATATTTCCAATAAGGCATTCTACCTGGGTCACCAATTTAGTCCCTATACGAAAGAAGAGTGGGGATATCAGATTATGTGTTGATTTTTGGAACCTCAACAAAGCATCAAAGAAGGATAACTACCGACTGCCTTCTCTTGATAAGGTACTATAGATTGTCAACGGTTTTCAAATGATGTTGTTCCTTGATAGTTACTCAAGATATAACCAAGTCTTGGAGGATGGGATGAAAACTGCCTTCACTACCGAGTGGGAGAAATTTTCCTATCGAAGAATGTTGTTTGGCCTCATCAACACTAGAGCTACCTTTCAGCTTGTAATGTACGTGGAATTCAAAGACTTGGTTGGTAAGTGTATAATCATATACATGGATGATTTGACTACATTTTCTAAAGATAGAGAAAACCATGCTGCATATTTATCAAAAGTTCTTAAGAAGTGCATAAGTTATGGTGTATCTTTAAATCCAAAGAACTGTGTGTTTGGTATTTATAAAGGGAAACTAGTAGGCCAAATAATATCTGAGAGGGTAATTTCAATTGATCTAGATAGATTTGAATCAATTCTAAAATTGACTATGCCAGGCACTAAAAAGGAGATGAGGTACTTTTTTAAGAAAATAAATTTTGTGTGGAAATTCATAACTGGATTTGCAGAGATTGTTAAGCCTCTTAATGATATGATCAATAAAGAGGCTAATATTGAGTGGAGTAATGAGGCAAAATCTTCCTTTTCATAGATTAAACAATCTATATCAGAGGCACCAGTCCTAACCAACCCTAATTATCTGAAGCCTTTTTATATTTACTCTTTCGCTTATGATCACTCTTGTGTTGTTGTCCTAACACAGAGAAAAGGTGAAGGAGATGAAAGGCCCATTGCCTTTATGAGTTCCCCTATAAGAACACTAAATTTAGATATCCACCTTTGGAAAAGTAGGCTTTTGCACTGGTATGGGTGTTCAAGAAATTTCATTACTATATTCTCTGCAGCCAAATCACTTCAATTGTTCCAGACCCTGCTATAAATTCCCTTCTTATGCAAATAAAACTGGGGGAGAGACAAGGAAAATGGATGGCCATCCTATAGCAATATGATCTTGAAATACATCCAATGAAGTTGGTCCATCTTGTCCAAAGCAATGGAAAATTTTGATACTAAGATTACCTGTCAACAATACACAGTATAGTCATTTACAGGTGATCCTTGGTACTCATATTTGATATTTTTATTGCTTAATAATAAATGTCCAGATGGGATGAATTCCACTCAAAGGAGATAATTGAGGCTGAAGAGTTCTCATTACATTCTAAAAGGAGGAGCTTTGTACCAAAGAAACTTTGAAGGTGTTTATCTATGTTGCCTTGATCAACAGCAAGCAAAGCATGCCATTACAGAATTTCATGGAAGACACAGTATTGGACATGGATCTATTGATTCCATGGCACATCAGATCCTAAGATAGGGATACTATTGGCCCAATATGTTCTGAGATGCACACCAACACGTGAGGACATTCCATACATGTCAGACTTCTACATCCAAGGAATGCAATCCGTTGATGCCCCTATAATCGGTATATGAGTTAAAACCATTTTCCCAATGGGCATTAGATTTTGTAGGAGAAATTAACCCAAATTCATTTGAAAATCATAAATTCATTTTGACAACAACCAACTATTGTACACATTTTACTAAAGACCAACCTTGTAAAAACAACACCATTGAGGTGGTCATCAAATTTCTCAATGAATGCATTGTTACCAGGTTTGGAGTACTGTTTGCCCTGGTATGTGATAATGGCCCTACTTTTTCTTCTGCAAAATTTATTCAATGGTAATATGAACATAAGATAGTGTTGAAATATTATTCTAATTACTACCCATAGGAGAATGGAGTAGCTGAGTCTACAAACAAAAATCTGTTGGAAGTAATTAAGAAGTTGTTAGAGAGTAACCCTAGAGATTGGCACACACAACTGAAATATACCCTCTAGGCAAATAGAACTCGTATTAAAGTTTCCTTAGGGAACTCGCCATTTAAGTTGGTTTATGGCCAAGACATATTCTTTCCTATTCACTTACAGATACTTGTCCTTAGGTTTATGTAATTTTTTTACTCAAATGATGATAGGATAGAGGTCATGCTTACTAATTTATTGAACTTAGAAGAATGGAGAGACACTGCTTTATAGAATTTTTCCAAACATCAAGTTGTTGTCAAACGTTGGTTTGACAAGAGAGAAAAAAATCAAATCATTTATAATATCAGACTTACTACTATTGTGGGATAAATCCAAGGAAAGAAAAGGTGACCACCAAAAATTTGATCGACTTTGGTTAGGTTCATATCAGATTGTTGAGATTCTGGGTGAGAATGCTTTTCGTTTGAGTAATTTAATGGGAGAACTTGTACCTTTGCCTGTTAATGGGCAATTTCTAAAACACTATTTTGGCCCATGAAGGGGTTGATGATTAATTTGTTGTAAGTATGTAATTAGTTGCTTTCTTTTTTTGGTTTGTTTGTTTGCTTGTCCTCGTTTTTGTTGTTTTCTTTCTTTCTTTCTTTGATTGTTTTTTTGTTTCTAGGGTTTCCATTTTTATCCAATTCAAGTGATGGGTGAAGTTATTTGAAGCATACTGAGGGTACTGGGAGAGAATTTGGTTGAGTTGTATTCAGGTATGTCTATTGAACTTTTTCATTTTATAACTTGTGACTTGTGTTCCTTTTGTACAATGGTCTGATAGGTTAAACACAAACAGGTATATTGTAAGAGATCTCATGAACCACGTTTGAACCTGTCACAAAATAGATTAAAAAAAACATTTGTTCTACATAAGAAACTCATTTTTCCATAGGTGGCTATATTTGATTCAAGTGGAAAATCAAAACCTTGGCACTGTCATGAATCCATTTTAGCTCTCAACCCCAAATTTTAGATCGATTCATCGGAGTATTGAGAAAAGCTAATAAATAATTCCTTCAAGAAAAGCTTATAAAATGAGAAAGAAAGAGAAAATCATTGAATGATGACAAACTCAATATAGGAAGGCTAGTTCAAGTATCTCTACTGGGGCTATGGATGCCTAATAGGGAGTACAACAATGCTTTGCGAGAACTAGAGGTATCCCCATCGAGGCTATAGACACCTGACTAGAAGTGGAGCAATGCCTAAGATTTCATTGCATGACAGTTAAGAGGATTCCACTCACATAGCTTGAATCTTAAATACAGTTTTTTAAGGAATGAAGGGAGTTTTTACCAAAAAATAGACGGACCATACATACACACACTCATATTCAAATTAGTTAATGCTGATTTGCGTTTCAGATTCTAGCTCAACCTTGTTTGCTATGACTAATCACACTTGAGTGTAAAATGTTCATGAACCAAAGGTTCTGGGTTACTGAATTCTTTAGTGTCTTGAAAATGGGTAAACCATTTTCCCAGCCGAGTTGCCATTTGTTGTGCCTTGCATAACCACCCCATCTTAACTTTGGTCAAAATTGGTTCCCCTTGTTTCTTGTCCTTGGTGTTTTCATTTGGGACTTAAGAGTCGTTCTTTTCTCCTATGTCTTTGTCTTTATTTTTTTGGTGTGGCAGAACTAGAACTAGAACCGAATCTTGATTTGGAACTTACTTAGGTTCCATGTCTCGAATAAGTTCTGATCCCACTCCTACTTGTTTCCTTGTGTTTTGTTTTTTGGCCAATGTTGTTTTCCTTTCGTAGGGCCAGATCTTGAACTCAAAACTTTGACAAGTTCCAAGCTTGGTTCCCGTTCCGCCTCCACCTTTGTCTTTTGTTTGTTTCATTTTGGGTTTGGTCCTTTCGATCCCGTACTCACCTTATTGTCTTTTCTTCTATTGGTTTTGTGTTTTCTTTGTCTTTGGCGGAACCAAAACCAAAACCAAATTGTGAACTTTATAAAACATTCCTTGGCTAGTCCCGATCCTGATTGTGCCCCTACTTTCTTGTTTTTTTTCTCCACTTTACTTCAGTTACAAAATGGTTGTTTTCTTGTTCTTGTTGTGATCTCGTGCCCAACCAACCACATTAATGACATTAATTACAGGCCCTCCACATGCATGAAATCAAATTATTAACCTTAATTAAGGTTAATTTTCTCATTGTTATTATTGCCTAGACTGTAATAGCGAACCAGAGCTGAAATAGAAAAGGAGGAGCACGATTTTGATCGGAAAGCAAGTATTTGTGCACATATTGGATCAAGTTTCATCTTGTTAGGTAGCATTTGAGGTAGGTGGACTTTTTCCTCACTTCATTTTGCTTTTCGTTTTCATTTGTTTGAAACTTTATGTTCTTCGTGCGTTTGCAAGAAATTTCTCATGAATCTTCGCTTGTTTCTGTGATGTTGCCTTTTTTTTTCCTTTTGGTTTTCTTTCCCTTTTTGCTCCACATTTTATTTTTGTCATTTCTTGTTTGTTTCGTTCCTTGCTGTCGTTTTCTTGCTTGGTGGAATTTGTATTGTCGCACCCTAGTTTGTAGAGTTTTTTCTTTGACAGGTTTCAAGGATTGTTAAGGGTCTCAAATATGTCGAAGGGTTTTCTCCACGTCATTTGCATGTTGATTCAATAATTTCATGTTAGGTTTTATACCCTAAAATTCTCGAGTTAACCGTTTTTAAGAAAACTACGGTTTTTGCACACTATTTCAATTTAGAATCATGCCCTAGCTGGTGATCTTCCCTTTGTCACATGAGGGATTGATTCACCTTGTTATTTTAAGCACCCATCGGCTTACGATAGGACCTCATTTTAAAATACTATGAGTGTTTGATAAAATTATCATATGCTTAATGATAATGGGTGGAAGCAGATCCAGGTTATGGGTTCAACCCATAAAAGTCCTTTCAGCATTTCAAATCCAAACCTGAGCCTACCCCTGATAAGCTCTTGATTGTCAAACATAGTTTACTCCAGTGGAAGTGGAACCAGAATGGAGGTGGGATTTGAGACTTCATGATGTTCTAGGTCTGATTTCTATTTTGGTCCTCCTGATATCCATTTCAACTCCGGTCCCGATCCTGACATCAAGTCTAATCCCAATCATTGTTTTGATGATGATGTCAAACCCGATCGTGCCATACTAAATGCTTTCCAATACGGATTCCTTTCTTGGTTCCACCTCCTGTGAGTGGTAAACTTAACTAAGTATGTAAAGGCTACCTAGAGAAGGATAGGGTAACATGAAGGGTAGGTCCTCTAATATTGACTTTCATATGTTCTATTGATCTAATCCAAGGTTGTCATGTAGGAGGTGAAGGATGTTAGGAGCCTCTGCAAGAACTTCGCAAATGGAAGGTCAGACTGTAGAATGTTCAAAACAAGTAAAGCCTACGAGGATCAAGGTGGAGCAACTGCCATACACCTTCAGATACAAACATTAGATTCCCACTCTTACTGCAAGAAAATTGGATTCAGAATTGGCTGATGTCACGAACACCAATCTAGGCCCATTCAACTATGAGGAGTTGTTTGATGATACCTTCTCTGAACATGTAGCTAGGTAGACCAAGACAATAGTTCAGTCAGGATTGGAACATGTCACCATCTTTCCACTTTCAGTCTAGTGCCCAGAACTTATCATTGCAGTGGCAGGAGCCTATAACCCAACAACTAGGCAATGTGTTGATCTTCAAGGAAATGTGATCATTGACTTGTCTCCACAAATGATGAAGTTAATTTTCAACGCATCTACCCCTCAAAATCCAAGGCTATTGAATGAGGTAGAGTCATTGCAATTATTTAGCAAGCACAAGGAAGTCAATAGAGTTCATATGAACAAAAGGTGGTTAAACGCATAAATGAAGTCCTTAAAAAAGGTACCAAATCAACCTAAAAAGGTAGATTTCCAAAGAAAATAGGTGATTTAATCATGATCTTGGCTAGGGTATTCAGGAAGAGGGATTCCTCATGCTTCAAAGAATGAATATTTCCATTTATTGAGACAATTTTGGCTAGGAAACAACAATTTGATTGGACAATGATTTTGTCAAACTGCTTGCACAATCAAATGCAAAGGGTAAGAGAAAAAAAGAATTTCTTTATGAATTCTTATGTCATATATGTTGCAGCAAGGATGGGTATCTTCCCTGGATTAAATGTTGTTCCTAAAATACCTACAGAAGAAGCTCCTGAAGCACAAGGTATGGAGACCACAATGATTGAAGAAGGCTCCTCTTCTCAACCTACCCTTACCCAAGAGCCAAGCAAAGAAATACCTATAGGAAGCCTTCATGAGAAAGTGGAAACCCTGAAAGGAAAAGAGCATGAAGTTGAAATTCATGATATAGACACTAATTCAGAAGAGACACATTCTGATGATGAGATTGCTAAAGATGTGTCTACTCAAAATGTTGGAGAAGAACATGTTTTCACCCTAGAGGATCAGTGGAAGTTGTTTGAGGATGCCAAAAGAGAAGCTAATGCTAAAGCACAAGCTGAAGAATTAGAAAAACAACAAGAAGTGGAGGCTAAAGCTAGAGTTGATCTACTTGTCAAACAATAAGTGTTAGAAGCTAAAGCAAAAGTTGAAGAATTGGCAAGATAGTAAGCTAAAGAAATGACAAGGCAACAAAAGGAAAAAGAGGATCTTCTACAGTAAGTAACAAAGAGAGAGAGAGAGAGAGAGAGAGAGAGAGAGAGAGAGAGAGAGAGAGAGAGAGAGAGAGAGAGAGAGAGAGAGAGAGAGAGAAGAAGGCTAAGGAAGAAAGGGACATGTTAACTCTATTATAGAAAATCCACAAGCTAGAAGAAGAGAAGGCCCAATAGAGAAGAGAAAAACAAGATCTTGAAGCCAAATTTAAAGCAGTAGAAGAAGCTCAGAGGAAGAAAGAGGAAGAAGAACTAGAGTTGAGACAAAAGAAAGCAGAGGAACAAGCCAAAATTGATCAAGAGGCTACTAAAATGTGGGAAAGGGTAGAAGAGTTAAAGAAACAAAGAAATTAGTTGTTGGAGGAGAGAAGATTAGAAGAAGAATGATTGGCCAAAGTTGAACAAGAAAGTAAGGCAAAAGTTGAAGCTGACAAATTGGCCAAGGAGAAAGTAGAGAAGGAGAAACAATAGGAGGTTGACTCTCAACCCAAAGAAGCACTTTGGCAGCCACTCTCTCTTGCTACATCTTCTTCCACACAAGTGATAACTCCCCTTGTTTCTCCTACATGGCTAAAGGTCAATCTTGAGAAGAAGCAAGTAGTGCAGCCACAACCCCTTAATTGGGATGATGTCAAAAAGGAAATTGAAAATGAGAGGCCAAAGAAGAGATCCAGAATTCTTCATTCCACAAGGCTAACAGATGTTGTGGAATTTTTTGTTGATTGTGGCATCCCCATGATTGACAAGGATAAACAGTTTATGCAATTAAGTGATTACCAATTGGGCACTGCCAATCTAGAAAGGCCCACAAGGAACCAACAAATAAACTTAATTAATATTGTGGCTTCTTCTACCAAATCGGGAATGATCCAAGACAAGAAAAATAAAGATGAGCTTAAGTCAAAAGTTGATCAGTTGCATAAGTTCTTGAAGGACTTATTTTCCCCTATCTCTTCACAGTCTGCTACTCCTAAAACACCCATTTTTCTAGGTAAGAAAGATGCAAATAATATGGTGGAAATGAGGAATAAAGTGGGAATGATGGATAGATGGATTAATAGACTAAACCAAGAAGTAGAGGAATTTCTTATGGAAAGTTGCAGGGCTCATGAAGGAGCATTAGAATTGATTAATGACATGCTAAAACTCTTAGGAAATAAGAGAAAGAGTATTCAAAGTATGCAAGGAGGTTGAAAGACATCAATAAGTGACCCAAGAAAACTTTGTTAGAACAATCCATTCTAGAAGAGGACAATGCTGATTTTTTTGAGAAGACTATTAGCATCATCAGGTTTAGGTCTTCATTCATCTATACACACATAAATGAGGTGCAACAAGATGGGAATGACCTTAATGAACAAGTTGAAGAATTAGGAGCAAATATTTCCATACTTGTTGATGAATATATCCCTATGGAAGATGGCCTCATCCTTGATAAACTCAAGGGAAAATGGAGTAGAATATTTGAAGGAATGATGCAAAAGGGGGACAATGGTGATGACCTCTTGATGGATAGGCTAATGGATGTCAAGGAAGAGGTAAAGGCTGGTAGAAGGGAACTCATTAAGCTAGGATATATGAAATATTTTTCCTCTACTAAGATAACAAGAATAAAATTTGGAGATAATTGGGTAGATGGGCCAGATACAAAAATGCTTCAATAGGTGATCATCAATTATGAAGAGTATATGCTAGAGTAGAAAATGAAAGACTAAGGCACCCATCCATTTGTTCCTTGACCAGATCAGCATCAAGAAGACATGGTTTGTTGGAGATATATCAATTTCCTATTTTATAGGGAGGTGATATAAGATCAACTAGAGACTTCAATCATTCCACCTTTCTCCCTTTCGACATGGGTTTTAACAAAGAATCTTCAATCGACAACTGAAGATCAAAATGGAGACTCGTCTTGCATTGCCACTATCACCCCATAATTTGTGGATCTAGATTTTGATGAGAGGAATTAGTGTTAAATAGGTTTATTTATAGAATTTTTCTCCACTTTGTAAAGGTCGGCTCATTGAAGAAAGATTAGCCACCTAAAGGAGACTTAAGATAGTTTACAGTTTTAAGAATTTTTTCTTACATAGTTTATGCAAAGATACCTGGATACATTTTCTTTACAAGTTTTCAATACAATTATGCTATTTTCTAGATTGGTTAATGATAAGGTTGATGAATCATAGTTGTTCATATGTCGGTGAATGTTGTGCATAAATGTTTCTTATTTGATGAGAATCAATAAGAGAATTTGAATTTAAGACTATTTCATTGAATTATCTATGAATGGAATTATTTTATGTTTGTTGATTTATAATTTTTTGGTGATGAGCTACTGATGTGTTACTATTTGATTTTGAAGTTTAGCACTGATGAATGATTGTACATCCTGAATTAGCACTATGAATGAATATGATGGTGCAGAATATTCTGTGGATTGTATCATTTTATAGTTTCTTAGTTACTTGAAAGGCTCATTGTGAAATTTATATGTTTGAATTCAAAGGAGTTTACATTTATGATCTATTGTTCCATGCTTTGATCTATCTTTTTCTATTTATTTACACCCCCAAACATTAGATTAGTTCATATCATGCAGTATGTGTCCTTTACCAGTAGGACCATTGAATATTATGGTTGCATGGACTACTGAACGAAACAACACAATTGAGAACCAACTACAGAGGCCTTGGAAGATAGGTGGTTTTAGATCAGTTATCTTTTTTAGGAGAAATAGAGTAGAAATATTATGTTTAATGTTGTTGTGCTATTTTGACCATCAATAGGTTCTTTAATGAAAATCAATCAGATATTCCCCATTATCTTCTTCATCCCTTTGGGTGAGTACAAAAGCTATGCTATGTTGACCATTACATACATAAAGCAAGAAATCTTTAGAAAATTTTGGATTGGCCAACACCGAAACAACAAAAATAGCCTTCTTTATCAGCTTGAAAGCTACCTTTGCTTCAGGGGTCCATTTGAACATTATGTTCTTCTTGAGCATCAATGTGATGGGTCTCGCAGTGCCTGCAATGTCTAAAATGAATAGATTGAAAATATTATTGTATCCCTTTCAGATTCACCGGTAAGGGTAAATATGTTATAGATTTCACTCCTTCAGGATCTCTTGCAATTCCCTCTTTGGATACTACAAAGCCAACTTTCTTACCTTGAGGCACTCTGAAAATACATTTTTTTGGATTTAAAGAAATCCAAAACTTTTGGCACCTCTGGAAAACCTATTCTAGATGATCAAAATTATCAACCTTTAACTTTGAAAAAACTATCAGGTCATCTAGATAAATCATAATGATTGAATTGATCAATCCCACGAAAGCAATGTCCATGGCTCACTAAAAATTCACACCAGCATTTCAGAGTCTGAAGGGCATCTTTGCATATGTGAATGTTCCCCACTTGGTGGTAAACGTTATTTTATGTCAATCTCCTTTCTTGACATATACCTGGTTGCATCCTGAGAAACCATCAAGCAATGAGAAAATCTCTGACTGAACTACTATCTGCAAGATCTACTCCATGGATGGCAAAGGGTAGTGATCTTTTAGCGAGGCCCTATTTAGATCTCAAAAATTGACACAAAGTTGGATGTCACCATTTTTCTTCTGAAATGGTACCAGATTAGACACCCAAGTTGAGATTTTAATCGAGTAAATTATTCGGGACTCAATTAATTTAGAGAGCTCTTGGGCCATCAGTGCCTCAACTTTTGGATTAATGGGCCTCTACTTCTATCAAACTAGTTTTGACCCTTCTACCAAATCAATGGTATGCTGGATTATACCAGAATTGTATCCTCTAAGATCATCAAAGGTCCATGCTATAACTTTTTTGTACCTAGAACATAGATCCCTTACCTTTCCTTATCTTTCGACAAAAAATTTCTTTCAACTTTCAACTTTCTATCATTTCCAACATCCAAGTCTTCATAATCCTTTTTATCGGTTGTAAACCGTTGCTTACCATTCCTCGCATCTTCACAGTCAAAGAGATTTTTAAGGGATATTAAACCTCATGAGAGCCTATTTCCTTTTAGCTAAATGACCTGCCCTTTGGAAGGCTGAACTTTTGGTTGTGAATAGTCAAAAACTCCTTCCAAATTTTAGATGAAAGTGGCTATCTGGGTGTCATCCTTGAACACTTGCCAATTTTGATCATTGTCGAAAATTGGAGGTCGTACGATGATTTGCACTACGTTCTGCTTTGAATCAGAAATCAACTCAAATTGTGACTTGATTGAAGCCATCCAATTTGCTATACTATTTTGGGATCAGGGAATGTCTTTCACATTGAAAGCTTCAAAACCTTAGATGAAATCCCATATCCGATGTCTATAGGCCTTCATTCATATATTTTTAGTAGCTCTTGCCCTTGGACTTGGCTCACTATCAACTCAGAATCTCTGAATGCCTGCAACCTTTTTGCACCCATCCACCCGATGAGAAACAAACCATGGATCAAGGCTTCATATTATGTGTAATTATTAGAGCACGAAAACTTGAATTGATAAGCCTTGAGGGTCTCTGATCCTATCAGAGACAACAATCAGACTCTTCCTCCAAAACTAGCTTTGCATTTACTGCCATCAAAGTATAGGGTCCATAGATGACTATCCATCAAATCATCATACTTTTTTGAATCCTTCATCAGTTTCGGATAGACCAAGTCATCATCAAATGTTACATATGTGCCCAGTCCCGTGGCATGGAAATTGTCGAATGGGTCAGAGTCGATGAACTAGTTGAGGAGAACCTCTTCTTCAAGAGTCCACTCACTTGTATCTTATTCATCCTCTAGCATTTCCATGCAATATCCCTCTTGTCTTAAGAAAGAGGTATGCGCTACCTCAAAATAGAGGATAACATTGTCCACTATATGTTCAAGGTGCAAAGACTTTGAGAGAATCTTCATCTTCACCTTGTGCTTGGTTCTTAATATCAAATGGGACCAGTCCAATGCCAAATATCCACCCAGCTTTGAAGTGAAATCTTTGGAAAGACACATCCTGAAGACTGGGGGAATATCTATTACCACTACCTCTTGTGAGATTGTCTGGCTTGGGCAAAAAAAGAGGGTCAAGGATAGATCATTTATCTAACCAACTATCAAAACCTTCTTTCTATCCAACTGCATGATTCCCTTATCTAGAGGTTCATACTTGAGCATTAAGGCATCAACCACTTGATTTGGCATGACTGTCATATTGGCTCCTGAGTCGATCATATTGTTGTGCAAAATTTTATCTCCCACAATTAATGTTAGAAAGAAAGGAGTGGGCATTGGCTTGTTTACCTCTTTCTCTTTTGCATTGCCCATGTTGTTTGTATAAGTTACAACTTTCAGAGCTTGAGGATCCGATGCGGGCCCTTTACCTTTACTCTTAACACAAAACTAAACTTCACTTGACTACATTCTCAGTTATTCATTCTTCAATGCTTCCTGAAGAAATTTCTTTTGCTCGAGGATGGATATAAAATCCCATAGAGACACATTGGTAGGTGCCTTCTTTAGATACTCCACCATGTTGAGCGTCCCGATAGGTGGGGCCTTTAGTCTTAATGATAGAATCTCTCTCATCGTTGGAGGAAGATGGTCTGTCATGAATGGATTTGATGTTTTATTCGATAATTTATCAAGTGACAATGCCATCCATTGTTGCTAAGTTGGTTGAACAATCGACTTTGGAATTTCTATTTCTTGTGATGGTGGTTGGTGAGGCTGAGGACAAGGTGGAGCTTTTGGCACATATTCTCCCATGAGCCTTCTCTTGGATTTGGTGTTGTAGTCCAATTATACCTATGGTGTGTTTTTTGTCGAAGCTTCGTTTGTAAACACCGCATCTTCTTTCTCCATCCAAGAAAAAAGTGCTTGATCAGGTGTGATATCCAACTCTTGCTCTACATACATCCCTTACATTTGTGCTCTAAAATGTGCATTCTCCATTTCGGAAGATTCATATCCTTCCATATTTGAAAGTTTTCCTTTGTTCCTTTGATCTGTTATCCTTTGTTGCATGTTTCCCTTTGGGAAATTTTGGGGCATATGGCTATCATTGTAGGGAAAGCACTATGCGTTTTCATCATCTACCAAGTTATTTTGACCTGTAATCAACTCTTTGTTCTGGTTGTCCTTGATCATTTGTAGCGGCATGGTGATCAGAACTATCTGGTTGGTGGGAGTCGCTTGTTGACCTCCCTAACCCAAAGGTCCTTGGTATGTTCTATTTTGATAGAAGATCCTTCCTCCCTAGTAGGTTTGACTAGCTTGCTTCGAAGGGGATGCTTGTTGCCACTTAATGAGGACTAGCTCATTAGAAAAAAATTGCATTAGACTCTTCATATCATTAATGTATTTCACCATAGAGGAAGAACCCAATGTGCTCAATTGTGAAGTAGGGTACATGTACATAGAATGGAGTGAAACTAAGCTCATCACTTGTGGTGCAGAAGTGTTGTGAATAGATTCCTCTCAAACTACCATGCCTAAAATTTCTACAAAAATAGGCATCATAGGTCGTGGCAATAGCTTCCCAACATCTATCTAACTATTCTCTAGGTGTACCGCCACCTCATAGGCATTCGGTAAGGTATCCCCTCCCATAGAATTTATCAAGACCATGATATCCAAATTGATAGCCTTAAAGTAGAACATGAATGCCATGGTAGCTTGAGGTTAGGCAATCGTTGGGATCCTCTGCTAGGTTTTGTTAAACTTGGTGTTGAAGTTGCTCATAGCCTCTTGCGGAGCTCTCTTGATGGTGATCAATTGATACAAAAGTGAAGAATGATCTTCTTTTTTTGAAAAATGTTCAAATAGCTTTTCTCTAAGGTCATCCCATGAGCTGATAGACCTAGAAGTTAGAGATTTGTACTAGTCTTGAGCCTTCCCTTTGAAAGAGGCAGCCAACAATCTCATAGCAATGTTCTCCTCTGCAATATTGTGCACTCTACATACTTATGCTATGTCTTGGAGGTGCTCAAAAGGGGTTTTAAATTCATCCCCATAGAATTTCATAATAGCCTTGAGGGTGTTGGTGGCTATGGTAGGCCACACATCAAGAGGAGTAGGTGACAGTAGTGGACTACCACTGTCCCAAGTTACAAATTTTCTAGGGGAAGGAGGGGGTACATGGGCTATGGAGAAAAGGTTCCTATGGATTGGGTAAACTAGTATTCTTATTTAAAAACTTTGACCTCCAGGTGGAGTAGATAAAGCTCTAAACTCCAAACTCTTACTCCTTACACTATTGCTTCTTACAGGCGATACAAAACCTATAAAAATTCTTCTCCTAGGTACTGAGGAGGGTAGCTGGGAGTACTAAAAGTTACCCTTCGAGTATGCTCTTGTTTGAACCTTGGGCATGAAACCTCCAATTTCCTTCCTTGGTATGATTTAGAAATATTTTTTACTTCTAATTAGGCGTTCAGAACTTGTCCCACTGAGCGTGCCAAAAAAAGAATTGTTGATCATCAAATCTTGCACCTCTCTGATAGTCTTATGGTAAATTTAGTGAGTGGGGGAATAATATGTGCCTCACTGAATACCTCTGGGATTTTTATAGAAAGTCAACTCTTCTCTGAGTTTGGGAAAAGAGTAGAAAGAAATGTAAAAAAAAAAAACATAAAAAGTGGTGATGTGCCAACACTTTTACAACATTTCAAAACCACAAGTTCCTTTCTATGAATGACATGATAGACACAGAACACCACATCGCTTCATTGTTGGGAAGCGAATGAGCAACAGAGGCTAGATACAAGCACAGTGTAGTCATTCAATCCACCCACAAGAAGTGTGCATTAAGATCCTATCAAACATAGAAGTTTCAAGAGTCAATAGAAAAACATTCAAAAGATACATAAACTCTTCCTCTTAATATAGCATAACATGAAAAAATGATAATCCTACAAAGAAAACAGAGAATTCCAATGGCATAATCCTGTTTCTATAAATTATAACTTTATCAGGCATACAGACAACATGGAAATCAAATAATCAAACTATTTAGATTAAGCAAGACATAGTATTCTATTCTGGATGAAGATATAAAGAAAGAAATATTGATAGAGGCCATATCATGCACGTTTCAAATATTTCTCCCAAACAACTCATACTTCAAATATTAAATGAACTTTAAAATAGAGGTCGGATTCCAATCCAACGATAGTTTGAGTATATAAAAGATATAACATGCTAGAGTGAAGCAATGTTCTATAAAATTTAAAAGAAAATACTCCTATAACTATGAAAGATAAAGAAACTTTTTTTTCCAAAAGGAGAACTTCAGGAACCCTTTTTACATGTTGCCGCTTCCAATTTATAGCCGCCAAGGAGAGAGAAATGTTGACTTCATTCAAAAGTAATAACTACCCGACGCCCACACCTGATAGCTTAGAATCTGATCCCAGATCTTTTATTTAGGTTGCTGCAATTCATCTTATCAACTTTCAACTACCGCATTAATGTCCATTAGATATTTTATCAATATCACCCCTTGTAATCGCTCGGATCCTAGAAGAACATTCTGGCAAAGGTCTTGTCAACTAGTTAGGTGGCTTTGGTGGCATCGACTTGCATCCTTCTCTAGAACAAGGCAAGACACATTTTGATAGAATCTGAATGAAGACTCCCAAGGTACAACTCCTTAGCAGCAAAGAGATAGTGTGTCAAGTAGGCAAATAATCTCATATTTGCAAAAGGTGATTTTAAGAAATCATCTGCCAAGCCGACATGTGGTCTAACTCCCATCCAAAAGAAAAGTGATCAACAAAGTGTGTGGAACAACCATGTGGCACATTGTGTGCCTATCGGAAACACAACTTTTGTGCACGCAGATCCTCCTGAAGACAAAAGTAAAGCCAAATTTAACCAAAAAAAAAGACTAAGGCAAAAAATTTCTTCACAAAACCCAAACAAAATGTACAATTTTTTTCTTTATAGTGCAGGCATAACTCAATTTTGAATTTGAAAATGCAAACCCTAACCTAACTAGGGTTTCAGACAAATAAACTCGATCAGACCTCATCCCATTGAGAATTCCCCCCTAAAATGATGCAACGATCAACATAGATGCATCTGACATCTCGAGCATAGTCTAGGAGGGAAAAGGTAATGTGTACATATTAAACCCCTAAGAAATACATAGCTATAGTTAGGTAAAACATCCCTTGACATAGAAATTTATCCTTTGTAACACATCAAGAAATGAATGGCACCGTTGAGCAATTAATTTTACTTGGGTGAAGCGCAGGAAATTCATTTGGAGGCATCTTAGATCGATTTGCTAACTCAAATGTAGTTGTTCCATTACTACTTTACCATCACCCATGAATAGGAGAAGCTAGTCATTGTAGTTCAAAGGCCAACTATTAAATCTGGAATGGATGACCACAATCAAACCCCAATGCAAGTTTAAAACATCACCATTAATTTCCATCTTTAAATCTGGATCATCGATTGTGTCATGATGATGTCGAAGGGACTATACTTCACCTTACTTTGATGTCACCCCATCTCTTTGATACCATCCTCATCACTCATCATGGAAACCACCATGCTTCCTTACTTCACAATAGTGATGTGAAGCAAGGGCATGATGAATGCTCCACTATCATATACTCTTGATTAGATCTGAGCCCTTCATCACTAAGAAGTAATATCAAGGAAATAACCACACATCAGGGTGAAGCCACTTAGAGTCCCCCGATAGAATGAACTCTACCACCTAACCCATGTCGAGTCCCACCAAGCCACATGCCACCTCCCTGCTTCCCCATCAAGCAAAACAAAGGGTTCACCATAGCACCACTAGCTAGTGGGTTCTTTCCACTTATCCATCATGCCACCATCATACCCCACCATCTCCATCACTCATCATAGTAATGAAATGATAGGCCAAAAGGGTTATAGAAATATGTGATGTGAGGAACATACATGCCATTGCACAGCACTGAAAGAGAATACAAAGGAGAAAAAAACTACATCGATACGTGAAGCAAAGAGCTCATCGCTCATCATGGGAATAAAACCAATGGAGAAAATGGTTTTAGCAATGGTCAATGAAAACAACATAAAGTAGGTTTTTAGCATGTGTGATAAAGGTTATTTTAAAAAGGTGGCCACGTTAGGTGAATGGAACATGATGCCATAAGGTTACAACCTAAAGGGCGCAAGACTAAGCAGGCACAAAGTGTCAATGACGAAATAAAACAAAGCTAGGGTTTTAGGATACAATGGTTTAAGCCCTACAAGAAATTTTAAACCCTAAAGACATCAAAACCTCAAAAATGGCCATGGATTTTATAGGTTCCACCACATTGAGTGCATCAAAGGCTTTGAGCAATAGTAGGTCCCACAACTGATGGTCCCACATCAGGTCACAGAGCAATGAGGGCATTTCAAGGTAGACACAATCAAGGCCATATGACAGGCCACATACAAAGCATAGGTCATCAGGTTCTCCACGTCGAGAGGAGAGACAACCATCACCATGATGGTCACCTTCTAGGGAGAATGGCAGCTCAAGTTAGAGCATATTTTGATATTGTATTTGGACACATATATTTTTTACCATTGAGCCTGTGAGCTCTATTTTTTGGACGCATCTTGACATTGTACTATTACACTTTTTTGAGAGATATATATGATATGATTTTGGTGGTGATTATATAATATGTATTCTTATGTTATGATGTTATGTGGTTATGATAATGTTTATGTTGTTTATGCATTCTATATGATTATGTAATAATGTTATATGCTAATGCAATGTAATGGATGACCAGTTTATGCTTATATATGATGTTTAGATGATAGATGGATGTGTTTAATATCATCATAATATTTATGTGATGATTATGAATGCTATGTGAATGCATTTTGATGTATTCCGAAATGATATGATATGATTATGCAATGTGATGTTTACTGAATCTATTTTTTTAGGATGCAAATGTCATGTATGTTACAATGTGATAAATGAGAATGGATTATGCTTATGACATGATGTAAATGTAATGGCATGCTTAATATATAATGATGTGATGAAATTATAATGTCATATGAATTTAATCTATGTTTTTGTATTTTCTTATGCAATATAAATGAACTAATATGATGATGCATTTAATGCTCCCTATGATTATGTATGCAAGATATTTTTGTGTGTCATAGGACACTATCAAGATGCAGATAGAAGAAATTTTAGCACAAAAGATATGGATGTTAGCATGGTGCTAGTGGAGACAACATAAAGATGTATATTTTGCTTTGCAAGGATTTTCATTAATCATCATTGGGTGGTATAATGTGAAAAATGGATGAAAAACAACATAGTATGAGATAGACCAAGGTGTACAAGGTCATCCACTTGCAAAATAGATAATCATAAACAAGGAATGTCTTGACTCATACTAAAGGAAAATTTTCCCTAATCCTTTTGCCAAGACAATCCACAACTAGTAGTCAAAGAAAGGAGTCATGAGACATCATCGCTCCTCCAAATCCTTCATGGGACATCCTCAAGGAAGATAGTAATGTGACTCATAGAAAAATGTAAAAATATAAGACAAAACAGCCCACAAAGTCAACAACCATTTAGAGTGTTTGCCAATAATTTTTTGTCGATGTTTAATTGACTAGGTGATTAATAGGTTTATTTTTCTGACAACCTATGGGGTTTCAGGAGAAGAAACATGTCATATAAGATGTCAAGTCTATTTTTGATCATGCGACCACCTATATAAGGTAAATGACAAAATAATGACAATGTTTGACTTGCGGGAAGGACACATATTGTATAAGACAAGTGATTGACTGTTTTGATGTTTGTTGTTGACTATTGTGACAATTGATTGAGTTGACCAAAAGATTTGTTGGTTTGTTTGTCTTATTGATTTGTGACTTGTTTGAGGTCTTTGACAACTATTTGTGTTCAAGTTGACAATGTCTGCTTTATTATGACTAACATGACAAACCTTAAAGGACCGACCTAATTGCTCGAGGGCTCATCGACAGAAGGCCTTGCCTACATTAAGTTGTAGAGGAAATGTAGTTCGACTGGACGTGGACTAACATGACTGAGTTTGACTCTATTTTTGGGTTTTTTGAAGGTAATTTGGACGCTTTTGGGTTTTGATAGGTTTTTATTTTTTTGGATTTTTGATATAGTGACCTCCAACAACAAGTGTAGGATCCAAGGATGACATAGGTCAATTATTTTCCCCCAATCAGATATAAGACCAATTTATTAGGGGTAGAATGAGATAGGTGTTATGGTGAATGGACATGAAAGGTGAAAAGACACAAAATTTCAATCGTTCCAAGTTATGGAAAGGACAACCAAGCATTATTATGGATGTCATGCAAAATGGAGTGGCAAATGAATGGACATTGAGAATCAGATAGAATGATGGTAGACGATGGAGCAAAGATCAACTACATATGACACCTATTTTCCATATTTTCACCATGGTACTTATCCAAAGTGCCACTGAAGTGGTTTTCACTAATGGATGGATTATTTCTCTTTACTATTTTCTCAGTTTTTTTATTTTTTTTATTTTTTGGTTTCACCAAGATGCCTATTTTCCTGGTTTTCATCAACGTAACAATTTTTTTGAATTTTTAAATTTTTTTATGGTTATGGCCTAGCTCTCTGAAGCTAAGTGTAGAAATTATAAGTGTCTGATTCATAGACTATCGTGATGATGCATTGACCTTGCTTGGATGATCGAGCTAGATGAAAGGACCTGATATGGATGATGAATGCAAGTGAAAAATATGAAGGACTGTAGATGCGGCAGACAAAAGAGACTATGATATGATTCCTAATGTGCACACTACATGGGCCATCAGTCTTCAGATGAAAAGGAGTTTGGGCAACCAAATATCTAGAGTACATGAATCGTTCATCATCAAAGGTACATTGAAAAACATCGCCAATGGTGGTGGAATGATATGATAGATGTGTGAATGTGGACGGACTAAATGGAGTGTATGGAATGAATGAGAGGGATGAGGATGGAGACTTTGGATCAACAAGGTCTTCTTCTAACTTTTTATTTTGATGGATGCCCCTAGTAATTTTTGATGGAGGGGCATGATTGGAGATCGACTTTTTCCTATTTTTGATTTGTCCAATAGCTTTTTATTTTGGCTAGAGGAATTTTCTTGATCTACTTTTATTTTCATTATGTCTTTTTTATTCTTGATCTCCTTTTATAGGTAGCTCTTTCATGGTGTGATTGAGATGGGTGAAATGAGTGGAGTGATAGGAATGTTTGGTGGAAAAGTGAGAGTGGTGATGCCATCAATTGAGTCTTTGGGACTATCCTTTTTGATACCATTAATGTCAAAGGAAGCTTGCACATCCTTAACAACTTGGTAAGATGACTTAATAGAGGTGACAATAAGAGATGCATATCCTAGCCTAGGGTGGCTGAGATGGAAGGATGATGATTGGATATCCTCAATGGGGTTATGATCAAAAATTGGATTATTATAGATATCCTAGTCGAACATGGGGTTATCATGGAGATGAAAGGATTGAGCAGAAGTGGATAGGGCAAAGGAAGATGTATCATCAAGATCCCAAAAAAAATTGATCCAAGCACAACCATTTGTTTGTGTAAATTTTGAAGCTATCTTGACATCATTGTTGGAAGTATGAACACCTTTAGCCTTATTATAATTATCACCTATGGGAAAATTATCCATATGATACTCTCCACATCCCATGTCATGGACTTGGACCTTGGGGTTTGATGGCGTGCTAAATGAATTTGATTACTTGGTCAAAGAAGATGGATCAATGTACTGTGATGAGGTGGAGGATGAAGCTTCCCTATTGATAGGTACTTGGAATTGAGTAATCCTTCTCAGGTTACTGCAATACGGAAAGGGGTTTGGATCACTAGCGAAGATAATTTTAGTGCCTTCATGAGGAAACTTGAGGCATTGATGGTATGTAGATGGAATGGATTTCATGGCATGGATCCATGGTCGACCAAGGAGGAGGTTTTATGGGAGGTCAAGATCCAAGACTTAAAATGCGGTGCTCATTATTGCAGGTCCAACTCTGATTGGTAGTGTAGTAACACCCTTGGAAGAGCATTCTTCATTGTCATAGGCTTTGATAATAATAATTTTTTTTGTTTCTACACATGCCTCAAAGAAGCCTAATACCTTAACCAATTTGAGGGTAAAAATGTTCAACCCTACTCCACCATCTACCAATACTTGTTTGACTTTATGTTTGTGGACAAAGACTTCAAGATGCAAGGGTCAGTGTGATTAGTCTTTTGGGTCATATAATCTTGGTAGGAGAAAGTGACATGATGAGAACTAGCCAAGTAGCCCACCATCTCTTGGAAGCAATTGACATTAAGGTTAGTGTGTATAGTAGTATCTTGTAAGGCTAATTCAAGAATGGCCTTATGTTTGGGTGAAATATGCAACAACTCAAGGATAGAGATTTGCGTAGGTGTCTTCCCTAAATGGTCAAGTAGGTTGTATTGAGACTTTTGGTTGTTATTTTTGGGGAGTACCTTGGATAGTCAAGTTGGTTTGATGAGTATTGATGACACATTTTGATGGTTTCTTGATAGTAATGGTATTGACATAATCGTCAGTAGCTCGAATGTGATGGATGGTAGTGTAGTCATATTTGGCATTGGTGTAATTGGCATAATTGTTGGTCTTAGAACCCAAGGTGGAGACATTTCCTTTTCCATGGTCATGTAATGGATCCTTAAGGACTTTATGGTCATTGTTGGAGGTTTTTTATTGTCCATCGACTTCTATAATGCTTTTTTTGATGAGGTCTTGAATGATATTTTTCAATTTTCTGTATTGTGAAGTTGGGTGTCCTTTAGCTCAATGATAGTCATAAAAGGAATTATCATACCACCAAGAAGGTTTGAACTCCCCTAGGTCATATGGTTTTACATCAGGAAGTTGTATGACATTTTTTTTCAAGAGTTATTTGAGGACAGATTCAATTGGCTCCCCTAAGGGAGTATATTTATGTCTTGTGGGAAACTTCCTTTGGGCCTTTTGTTCTTGTGTATTTTGGATGAAATTTGATGTGTGATCAGGAACACATGGTGTGTTGGGTCCCCTAAGGGTGATTGTAGGACTAGTGTGTACTATCTTCACATCAACTACTCCATCATTGGTCACATTCTTGTTGTGGACCCAATATTTGTTCTTGTCATTTGAAGTGTTTAGGGTAGTCATGTTATTGTTGAAGGTTTTGATCTTTCCCTTGTCAATAAGTTCTTTCTCAAGGATGATGCCCTTCTCTACTAATTCTGCAAAGGAGGCGTAACATTGTATTTGTAGTTCATGTCATAAATTTGAGTTGAGGTTTTCCACAAACATGACAACTTTTTGCTTTTCGGGTATTTCCATTGGACATCAACTAGCTAATATCCTTCATCATTGGAAGAATGTCACAAATTTTTCCCCTTATTCTTGAGTAGTGTGACATAGGGTGGCAATTTTTATCTTGTTATCAATGTTGTATACAAAGTGTTCTATAAATTTATCATCTAAGTCTCCCTATGTACATATTCCCATTGGTAAGTGAGCAAACCACTTAAGTGCTCGTCTTGTAAGACTTCATGGGAATAGTTTCATTAGATATGTGGGTTCATGTGCAATGACTATGCAAGCCATAGAAAAATATCTTAGATGTTTGATAGGGTTTCCCTTCCCTCTATATTTAGGAAAGTTAGGCATGACATAGCCATGTGTGAAGGGAGGCATGCATAGAATTTTGTCAAATGGATATGGGTATAAGTCTTATGTAGAGTAAGTTTTCTTGTTTCATACTTGCATATTCTCCACTTGTTGTTGCAAGGAATTCATTTGAGTTGCTAGGACATCCATTTGGTTCAATGATGTGTCTTATGTATTGTGGTAAGAGTTATTGTTGGCATTTTGTAATCTGATGTTGTGAGATGGATTTTGATTGGTCGTGAATTTATGTGATAGATTTTGGTTTTGCATATGAGGGGTGAAATGTGGTATTTGTTTATGAATTTCTTGGTTGAAAGTTGGAATTCAATTGGTGTAGGGAAGATTGTATTGCGTTTTCCATGAACTTGCAAAAGTGTGACCATGGAAGTTTTGGTTGCCATGTTGCATGAAAGGTCCTTGTGTATTGTGTTGTGTATGCATACTAGGAGTAGGTCATTGTTGTGATGTGATAGTATGTTGATGGGTCCCCATGTTACGTAAAGCATTTGGTTTGGGAGTTTTAGGACCATTAACAACATTCTTAGGTATTTTCTTGTCTTGTTTAGACCCATGACATATGGATTGGAAGATGATTCCCCCATAGCTTTCGATGTGGAAAATGGATTGAATGAAGTGTTAAATGGTTGTGTCATGTTTTGTGTCATTCCTTGTGTCATTTTTTGGGTGGAAAATGGTGATGTGTGGATGGTTGTTGAGTCTTGTGTGAGCCCTCTTAGTGGCATGGAACTGTTGATTTGTGGAATGGAGCCACTAGAGGTAGATGTAATGTGTCCTTGATTTTGTTTGCTTAGGGTAGGCATTGCTTGGAGCGTGTTGACGTCAAAACCATGGGGAAGTGTGGCTCTTGCATTTAGTAGCTTAGTTATGAAATTTTGTGTGTCTAAATCCACTATCTTATCAACAAAGGAGGCTATTTTATGATCTTGGGCATTAGCCTCTACTTCCTCTATAGTCACATGACCTTCTTTGTCTCTTATTATGAACTTTTCAAATGGATTGGGGAATGAATTTTGTGATCGAGGCACCTCATGGGAAGAATTTCCAAAGGGGTTGACAAACTCATCATCTTGAGGGATGTCCATCTCTTTTCATTTCTTTTGCAACCTTTTTTCAACCATAAAAAGACTTGCAAAGGGGGAAGTGAATGTGATATGACGTCTAAGGTATGACAATGCAAAGGGGTATGTTTATGAGTAAGGTTATGCAACTATATTTTTGGATTTTTTAAAGTATAGGGTATGTCTAATGAAGACAAGATAAAGAGTCAAAGTGAAAATAATCAAAACATCAATATAATAGTGTCACAATGAAGTCAATATCTATGGTATGTCTAAGACTAGGTATGCAAGATGACTATTTTTTTAGATTTTTCAAGGTATAAATGATGTCTAATGATGATACCAAGATAAGGAATTAAAGTTACAATAGTCAAGATGTCAATAGAATAGTTTCACAATGAGGTCTTGGTATCTATAGTATTTTAAGACTAGGGTATGCCAAATGCAATGAAAATGTGAAAGGATGATGGAGGATAGGAATGGTAGTAGGAACTAAAAGGATGACTAAGATTATTACAACTAACACCTTATGGTAAGTATAATGTAAGGTTACCAATCAAACTAAGATAGCCAAGGAGAAAAATCTGATTTATCAAGACCTCAAAGATGCCAATGATTGAAATGACAAATTGACAAAGGTGGTCTCAAACTAGCCTTGTGAGTTGAAGAGCCAACCTAAATACCAAAGGACTAAAATGATGGAAGGTAAGGTCAAGATAAATCTAATTTTGTAACTATGGACTACTCTAAAGTCTGATGGATTTCTAAAGCCAAAGTTTACAGCAAGGTGTAAGCAAGCTAAAAGATGACCTAATATTTGACCTATGGTAAATGTAACTAATGCAAAGGGGTGAAAATGGATGGACTAAAAAATGACAGGTTTGGTGATTGCAAGTCTATGATTAGAGGACAAGATGATGCTCAGGAATTGATCAGAAAGTGGACTATTTTTGTTTTCCCTAAAATTTTCAATAGCTAACAGTGTTATGGGAATCAGTTGTGTTTTTTTGGTTTTGTAGTCGTGGTGTTTAGGGAAGCAATTGTGGTGAAGTAGAGCCAGTTAAGGTGAAAAGTCTTGTTTTAACCCTAAATTGAATGGTTTTGACTCAATTTTGATATAATATTTGTGAAGTCTAAATAGAAAACACTATAAACAGTCTGAAAACACTTGGACTGGTCTAAATGTCCAAAAAAGTATGTTCACAATGTGTATGTTTGGAGGTTATTCACTTCAAATTTCCACAGGTATAGCATAATTTGAATACAAATCACACACATAAGACACTTGTCTATCCCTAAAATTCAATGGCCAATGGTGACACTCTTAGAACCAATCTAGGAATCTCCTTTGACGCAAGGGAGGGGCACCCTTTTAGGTTATGTATCACCTTTTGTCTATGAATGTGGATGGGTAGGGGCCTCCTAAAATGGGAGGATACCACAAATCATCTTCTCTGTGGAAAGCTATAGGCTCAAAGCAAGCAACTTATACAAGCTAGGGATTTCCATCTCATGCAAGGGAGCCAAATGTTGTGTGTAAAAGTCTTATGGGTGTGATGTTGCACCCTTGCACTAATTATATCACAAAAACTCAATCAAAAGGTCAAAAGGGTGGCTTCTAACTAGTTTGGATATTAGTCACAACTCAGGGACATGCCACCTTGCAAGTGTCCAACAAGCCACTTAAAACTCTAACCACCTTACTTGGGGCACTTATACTCAAAGGTACCTCCCCTTTCTGAATGGCATTGTATAGATAAGGTCTGCATAGCATGAGGACTATGAAATTTTTTCACATCCTTTTATATGCCAACCCAAGGGAAAAACTGGTCGAAGTCACTAAGGAGTTCTTTGTATGGATGTGTCTCACTTGGTAGGCCCCTCTAAGGGTAAACAAAAGAAATACAAGTATATTTTTTTTATCTCCAAGATCGCACAAGGCGTGAGGAGAGAGCATACACAATACACTTGCTTCACACTCACATGGTGTTCATTAACCTTAATAAATCAAAATGTGTGGGTGATGATGCAAGTGTTAAGAGATGTTTTTGATTCTCAAGATCACCAAAAAGGTGTGAGAGAAGAGCATACACACCTCTACAGCAAAATGAAAGACCACAAAAGAATGAAGACAATGATTTATTTTAGGTCCCCAAATTAATATGTGAGAAAAGACAATTGATTCAAAGTTGTCAATTTTAGAGCTAATGAGTGAACAATGCAAGGTTAATTTTAAGCCTAAATGAATCTGGTATGCAAGTTGTAAATTTTAAACCATATGAGCGAATATGCAATTTGTGTTCATTTTAGCCCATGAGTGAGATGATCTAGATTGTTGTAAATTTTAATCCAAATGAGTGAATGTGCAAGGTTAATTTTAACCAAATGAGTGTGTATGAACAAAATGAAATTGCAAAATGAGACAAGATAAAAAGTTAGCAAAATCAAATGAAAATGCCTCCTTTCCACCTATGCCACATGTTGCAAATCAGATATTAGTACCAGAAAATGCCTACGCTACTGAATTCAAAAAACCAAAATTGAAAATTCCTAATAAAATGCAAGATTCTAGAAAAATAGGCAATTACATCACTGTAACTCATAGTTGCAACTCACTGGCTCTTAATAGTTGTAGTACAAGAATTGACGATTGTAGCTTCTAGAATGGTGACTATGTTGGTAGAATGTGGTGATGTCTATAGCAGTTGCATTGTTTCCCTTAACAGTTGTGGTGAACGGACCTAGAGCTACAAAAAACACAACAAAAGCGACCAATTTTCACAAAACCAAAAACCAAGATGATATGATAATGATGTTAGACAACAAAAACCAAAACTAGTAACTGAAAAAAAGAGAAAAATCTAAAAATGGATGCAAACCAATGATGTTATTAAGTCCTGAATAGTTGTGGTGATGCCCTAAGTAGTTGCATTGCAGGAACCTGTAGCTACAAAACAAAAATAATGCAACCAATTTCAACCAAACTAGGGAGTAATATGATGCCAAACTGATGTTAGATGATAAGAACAAAAACCAGAAACTAGGAACAACCAAAAAAATTGAAAATAGAACAACCCAAATGATATTTTTGACTCCTGAACAATTGCGGCTTTCCAAATGTCGATTGCATCACACTGGATTTTAGCAATTGCATCGTTTTAGTTTGCAGTTGCGTTGCAAACCTAAAAAACTGAAAAATTCTAAAAATTCCTACAAGGTTTGGTTAGCTTCACATTAGGTTCACCAATGTAATCTAGAGTAAATTTTAGGTTAAGGTAAAACAACATAAAAACTAAATCTATTAAGCCCTAAACCAACAATAGAGCACAATCCAACATAAAAAACATAAAAACAAAGTAAAAACCACCTATTCCATGGTTGCTTAACCTCCATTGCTCTTCTCCATCTTGCTTGAATGTACTTGATTCCCTCAAATTTGAGTATGCACTAGTAGCCTATGACTATGGCTAGCAAAATATTGAAGATAGTTGTATCACTAACATGTACTTGCACATGAACTAAATGTATGAAAATGACAAGGATAGGTTTTTTTATAGAAAAGACAAATTTGAATGAAGGGATGAGATTCAATGTCAATCAATGGCCAAGAATGAAAGTTGTAGTATGAAATAGGGTTAGGGAAAAATTAGGGCAAAATAAGAATGAATGCCTAAGATTTATTTAATAATTCAATCAAGGATTGAAATTAAATGAGATGTCAAGAGATAAGATTGACACGGATAATGAGGTTGGCACAAAAAAAGAGGTTGTAGGAGAGATTCAAATACTTATAAAATTATTTTTTTTGAGAGGGAAATGCACAATTAAACAATAGAAGCATTATTTAATTATAGAGGACATGTGATAGGTTGACTTTTTCATTAAATAAAAATTTAATTCAAAAGTGGGAAATAAATAATTAAATAATAGACATTATTTAATTATAGAAGACATGTGACAAACTAATTTTTGAATAAAATAATAATTTAATTCAAATTGGGAAGAAGATGACAAATAAGTAATTTATTTAATTTAATGACAGAAAAGGCTAGTGAATAATTAAATAATTGAAATAACTATTTAATTATAGTAGAAAGTGGTAAATAATTAAATAATTAAGATTTATTTAATTATAGATGAAAAGGACATTAGTGACAATTAAATAAATAAAACTTATGTAGTTTATCAAAAGAGGGAATAAAAGATAGCAATGAATTGATTAAATAATTAATTTTTTTTAACTAATAGAAGACTTATGACAATAACTAAATAATTGAAATTATTTAGTTATTAGGAGTGAAGGGGAAATTTATGAAGAAAATAAAGTTTGTAGGCCTAGGACAATTTTTAGTGTCTACACATACATGTAGATTTATAGTATTCAATGTTGGGTTTGAATAGTGGCATTATTGCTTCTATTAATTTGGTTCTAGTTTTTTTTTCATGCATCCTTTCTCCCCTATATCTTCTATCATTAGTGGTAATATTTTGGGATATAAAAATACTAATGACTCTTATGTCAATACTATCTGTAGCGATTCATCTTCTCCTCTAAAGAATGATGCTAGTGTTAATGGTGGTCCTATTTCTTTTGTAGTTAAGAAATCCATGATTATGTTATCTATTCCCCCTATTGTAGTTTTGGTTGACAATTTTTTAAGAAGAGGAGTTTATCTCTTAAAAGGGCATGATTTATAGATTCAATAGAATTTGGTCGTGTCTTAATCATTTAAAATTCTAGATATTTGAGTAGTGGCAACCCATTCTAGAAGGGAAGATATAAATTTACCCTTGTGTTAAGGGTTTCGTTGTGGTTTCCTTTGATTTGGTCTCTAAGAGGAACATCATATTTAATGCTCACTCTTGGTTTTGGGAGAAACATCCCTTCCTTCTTAATCCTTGGGTTTCCTCCTTTATCCCTCCCACAAAGTCTTTTAATCATTTATCAATTTGCATCAACCTCCTAAATCTACCCCTACATTTTTGTTTTGATTCCTATTAATTTGGCATTGGTAACTCCTTGGTATATTTTATCATGGTGGATTTTGCTACTATTTTATTTTCTCATACCACTTGTGCTTGCATTCTTATTGAATTAGATTTATCTTTGCCTATCCTAGTAAAGGTTATTTAATAAATTCCTTATAACTCTTTGTCATGCCCATAATTTTTCACTAGAAAATGCAACAATTTTTTTTTTTTTAATCAATTATTAAGCTAATTAAAGTTCTAAGTGATCATAGTTCAACATTAAAGATATTAGCAATATTATTGCTATCTACAATAGCATGCTCATTTAATATTTCTCTTTGGTCAACATTATTCTTTTAGGCTTTAATTTGTATTTACACTTTGATTATATTCTTCCCTCAAATTTTTCTTTTATTTAAGTTGGTAATAGAAATTAATTTATTATAGTCACCTATAATATTATTATTTTGGTTGCTTTGAAAATAATAATAACATGGGTGACTTTGTTATCACAATCATTGATAATATTATTTAAAATTGTACTACTATATTATTATGTTTGTTTCTAAATTAAATATTAAAATCAATATCGCGCCTCTTCTAGCACTATTGGCATGGTATACATCCCCTAAAAAAAATGGATGGATAATGAGGGCGACACTATTCTTACCTTAACTAATAGTAAAACCATTATTTAATTGCTTAAGTTTAAAAAGTTGGTGGCCCTAATTACCTACAAATATAATTTTAATAATTATCCAACAATGACTTCAATTGCGAAGGATATTAATGACCCATCAACCAATTGTTAATTTTATTATGCAACTCCCTAGTTTACACCATCTTATTATTTTTGCTCAATGAACCCATAATAAAAATAATATTATCTTTACTAAATCACGATTCATCCATAATAATATTATTACACTCTTCTACATGACATTGACAATTTTATTCCTCAGTAATGATAGTATTATTGTCTCATCAATTTTTTAGACATTTATAATGTTATAGTTATAGATTCACACTTGAACCTTTATTATTTAACCAGTAATGGGACATTAATAGTATTATTATTTATTGACAACTCAAACATTAGAACGAGATCATGTTGATATTTAATTGTTAATAAAAAAAATATGAACAATATTATTATGAAGAAACCAATAAATAATCTTGAATCGAGAAATGGTTACGAGACTTCAATGATCAAAATTATTATTTATATTTACTCTCAAATAGTCATTGTTAATACCACTTGCATTTAACCAAGTAAATAATACTAATATTAAATCCTTAATTAACTTCAATATAATGTTGTAACATTATTATTATCATTAATCGAATAATATATTATTATTTTATCTCATACTATTATTGCTGGCATTTTTGTTAAATTAATAATACTACCTCAATAATGACGATGTTAGCATCATATATCCAACACTAAAATTCGTTGATAACATTGTGGTTGTTTAATCTATTTTTTTTCTCTTATTAAGGATAAATCCACATTAAGGACAATAATGATGCTGATTAATTTTTAACAACACATTTCCACCATCTAACCAAATGAAATTGCTATTGCTAATTGAAATATAAGAACAATAATGACACATTTAATCTGTACAATTAATAGTATCATTTTCTATTTACACTCTTTAAATAATTGTATCATTTTTTATTTAATAACTAAACATTATATATGTTTTTTAATTGACATCATGGTTTTACATTGCAAATAAGAATCTTCCCGTGCAATATGATCCAATTATAGTTGTTGCTGTAATTTTCATTTGTTGTTGGATATGCTGCAATTATAGTTATTATTGTAGTCTTTTTTTTTTTTTTTTGATATGTTGCTAATCCAATTTTTGTTTGCGATTTTATTTGCTATTGTAGTTAAAGTTCATCATTACCACTAAATTTACTAACCCAGCCCATGCCATACTATGATGCCCATACTGTAATGTAATGTTGATGTCCTTGCATTTGGATTGTGACAGGAAATAGACTTCCAACAACTTAGGTGCCTATATTTGCAACTACTTCAATCTGCTGTCATTTGTGTTATTAATTTATGAACTGCCAAAATATTAATGAGGATGGTGACTCCCGCACACTATCGCCCAGAAGGTCAAAAACCTAGGGAAAAATATATATATATAAAAATAAACTATAGCATCCACTTTTTACTTTCTCAAGCTGAACAATCTCCCACCTACACTTGACAATCTCCCACCTACTCTTGACATGTAAGGAATTAAATTGAAGTGAACCCATGACACTCTAATCACTAATTTAGAACAGCTATTGCAAACTTATTTGGGTCTTTACTTATTATCGCACAATTTGTACAAAATGAGTAAAAGATACAAAGCACGGTCAGACTGAGCAAGCCCAATTGATACGCCTTCCAGTGGATGCGTGGTCATAGCTGACAAATTACAGTGAGGTCTGGGAATTCAATGAGCATTAAATGGAGTGAAGTGATCATGAAGAGCAGCTAATACTTTCACCAATGAAAATATTGTGCAATGGACTATGATTAACTTGGGCCCAAAAATAAATCAAATACCATTGAAAGCTTGATGTTTCCCTATACTTCTATGCTGCAATACCAATACTCGAAAGTGGCATTTGTGATATTCTTTCATGTATCTACTGCACAGTCATTCTCCTATGCATGTATGCTTGATATAGAAATTTTATTTTTCTTTCTTGCATATTATGTGTTGTATCTTGGGTATTTTGGATAGACAACCAAACGTTTATTTCATTTTTATCAAAATTTAATTTTGCAGTCTCATAATCTTACAGTCTTACTAGAGTATGGATTATTTTCTTCTTGTTCTTATTATTTTAATTTTTTCTTTGATCAGATCAGTAGATATTCAACTTCTCGCTCTTACTAGAGTTTTGTGTATCATATTATTACAGCTGTGAGCACCAAAGAAAGAAAAAATTATTTTCAATGATGGTTGTTGAATGGTACAAGATGAAAACTTTAGGCAGGATACAAGTTATCCTCCATGTGTATTCCTTAACACAAATTGCAACAAAATTTCATTTGACTGGTTTAAGAATGGTAACGAATTTTAACTGATTCATGGGTCATGCTTCGGAGGATGTAGTGTCACCTATTCATTTTGCACGGTTCATAAATTACTCGATTCAATTTCTTAAAGAGATTTTAAACAAATATAGAGATTTAAAGAGATTATAAACAAATATAGAGGCTTAAAAGATTTTGAACAATTACAGAGACTTAATTTATTCAATATTGAGTCAACGAATAATATCCTATAAGAAGAATTCGATGAAAATCTAAGAGAAAGGTACCAATATTTACTTAAGCCTATGTTACCAGTCAGAAAGGATTTCTTAACTTTTTTTTCTTTTTCTGCAACTTAAATATATTGTACCTCTATCATTATATCTTTAGCAAGGAAGTTAACACATTCTCTTAAGACTTTAACACCATTTGTAGGAAATCTCTTTATTAACATAATCCTATTTTACCTTTCCATCTAAAACACCATAAAACATTTTCCTATACAATATGAGACCTATTATTTTCATTACGAACAAAACCAAGTTCTTTCATTTTACAAACTAGGTTCCAAGTAGAACCCACAAGAAATGAACTCCAATATCCTTCCCCCAAATTTTTGTAAGAAATGCATGTCAATGAATAAGGCTTAAATTTTCAGATTGCAACTAGATTTGAAGTTCATTCTTTGGAGACTTAATGCATACACATTCACATTAAAACTAGATCATATTGATACAAAATTACCAATGGAAAAACAAAACACATCAATGGGACTTGCTGTCCACCCAACCATAATGATGTCATGGAGCCTTGTGGGCTCTAGCCATACCCCCAAGCAAGGAAGTATATTAGCTCCAAGATGATGAATGGAGTATTTTTAAGTTTATTCAAAGGAATAAGAATAACATAGTGTCAACTCTCATGCATTTAGGTTCTCTACTCTCTACTTTCAAACATGATCCATACAACATGCCACTTTCTTACAACAAATGAACAAAGGAAAAATAGAAGTAGGGGAAACTTATCTCTTTGCTTTAGGAATGGAATTTAACCCTTTTCTCCTTCTTTCCTCTCCAAACAAGCCATCTTGATCACCATCTCCCCAACATGACTCATCCTCTCCTCTTCCCATTCTTCTTACCATTCTCACCTAAGTTCTCCAATAAGAGAAGTGGGAAATGCCCAAATCTTCCATCTTCTTGAGGTATATAGGAATCCTCCAAACCTACACTCTTTCCCACAAGTGCTCACACATGTGTGAGTCTTGTGCCAATTCCAAGAACTTTTGGGGAGTAGGAGGTTGAGAGTGACAAGTCACTCTTCCCAAGCCCCAACACTTTGAATTCGTCACATTCATGAATGTGGACTTTGAGGGGTCTTTTCACACTCCAAGGACAAGTTCACATGTCAAAAAGGTTCCAAACCCATAGGTATAGGTCTTAGGGGTCTATTATTGTTCAAAACCCAAGGAAATTGACTCAATAGTCCCTTTTTAAAATCCACACAATAATCCATACGAGTTTCACACTTGGATAAGGGTTCATAAACCCTAACCCCCACTTACACCTCACATGACATAATTAAAGACCCTCACAAAACAAATAAATAAATTATCCCTTTAATATCCAAACTCACACCCTAGTCTACCAACACATTAACTCTATTTCCTTCTAAGCCCAAAAAGAAATCAAATACATAGCCACAAGGGGATGTCTTTCCATTTTATTTCATTGGTTTTCTCTTCTTGTACTAGCACCCTAACTTTCCTGCACATTACCAATGCAATCATTAGCAACAATCATACATCACATTTGTTTGCTAGTTAAATATCCCAAGATCTGACATTACAACAATTCAATTTAACATTTCAATTGTATTCCTTGATTTACATACATTCCTAACACACTCATGGAAATGGCAATAAAACAAAATGAAATACAAGAATATTTCCACATAACCACACTATTTATTTCTCATGTCACATCTCACCATCTATTCAAGGAGACATATAACAAACTAGGGCTGTATCAATCACACATGAAGTGGGGTCTTACATCCCCCTCCCCTTAGCTTAGAATTCCTCCTGGAAGTCGTTAAAGTCTGAAACATAATCTCCATATAGCAATATACATTAATGTATCAAACATAATAACTAGTTTGCTTTCTTGATGAAAGAACCCAAACATTCAACTATAAGCATGCATTATAGACAATCTCTTCCATGATTTAATCATTCAAATACATAAAACAAAATTTCTCACAATGGAACCTTTATTTGATACACACTTTATTCAACAAAAGCTAACAACCATCCATGAATCTTAAATTTATTAACAGTGTAACCAACTTCAATACAAAAACATATCTAAATGAATTAACAACCTTTGATATATATATATATATATATATATTGTGTGTCAATGGCCCATCTTTTCTTAAAATTGCTAGCTTCACTTTTTATCCAAATATGTCCTTAAGTGGATATTTTACCTTATAATAATGAGACTCATACCATGTCTCATGGAATATTAACTTGCATCATTTGTTACTATCCTCCTCACATAGTTCATAGGTATGTCACATCACATTTACTTGCAATTTCACATGTACACACAACAATAGCAAGGATGCTCTTCCCAATGGGTGCACCTATCCTCATACAAAGGATGCTCTTCCCAATGGGTGTGCATGTCCTCATACAATCACATAATTTACAACACAAGGCTCACACAATGGGGTTTACAAGGATGGATATTCCTGGATACCATAGCAAATCAAAAACATGATCTTTAAGTCCTTCTCTAAGGACTCTTCCATGTAGATAAGAACAATCATAGAACAAGGGGGAGAATGGATCAATGCCCGTCCCATACCAGTCCCATTTACAAGCCCTTTCAAGGTGATTCCCCAATGCATCTACTCCCCTATATGACCTGCCAGGGAACCCCCCAAGATATGGCAGTTTACAAATTTCACATTACACCACACATGCCATCAATTTGAAAATAAGGAAAAAGCCTCAAATCGAGTAACATAGGATCATAAACCAAAATTCTAATAAAAAAAATCCCCAAAGAGGAACTATAAACTCAAAAAAAAAAGAAAAATAAGGATCAATTGTAGCTACACTGCAACATTTCAATCTTAAATCAAAAATGAAATTTAAACAAGTCCTTGAGGAAAATCGGACTATGTCAACCTTCAAATGGCTAAATAGCCTAATTAAATAAATGTTAAATTCCACATTGCTAGCACATAGTAAAATAAAACATCCATCAAGAATTACGAATGATTCATATTACAACAATAAAATATGCACATTACAAGCACCATGTGACTTGATAAGCCACCTAAGGGGAGGAGGGGAATGGTGGTTCTCTAACCACATAAGTATAATAGCATACAATAACTGGTGGTCCCTGACCACAAAAATATGAATAGTTGGTGGTCCCTAACCACATAAGTATGCATCATTGGTGGTCCCTGACCACATGAATATGAATAATTGGTGGTCCCCGACCACATAAATATGAATCAGTGGTGGTCCCTAACCACGTGAATATGAATAACTGGTGATCCATGTAATTCCATCATTTACCCATGGGTTATAAACATCAAGGAATCGGTTTGCACTATGAACCAACAAGTGTGGCTCTCATATGTGGGGGAGCAGACCATGGTCAACGTCCATGGGAGGATTACAACGACTACGCATAGATCGTTTATCAGGATTAGGGACAATGCCCTGAGCTCATAATTTCCCAATGGGAGAACATGTGCCTCTCAACCCCTTGTTTTACACTAGCTGGCATCTCACTCCCATAAGGAGGGAACCATACACTAGGGTTAGACATTTAACATACACGCAAGACTAGTACAAGGGAATACGTCACATTACATCCAATAGGCACACTTCCATACACATAATGTTTACATCATCACATAACTAGCTAACTTTCATAAAGGCCATCACTTAGGGTGCACATAGGGATCGTACTTGACATCCACCCACCCTTATCCCAAGTCGGATGCCTTGTATCTCATACTTGGGAACAACACGTTTACTGGTCTTTACTTCACATGTCATAACATAATACACTTTACAAAATTCATCATAGAACAAAAACAATAACCTTAAATAAACAATATTCACTTTGCTTCTCAATTTAGAAAATATTTGCTCACGTTGCATAAGTACAAGATATTGCTAGATGATTCAAATTGTAGTCTAAGCATATTTATTTTTGAAGAATTAACAAATACATGGTGCACCGCTCTTTCTATCTTACTAATTTAGTGTTTGTCTTCACATATATGCTCAAGATTGGTTCTCTATATTCATCCATACCATTATTTCTCTTTCATTCAACTATGTTTGTTTTGTTTTGTTGACATATCAATATGGGTAATTTTACTATAATTTTCACATGTTAAAGAAGTTTCCTATTTAATAAAGAATATAGTGAGCCATTTTTGTTTGAAATATAACAATATAAAAAAGGAAAGCACACTCAATGCATAAAATACATGATAAATCATAGAATAGTAATTCTCACCTCATTGATATCTTTTTACAATTCTTGCATTTCATTATCTAATGTTGAATAATTTAATAACATATTATAACCATCATTTTTACAACCGAAATTCCATCTAACCTCATAAAGATGCACAATGAGTAGAAGTCTTGAAATTTTTATCAATAAGTTTAGGTTTTCTCCTTTGAATAATTTGGTGTAATTTTTTTTATTATTATTATTATTTTAAATAGTATGTATACTCAATGGTTTAGAATGCACAACATTTGAAGAAAGTTTTACAAGTCTACATTAGTCTATCTTATCTATATAGCTAAATTTCAAATCACTTAATATACTATGAACATAATACATTACTCAATTTATCAATTCACTAATTGATTATTCAATTCTCATGACATGCACACAACCTTCAAGGCCAATACCAATTCAATACATTATTACTTTCAATAAGAAATGCATCCTTTCCTATTTTGGCATTAAATGCCTTTAATCCTTAACTATGTGTGAGGAAATTAGTATTAACTTGTGTCCTTTATCTCTAAATTCATGTTTGACAAGATCTCTTCACAAAGATGTTAAGCTTAATTACTAGAGGGAATTTATTAATACATTACCTAATTCAATTTTCACTAGTTATGACTTAGTTGTAACTTTTGGCGCATCCTTACCTTTGTCTTGAGCTTTAGTAACCATGTTCTTTTACTTTTTTTAGTATCCGTTGCAACTTTATTTAGTTTACTAGGTCATTATTTACTTGTAAACGTGTTGAATTAGTCTTCTAGTTTCACTATTTTATTCAAGGTGAAATATGGTTCTGACCACTTTTCTAAATTGGTCTTGCTAAATAATGGAAGGCTTTGATCATTAGTTGAAGTCATCTTAAATAAACTTCTTACATACCAATCACTGTTAGAGTAATTGGACATTTACTTTATTAATTAAACAATATTTGTTTAATTATGTAAAGTTTCCTTTTAACTCTTTTTCACTTAAGCTAACATTAGGTGCATAATAATTAATTACTTTATTAATTATTATTGTGCAAGCCTAGGGTTTTCCTTTTTAGGGTTTTCATCTATATGTAGTTGAAAACTATCTTTTGTATCATTATTCTTTTTACATTTTCAGGTGAATACATGGCTCCACATTCTTGAGCATTTCCTTTATTGCTTCTCTTTGTTTTCTCCTTGTAACAGGTTATTTGCTTGCAAAGATATTTTGGGCTTCTGTGGTGTTGTATCTTCTCAACTCCAACATGGTATCAGAGCTTCAGATTTGCAGCTGTTTGTTCTTGTTTTGAGAAATTTGCATTGGAAGCAAATCTAGGGTTTTAAGTTTTTTGGGTGGATTCAACATTCTCCATTTTTTGGGTTCACTTTGGGCTCAAATGGACTGTTCCATTGGATTCGTAGCGCCCAAAAACCCCTAAAACAACTGTCAAATCGTCAATTTTGGTTACAGTCAATTTGGAAGGCAAAATTTTTTTGCTCTAAGGCCGTACGGAGCAAAAATCGGACAAAAAACGCAAAAAAATCGCAAAAAAATCAATTTTTCAACGGTTTTTTTGTGCGGCCGGTGTAAATTGCGGGCGCTGCCCGTGCGCCGCCCGACAGCCACCACTCAGCCTCCACCACTGGCCGCTCTGCCTGGCTCCTCAGTCCTCCGGCCGCCGAGTTCCCTGCCGAGCTCCCCGGCTCCCTGCGCCCAACCCAGCCGACACCGCCGAGTTCCCGACTCGCCCAGCCAACTCCGGCCGAGCTCCCAGCTCAACTCCTCCGAGAATGCCGACTTCGCCGACACCCGTGACAACCCCTGCGGCGTTTAAACTCCAGCCTGCCGATCTTATGGGTGACCGAGGGTTTCGGCCCAGCCCCCAGCCGCCAGCCCCCTGGTCGTCCATGTGACCAGGGGCCGAAGACTTTAGCCCTTGAGGGCTCCAAATAATTTTTTTTGCACATTGGAGCAACTTGCGCTAAATCGGGCGTAGAATGGGCATTTTTTCTTCGTTTTCTGCAAATGAGATATTGTCGAAAAGCTGGTTCCGGCACCGTTCTAGTGGTATTGGTAATTTTTCCTGATTTTGCAATTTTTCTATGTTTTTTTCCAGTCAAAGTTAGAACTTGGTTTTTTCACTCCAAGGGGCGTATCTTTTGCGTCCAAACTCCGTTTTGCGCAAACGAATAGGCGTTGGAAAGGTGTTATAGTGCTCTTTCCAGATTTATAGTCTATTTTACCAGTTCGTTTACCAGGTATTTTTTATTCAGCTTTGTGTGTTTTTACACTTTGCTCAATTACTTGGTCCTTCTGGCTCCTACATGAGTTTTGTTTGCGTGGGATGGGTTATATTCATTTGATCTAAATGCTGTAAGGTCAGATTTCTCAGTTTGTTTTTCATTTGAAGAGTTATCATGGGTTTCTCTACTCACCCTTCAGTTGTTCTTCTGGAACGGGGTAATTATGAGTCATGGGCAAAGGGTATACTTACACATTATAGGTGGCTTAATATTTTACCTTATTTGTATGATCTCATACCTGAACCAACAACTTTAGAGGGAAAATTAGCATGGGATATTATTAGAAATCACATTGCAGGAGTTATATTGTCTAGTGTTGATCATGACACTGTGTTGGTTATATCAGACATTGATTGTCCTCACCCACTTTGGACACGTCTTTGGGAGATCTATGGAGACCCTCTTCTATCTCCATTCCCAGAGGATCCTGCTTCAGATTGTCTCATACCCATTGCTTGGCGAGAGAATACACCATTTGATCATGATACTTTAGAGGAGCTTGAGTATTTAGACACCCTTACATATTCTGATGGATTAGAGGTTTGTCTCATAGTTCCTACTCTTCAGACTGAGACTTCATCAGCATCTCTTGTTGTTCTTGATTCAGTACAGCAGGGAATCATACATCTTCCAGACATAGCTACTTTGGAATCTTATGTTGTAGACATATCTTTCTTGTTTTTTGAGTCCTATATTGCAGATTTGGAGGATTACTTTGAGGACATTCATCTCCTCTACCTTGACAGTCAGGTTATCACTGTTCACCCACCATTATTTGTGTATTTAGAGGTTGCATTTCAGTATTCTCCACATCAGTTTGGATTTGGCATTATTTGTTTCCATTCAGACAGTAAGACTCTTTAGCATCCTATCATGGCAGACATCTTGAGACAGATTGGTTATTCCTTCTTCACAGGATTTCTTCAGTACAGGTCCATGGATCCGTTTCTTCCCAAGGGGAGTAATATCATTTGCCGCTTCAAGATCTCTTTTTGGATTCTACATCAGGCATCTACCATTTTGACAGGAGTTTCTTCATTGTGGCGGGGCCTTCTTCTCTCTTTCCATATCTCCTATGGAGATCATTGTACATGTACTTATATGATAGAGGTTGTCTATGGGGGGTATCATGTTATCCACCTCCTATCCTTCTTTCATTAGTGCATTGCATTTCTTCCTTGCATTCTATTTTGGGGAGGAGTTTTGTTCCCACTAGGTTTTCTCCTTTACCCCATTTCATTTAGTTTGCATTGATTTTGTACATGGGTACCTAATCTAGCCTTGTTGTCGGGACCCAATGCTTTTGCTTTCAATAGTTTCTTTTAGGTTTTAGCTTCTCCCTATGTCT
>CM021105.1:431064144-431322287 GCA_007115665.2 Sequoiadendron giganteum
TTATTGACTGAAATCGAGCCTTGTCAATTGCAAAGCATTAAGTTGGAGGAACAACAAGGGGAAGGGAAATAGGAATTTATTAGGTCATAGATGGATTAAAACATTAAATGGTCAATTATGGCTAGACTATATATATATTATTACACCTTTTGTCTTTTACCTCAAAAGTGTTTCTTTCAATATTGCTTCTATAAATTATTGTAAATTGAAAGACAATTTAAAATATATATTTTGCACAAATATGATTGATGGGTGTAAAACCAAATGGTGCCTATTCCAAATTCCTTCTAACCTAATTTTTTGCAGCTTGCATTATCATTATAGCCCTTGATAAGGATTGCAACTACAAAGATGCTTTTGTTATATTAACTCTCATTCTTAAAACTATATGTTCATAATACTAAACTATTGATTTATCCTAAAAAAAATCATATAAAATAGTTCTAATTTTCTTTCAATGAGTAACTCACAATTCATGTATGAATATACCATTAAAATACATTAAATTGCCTTAAAAATTTAGTCTTCTCACAATAATCCAACCCTTCAAAAATATTGTAGTGAAAAATAAATTTTATATATTAATCTCCAAATGCCAATATATGGGGGTGGGGGGCCTAGCTCAATTGGCTAAAGCATCTTGTTGATGGAAAGAGGTCAGGAGGTCTAGTCTCCCCCAAACCTGTGCTATCCGAGGGCGTGTCGTGCCAATGCCACTGATCACGTGAAATTTTTTTACCAGGGGCACTGCAATCTAAAAAAAATGCCAATATATGTAGAGTATGTGGTGAATATAATAGTTAATACATAAAATAAAATAAAAAAAAAAAATATAAATATTATTATATAATAAAAATATAAAATAAAATTAATAATATATAATAATAATTAAACAATGTCATTTTTAAAATGACCTATCAATCAACCTCATTTTTTCCCAAATAATGACTTTCCACACCTCATCACATACCCATTGTGCACCAAGCTATGATTGTTGGTTAATACAAATATTAAAAATACCAAATATTGGAAATATTTAATTCCATACTTATTCCAATGGCTATGAAGACCATGACAAACAAAAAAAAAAATTGGCTACTCATGTTTTGTCATTTGTTTTCTCTCATATTTTTTGTGGAAAATGTGAACTCTTTTGTTCTTCTTACATCTATCTTCCTTCAATTAGACAATCCACAGCTGAATGTGAGTTACTCGCCAGCGTTGCACAAATTGTTCAATAGACTAAAGTTTGGTAAATGATATGGCATTATAAAAGAGTTGCTAATTGTTTTCATTGTGAGTGGGAATCCACATAAGTCTATCCACATTTAAAAGTATTTATTAATTGATGAAAGTAGAATTAATAAATAAGTGTCTTGACTACAACATATTAGTTGTCTTAGTTCTTCCTTTAGTATTTTATCATAGAAGCAAAACAATGAATGGATGAAAGATTTTAATGACATCCACGAGACTAAATAGTCTATGGGACCGAGACAAATAACTTAATTTATCTTCATGATATTTTTCAAGTTAGATCTCCTACTATTAATTTTCACTAGAAGGCTAGTTGTCTAGTTGATATTATCCTCCTCAAATAATTGTTGCATATTGTCCACACCCAAAATATTTTTGTACTGATTATGAATATCTTCATAAGCTATGCATTCCATGATGAAGCGTCATTTGGTCTCCACCACCCCCTTATTGCAGAATATGCAAGTTCTTTCTTCCCAAGTTTCCTTACGTATCTTCCACAGGTACTAGTCTCACACCTAAGATAGTGTGATCCCATCCTCAATTGTGCAACTAACAGTCTTGCTTTCCCTTTAATAGTTTCACCTAAATAGTTTTTTCACCATGATCCTTTGTCGGGTTAAACTCTTTGATGTAGTATGTTTTTTCTTGCCCAATCTATTTTGACCACATGGCAATTCTAAATTTTTCCCTCACATAGTTTTTTATTTCACTATTGGTGCTAGGACACTCTTGTAATTTGATGTCCCACTTGTTCGATCACTTGTTTTGTTTCATCCAAGTTTTCTTTCTACAATCTAGCATCTCCTCCATAACCTGGGCCACCAATGGTTATCCATGTTTTCAACCTTATTTAGGTAACTTATCAACCGAGTTATCATCGATGCTTCCAAAGGAAAATCCCCTGCTTCAACTAAAATAATTTCATATGAGACCATGGCTTTAACTTTGAGATTGCTTGTTATTAAGTGTTTCTGGATTCTTTCTATTTGTCTCCAACTGCACTTTGACATATTACTTCCCCACACTTCACACCCATAAATTACAATGGTGTGACAATGAATCTCAAACCTTAAACAGTGATTAATGTATTTGGTACTAGCCAATTAAGATTCAGTTTTTTCCATGTTCTATTCAACAATGCTTAGTTGAGGATGCAAATATGCTCACTAGTCAATTGCTCTACAATTTGGTTGCCTTTTATTGGCTTGGATCAATGGTTGCAGACATGGTTTTAGTTTCATGAGATAAGAGGGCACAAATTTTGAAGGAGGCTTTGATGGCTGAGACAGTTGGCGATTAGGGTAGAGTTGGTGCATGCAGAAAGACACCTGCTTCTAGTGTTGATGTTGCTAACAAAAGCCCAAATCCAAGCCCACAAGTCTATTTTTACAATCTTTAATCTTTGTTTGGCTCGAACACCAAACCTGCCAGCAACAAATACCTGTTTGCTGGAATTGTTGATGGGCGGACCATCTGGGCAATTGATTTGTCAGTAGCATTTGCCATTTTGAAGGATCTTGAAACTATACTTGGTAAAGGTATGTGTGCATATACAAATACCTGTTTGCTGGAATTGTTGATGGGTGGAACATCTGGGCAACTGATTTGTCAACAACATCTACCATTTCTAAGGATGTTGAAACTATACTTCGTAAAGGTATGTGTGCATATATATTAGCTCAAAAAGATGTGGAACAAGGAATTTGATAGTTGATGCTTTGATGTTTAATTTTGTTGTACTTATGATAATATAAAATCTCCTTGCATTGCAGGAAATGTAATTGTCTCTACTTCGTGCTCTGCTCTTCATACGGTAGTGGATTTGGTGAATGAGACAAAACTTGATGATGAGATCAAATCTTGTCTTGCATTTGCTACATAGAAAGTAAATGAGGTAGTTGCTTTTGCTAAAGCATTGGTTGGCCAAAAAAAAAAGGTAAAGGTTCTCTAACACTTTCAACACTTGAATCCTTAGTAATGATTAAAATTGAAAGAATTTCTAAAGAGCTCTGTATAATTATCCTGGGGAAAATTTTGCCACATCTGCAGTGCAGACCATTCAAGCATATTTGAATGGGCTGATACTGCTAATTTTGTAGTTTTCCCCCATATAGTCTCTGCCATTTAGAAAGACACCTATTGGGTGAAACTACAAATTAGATGCCTCTCCCATGGGACCATTAAGTTTTTGGGTTGGATTTAGTCAAAGTTTAGGCTTTCAAACTTGGGGATGGGTTGTTTCACACAATCAAAATACCAAGGTCACTAGCAAAAATTGTTGTATTCATAGCAAGGTTTCTTTTACAACTCAATGGAATTCCTAGGTTTAATGGAATTTAATCACCTTTTACTATAGGCATACTTTGTTGCTAATGCAACTTCTATATCTTCAAGGAAGATATCTCCTAGAGTCAACAATGAAGTGCTACAAAAGTATCTACTTGCTCTTGTCGACGAACTCAAAGGTACGTGCAAATTGTACCTTAGATTAAGGTTCAATATGGTAATTTATGTTTACTGAAAGAAATTCCCAAATTGTCCTGCAAGGCATAGGCATTTGGCACTTTATGTCTGCCTTTGTTTTAAGAAAATAATGGACTAAAAGGTAGAGACATTTATTTGAAGTTGTAATTCAACAAAATCCCATGTAATCAAAAAGTCTATTCCAAGGTTTTTGTCAAAGGCAACAAAGACTTCATATCGCAGTAATGGATATTAAGTATTAATTATGTTCAACAAAACATATATACAATAGCATTAGATTTTTTTCTAGGTGGTCATGATACTATTTTATGGCTTGGGCAATTTAAATTGAGTCTCATGAATGTAGGACCTTTTAGGAAAAACAAAAATTGTAGGAGGAATTCAATTCATGTCCCTCGGTGTTGTCCCACTTAATTTGGTAAATAATGTTGGAGAGGTCCTTTTGTTTGGGATCTAGTTTGCCCTTGCCCTGCAACGAATAAGTTTGTAAACCAATAATTAAAAAAAGATTTGGCAATTTATAGTATTTTGAATATTTTTAAATTTTTTTGTTATCTTTTGATCATGTAATATGAATCAACTGATATCTTTGCCTTTCAATTGAATCAATGCTATAGAAAAAATAAATTATGATTGTATTTGGAAGTGTATGCATGTTGAATGGCTTCATTAGAGTGCATAAAGTACTCGTGTATTCATATTTTCAACAATATCAACCCTTGATTTCATTACTAGCAAATCAGTGTCAAGACATGACACTTTTTATAGAATAACTCATAAACATTACCCAGAAAGTTTGGGTGACATTTGAAACCCTTGCAACAACATTTGTAAAAAATCAAAAGACAAATATCACTAGCTATGGCACCTTGTGCAATGGGTACGCGGAAGAGGTGTGGAAGGTCAATTAGGAAAAAGTTAGTTTATGTTTTGCACACATTTGTATAGTAAATGAGATCAATTGATAGATCATTTAGAAAATGAATTTAATCTTATTATTAATTTTATGTTATTTTTTATCTTAGAATAATGTATTAATTATTATATTATTATATAAATATTTATTATTTATGTCATTATTTTTTGTATTTATTATTATATTTATGTTTATTGTATTATTATATTATATTTATTATTTATATATTACCTATTCTATTAACTATTATATTATTATAAAATAATATACCATTATATATTATAAACCAAATTATTTATTATATATTTAAAACTAAACTCTCTTTATATATAAATATAATAATTAAAATCTAAAAGAAAAGATGTCGTAATGTTAAAATCTAGATCACATATACCCTTTTTTATTGTTAAAAAGCTATATTTTATTCTTTAATTGGTATGGATATTGATGAAAAAAATACATGGATCAACTTTGTTATACAATTATCCCATTTGAATGATGTATAATTATGACTAGTATAGCAATTATATTGTTTTGTATACTGTTGGTAGTCAAGCCCGTGACGTGGACCCATCTGGTTAAACTGTATTCCTCGATGTATTATTAGATTTGACAGTGTGCCTTGTCTTTTTTCAAAGACTCTCACATTGACCTTCAAAATGCAAAATTCTTATAATTGATAAAAGCACTGAACATTGCATGCTATCTAATGTCATTGTGCGTGATTTTAAAAAATAACTAAAAATGGTGATTAATGATATTTTCTGGTGACTGTGGGCTCCATCGTAAATCTTATTTTATTATTTTATTTTTATTTCATTTCCACACTTTCACTATTACGCAGGGAGGTAGTTGGCAGGGATGTGACAAAGGATGATGCCATACGGTAACTAGAACTGGTGATTATTCAATTGCTATTATGCCATACGGTATGCATGCTGAATGGTTTCATTAGAGTGCATAAAGTACTTGTGTATTCATATTTTGAACAATATCAGCCCTTGATTTCATTACTAGCAAATCAGTGTCAAGACATGACACTTATTTTATAGAATAACCCATAAACAATACCCAGAAAGTTTGAGTGACATTTGAAACACTCGCAGCAGCATTAGCAAAAATAAAATAAAGAAACAAACTCCATCTAGTAGAGACTTATTGCATCATCCTTTGTCACATCCCTGCCAACTACCTCCCTGCGTAATAGTGAAAGTGTGGAAATGAATTAAAAATAATATAATAAAATAAGATTTACGATGGAACCCACAGTCAGCAGGGAAGGAATTCATTAAAATATCGTTAAAGAGGAGAGGGATGTGGGTCAAGGGGAGCAGGCTACGCAGCATACAAAAGGGCATGCCCATCCGATGGCCTGTCATGCCAGGCCCTGCCTCTAACGGGTCTGTCAGAAAACCATCGCCAGCAGCCTGCCTTCCGTAAATCCGTGCAAAAATTACGCTTCAAGCCCACAGTACGGTAGAAACGTTTCTAGTAGTAAAAAGACTTTATATATATTTTGTTTAATATATTTAAAAATATTTTATACATTATTTATAAAATATATTTTTAAATATACTAAACAAATATATATAAACTTTTTAATATTTTTTATTAGAGATTTTAATGGTGTATTAATAATATATATATATATATTTAAAAAAAAATATATTAAATAATTTAAATAATAATAATAATATTTAGTAAATACAAATAAATTAATTTTGAAGTAAAATAAAATAATTCTTAAACATATAAAGAATAATTTTATCATATAAAAAATATAATGAAATATACTAACCCAAAATTTATGGTAGATATATTTATATTAATAAAATCAATTTTTAATCAATTTTTTAATTTAAATTCTATAAAATATTCAATAAATAATAATATAAATATTATAAGAATTATATAATTTGTATTTTAAATTACATACTATATTTTATTTTTTTGAAAAAATATGTAATTTTGAATATATTAAAAGTTTAAATATATTTTTTTAATATATTAAAAAAATTGTTTTATATTATTAATATTTTATAAATAATATATAAAATATTTTTAAATATATTAAACAAAATATATATAAAGTCTTTTTACTGCTAGAAATTGTCGTATTGTGGGCTTGAAGTGTTATTTCTTGTATGGATTTAGAGAAGGCAGGTTGCTGGCGATGGTTTTATGACAGACGCGTTAGAGGCGGCCAGGCTTAAACATCACACACAAAGCTTTGACCGCTTAGGTGTTGTTTGTGGGCCCTCTTAACTTTTCGTTTCCATTCTATTCTTCGTGTGCTTCTCTGACTCTCGACAGTGACAATCACCATGACGGTTAAGTTTGAAATTTGCATCTCTCGCTGCTGCTGCATCTGTCGCCCAATCTATTAAAGAGCAGCAATAATACTTTTGCCCTCGCATACAATTGAGCATATAAAGTTTTGACTTCCCTTGTTCTTTGATCCATCTTCATGCGTTGTTGTTTTCAAACCTAACGTTCTTTCAAAGTCTATAATGAGAGGGTGTCAAGGAGATTGTAACATATTTTCATAGCATTTATCTCATCAATTCATAATAATTTGATTGCCGTAGTCAGATTGTCTGGCCTCGGGTTCCTAAGTTTCATATTGGCTTGTTTTAAATTAGCGAATGCATAGCCATGACCTCTATTTCTTTGTATTAATGCAAACTACACAGATTCTAAGTTAATTTTTCAAAGAAGGGGATTTGAAAGGTCCCCATTTTTTTTACATTAATCAGGTATAATAATGAAATCTAGTTTTCAATAAAGAGTTTTCCTGTAGATAAAAAATAAGTACATATTTTGTTTAAAAAGAAGTGTTTTTATTGATATGTTTTTAATTATAAAGATATATAAAATATTGAGACTAATTAAATAATGTACTTAATTTACATAATTAAGTTGGGATTTGGATGAATAGATATTAATTTAAATTAATATAAATGTAATATTTAATTAGATTTAAGAAATGTAAAAATGATATTAAGGTTGTAAAGAACCAAATTGTCACACAATGAAATTTTAGGACTTCATTTAATAAATGTCATTAAACATATAAACTAATTGTGTTTCGTTATTGTTTAGGTCTATAGTTATAGAACTCAACTTCATCAATATGGAATTATCAAGCATTTACACCTAAACCAATTCCCACGAGAATGGTCTTCTATAAATTAGTCTAGTTGAATTTCCCCCCTTCAATCTTCTAATATGTAAATCTTTGTAATGATTGGCAATTCTCATAAGCATCTTTTAGATTTTGGTGAATTATGAGAGTCACATTTAGCTTAGTCGTACCACTAGGATGATTTATTGAGTGACTTAAAAATAGTTATCAAGGATAACAAGCAAGCATTCAATGGACCTTGAATTATGTATTCTTATCTAATTCTCTAATAACACCACTATACTACTTTCATAAATTCTTTATCAAAACTATTTTTGTGGATCTAGAATTAATTTATATTTTTTAAATGATCTAAAAATGAATGAAGATACCTTTAAATACAACGATATGGTACATAAATTAACACAAATGTGTGCTAGGCCAACTCATTATATAACATAAACTTATAATTTGTGTGATTTCCTATGTAGATTTTTATAATTTTGTTTACATCCATAATCATCTACACATGTTCTACTTATATGAGCATCGACATAAAAAAATATAAGTTCTTGTGAGCACAACCATGTGACTAAACAAGCTCCCTTCAAGAAACCACACTAGAAATGACCTATGGAAGACCAAGGGTCACACACTAGAAATCTACTAATTTTAAAACCACCTCCACACTAGGACCCACCTATAGAGTAGTAAGAGTGAAAGTTTTGATTTGGATCAATAGATACTAAGTTAAATGAATATAAATGTGATATTGAATTAGATTTAAGAGATGTAAAGATGTTATTAAGAATATAACGAACTGAGTTGTCACAAAAATGACATTTTAGGACGATTAAATAAGTGTCATAAAATATAAAAACTTATTATACACCTAAACCAATTCCCACATGAATGCTCTTCTAAAAATTCAACTAATTTAAGTTTCTCCCTTCACTCTTCTAATATCTAAATCTTGGTAATGACTGGTAGTGCTCATAAGCATCTTTACTAATTTGGTGCATTGTGGGAGATATTCTCCTTAGTCATGAAACTAGGGTGATTTATTGAATGGCTTAAAAATAGTTATCAAACATAATAAGAAAGCATTCATGGACCTTGAGAATTATTCCTCATTTTTAAAACATCCTCCATTAATATCACAATAAGGGGAGCTAGAGGAAAAGTTAAGATGAATTTACAAAATATAGGATAATGTCCATAGTAGAACCACCAATATCACTCTAATTGGTAGAGAAACCATCATGTCAAGTATATGGGTAAGTATCACCAATATGGGAAAATAAGACATAATGCCCTAAATACCAGTAGCTTGTCGAAAAGAGACCAAAACAGAATGTAATCTATGAACCTAAGAGTGTGAGAAAGCCAAAGAGAGGACATTTCTTATGCAAGGGGTAGGTTGAACTTCTCATATGACTGGAGGGGCGGCGTCAAAATCAATAATCCACTGGGGTTCTCACATAGGTTCCAAATTGTTTACCTTTTTCAGGAAGCAGTCGCCCATACATGCCAAAGCTTGATGTTGAGCTATTGACACTGTGCAAAAGTTTTTGAAAGGAGGCCATTCCACAATAGAACACTCCTCACTCATGTAATGAATGTCCCATGGCCTCAAAATGCAAAACCCAAGAATGCTAAGTCTAGAGTAGCCTCAAGCCCACTTATATTATTTGTTTTAAACAATTGTACCATAAAAACCCTCACCATCTCATACCTTAGAGAATTTATGGATAGTCAAATGGTTGCTTGGAATTTCACATAGAAAATCACCTCCATTAACCTTCTAAACACCTATTTTTAGTGTGAATCTCCTAGTCACAAAATTGAGGAATGTCCACTTATGTCTTGGGCACCTCCCAAACCCATTATTTACATGTTTATTATAAGAAGTAAAGAAGTTGGCTAGAACACAATAAGGAGTGAAGAAAATTGCCACGTCCAAGTTGGAGAAATGCAATGCACTAGCCCCTACAATCATCATCAATATGCATGGAAAAATGACTATATCATTATGACGAAGAATCCGCCTCTTATTTCTTCTTTCTAGTTAATTATGTGGCCTACCTATCAGTTTCCAATTGTGAACTTTTTTATTAGCACTCAACCCTTAAGGTTCTTTTGAAGCCCATCAAATGACAAAGACTTGTCACGAGAAGAAATAAGTGGGAAGTTCCATTAATCTTTAGATTATGATTATCTTTTCCAACCTAATATCTATTGATAACCAATAAGTTTGTAGTGTTAATAGAAGATGATGGCCAACCACTAGAATTTGGTAAGAAATAATGTTGCTGAAGTTTGTGTATGTTTATATCGTGAGCACATAACCTTCACAACCTCTTCAACAATTATAAAAAATAGTTTATGTATATACATGTATACCTAAAAATAAAAGACTTGGTGTTGTTAATGATCATTATTAGATCTTGTTATGGTAATGGAAAATATTTCAAACTTCCTCATTAGAATTATAATGCACTAATTGATTCAAAAAGCTTTTGATACTTGTTTAAATAAACACATAAATAACATATACAATATATGCCCAATTAATTGATTAAATGCAATTTTAATGAATATTTGGAACTCCATGTAATAAATGGATGAGATCAAAGTGCAATGAATACATTAGTAACTAACCAATTGCAAGAAAGATGGGGTTTTGATATTGTTGATGTAAGAAATGGTATAATTATTGTGATTAATGTAAATATGGAGCCATGACAATATTAGTCCTTGGTTATGTGTATTTTAGAGCATGATCTTAAGATCTTGATGGATAATGGTGACTCATAATAGTAATGACCTAGTGGTTATGTTCTTTTGTTATTATAAGTCTTAAGCACATGATTTGATTTTTTTGGCATGCACACCCACTAGTAACAAAAGCATAAAGTTGAGTCATCTTAAGGCTTATCGAAATATGAATTTATAATCGAAGGGGTCAAGATTGTATGGGTAGACCTAAGTTAAATCATGATTGTAATAATGATCCTATCTTAAATCATAGTTATGATGGTAACCATGACATAAATAGAAAAACATACATCTAAAAACTAAGATTGAATAAAAACAAAAATAAAATTTTAAGTGATAAACAAAATATGAAATAAATAAATTAAATTAAATTAAAAAACTTAATAAAATATAAATAATTAAATAAAATACAATTTGAACACACAAATACAAATCTTTTGTTAATTAACACATAAAAATAATATAATATTAATAACATTTATATAATGTTAATTAACAAATTTTTATACCCAACATATTAATACCATTTAAAAATTTAAAACACAAATTATAACTCAAAGGACATTATTAATAGAACACCCAATTGTAGCATGCCTACCTAAATCTTCAAAGTGTGAAAAAATCCAAATCACCAAGAAAACTAATAACTAAATGATGGAACAAATGGAACACACAAATAAGAAATCTTTTAAGTTTGAGTCTTGATTGATTTATAAGCATACAATTAACACAACATTATCATCATCATTTAATTAAATAATGCATATTAGGTCATACATGATAATGATGATGATCTACAATGTAAGAAAGAAAGATAGGCACTAGAGATCCAGTTTACATAAGCAAATAACATAAGAAAAGTGAAGCCAAATTACTGATTGAAACTCGTCAATGTTATTGTAGATAGTAGAGAAAACTGATTGCAAACAAGTTTCTATTCAGAGCTTTACAAACGGTTGGTACCAACTTTTCACTAATTCCATTGTTAAATTGCATCACAAATGAACCCAAACCTATTTATTCAAAAATGACTACTACAATGCAACTGCTGCTATCTTTAACCCCTAGATTTTGGGTGGAAGTCCATCTACATTAACAATAACTACATTACTAGGAAGATTTGGGCATACTTATGGTTGGGTTTCATGGTCGAGGAGGTCAGTGGAAGTGCTTGGTTTACCTGCAGAAATAGAGAAAGAAAATACGACCATCTCCTATGAAGAAGTGGTGAGAGGTGGACGACAATCTGATTCTGAAAACATTATCTCAGAAAAGAAACCTTGTTCAAGAGGAGAATAAGTGTGTACAAGCATTGTAGGTGGAAGATGAGGCGGTGAGGCTTCAAATTTTAAGATCTGAAGCACTTGTCACATTTCAGGCCTCATCCCAGGATCTGGGTGAGAGCACCACAATCCAATCAACATCAGCTGCTCCATTTCTTCTACTCTATCCAATAATTTCCCTTTCCCATACAAATCTCACACCCTCTCCATGAGCCGCATGTTGCAATTTTCCCAGATGCAACTACTCACCTTTCCTGAAGCAATTTCCATAGCAACTGCACTGAAGCTGAATACATTCGATTCTGCATTGGCTTTTCCTGCGACTGCATATTTTAGAGCCTTCCAAGAAATGTGAGGGAAAAAGTACTATTGCTGCTCTTTAATAGATTGGGCAGCAGATGCAACGACAATGGGAGATGCAAATTTCAAACTTAACTATCACGGTGATTGTCACTGTCGAGAGTCAAAGAAGCGCACAGAGAATAGAACGGAAACATAAAGTTAAGAGGGCTCACAAACACCACCTAAATGGTCAAAGCTTAGTGTGTGATGTTTAAGCTTGGTCGTTAGAGGCAGGGCATGGCATGGCAGGCCATCAGATGGGCATGCCCTTTTGTATGCTGCGTAGCCTGCTCCAGATCAAGGTGGGGGGGAGGTGTGTTCGGGCAGCGGCTATCTAGCCCCAGGAATGCACCGAGGCCTGGATGTGCCACTTCATGCTGCATAGCATGCCATTAGCATAAATACTGACAGCCTTCGTAGACACTAACAACCTCCGTATTCCGTAATTTTGATTCTCAAGCACACTTTGTACAACATACATTATTTACAAATATTATTGTTAATGTGCCCAAATATTTTGTAAGGGTATTTTGTAAGGGTTTTTGGACTTAAGGATTGGTATGTTTTAAATTTTATCAACATTCATTTAAATTTGATTTTTAATAATACATTTTTTCAACATTATCTAGAAATAATTTAAATTTTATTTGTAATAATATATTATTTTCAACACTATTTAGAAATAATTTAAATTTGATTTTTCATTGTTTTATTTATATATAAAATAAAAGAATATTTTCTATGTTCAATAATTTTGAAAATGATTTAAATTATTTGAATTGTATTTAGATTTAATTTTTTAATTTTTTAATTATTTTATATTTAATATTATTTTTATAATTTTGATTTGAATGTGTATTTGTATTTATAGTTATTAATATTATTTTAAAAATGTTAATATTATTTTTAAATTATTTGTATTTTTCTTTAAATATTTTTTTATATTTAACAATCTTTTAAAAGAAGCTTATGATTTGAATTGTGTTTGTATTTAACTAAATTATTTATATGCTTACTATAAAATGATTTCTCCTCTTACTAATTTTTAAAAGTGACATAAAATTAGTTCTATAAACTATTTTAATTTACTTTTGAGTGCTTACACTACTCTTTAAACTAGCATACATATACTAATTAATAATATATATAAAAAACATGAGAGTTGTCATTATCAAGGCACCTATTGAAATCCTAACCCTTATTTCATTCTAACCTTAACCCTAATTAAAATCTAATCATAAGTGAACCCTTACCTAGAATCATAACGCAAATTTAACCTTTTTTTTTTTGAAAAAAACTTAATAATAATAATTAAGATATTTTAAAATGTAATATTTTTTATAAATAATTTTATATTAATTTAAATTATAATAATTTAAAATTAAATAATAGTATGATATAATATTTTATAAGATTATATAATATAATAATTAACTATTATTAATTAAAACAATAATATTATAATATTTAATAAATTATTCTTCAATTAGTATATATTATAAGTTTATTATTGAATGTTAATGTAATATTATATTAATATTGTTTGGATTATGATTAAGTTAAAGAATAGGGTTAATGGAAGTGAAGGGTTATGATAAGGGCTAGGGTTTGTATTAAGGTTAAGGTTAGTGTCACAATATTCTAATATTAAATTGATACATAGAAACAAACACTTTTTTAACTTAATTTTCTGAACCCAAAAATTCATAAAGAATAATTTGTTAACTAATTTAATTATAATACACGAATTCTATTAAATTATAAAAAACCGGTAGCTTTTATTCTTGTACTTACATTGTCCAATATAAAAATTATTAAATTATATGATGTATTATACACAAACAAACAATTATTTATCTTTAAAATAATTAAAATTATTAACAAATTAAATTTGGAAGATTTAAATCTTCCGAACAATTCACAAAAAATCAAATTTTTGAAATATCAAATTTTAAAAATATATATTAAAACATATTAATGCTTAAATTTAGGAAACATAATAGTTTTTTTTTCATTGGTAAATTCTATGTTACTTCCACCTGCTTATCATTTTCAATGCAGCTGCAAAAACTTAACACAAAATATTCTTTGAATGCTTTCACTGTATAATTATTATTATTATTATTATTATTTTTTAGGAGCTTGAGTCTTTATTTAAATTATTTATATGTTTAATAATTTTTTAATTAATGTAAACTTAGTCTTTACAACCCTTGTTTAAATTGTGAATTTTTTTTTCAATCTCTATCACTCTAGCTTAAAGTAGCAATCCTTGAGAGTGATAACCTTAACCTCATACTATCTTAATAAAACATTTTATACAAATAAAAATAAAAAATCATCTTTTGATGATTTAACAACTTCTTTTAGTTTTTTGAAGAAGAAATGTGGGACTAGAGTTTTGATACTTAAAAATTGTTTCCTTTTTGTTGGAAGTATGCACAATATAATCAAAGGTAAAATAAACTATATTCATTTCTCTAAAATTTTGTTGAAAACATTTTTAGTATAATAAAAATTAGAGGCAAAGAAATACCCACAATATAAAGAGAGTTAGAGGAAATCACGCAAGGCAAAAAAATACCCATAATATAAAAAAGTAGAAGAAACTATGCCCATTCCTCTAGAATTTTGTTAAAAATATTTGTAGTATAAGAAAAACTAATGACAAACACCTATGTTATGTTATATTTTTTAAAATTTTGTTGACCTGTAAGTATACAACCTCTTTAGAAAAATTTATAAAGAGTAAATCATTAAATGACATAAAATCTTAAAGCTCATGAAAACAATTTAGTAAAGACTAAATTTAAATTATTTTTCCAAAATTATTAAATATATAAATAATTTAAATAAAGACACAAGCTCTTAAAAAAATAAATAAAATAATAATTTAAAGAGTAGTGTAAACACTCAAAAGTAAATTAAAATAGTTTATAGAACCAATTTTATGTCACTTTTAAAAATTATTAAGAGGAGAAATCATTTTATAGTAAGCATATAAATAATTTAGTTAAATACAAACACAATTCAAATCATAAGTCTTTTTTAAAAGATTGCTAAATAGAAAAAAAATATTTAAAGAAAAATACAAATAATTTAAAAATAATATTAGTCACTATAAATACAAATATACATTCAAATCAAAATTATAAAAATAATATTAAATATAAATAATTAAAAAATTAAATCTAAATACAATTCAAATAATTTAAACTATCAAATAATTTAAATCATTTTCAAAATTATTAAACATAGAAATATTCTTTTATTTTATATATAAACTAGTATACATATTTTAATTAATAATATATATAAAGAATGTTGAAAGTTATCAATACTAATAATATATATAACAAACTATTTTTACTATTTATATGTATATATTAATGAATAATATATATAATGTAAACACACATATCTTAGTTTGTAATTTTAATCGAAAAGTATTTAAATTAAAAACTAATTTATTGGGAAGTTTTTAATTTAAATCTTTTTCAAAAAATAGAAAAACAAAATTTATTTTATGTGCTTGTTATTCTTAAGCAGCACAAAATTCCACTTGCTTGTCATTTTTAATGAAGCTTCAAAAAATTTACGAATATTCTTTTGTTGCTTTCATTGTATAACGCATAATAAAACTATGAAAAAAAATAAATATTAAAAATCAAATTTAAATTATTTCTAAATAGTGTTGAAAATAATATATTATTAAAAATTAAATTTAAATTATTTCTAAATAATGTTAAAAAAATAAATTTTATTAAAAATCAAATTTAAATGAATGTTATAAAATTTAAAACATTATAATCCTAAGTCCAAAAACCCTTACAAAATATACCCTTACAAAATATTTGGGCACACTAACAGTAATATTTGCAAATAAAGTCCGCTGTACAAAAGTGTGCTCGAGAATCACAATTACGGAATACGGAGGGTGTCAGTATTTACGAACGCTGTCAGTATTTATGCTATGCAGCATGAAGCGGCACATCCATGCCCCGGTGCCATGGATAGCCGCTGCCGGTGTGTTCGTGCTATCCCAGAGTCTTCTAGATGGCAGGCTCTGCGTGGAAAAGAAAAAGTAGAAGGTAGACTTCCAAATAATTGCAACCCACTTGGTCTCTTTGTTAATTTGGAGTTGGGAAACAGAGAGGGAGAAAAAATATAGAGAGCACGAAGGAGAGAAGAAGATGAAACGCAGGAAGAGTGAGAGAGAGGGAGGAAGGGGCAGAACGTGAGTAGTAGAGGGACGTGAGGAAAGGAAGGCAGAGAATGGCGTGAATGGCGTGAGGAGAGGAAGCCAAATCATGTAGGAGAAAAGACAGAGGGAAGGAGACTCGCAACCCTCTTCAAATCGATAGTTTCCGTGCTCTGTTTTTGGAGAAGAGAAATGCTACATATGAGAGGAAGAATGTGAGCAAGGGAAGGGTTCGAAGGAGGAGCAATCTATCAAAAAGTAAAGTTCTCAGAGAATACCATGATCGTAGGATATGCACAAAGTTTGATTTATTGAAAAGACTAAAGAAACTTTTAAGTAAATGCAGCCTGCAGGTATGGATCTGCAACCCTTGGTCGCATCTTCCCTACTCATGCAACTATGAGAGCTTAGAATAGAGGCTAATCCTTGGGTATTTGGTCAAGATTTTACGAGAACCTCCTTTTAGAGCAGGTTGTTTGGAGTATTTCGGGTGCAAAGGGTAAGTGGTTTTGTCACCATTCTTTATACAGCTTTTAGGAGCCCGACTTTAAATCATTATTGTTGTTACAAAGCTTCATTTTAGCTTCACTGGCATAAACTTCATTCAATGTTCATTAAGTCAGTTTTCTTTTAGTCATAGCTAGCATATTTTAAAAATCACAGTGTGAGGAAAGTTTCAAGCATTAATAGTTTTTAAATAAATATATGTGTCAAGTTCTATTACTTGTCACCGTGGTTCCATTCATGGGATGTATGCTTGGGGTTCATATTGAGCATTTTAGATAATTTCATCACAAACGTGGTGTTCGGTGATTATTTTGTTTGGATTTTGAGAACAAATTACCAGTTGGTCTCTAAAAGTAATATTTTGGTGGTTTCAAAAGCATATTAGCTATGGGCTTGTATTTCTATCTAGCTTAAGATGAACCTGACAAGATTCTTAATTATAGATGTATCCTTTAGTAACTGTCAACTTTCCATGGGACATTATGAGATTTTGTGTAGAAGTAATGTTTACTTAACCACTATGGTTTGAACTTTAGTTTCTAGATAAATAAAATATGCATATCAACATGTTGGGAAATCTCTGTAGGTCAAAATACATCATATTAATTAATAACCTAAATGGTTTTAGCTATAGTAACGAGACTCGGACTCAGCTCAGACTCGGCTAGGGTGACTCGACTCGGGTCTCGGGACTCGGACTCGGTGCAGACTTGGCAAAATGAAAAAAATTTGAAAAAACCTTAGAAATTTAGAGATGTTTAAGGATTTGAAACTTGTTTCAAGCACCCTTTATTGAATACAACACAAATAAAAGCAAATTTGATCACATACACAAATATTCAGTGGTCACATAAGTATAAAGTACACAAATTGTAGTTGCGCTGTTGAAGGAAATAGCATACTTAGATATATAAAATTAGTCAAATGTATACAAAACTTATGGAATATGAAATCCATAACATCAAATGTTCCATACAAATATGAAATATCAAAACAATTGCTATAAGTCTATGACTCTATGGCATAGTGGAGCCGACATCCTTCCTACGAAGGCGTCTAAGGATCTTGGATGATGAAAAGTTACTTACATAAGTATTGTAAAACGAAAAGTTTTAAGTTTTTAACTTTAAGTTTGAATTCGCTAATGAGATACATCTAGATTCTAAAATAATAAAATTTAAATATAAATTTTAAAACAATTAAACGAAAAAGAATTACCTGGCTACATGGAAGGGAATGGTGTAGTAGTACCAAAAGTCTACAATTGTCTTTTTTGTTGCATCATGTGCGTCCTTGTTCCAACCCATGCTCTCAAGCGATGGTTGGGAACCAGGAGTAGTGTGTGGTACAAAATATGAGTCCATGACATCAAATGTTCCAAACAAATATGAAATATCAAAACAATAACTACAAGTCTATGGTTCAAAGGAGTTTGCATCCTTCCTACAAAGGCATCTAAGGTGGGTCCTAGATGATGTAGCAATTGCAGCCATAGTCTCTGCTTGTGACTCCATGCCACCCTCACCAACATTAGTTTTGGAAGTGTTTGCTCATGCTTTAGCCTCCTCCTCTGCCATGGCTATAGCCTCAACCTCTCTATCTACCCAGTCAACCCAATCAAGGTCCTCATCACTAGCACAAGTATACATCAATCATATAAGTATAACTATAAACACAAATTGTCGCTGAGTTGCTCAAGCAAATAACACACTTAGATATATAGTCAAAGACTCAAATGTATACAAAACTCATGGAATATGAAATCTATGACATATCAAAAGATTCAAAACAATAACTAGAAGTCTATGGCTCAAAAAAGCCTGCATCTTTCCTATGAATGTGTCTAAGATAGGTCCTGGATGATGTAGTAGCCATAATCTCAAGTATCAAGGAAATTGCCCTAATGGGGTTGAGAGGTAGTGCCCTTTGTGGGGGTTTAGGCGCAGTGCCTCTAGTGGGGTCAAGGGTCAACGCCCCTCGTGGGGGTTTGGGGGTAGTTCCCCCAATGGGGTCAAGGGGCAGCAGTTTGGGGGCAGCGCCCCCAGCGGGGTCAAGGGGCAGCGTCCCTTGCGGGGGTTTGGGGGCAGCGCCCCTCGCAGGTTCTCGAGGCAACGCCCTGGGCGCGCTCCCTGTCGCGATACAGGGCGGGGTCGAGCGGCAGCGCCCCCGCCACCAAGCCCAAATTAAGACCTCTAAAACCATACAAACCTCCATGGCGTACATCATTTTGCATTCACAAAAAGTAAATAAATAAAAATAAATAAATTCAAATTTCATGTATTTTTTTGCACTTTCAAACCTTGCCTATTGTCGAGTCCTGCTGACGGGACTCGCCTGGACTCGACGAGTTTGGCGAGTCTACCAGACTCGGCGAGTCCACCCAGGACTCGGCTAGGGGTGCTTGGCTAGGGACTCGCCGAGTTCTGGCGAGTCTGGGCGAGTCTCGTTACTATGGTTTTAGCATGTATTTGAAAATCTGATTCAAATTATGTAATATTTCAATTACCACAGTGTGAAGCGAAGATTACATCATAGACCTTTCAGATTTTAGGAAACAAATTGGTATGATAAGCTAATAGTAAACCCATAGCCTTATCACCCTAAATTAAGGGTAAAAACATTACGATTTATATGACAGCTGTAAAGATCACAGATTCATTAACTATATGAGAGAAATACAGTGAATATTGTGAGACCTGTTAAACCATGAAGTGATAGTTACATAATTGTTGCAGTTATGATTGTTTGGGATTTATTTCAGAGGTTGCATCAATGCACAAAATGCCTAAATATGTTAACTATTCCTTGCTGGCCTATAAGTGCAATATGTAATTAAACTAATAATTAAGGGATTTTGTGTCAAGGAAATCATTTGGAACCATATTGTTGTTATATTCAGATCACTTATTATTGACTAATAAGGTAAAGTTTAGTATGAACAAAAGGGGGTAAATTTTATCCAACTTGTAAACTAGGCTATTATAAGAATATGTAGTCACATCGCATGGTAAATGAAATCAAAGAGCTAAGAATATTATTAATGTTAATACTGAGCGTACAACTTAATATGGTAATATAAAGGATATAATGTTGTTCATTTGTTTCAAGTATGACTCCAACATTGATCAAGTTTAGAGCAAGTTTGTAATGATGGACACATGTCTTCAAGGTTCAAAAGGGCATTATTGTGGCCTGTGGGAACATTTCATATTCTGTGAACTAAGACTATTCTAAAAAGTATTGGATTTCATTAAATGATGAAGGTTATTAAGAGATTAAGATCATATTATTATTGGATGTTGATCCATTGGATATAGTGTTGTCAACCATCTAAAATCTACTTACGCATCAAATTTTCTTAAGGAAAGTTTATAACTATTGTTCTATATTCCTTGAAGTTAAATAATTTTGTATGGTTGTATTAAGACATGCCCTATTCTAATGATGATTGATGTCAAAAATCAAAAGGATCATGATGCTTAATCATGTTAGTTGAATATCATTGGAGCCATATTGAGGCTCCACCTTATTGTCACATTACGAATAGGCCTTGAGAACTACTACCCTTACTATTAGTAAATGTATCCTAATTGAGATATTTATTCTACCAGGTTATCATCATACATGAATGTTTAAGGGGTCTCTTATTAGTATAATATCGGTTCAAGATATGAAGAACCCGTATGCATGGGATATCTAAGATTACCAAAACATGTTGTATACTTGTTATCACATCCTAAGCCTAAATAGAACCCTATGTTATAAACCGTGGTATTATCATTTGGGTACCAAATGTGGCATGATATCCTTGATAGGTAACTATAAGAGGTTTGGGGATGCTTGCATTGAGTGAGGAATAATAACTATGGTATGGTTTAAATTGAGAATTTTGTATGTGGATGAAAGTGTTGTGGTATAGGTTTGCAAAATGAGAACCTGTGTGTAGGCTTCTTTGAGAGAGACCTTGTGAGGAGAACTATGCGTGACTTTGACCTGTTTGGAAGTGGGAACGTAGGTGGTCCTTGGGTGAAGGATGCCTTTGCGACCTCAAGTCCGTAGGGGGAGGGTTTAGGGGGGGTAACTCCAAGGGTTGAGGTTGTTCCTGATTGGTTTGACCTCCTCTAGTAGGCTTTGGTTTGAGGCTAAATGGGTACTAGATGGCTATGAACAAGTTAAGGGAATCTAATATTGTGTATTTAATACATGATATGCTTTTATATAATAAGCGAAGAATGACTACTTTATAATGGGTATTTGATTATATGTATATGATGGGTAAAGTCCATCTCGTGTTGGTTCCATGTATCTCTTATGTGATTGTGTAATTCAACTCCATATTTATGTGTCTATGTATAGGTTCGTGTATCTATGGATTGAGATTGTGATTCATGTTATGTATGACCTGCCCAAGAGTGAACCTCCGGGATATTTGAGTAGTGACAAGTAGTCATTGGACCGTGCCAATGATCGATGTTTGGGTTACTGCTAGGGATTAGTCAGCATTCACCTGGTTCACAAAGGTGAAGGTAGCAGGCTACCTTGGTTATGATACGGCCGTAGCGGTTGCACGAGTAGGGACCCATCCGTGCGGTTAACGGTAATCCGGGGCTAACCGCATATTGAGAGGGTTCATTGGCTGTCACTGGTAAGCATGGAAGTGACCGATGCCAAGTGTTACCCGAGATTGTGAAGAAAATAGCTAACAATATCACTAAGGTCACAAGGTGGTATATGTCGAGAAGTACTTTTTCCTAGGTGGACAGACTTGTCGCCGGTGGCCTATAGGTGATTAAATTCGGAATTCATTGGGTTTGGTAGGTTCACTGCTTGGGGAAACCCTTAGGATGGTGGACGGACCCGCGGTGTAGTATGGGATGCATCGAATCCCCTCCCAGTTGTCAGACTATATACTTAGCCTTGTGGGGTTGAGGACGAACCCGTGGTGTAGTATGGGATGCACCCAATCCTCTTCCCATTTGTCCAATGGTGCAAAAGACTGGTGGAAAGGATGGACCTGTTGTGACCTATTTCACACATCGCCCCATTGCAAATGGGGACCCCCTTCTTTTTGCTTTTGGTTTCTTGCCTTGGCATCGCAATTGCTTATCATCTTTTTATTTACAATGAGGAGTTTGAGTTTTTGAGAGTCATCCTAGTCAAGTTGATATTTTGAACCCGTTTCTGTGCTTAGACGTCATGGAAATGCTCAGAAGGCCCGGTAGACGAGGAACGCCATTGCTTTCGGCCAATTCTGACACTTCCTATGTTTTAGGGATTCTGCTTTTTTGCTTTTTGCTTTTTTGCTTTTTGCTTTTTTGATTTTTGGCGTTTTTAGGCCATTCTGGGGTTCCTATTTTTTAGGGATGCTTTTTGCTTTTTCTATTTTTGGAAAGTTTCTATTTTTAGAAAGTTTCTATTTTGGGAAAAAGTTTCTATTTTCGGATCCCATAGAGCATGAAGTCAACACGCCTCTAGAAATCATGAAAATCAAGGTAAAATGGCAAAAGTTTTGAAAAATGGCAAAAGTTTGGAAAAATGGCTAAGTCTGAGAAATGCGCCCATGGGAAAAGAATGGCAGACAGAGCATGAAGTCCGCCCTACCTTTGGCATGCCAAAGGTAGGCACTGGCAAGCCAAGGCTGAAGTCTGCCATGGCATGAGAGGCCTCCAAGTCCGCCATGGCATGAGAAGCATGAAGTCCGCCCTTGCCTCTGGCAAGCCAAAGGAAGGGAATGGCAGGCCAAGCTCAAAGTCTGCCCTAGCACAAGTCTTGGAGAAACTCGCCACTGGCAAGCCAGAGCATGAAGTCCGCCCTTTGCAAAGAGAGCCAAAAGTCCACCATGTCAAAGAGCTTGCCAAGTCCGCCCCTGTCCAAGCAAGGTCAAAGTCCGCCCCAAAAGTCAATGGAAGCCAGCCTCCAAAGTTTGCCCAAGCCAAGAAGAGATGGAAAAGGGAAGGTGAAGCTCGCCCAGAGGAGGGAAGAGAGATTTGTCTAAGGCATTGGCCAAAAATACGCCAAGTATGGAAGATGGCCAAGCCATCATGAAGTCCACCCTTCCTCAGCATGATAGAAATTTTCTAAGGCACGAAGAAAAATGTGATTGGCAAGACAAGGATGAAATCTGCCATACGGAAGTAGAGGATGGCAGAGAATCATGGCAAGTCCGCCCTTGCCTTTGGCAAGCCAAAGGTAGGCACTGGCAAGACAAGCTCCAAGTCCGCCCTTGGCAGAGAGGACACAAAGTCCGCCCATGAGAGAAGTGGATGGAAAGACAAGCCTCCAAGTCCGCCCATGTCAGAGAGATGTCCAAGTCCGCCCTTGGACAAAGCAAGGCTAAAGTGCGCCAATGTCAAGGAGAGATTGAAGTCCGCCCAACTTTGGGAGAGGAAATTTTTCTAAGGCATGGATAAAAAAAAAAAAAATGCCTAGAGAGAGAGGGGATCAAGCTAGCATGAAATCCACTCCTCGGCATGACGGAATAAAATTCTTTGGCATGGAAGGAAGAGTGTATGGCAAGGCAAACACGAAGTCCGCCCAACTCAACATGAAATAAATTTCTAAGGCATGGACATAAATGCAAAATGGCAGAGAAACCTCCAAGTCCGTCCAACCCAGAAGGAGAGAGAAAATTTGAAAATTTTGACTAAGTCGGATGTTTGGTTAAGTATAAAGTATGCCACAGGAGAGGAAGTGTCTAAGCATTGGCAAAGTTCACCCAAAGCAATGGCAGGCACAAGGCAAAGTCCGCCTTCCAACAGGGAAGCATGTCCAAGCATTGGTGAAGTCCGCCATGAAGATGTCCAACCACAGGATCAAGTACTCTTAGAGGAAAATGCTTCTTGTCCAGCCAGCTTCAAAGTCCGCCTTGTCCAAGAGAAGATGAAGTCTGCCTAAGAGCAAGATGGGAATAGCATAAGGAGGACAAACTCCGCCTTAACAAATGAGTAAAATGGCGCAACAATCATGAAGTCCGCCAAGGAAAACTCATAAAATTGGCTAAGTGTGGAATTTTCCTACAATAAAAGTATCAAATTTTGACTAAGTGTCGGAAAGAAAACGGGAAAAATGAAGAGGAATAAAGAGGAAATAAATAAAATTCTTGCCCAAGGATGGAGTCTGCCCTACTTGACGCAAGCCAAACTCAGAATTGAAGACAAATCCACAGGCAAACTTCATTCGAGCATAGAGATGGCCAAAATCTTGGCTAAGTGTTGAATGGTCCACATGAAGGCATTACAGAATGAAGTTGAATAGCCAAAATTTCCAATTTCCTCCATTTTGGCGAAAGCATAGGAGAGCTCTTCTCCAAATTCAAGGCACTTGAAGGAATTTCAAAGCAATCAGGAAGGAAAAGTTCAATAACTGCTCAAAGGGGAGACTTCCAGATTCTGATGCAAGTGAGAAGAAGAAATCAAAATCCCAAAGGAAATCCAAGATCAAAGCTAGGAAGGAACAAACGCAAAGGACAAAGTCGTCAGCAAGGAAAGATATTCTAAGGCAAGTGCATGGAGAAAGAACAAGGAGACCAAGGAGGACATCCAGCACGTTGAGGTGGCGCCTTGTCATCTTCCAACCAATCAAATTGTTCCAAGTCAACATGTCTAGGTTCAATGAACTCGACTTATCCATGGAGTTGGTTTATATTTAGCAAGAAGGACAAGTGTCCCAAAATGTAATTTTCTTATTGGTCGAGAGGTAGTTAATTGTGACAAGCCCTAATTAGGGTTTTATTTTGTAATCTCGACCGTTGATTCAAAATCAATCTTGGCCATTGAATTGTAATTGGGGAGCCTATAAATTGAGCTTGCCCCTCATTTGTAAAGTGTGAAGTGAGTAATGTGAAATTGTTGCGTTAGACCATTTCCGTTAATAAAAGCTCTTATGCATGATTTGCTTTGAATCACTTTTATTTTCAAGTGGTGTGCAAGGTTACATATCTCCTTCAACACTTAGATTAGAATTAGAGTAGAATTTTATTTGAATTTTTGTTAAGTGAATGATAGATCTGATAGTGGTGATTGGTGAAATCTAGCTCATACTTTCTTTGGATAGATGATTTGTATCCAATGCGTAAAGTTAGCCTGAGCTCTTAAATTGTGGATGCTTAACTTCAGTCTTATTCTGGACATGAAAATCATAATCACATCCCTAGAAGATTGCACCCACTTTGCGTAGTTGTCCCAAGGAGGTGAAACAAAGTGTGGTTCCTTGTTTCACCCAATCATTGCCGTCTCTTGAATTCTTAGGATTAGATTAGCACTCCTAAACCCTTATCTATTTTTACAGTTTTTTTGGAAATCCTAAAATTGAGAAAACCCAAAAAGGAAAGAGCCTTCAATGTCAAAATCGTTTAAGTCCTTGGCTTGCAAATAAATTCTAACGTAAGTCCCCTTGTGATTACCAGCAAATCACAAAGCCCACTGATCTTATCCACATGTCAATACCTGACAAAAGAAACCTTGGAGTCGCCATATGATTTTCTCGCAATCTTAGCATATGCGGTGATTTTTCAAGAGAGGATAGAGTGTCTTTGGGCATTTTATTTTGTGTTCAGTGGCGTATTTAAAACACACACCAACAGGACCCACGATGTAGTGCGTAATACACCAATATTCTTTCTATTTGGGATGCATTATGGACATGTGTTAACCATTGTGATGTGTTAGTCAACCATTGTTATTATGTTATGTGATGTATGATGGAGCTTGTCATTGAGTATTTGCGATATATGCTGGAGCTAATCACTAATGTAATTGTGATATGCGAATGAGATAATAATTGTTGTACATGTGATGTACATATGAGCTAATCCCATTGTACTTCTGATCTATGTATGATCCATTCACTGTTATACTTGTGATCTATGTACGATCCAATCACTATTGCATTTGTGATCTGTGTATGATCCAATCACTGTTGTGCTTGTACTGTGTATGAGCTAATTAGCTTGTGTATATGGGGGTATGCTCATGACAACCATTGTGTATAATCTTTGAGATTATGGTATGTATGACCTCTTGTGAATATTGTGAATGTTGGTACACTAAATTTTGGTAATGATTGGTACGGACCCAACACTTGATGGCAAGATTATTATCATTATATTATAATTGACTATCTTGATAGCTTACATGTACTAAATCAATAGTTATGGGATAAAGGTGATATAATAGATCTCATACAAGAGGAGAGATTGCTGTCATTGTGAGGCGAACTACGAAGCCTTTGATTTCCCACGAGGGGATACGTAGGCAAGGTCATCATGAACACTCGAGGGTTAGGTCGTAGGTCTAGGAAAGACCTTAACCTTGGGATCATATCACTCTTTTGTGCAAGCATATATTTGGCAAGAATGAGTTGATGCTGCCATGGGAATGGAGAAGTATTGAAGTTAACACTATTAAGCTTCATGGAGGGTGCTTAATCGTTTAAGTTGGTAGTTGTGCATTGTTATTAAAAATAAAAATAAAAATTGTTGTGCACTAGATGGGGATTTTACAATCCTGCATACTGTCCATATGGACTAATATGTTCCATTTTGCAAGGCAATAAATATACATGCCTAATTGATATAGTGTAAGAAGGAAGCATCTTAGATCTTCACTTTATGGATTCACATGAAAGTTGTTAGTGTTTCTTAGATCAGATTGAACAATGAAAGCACTTAATATAATTGCAACACATAAGACAATGAACACACAAAGATACCCTGGGAAAACCCTCCTCTTGAGGGAGAAAAACCCAGCAATTGAATCTCTTATATAAAGTAGAACAATGGCAGAAATCTACTTACAACTCAGGCCCAACAATGGCCAGCAATGTATACAACACAGTCGCACCTCTCCTAGATGCACTAGATTCAAATGAATATGATCTTCCTTGAAATCAGACTGCTGCTAAGAAGTGCGAATTCTGCTCTTGAAGAAAATGCGAACTTGCTTGATATCGAATCGAGAATACAATAACAAATGACCTTATATTTATACATCATAAGGCGCCTCTTCATTTAGGTCGGCCACTTTAGGGAAACACAATAAATGATGAATATAATAAAGGCGGCCCAAGTTATAACAAAATATGTGTACCATAAAGGGATCGGCCCTTCGCAATTATTAGTATTGGAATCATGAATTAAATAGCTGAAGGCTATTCATTTAATTCATGTGCTTCTTGTGCAAATGAAGTGCAGACCATAGCTGCAATAACATCAACACTCCCTCTCAGCTAGGGATGAACTTCCACCTGCACAGGACACATCATGTCAGAATGAAAACAAAAGAATATCACCTCATCATGATATCAACCATTGTGGCTACCTCCACAAATGGTAAGAACAAGTGCTCATCACTTAATGTGATGTTGTCACCTCAACGTGACCTTCACCATGGCTCTCCCAGAGGGTGATACACAAGCATAAATAAAATTATCATGGATTCCCTCACGTGATGTTGTCATGGAGTCACACACATGACATCCACCATAGCTCTCCCAGAGGGTGGAAACAAGGGCTTTCACCTCAAATCTCTCTCAATAGAGAATTGCTTTAACAAGGGCTTTCACCTCAACTCTCTCTCAATAGAGAATTGCATTATCAAGGGCTTTCACCTCAACTCTCTCTCAATAGAGAATTGCATTAACAAGGGCTTTCACCTCAACTCTCTTTCAATAGAGAATTGCATTATCAAGGGCTTGCACCTCAACTCTCTCTCAAATAGAGAATTGCATTAACACATAAGGATCACTGATACTGAGACTCTTTCTCAGTTAAGGCTGCATTCTCCACCATACCAAGTTTCTCTCGAAAGTACACAAACTTAATCCTGGCGAGAGGCTTGGTGAGAATGTCTGCCGTTTGCTCTTCAGTGCTGATATACCTCAACTGTATAGCTTTCCTTTGTACCATATCTCTAATATAGTGGTACTTGATCTCAACATGTTTTGTTCTGTCATGAAACACGGGATTGACAGAAAGCTTTACACAGCTTTGATTATCACAGTGTATAGTAGTAGGCTCCATTGATTGTCCAAACAATCCTGCAAGGAGCTTACACAGCCACACTGCCTCACGAGCTGCCACACAAGCTGCTATATATTCTGCCTCAGTTGTACTCAAGGCCACTAAAGACTGTTTCCTGCTACACCAAGAAATCATAGCAGACCCCAAACTGAAGCAACAACCAGAAGTACTCTTCCGATCTAAGACACATCCTGCCCAATCAAAATTAGTAGAACCATGCAGCTCTAAATCCACACCTGAAGAATATCTCAAACCATATCCAATTGTGCCACATAAATATCTCAGGATATGTTTAGTTGCTACAAGATGTAATTGCCTTGGTTCACACATAAACTGGCTAAGTACACTCACTGCATAGCAGATGTCAGGTCTAGTGTCAACTAGATACATCAATGAACCAATCAACTGCCTGTACATCGTAGAATCCACTGGTTCTGAACTGGCTGCAGCCTTTTTCAACTTATCTAGATTAGTCTCCATGGGTGTAGACATAGGTTTGCAATCAATCATACCAAACCTTTTGAGAATGTCAATAGTATACTTGCCTTGACTTAGAATCATCTCATCTGACCTTTGCCAAACTTCTAAGCCAAGAAAGTAATGCATGAGACCTAGATTCTTCATCTCAAACTCTGAAGCTAATTCCTTCTTGCATTTTAGAATTAGATGTTCTCACCAGTGATAATCAAATCATCAACATATAGAACTAGAATCAAGGCCTCACCCTTTACTACCTTAAAGTAGAGGTTAGAATCTGCATCATTCTTTGAGAAGCCCAGACTCGATAGATACTGATCAATCCTTTCGTACCAAGCACGAGGAGCTTGCTTAAGACCATATAAGGCCTTCTTCAGCTTACAAACATGAGACTCCTTTCCATGAACCTCAAATCCTTCAGGTTGCTCAATGTAAACTTCTTCCTCTATTACACCATTTAGAAAAGCTGTCTTTACATCCATTTGGTGAATCTTTCATCCTCTAGATGCAGCAATTGCAATGATGGTTCTGACAGATGTATAACGAGCCATAGGAGCAAAAGTTTCTTCATAGTCAACTCCCTCTTTCTGTGAGAACCCTCTAGCCACAAATCTTGCCTTGTGCTTCTCAATGCTCCCATCAGCTACATGCTTGATCTTGAAGAGCCACTTAGAAGACACCACAAATTTACCATTGGGTCTAGGAACTATATCCCAAACATCGTTCTTAAGTATGGACTGGTATTCCTCGGACATGGCATCTTTCCATACTTGTTGACTAGAAGCTTCATCAACACTTGAAGGCTCTAACTCAATAATCTGACTCATCAAGGCGACATAACTAGAGAACTTGTGAGGTCTCTTGCTTTCTCTGAAAGCTCCTCTTGGAGCTGCAAAACTTTCTGCTTCCTGCATTGTCCTACGAGCCCAAAGAGGTCTTTTCTTTCCAATCACAATATCTAGGGGCCCATCAGTAGGATCCAAGGGTTCAACTGGATCAACATCTTCTTTAGGTTCTGGAGCCTCCTTCGGGTTCTCTAGACTATGGTCAACTTCCATATCTTGAGGAGATTCTTCTTCATCAATCTCCATAGGAGTGCCCTTGGACCTTCTGAAAGCAACATCTTCCTCAAATGTGACATCTCTACTAATCTCAATAGACTTTTGTCCTGGTATGTATATCCTGTAAGCTTTTGATGTTTCATTGTAACCTACAAGAATTCCTTTCTTCCCAGAAGGTTCTAGCTTAGTTCTCTTTTCCTTTGGAATATGAATATAGACTAGACAGCCAAAGATCCTCAAATGACTAACTTCAGGTTTCACACCTGAGAATGCTTCTTCAGGAGTTTTATTCTCTAAGATCCTGTGGGGACTCCTGTTTTGAACATAGACGGCTGTCCTCGATGCTTCCGCCCAAAGAGAGATTTGCAGGTCTTGATCATGGATCATAGCTTTCATTGCTTCCACAATAGACCTATTCTTTCTTTCAGCTATACCATTTTGTTGTGGATTATAGGGAACACTGAACTCCCTCTTAATCCCTGCTTCAATACAAAAATCTCGAAAGGTGCCAGAAGTGTATTCTCCACCATTATCGGATCTCAATACCTTGATCCTTTTCCCAAACAGGTTTTCAACCGTGACTTGAATTCTCTGAATCTTTCTAATACTTCTTCAGATTCTTTGGATCTCAAGAAATAAATCCAATCTTTCCAGATGCAGGTTGCTTGATGCTCAGGTTAACTCAATGTTATAGCATGAATTAATAATTACAAAAGCAATTCATGAACATTTTTTCAACCATGCAATACTTATCTCATGGATTTCAAAATCTCCTAAGTAATAGATACTTAATTCATCAATCATGACATGTCTTTCTTTCAATTTTACAGCAAAGCAAAAGACAATCTTCACAAATTAGCATGATCCTACTTGCAATGAATAAATCTAAAGAATCTTATCGCAGTGATCACTATTTACTAGTCACACATAATCCTAAGTAAATAATGTCAGATTTGCATAACTCAATAAATTGAATTTTTAGCCTAGAATAGTAAATACAATCAAAAGCAAAGAATACTTATCTCTTAAATATTCTGAAGGGTGGACATCGTATGATATGTTGCTCTTGCGCTTAGTACACAACCTTCACAACTTGAACATAGGCCCATGACTAGAGTAGAAATTCACTAGAATCATTTTGGGGAGAGATCTCAATCACATCCGCAAATGAAGCATGCTAATTAGGCCTGGTAGGACAATCCTTCGCATAGTGACCAAATTTGTCACATTTAAAGCATTGAACACGAGACAGGTCCCACTTCTTCTTGAATGCAGGAGCACCATCTAACCCATTATCTCAATTCCTCTTGAAGAATCCTTTCTTCCAAACTTTTCCCTTCTTCGATGAATGAGAGGTGAGAATCTGTAAATCTTCATTCTTTGAACTTTGACCAATGCCCCTTGCCGTTAGTCTCGACTCCTCTTGAATGCAGTCAATCCTCAATTGATCAAACTTGGGAAGTTTAGATCTTGCACTGATTCCTTGAATAAACGACTCCCATGAGAGCGGAAGACCATTGAGAGCAATCATGGTCAAATCCTTGTCATCAACAATATGACCAATGGTAGAGAGTTGATCTCTCAATTCAGAAATCTTCATGAAGTAGGTGATGACAAACTCTTCTTCCGCCATCTTAATGTGAAGTAGTTGTTGCTTCAAGGTTAGGGCACGACTGGTGTTGTTGATGTTGTACATCTCTTCCAATGTTTTGAACATCTCCCTTGCAGTATCCAACTTGAAGACAATCGGAACAACATGATCCTTGACGGAATCAACCAACACTTTCTTTGCCCTAGTGTCTTTCTTCCTCCACTGCAGCTTCTCTTCTTCCTCCTCAGGTTCAGGAACTTTTGTTTTCACGAACTCAGCTAAATCATTCTCTTCCAATGTGAGCATGATTCTGAACCTCCATGATGTGTAGTTCGAAATCCCTTCGAGTCTATCCTCGATTTTCAGACCGTTCACCATCTTGAGAAATTTAGAAGATAGACTGAAAAAGAATAAAGTGAGTGTTGCAAACTAAATCTGATTACGATCTTTTTCACACCCGCTCTGATACCATGTTAGTGTTTCTTAGATCAGATTGAACAATGAAAGCACTTAATATAATTGCAACACATAAGACAATGAACACACAAAGATACCTTGGGAAAACCCTCCTCATGAGGGAGAAAAACCCAACAATTGAATCTCTTATATAAAGTAGAACAATGGCAGAAATCTGCTTACAACTTAGGCCCAACAATGGCCAGCAATGTATACAACACAGTCGCACCTCTCCTAGATGCACTAGATTCAAATGAATATGATTTTCCTTGAAATCGGACTGCTGCTAAGAAGTGCGAATTCTGCTCTTGAAGAAAATGCGAACTTGCTTGATATCGAATCGAGAATACAATGGCAAATGACCTTATATTTATACATCATAAGGTGCCTCTTCATTTAGGTCGGCCACTTTAGGGAAACACAATAAATGATGAATATAATAAAGTCGGCCCAAGTTATAACAAAATATGTGTACCATAAAGGGGTCGGCCCTTTGCAATTATTAGTATTGGAATCATGAATTAAATAGCTGAAGGCTATTCATTTAATTCATGTGCTTCTTGTGCGAATGAAGTGCAGACCATAGCTGCAATAACATCAACAAAAGTATGCCATAAAAAGAAGACTACTGTACCTACAATTAGTCTTCATGGTCTGGTTTCACTAATACGGTTTGATATTGTGCCTCTTTTAGGAGTTTGGGGTTTACTTTTCTTTGGTAATGGTCCACAAGACCATTGGAGATCACCTCTTTCTTCATGAAGATCATCGAGTTGAAAGATCAACTATATGCCATTGGAGATATAGTTGAAGATAGAGACTTAGTCATGTTGGCCCTGAATGGTCTTCCTCAATCTTGGGAGCCCTTTATCCAAGGTATCTGTGGAAGATCTAAATTACCAAAGTTTGATCGTCTTAGAGTTGATTGCATTCAAGGGGAATCTAGGTTGGTAGCAAGAGGTAATGGATGAAACTCTCACAATGAAGACAATCATGTTCTTGCTGCTCAAACTTCAAAAAGGAAAGGAAGAGAAGGGAGAAATAAAAATTTCAAGAGGAATAGAGACAAGAAATCGGATTCTGCTCTTGAACCAAAGAAGAAGGATCTCTCCCATATTCAGTGCTTTAGATGTGACAAGTATGGTCACTATGCTAGAGATTGTGCAACAAGACCAAAACAACATGCTTCTACTGCGGATGTTGATGATGTCTCACCTCAAAAGGAATCAAGAGACAACTCAGGAGGATTTCTATTCATCTCTGCCCTATCAAGCAATGTTCCAACTGACAATAGCACATGGTTGATTGATAGTGGCGCTTCTCGACACATTACAAGGTATAGAGAGCATCTTTCAGATTTGGTAGAAAGAGAAACCAACCTTCAAGTGATAATCGGAGATGATGCTTGCTATTCAATGAAAGGTGTTGGAGCCACCTCTCTTCATCTAGATTTTGGCATCCCTCTTCATTTGAGTGATGTCTTGTTCGTACTAGGAATCAAGAGGAATCTTGTATCAATTTCAGCCTTGGAGGACAAAGGATATCAAGTTGCTTTTTTTAAAGGAAAAGTTCTTGCTTGGCCGAAGAACTCTAGCATCAAAACAACCCGTGTGATTGGTGTTCAGCAAGAGAGTCTTTATATACTTTCTATTCGTCTAGTTCAAGCATTGTTGCATGATTCCACCAGTTCGAGTGAGCTTTGGCGGCTTGCTCACCTACATTTCAGAGCTCTTCCATCCATGGAGAAGATGGTTATTGGCCTTCTGAAATTCAGTCAGGTGCATGATGGTACTTGCAGAGAATGTGCAATGGGTAAGAATACTAAGGGTCCTTTTCATAGTAGTGAAAGTAGATCAAAATGTATTCTAGATCTTGTTCATTCTGATTTGTGTGGTCCAATGTCTGTGGCATCCTTGAGTGGTTTTTGTTATTATGTGATTTTCATTGATGACTATTCTAGAAAGACTTGGATTTACTTTTTAAAGTCTAAGGAGTCTGAAGAAGTACTTGATAAATTCAGAGAATTTAAGGCTCAAGTTGAAAATTTGTCTAGAAAGAGGATCAAGGTTCTGAGATCTGATAATGGAGGAGAATACACTGCTGGAGGTTTCCGTAATTTCTGCATTGAGGTTGGGATTAAGAGGGAGTTTTGCGTTCCCTACAATTCTCAACAAAATGGAGTTGCAGAAAGGAAGAATAGATCCATAGTTGAGGCAGCCAAAGCTATGATTCATGATCAAGACTTACAAACCTTCCTTTGGGTAGAAGCATCTAGAACTACAGTGTATGTTCAGAATCGAAGCCCTCATCGAATATTGGAAAACATGACTTTTGAAGAGGCCTTCTCAGGTGTGAAACTTGAGGTTAATCATTTAATAATTTTTGGTTGTCCTGTTTGTATTCATGTGCCTAAGGATAAAAGATCTAAGTTAGAACCATGAAACAAGAAAGGAATATTTGTGGGCTACAGTGAAACTTCTAAGGCCTATAGGATCTACATTCCAGGACAAAAACAAATTGAGATCAGCAAGGATGTCACTTTCGAAGAAGAGGTTGCATTCAAAAGATCTAAAGGTTCTTACATGGAGATAGATAGTGATGAACAGGAGTTACCTCAGGATATGGACATTTCTCTTGATCATACTCTTGAGATTCAGAGGGAGTCTACTAAACCGGAAGAGACCATTGATCCAGTTGATCCCATAGAACCAACTGATGGGCCAAGAGATATTGCTATAGGTCGAAAGAGACCTCTATGGGCTAGACAAACTATGCAAGAGGCAGAGAATTATGCAGCTCCTCGAGGCACATTCAGAGAAAGTAAAAGACCACATAAGTTTCCAGGCTATGTAGCATTGATGAGTCACATCATTGAGTTTGAACCTTCCAGTGTTGAGGAAGCATCAAATCAGCAAGTATCGAGAGATGCTATGATAGAAGAATACCAATCTATTATCAAGAATGATGTTTGGGATATTGTACCGAGACCTGAAAGAAAATCTGTTGTATCTTCCAAATGGCTTTTCAAGATCAAGCATGCAACTGATGGGAGCATTGAGAAGTACAAAGTAAGATTTGTAGCTAGAGGATTCTCTCAGAAAGAGGGAATAGATTATGAGGAGACATTTACCCCTGTTGCTCGTTATACATCCATTATGACTATTATTGCTATTGCATCAACTAAGGGATGGAATCTACGCCAAATGGACGTAAAGACGACATTTCTTAATGGTGTGATTGACGAGGAAGTGTACATTGAACAACTAGATGGGTTTGTGATTCATGGAAAGGAATATCATGTATGCAAATTGAAGAAGGCATTGTATGGCCTTAAATAGGCACCTCGTGCTTGGTATGAGAGGATTGATCGATTCTTGATAAGCTTGGGATTCTCCAAGAATGATGCAGATTCAAATCTTTACTTCAAGGTAGTTGATGGTGAGGCTTTAATCTTGGTTCTTTATGTTGATGATTTATTTCTTATTGGAGTAGAACATCTCATTGTCAAATGCAAGGAGGAGTTAGCTTTTGAATTTGAGATGAAGGATTTAGGTCTTATGCATTACTTTCTAGGATTGGAAGTATGGCAGAGACCCAATGAGATTATTCTAAGTCAGGGAAAATATACCATAGATATTTTGAAGAGATTTGGGATGATGGATTGCAAATCTATGTCTACACCGATGGAAACAAATTTAAAGAAATTGAGTGATTTTGCAACTAGTTTAGATCTGGTAGATCCCACCATGTACAGGCAGTTGATTGAATCGTTGATGTATCTAGTCAATATTAGACCAAATATTTGCTATACAGTGAGTGCCCTTAGTCAGTTCATGTGTGAACCAAGGCAAATTCATCTAGTTGCAGCAAAGCATATCTTGAGATACTTATGTAGCACAGTTGGATATGGCTTGAGATATTCTTCCAGTGTAGATTTAAAGTTACAAGGCTATTCTGATTTTGATTGGGCTGGGAGTGTAGCTGACAGGAAGAGCACCTCTGGATGTTGCTTTAGCTTGGGGTTTGCCATGATTTCTTGGTGTAGCAGGAAGCAGTCTTCAATGGCACTAAGCACTGCAGAGGCCGACTATATTGCAGCATGTGTAGCAGCTTGAGAAGCAGTGTGGCTTCGAAAGCTCCTTGCAAGATTGTTTGGACAATCATTGGAGCCGACTGTGATTCATTGTGACAATCAAAGCTGTGTGAAGCTATCTGTCAATCTAGTGTTCCATGACAGAAAAACATGTAGAGATCAAATACCATTACATCAGAGATATGGTTTTGAGGAAAGTTATTCAACTGAGGTATATTTGCACTGATGATTAGACAACTGATATTCTCACCAAACCTCTCTCCAGAGTGAAGTTTGTGCATTTTCAAGACAAGCTTGGAGTTGTGGAGAATGAAGCCCTTGCTAAGAGGGAGGCTCAACATTAGTGATGTTTGTTATCTGCTATAATCCATTTTTCTCTGAGACAGAGAAATTTGAGGTGAAAGCCCTTGTCCATCTCTGAGATAGAGATGTGGTTCTTTCCACCCTTTGGGAGTAGCCATGGTGGATGTCATGTTGAGAGACTCCATGACAATATCACGTTGAGAGACTTTGTGATGAATCCCTTGTACTTGTGTTTTTCCACACATGGGAGTAGCCATGGTGGACATCATGTCGAGAGACTCCATGATGACATCATGTTGAGTGACTCCGTGATGGGCACTTGTGCACCTGTTCCTTTCCACACATGGGAGTAGCCATGGCAGACATCATGTTGAGTGACTCCATGATGATATCACGTTGAGAGACTCTATGATGAACTCTTCTCCACAAATGGGTGTAGCCATTGTGGATGTCATGTTGAGAGACTCCATGACACGGATATCCAGAAGGATACATCCCTAGCTAAGAGAGAGTGTTGATGATTAGCAATGGGTTTATCCTTCACCCAATCTAAGCATTAAATATATCGAACAAATAAATAAAGCCATGCTACTTATTTATTCGTAGCCGACTCAAGTGAAGAGGCGCTTCACTCAAATAATAATTTATTATTTATTTTTCAAGGCCGACTTAATAAGAAAGTCACATCATTTGGTGTAAAGTCGTCTCTCTTTGAATGAGGCTGACCCTTCATGAATGGTCACGTCAATATGTATATATCCAAGCGTCTCCCTCTCCATGTCATCATCAAAGTTATTATCAAGAAAAGTTCGCACATTTCTGAGTGGAATCAACATTCATCAACAAATCGATATTGTGTAAGGAGATCGACTTGTGAAGAAGTAATCATTGATTGTCAAATTTGCATCTAGTGAGGTGCTGTTTCAATTCTTGGCTTATGACTTCTGGTGTTGTCATTGATGGCAACCTAAGTCATTGATCCGATCCACACTTCAGTATTTGTTCATACCAGGAGACAGAGTGAAGAACAGGGTATTCGACTGTAGATGAATCCATTTGCATTATCAGCTTATCATTTTAAGTTGTGGATCTCAGGGAAGGTATTTTGATATACGTACTATCTTATGCAAGAATCATCAGGGTGCGCATTCACTAGTGTACGAATTAGGAGATCCGGTTTATTGATTTTTTGTTTATCAGTATAGAGAGCCGACTTAGTGAATATAATATATGGCAGATGTTTAAGAAGTAATTGTTTAAATATTTTTGTGTTCGAACATGTTTATTTGGGTCCTCACTATGCTATGGCCGACTTTGGTTGGTGCGTATTGAAAATCATTTGTGGATTTAGCCGATGGATGAAAAGTATTTATGTTTTATTGAAGCTGACATATGGTTGATCAAATCTCTTGTTGCGGATATATATAAGTGATCGGTTATATCATTTTGATATATGAGATGCAAAGTGTGTTAGTGTGTGGTGCGAAATTCAGAAGGATAGTAATGTGAATTCACTTGTGCATGGATTTGTGATGCGAATTGCAGAGTAGAGCAGAGCAAAAGAGTAGAATCAGACAGAGGGTCTAGAGATTGACGAATGTGCTTAACCGGAACTGTAATCAGGCATTGATAGATGCTATTTCTTCAGTTCAAACCTTCAGATGGACTTAATCTAAATATTTTGTAAGGCAGTGAGCCTTTCTGTTTTGAGCAGTGAGCTCTAGGCAGTGAGCATGAATGCAAGTGCATTCCTATTTTGTAAAACTTATATTTAAGTACTCAAATTGTGGATTGACTCCACAAAGTTTCCACGTAAAAATCCTTGTGTTATGGTTTTTTGAATGATTGCTTTGTGTGTTTGCATCTTTCCTTTGGTTCAATTCACAAATGGTTTAAACATCAGATTAGTAATGTTAAGATTTGCTGAACATTGATTCACCACCCCCGCCTCTCCCTATGCCCGCCCCTCCCCTCTCAGTGTTCCCTGATTCCAACATCAATTTCATCAGATCGGCCTAGAGATTGGCCATATTGTAAAGCGATTTGCTGCTCATTTAATCAATATATAAGTGATATATTGTTGCTGGGTTTTTCTCCCTCAAGAAGGAGGATTTTCCTAGGGTATATGCTGTGTTCTTATTGGTTATAATTGTGTTTTTCTGTTTATTTCATTTCTGATCATAAAAACAACATATCGTACTCTTGAAATCTATTGTGCAAAAGTACTCTCACTAGAAATAATTACTAGATACACCTTATAGAGGATTTAGCCAAAAGCAATTGAGCTTTGAGCTGCAGGACGACCATTGTCAAGAGAATGGAGGAAATGATGCGCAATTAAGGATGTCATGAAGAACTGTTGTGCTAAGTGCAATTTCTGCTCCACTCCTCTGCAAGAAAAAAAAAGGTGATATTGTGGTTGTCAAGGATAGCCGAAGTTGTGGCCAGATGATGTTGCCATTGATAAAGCATGATGTCTATTAGACTGAGTGCAGTCCTTCACCAGTGGTATTCCATTCTGTCTGGTAATGTGCCAACATGAAATTGCATGCCAAAATTTTTCTATCATCTGGCCATTGGAAGCTGTGGCAGGTCTGCTTGACTTGGTTGGTGCTTCTCTACATCTCTATCGTTCTGCTTGCTCAAAATGCTTACATATATTATGTTGTTTGACTCTTTTCCTGGATTAATTAGACACTGAATTACTGTAACAATATGATTTGTCAAAGAAATTATATTGCAAAGTTTGATTTTCAGTGATAAACGTTGGTTACATCCTCATTAATAAAAAGTTAAAAAGAATGGATGCTATTTCCTTTAATAAAGTCACAAATTTATTTGTAAACCACCAATGCTTATGCAATTTTTTAATCTTTGAGTGCACTGCTGATGCTTCTGCCAAAACAATTTATTTTGAACTCCAGATGATATTGCTCCAGAGTTATTACACAATGATAGGATAACCCATCAATTGGATTGGCAATATGTTGATGATACTCTTAGCATACAGAACAAGGAGTACATGCCCATCCAGCTGACTTAAAATTGTGGAGGAGTACAGGCCCATCAAAGCTGACCAAAAATTGTAGCTGCAAGCGGGCACTGAAGAGTTTGGTAGAATTATCTCATTATTCTGATGTAACTATTGATATCATGTCTTTCCATGTGAACTATGCCCAATAAATATGAGAGTATTTCTCTTCATATGCAGTCAGTTTGCTCATTATCACCAAAACTCTTTCCCAAAATATGATATTAATTCTTTTTGATATGCATTGTCAGTTTGGTCATCAATAACAAATGTGTTTTCTCTTTGTATCTGTGTTTATGCACGCAGGAAAAATCCCAGCCCCTATAAATGTTAGTTAATAGTATTATAAATAGTTACCATTCACACTACATATTATAAGGATCTTAGACAAGTCTCTTCTGAATTTTGTTAATATCGAGAGATAATTTAGATTGTTGTTGCAATGTTCTTCTAAATCTCAAAGTTTTGTCCAAAGTTACTGGTTTGGGTAAGGGTACAGATTTTTGTTGGTTTATAACTAGCAACTCCTAGAAACTATTAAAGAGTGCATGATTTTGCTAGTTTTCTATTTCTTTTCCTTGAAATTGATTTAACTCAGATGTATTATAGTTTGTCTTACGACTCTGTAATTTAAGTTTAGTTCAGCACATGAATGGAATGGTTCCATTTACAGGTAGCTCTACTTGACAACCATCAAGTTATTAAGGGGAGATTTTAAATGCTCACTCCCAAGATAAAGCATTCCACCTCACCCTTGAAAGGGCAATATTGTTCTTGTATCATAGTTTACAATAAGCACATGATTTTGTTCTTGCAGGTTCTTATGCATAGTTATGTCAGAAATCTCAAAATTTAATTGAAGCAGATTTAATGTTTTATTTTGCACAAGGAAAATGTTTCTATAAGAAATCTTTTGGATATTATCTCTAATCAAAACAATAGTTTGTGGAAGGTTTAAAAACTCATGGATGTTTGGTGTAGGCGTGCTAGTATAGGAAGCATTGCATTCAATAGGTGCCTACCCTTAATTTGTGACAAGTAGAACAACCAGAAAGACTTGCATTTATGTTTTGTATCATGAAACTTTAGAATTGACCACTAGCATTTGGTCCTGTTTGAAGTGGCATATCTCTCCCTTGTTTTTATCATATGAATAACTGGTTCTAAGTCATCTTATTTATCCTATATATATAAAACCATCTCCATATAAATTATAAACCTATCTCCATATAAATTATAGATCCTATCTCGCCTTGTGTAAAACCGGTTCTAATTCATCTTGACTACAAGGAAAAAAAAAAGTTGTTTAAAAGCTTCTTCTGAACACATTCTAAAATGTTATGTATTATTAGTCCCTGTCATAGGCGGAGACTAATGTTTTCGGTGAGCAAAATTCAAATAGTTTGGTCGTTGGAAACCGCACAAGGAGAGAAATAGCAGGCTTTTCCTATGGTTTATAGCATTGCCATTTTTCAAATCTAATTTTAGCTAATTCTCATTTTTTTGGTGGGAGTTTTGGCTTTTCCTGTATAAAAATTTCAGCAAAAAAAATCTGGTGACCAATCAAAAGCAAAGAGGCAAATTATTTTGATGGTGTTCTAATGTTTTGAGGGTTGTGGACGTGTCTTGTTATTGACTGGGAGTCTATTTTTAGGGTTCACGTGCCTTGTCTATGCTTCCACATTTTGTATGCAGGGAAGATGGCTTTAGGTCCCCTCTTCAACCCAGATTTTATTTGTCTCCCTTTCTTTGGTTGCTAATCGATCTCCCAATACTTCTTGTTTGGTTCTGTTGCGGGATTGCTTCAGAAGGGCAGCAAAAACCATGACTCTTGGACTGTTAGTTGAAGAAACAATATATCATCTTGAGTAACATATCCAATCCTGGGAGGATTCAAGCAAGAATTGGGATGTAATTAATATTTCAATGTTTCATAGATAGATATAGAAATGGAGACTTATATATTTATACCTCCTCTTTAGAGCAGTGTTATATGGGATATCATTGTAAGTTATATTTCCTTTGATATCTCCCTGCAGTCTCCCTCCCACAATTTTGAGAAGAGTAGTCTTACCACTTCCAGAGGGACCCATCAATGCAAGAATTTGTCCAGGAGCTATGCTTCCAGTTATCCCATTCACAAGCTCTTGTAAGTTTGGTTCTCATGGCGGCTGCCAATAATTTGATGACTGTTTGAAAGTTGATTCCATATTCCTGGGAGCTTCTGGTTTTGCACTCTGTACTCCACGTCCTCAAACTGCAAATGTTTTTTTCTTAAAAAGTGAAGAAGGAACTAAGACAGTGCTCTGTGCAGGTTAGACCAAATAAAACTTGGCATGAAAAATTTCAGTTTGTGAAAAGACCAGCATTGGTATTTAGGCTGGGTATTTTTATGGGCTACTTTTGATATGTTTTTCCACAAGAAATTGAAAATTTGTTCATCAATTACTATTTTTTTAACAAACTATTCACATGTTTTCTTATAAAATGTAGAGTTGTTCAATTCATCAAAAAAAAATAATTTACTCTGAACAAATCTTGTGTTTTTCCTTAGAACTAAATGCATTGGTATAGAAGAATCCTGAATGATAATATCATAGAGAAACTTCATTTAGTTTATGCATAAGAAGATGGATTAAAAATGAAGTTTGTATGACAAGAATGCTGGTATTTCTTGACATTATAATTCATTTTGGAGTCAGTGACTAGCAACCTTTTGATGACAACAGAAATATAATAACTTGATGGGTCGTTTGATAAATCAAATGAAGAAAGTGAGTTGTCTGATAAAGTGAATAGAAAATCACTAATTTGTTCTATCATATTTATGTAAAAGATCAAAACATTTCAATGCTCTTTCTCCCATATTGAGATTGGAATTATTCTACTGCTGAAATGAGTACAAACAATTTGGGGCTCTGAAAATTACGACAGAATCTTACACACTAGTTCATGGATTTTCATTTGTATCTGTCTTTTTTGTGGGTATGCATATGTAAATTTTTGAAATGACAGGCACCCAGTTACTTTTGAACATGCATCTTTTAGAAGAAAGGTGGTCCTGGAAAGGATGGCAATTCCTAAATCAGCCCATTGGAGTATACTACTATCGGTCTCTAGTTTCATTATTTCCTTCAATAGAAAGACAACGGGGAGGAAGAAAAATTATCTCTATAATCCATTTCAAACAACTAAAACTCAATCGAGAACAAAATGAACATACACAGGCTTCTGATTCATACCCTTATTGCTCCATGAACCTTCAAATTAAGAAAGAGAATAAGAATCACTCATCTTAGATGCGTTCCAGATTTATATTGCAGAACAAATATCTCTATCTTGTTTCTAGGTATTTACCATGTCGAGATATGGGCATTGCTTCTTTCCTTGAGTTGCATAGAAGTTTTGTTGTCCTGATTGGAAGATGCCATATTGGTTTGAAGAATTTGATAATTTTTTTTAATTGGTTACTTTATATATGATGAACTCCAACTTGTTTTAGTTGGGAAGTATTTCCACCTTTATGGAGTGGCAAGATTAATTATACGCTCAGTGCACAACATGCGCAACGACGAAGTTTGAATACAAGCCTTTCTTGCAATGCATAATTCGAAAAACAGGTGGAGCTGTTAGACTTCTACTTACACGAACATCTCTTAGAGTTAGAACAGAACTTCCCTCAGCTAGCAGCAATTCCCTTTGAAGATTATACAAAAGACATGTCTACGGTCATGTTTCTCTTGCGCAAATTCCAAATACAGGGCACGTTCACACTTGCAATGGACAACTGCATTGTTGCAATTGTGAAAGAAGGCAGCAGTCTAACATTCCCAGCTGATTAAACAAGCTGTACCATGCCCCATTTAGAAAATTAAACATACTGTAACATGCTTCATGGAGATTTAATTATAAAATTTTGAACAGTTGAGGATATAGTTCTTATGACAACAAATACCCATTCTGCAGGTGTCTGGCAGTACACCAATTGAGTGGCCACCAGCCTGTAACGTTGTCACACTCACCATTGTGGCATGCCTTGACAACAATGCCTTTATTATCCATGACATATAACAATGTGTATCTTGATATTTATCAATTTTGTGGGTAAACATTGTAGACTTTAAATAGAAAGAGTGAGATTATAGTACCCCTGTTCATCTGTTCATAAACTATTTTGTGAATGCAATTTTGCCACTGATTATTTGTTTTATGTAATGCCTAGGCTACTCCCTATCAATACCTTTTTAGCTGAGTGCTACAGGGAGTAAGAATAAATAATACGATCTATCAAATCGTGGACCTATACAGCCAATGGGATATGACTTTGGTTATGATGATTATCACAAGTATATAAACGTTATATCTGCTTGTTTGTAATGATGCATTTTGAAATTATTAATCACAATCAATCATATCTGCAACAGTGTAAGAACACTTCGTGCCCTTGTTTCTGATGCTGATTTTTTTTGTTTTGTGTGTTCGATGTTTTATGAGGGTTTTCTGCTTTTTTTCTTTTTTTTTTAATATTTGCAAAGAAATAAAATGCAAAACATAAAGGAATACAAATAACTATAATAAATAGCTCCTCCAAAATATGTCTTATTGGCTCATTATTCAAGAGAACAAACTATTACAATCATACCCGAAATTATTTGAAGACATGCAGCTGCTGTTCACCACTTTCAGCCAAAAAGCAGCTTCACAAGTTGGCTTGATTCTCCTTCAATAGGCTGCCTTTTTGATCACAGAAGGTGTGGCTGGAATCCCTAGGCTTGGGCGCCCCTTTTAGTATTTTTATTTAATTTTTTTGAATCCCTTAAAGACAAAATCGCCCCTCCTCAAGAAGGCTGACCCCTGCTGCAAAAGGTGGTCACTAAAACCCCAAAACCGTCCCCTTTTGAACCCGATTTATTATGGCAGATGATAAATCTGCAATCGCCTACTCTGAATCTTGCAATCTCTGAACAATAAAAACAAACCCTTTTGTCTTTCCAATTTGCACAATAGAACATCTAAATGATGCTCCTTTGAAATGCCAAATTCAACAGGTATTTCACTGCTTCAAACGATTGCAAACACTGAAGAAGGAACGTTCTCCAATGGCTCAAGAAATGGAAAACCCTTGGCTTTCACTCTCAGACAAACAATTCATCAACAACAAGATCAATCGAATGAATCCCCAAAAGACTTCAAATTGAAATATATATGCCCTCATGAAAAGTTCCAACTTCTCCAAAAAGGCAATTTAATAACATTAAAATGTTATTTATTTGCATCGTTTAATATTTCACTCAAAACTTAGGAGTTAGCCTCAAAAATTAATTCATTAATTTGGCCCTCTTTTAATGACGTTTTGACCCTCAAGTTATAACATTAAAATATCTCCTTTTAATTAATTAATGTTATTTGAACCAAATAACATTAATAACTCCTTAAATTCATCATTTCTCATCACGTCATCTGAACTGGGAATTCATTAGATGATTCTCCATATGATTACATGCCTTATTAAAGATAGTAAGGGTCCCACTTTGTCCATGTCTGACTTACTATAAATAGTAAGTTGAGCAAACTGAATCCCAGAAGCCTCAAACGAAAGCCAAAGGTGATCATCACTGAACGTTGGAAGTGAAACAATCCTCAGAGGACCCTCTCATCCCTTCATTAGCCTACGAGGGTCTAAGTGATAGGCTAATCTACTGAATACAAATGTCTCACTTTGGAGGGGACATTACAGTCCTCCCTCCCTGAAATTGCTTGCCCTCAAGCAATCTCAATGCTGGGTGCTGTAGGATCTCCTCACCCTCCCAGGTGGCATCCTCTACTGGTAGATCCTTCCATTTGACCAAATATTCTGTGATAGTTCGTCTCCACACCCACCTCTCTCTAAAATCCAAAATAGCCTTTGGCACAAGGATCAGCTTCCCCTCGTCATCTAGGGGTGGCAACACTGCTGATGGAGTCACGTGATTTCCCAATGCCTTCTTGAGGCGTGATACATGGAAGACATTGTGAACTCGGCTATCTGTTGGGAGTTCTAACTCATATGCTACTTCACCAACTCGCTTGATAACCCGAAAAGGCCCATAGTAGCATGGTTTCAATTTTTCAGCACCGCTTTTCTTGAGTGTGGACTGTCGGTACGGCTGCAACATCAGATATACCATGTCTCCGACCTCGAATGATCTCTCAGTTGTCTTTTGATTTGCATATTGTTTTTGCTGGTTTTGTGCCTTAGTGATATTCTCCTTGAGAGCTCTCATAATATCCCAACTCTCCTGCAATAAATCTCCAACACTAGGCACTCTGCTGTCATTGAACAATAGGTTGAGGAAGCTAGGGGCTTCATACCCATATAATGCCATGAAGGGTGTCATCTGTATTGATATGTGGTAAATGGAGTTATAACAATACTCATAGAGGTAAATCCACTTTACCCAAGCCTTCTGTTGCCCAACTATGTAGTTTCTATGATACCCTTCCACCCATTTATTGACTATCTCCGTTTGTTTATCGGTCTGCGGGTGGTAGTTGGTACTCGGTGTTAACTTGGTTCCACAGAGCCTGAATACCTCTTGCCAAAAGTGGCTCGTGAACCGGCTGTCTCTGTCATTGACTATGGTTCGAGGTAACCCATGTAGTCTGAAAATCTCTTGGAAGAACAACTCTGCCACCTGTGTAGCCATGTATGTAGCTGTAATCGAAAAGAAATGGGCGTATTTTGTGAACCGATCTACCACTACATATATGCAATCTCTCCCCTGGGCTTTAAGCAAGCTCGTAATGAAGTCCATGGACAGGCATTCCCACTTCCTATTAGGAATCGGAAGTGGTTGAAGTAGACCTGCCAGGTAGGTTTGCTCTTGTTTGTTCTGCTAACAAATTGGACACTCCCAAACATATTGAAAAACATCTGCCTCAAGTCCTTTCTAGGTGAACCTCTCTCTGATCTGCCTGTAAATTTTGAAGTATCCCGGATGACTTGTAGTAGGCACATCGTGGTAAGCCTGCAGTATAATGCCCTTCATCTCAGACCCAGGTGTCAAGAAAATCCTGCCCTTATAGAAGATGAGCTCATTAGCAACTGTATATCAGCTGTCCTGAACTGACCCCTCAATGATCCTAGATGCCCATGTGTCCGTGGCGTATTCCGCCACTATCAAATGCCTCCAATCCTCCGAGATCTGAATCATAGTGCTCAAGTGTGGCCTGCGAGATAAAGCATCCGTGACGACATTCTAAGTACCCTTGAAGTATGTAATGTCAAAGTCATACGACTGGAGTTTACTGACCCGCTTCTGCTGACGGTCATTAAGGTCTTGCTGCCCCAAGAAATGTCTAAGACTATTGTGGTTAGTTTTAATACAAAATTTGCTGCCAATGAGATATTGCCTGAATTTGGCCAATGCGTGCATAATGGCCAACATCTCCTTATCATAAATACTATATCCCCTCTCTGGTCCTCTGAGCTTCCGGCTCTCAAATACAATCAGGTGCTTATCCTGCATAAGTACAACACCTATCCCCTCTCCTGAGGCGTCACAGTGAAGCTCGAATGGCTTTGTAAAGTCAAGCAAGGCAAGGACGAGACATGTAGTCATAATCTGTTTGAACTTCATAAAGCACTCCTGTACCTCAGGAGTGCAGATAAAAGCACCTTTCTTCATCAGATCGGTGAGTGGTGCTGCATGACGCGAGTAACTGCTGACAAATCGGCAGTAGAAACTACAAAGACCCAAGAATTTGCGCAATTGAGTGAGATTCCTTGGAGTCGGCCAATCTATGATGGCACGAATCTTATCAGGATCCATCTGTACCCCTTCTGCACTAATGATGTGGCCTAAATATAACAATTCCACCATGCCAAGCTCGCACTTTGACTCCTTTGCATACAATGACTCTCTATCCAGAATTCCCAATATTGTATCCAAATGAGTGAGATGCTCTTCCCATGTTCTACTGTACACCAGGATGTCATCAAAGAAGACAAGTACAAACTTCCTCAACTATGGCTGGAAGATTCTGTTCATGGTAGCATGAAAAGTTGCTGGTGCATTGGTTAGCCCAAACGGCATAACCACAAACTCGAAGTGTCCCCAATGGCACCTAAATGCCGTCTTCTCTACATCTTGTTCTCTGACATGAATTTGATGATAGCCAGACCTCAAATCAATTTTTGAGAAATGGCAGGCACCATGAAGCTCGTCGATCAGCTCATCAATCCGTGGAACAGGATACTTGTTTTTGATGGTCCTCTTGTTTAGCATCCTATAGTCAATGCACATGTATAGGCGCCCATCCTTCTTCTTAACCAGGACCACTGATGAGGAAAATGGTGACTTGCTAGGTCTAATGTGACCCATTGTGAGCAACTCTTTAATAGTTTTCTCTATTTCATCCTTTAGTTGTTTTGGGTGCCTGTATGGGGTGATCATTACTGGTTTAACCCCCTCTTCTAGTTCTATGATATGCTCAATACCCCTGTCTGGTGTCTACCAGGTGGAATGTTGCTGAAAACCTTATCGTACTTAATTCTCAGCTCCTGTATATCCAGATGATAATTTGACTTTTGCTGCCCCTCCTACAATGGCATCAATACGAACTCAGCTGCCCATTCAACCATATTATGCCGCATGAGTCTCTCCATCCGTCTAAGTGATAACATCCTGAAACTGCCATCTCTGATGGCTTTTAGTAAATGAGTTTTTCCATCCACCTCAAAACTCATCTCCATCTCGCGAAGGTCGAGAGTGAACTTCTCGATAGCATGTAGCCATTTCATCCCCAAGACTACATCTATATCTCCCATGTTCACCACATAATAATCAGGCTTAAAATTATAGTTATTTAGGAGCAAAGGAAGATCCTTAACCATCCTGTCACACTTAAGGGTGTATCCATCAGCTACCTTGACCCTTATGCCTTCGAACTCCTCAGTTATCAACTCACGCTTCTCCACAAAGCGTGCATCTATAAAATTATGGGTGACATTTGTATCCAAAAGAGTGATGACCTTTTGACCAACTAGGACACCACGCAGTCTAAATGAACCCTCCTGTTGGAGTAAGCCGTCCCTCCTAAAGGTTGATTTCTACTGCCTTTTCCTCTTCCTTTTCTGACTTTTCATCCTCAGATTCATCTTGACCAGCTTGCTGGTCGGAATTTTCAGATTTTGAGTCTTCATAGAATGCTCACATAACTCGATTAGCTTTGCCCTTGGGTCTTAAGGGGCAATCATGATTTGCATCGTATGGACCCTTGCAATAGAAACATAGCTTCTTTTTGCACAAATCAATTAATGTTTCTCGATCAAACGGGGCTGCTGATTTTCCACTTTGTTCCTCTTTGAAATCTGATTTTTCTTTGTTCTTGGGGAATGCCTTATTGTCCCTAAATGAAGAAGAGCCTTTTGACCCAAACTTGTTTGATGATCCAAACTTACTGGATGACCAGAACTTGCTCGATGGAGCTGCAAGTTCCATACTCCTTGCTTTCTTCATTGCTTCTTGTAGGGTTGGCGGATCGAAAGTCTTGATCCAACCTCGTAATGGTTCCAATAAACCCTCTATAAAGAGCACAACCAACCTCTCTGAAATGTTAGTTACCATCACGAATAATTGTTGGAAATCACTGATATAACTCTCCAAGCTGCTAGTCTGCCTGAGCTGTGCCAAGCCCCTGAAATAAACTTTTGGATCCTTTTTATCAAAGCGATCCACCATTTGTCCACAAACTCCTAATAAGTGGTAATGCGATCATGCTGCAGTGTCACCATTCCCTGATATCACCAGTCGTGGGTTGCTCCCTCTAAATGTAGTTTGGCAAATTTGATTGTTTCTTCTTCTGACATGGGACGAAGCGTCAAGAAGGTGTCTAACCTATGAATCCAGGACTGTGCAATTACCTTGTCATTGCCATCAAAATAGGGTAGTGTGATCTTACTGGTAGTGTGCTTCAAATCTTTGCTTTGGTTCCGAGGCCTATTCCCCTGTCGAGACCTGTAGTAATCCATCCTTGATTGCACAAATCGGTCAAAATGCATGAGCTTGCATGCCTCTGGCGTCAAACGCCGTCACTCATCGTGGGCAGCCATATATACATTAGCATAGGCTGGCTCCTCAACCTCTTCAATATTATCCTCAACTCGCTCTTCCCTCAGAAAAGTTGGTCGAATAGGCCTATCTGTAGTGCGGGAATGTGCTCTCTGCACTCTCTGTGACCTTGCTACACTCCTGTCATCATCTTGATCCCTGTTATTTCTCAACCTGTTTTCCTCAATCATGGTGGCTGTAAACCCCTCAAATGCCTTGGCCATTCTTTCAAAAAGTTCTTCACCCTTATCCACATCTCTTCTTTTGTTCCTCCGTGGAATCTCTTCTGCTCTGACACCGATCTCTGACAATGGTCCCTTTGCAAATGGATTATCCCTTTGCCAATCTTCCTCTAATTCTCTTTTACTGCGTGTGAAATATTTGTGGTGACTACTCATGTGTCTTCAACCCTCCAGGATGGTAGGATTAAGGCTTTGATATCAATGTAAGAACACTTTGTGCCCTTGTTTCTGATGCTGATTTTTTTATGTTTTGTGTGTTTGATGTTTTATGAGGGCTTTCTGCTTTTTTTGTTTTTTTGAAATATTTGCAAAGAAATAAAATGCAAAACATAAAGGAATACAACTAACTATAATAAATAGCTCCTCCAAAATGTGTCTTATTGGCTCATTATTCAAGAGAACAAACTATTACAATCATACCTGAAATTATTTGAAGACATGCAGCTGCTGTTCACCACTTTCAGCCAAAAAGCAGCTTCACAAGTTGGTTTGATTCTCCTTCAATAGGCTGCCTTTTTGATCACAGAAGGTGTGGTTGGAATCCCTAGGCCTGGGCACCCCTTTTAGTATTTTTATTTGATTTTCTTGAATCCCTTAACGACAAAATTGCCCCTCCTCAAGAAGGCCGACCCTGCTACAAAAAAGGTTGCTGAAACCCCAAAACTGTCCTCTTTTGAACCTGATTTATTATGGCAGATGATCAATCTGCAATCGCCTACTCTGAATCTTGCAATCTCTGAACAATAAAAGCAAACCCTTTTGTCTTTCCAGTTTGCACAATAGAACATTTGAATGATGCCCCTCCGAAATGCCAAATTCAACAGGTATTTCACTGCTTCAAACGGCTGCAAACACTGAAGAAGGAACCTTCTCCAATGGCTCGAGAAATGGAAAACCCTTGGCTTTCACTCTCAGACAAACAATTCATCAACAACAAGCTCAATCGAATGAATCCCCAAAAGACTTCAAATTGAAATATATATGCCCTCATGAAAAGTTCAAACTTCTCCCAAAAGGCAATTTAATAACATTAAAATGTCATTTATTTGCATCGTTTAATATTTCACTCTAAACTTAGGAGTTGGCCTCAAAAATTAATTCATTAATTTGGCCCCCTTTTAATGATGTTTTGACCCTCAAGTTATAACATTAAAATATCTCCTTTTAATTAATTAATGTTATTTGAACCAAATAACATTAATAACTCCTTAAATTCATCATTTCTCATCACGCCATCTGAACAGGGAATTCATTAGATGATTCTCCATATGATCACATGCTTTACTAAAGATAGTAAGGGTCCCACTCTGTCCATGTCTGACTTACTATAAAATGAATCCCGGAAGCCTCAAACGAAAGCCAAAGCTGATCATCACTGAACGCTGGAGGTGAAACAATCCTCAAAGGACCCTCTCATCCCTTCATTAGCCTACGAGGGTCTAAGTGATAGGCTAATCTACTGAATACAGATGTCTCACTTTGGAGGGGACATTACAAACAGCCAATCATTGGATTTATTTTTCTTTGCACACATCAAATTTTAAACTGTATCTTTTGGTTTAAAGTTGTGACAAAACATTCCAGGTAACAGATATTTCAAGATAGAATTTGTTGTAGGAGACCACAAATTAGAAACCCAATGCCTCAGCTTACAAAAACTTGTTTCATTTTGACCTCTAATAAAATTTAAAAAATATTTCTTAAGTAGAGCTTAACTGAATTTGCATTTTGCCAGCATCCTGCCTGCCTGTACCAAAATGGGGGCTTTTGCCAGGATAATGCATGTGAACTGCTAGTCAAATGAATCCCTGGTTTTGCTAGGCCACACATGTATAGCTCCATTTCCTTGTCAGCTTGTTTAGTTGAACTCTGTTCAAGTTGAAATGAGCTGCACTTTGTTTACAGTAATGTTTGCTACAGGCAGCTCAAGTGATAGCAGTTCCAGATCCCATTAAAGACAAGTCCAGTTCATGCATACTTTTGTTTTGTTTAGTAACATGTTAACCTTCTGCCATGCTGTGTTGCTGTTTGAATTTAATAGCATTTGAATCATTTTGACATGAACTTTTTTTCAAATCAAACAAAGTCTTGCGAATTGCACTGGATTCCAGATTGCTGATGAAGTCAAAGATGATATTCATATGGCTAGTTTGGCAATTTTATAAAGTTTTGGAAACTACAAGAAAAACAGTTTGCTATCAAAATTTTTCTTTTGCAAAATGTCAGCTTGTGTACTTTCAACACATTATTGTCAAAGTAGGATTGAAAGTTGAGACTGCAAAATATTAAGCCATTTATGATACTGCATTTTCCAACACTGTACTGATGCCAAAAAGATATAAAACAAAATTTGATTCAAAAGCCCCCTTATTCTATACCATACTTTTTGCATTTGGCAGGAACTCTAGCTGCAGCGCAGCTCTTGTTGTTTGGTAGCCACTGAGATGATTATTTTGTCTTGCTAAAATGTTGTTGAAGCTTTCATCCACCACTTCGCCCAGTCGGGGAGTTATGTTTATGTCTTCAGCCAATCTGTGTTTGTGTTTATATGGAGTAGCTTTGTTGATTAGCACTGCCTATGGGCTTTCAGAAGAAGGAGACATTCTTTTACAAATAAAAGAGTCGCTACAGGGTGGTGGACTGACAGACTTTCTGCCAGACTGGTCCAACGCTTCTTCTTCATCGGATTTCTGTAAGTGGCAAGGAGTCAAGTGCACATCAACATCAACATCACGTAACGTTATTTCACTTGCTCTGCCCAGCCTAAATCTATCCGGCCATCTTTCTTCTATGATTGGGAAGCTAAGCCAATTGGAGGAACTGGATCTTTCTGGCAATGGATTATATGGACATGTTCCTCCTGAATTGGGAAATTGCACCCGCCTTCAGCATCTCAATATCTCCAGTAACTTTTTCAGTGGTGTCATCCCGTCAGCCATGGTTAACTGCAGCCTACTTACTTTTCTTGACCTTAGTTCAAATAATATATCTGGTTGCATTCGTCCAGAGCTAGGGGAGTTGTCAAATCTGTCCGAGCTTCATTTATATGCTAACAATCTTTTTGGAGCAGTGCCTGCCTCTCTTGGTAAGCTTGCAAATCTTCAAGTTTTAATAGTAGGGTATGGTAACCGCTTTACGGGCTCTTTACCACCTGAAATTGGTAACTGCTCAAAGCTTACGTATCTCGACTTTGCCTCTTCCAATCTAGAAGGCACAATCCCATGGGAAATCGGCAAATTGCAAAAGCTGGAAGTGCTATATCTATATGATAACCAATTGAAAGGTTTTCTCCCTTCAAGCATTGGGAATTGCAGGGCCCTGGAAAAGTTTGGTGTTTACAAAAACAACATACAAGGTCCCATCCCAAGAGAGTTTGGTCTTCTCAGGCACCTCCAGATGCTATGGTTGTACAGCAATCTTCTTTCAGGGCTTCTTCCTGCTGAATTGGGAAACATGTCAATGTTGAAGGAATTGGATGTTGATTCCAACAATCTTGTTGGAAGTTTACCTGCAGAAATCGGTAGCTTGAAAAGTTTGAGATTTGTAAACCTTTTCAATAATAGTTTTTCTGGCAGAGTTCTTGCATCCTTGGGAAATCTTACAAGTTTACAAGTATTAGATTTGAGAAGAAACCGATTCAGCGGCACCTTGCCAGAAGGAATTGGTTTCCTACCAAATCTTATAGAGCTGTACATCAGCATAAACAGATTGGAAGGTCAGTTGCCTGCATCCCTCGGAACTTTCAGCGATCTGGAGATCTTGGATGCGTATTCCAATCATCTAAGCGGGGAATATCCTCCTGGAATATGTAAGGCCAAGCAACTTAGGAGATTATGTCTTTATGACAATTCTCTAGTAGGAAATATTACCTTGCTCTTGAAGGATTGTGTTTCATTGACAAGAGTCCGGCTTCAAAATAACCACTTCACAGGCCACATTCCTTCAGATATATCAAAATTGTCTGGTCTAACTTACCTGGAACTGTCCTTCAACAGCATTCATGGAGAAATACCTGCCGAGGTAGGCCAACTCAAGAACCTCACTAATCTCATTGTTTGTGAGAATTTCTTAAGTGGAGATATCCCTCCTCAAATTGGGGATCTCACAAACCTGGGGAGACTCAATTTGAGCAACAACAAACTCAGCGGAAATATTCCTTCCCAAGTCGGAAATCTCATGAATTTAGAAAGTCTAGATCTCAGTCGGAACTCACTTGAAGGCGATATTCCTCAAAATTTGGGCGACAATTTCTCCTACCTGCTCTTCTTAAATTTAAGCTCCAACAATTTGAGTGGAAGTATTCCGGCATCTCTGGGAGATTGCTCAAGCTTGATAGAGTTAGACCTGTCTCGAAACCGACTTGAGAAATCGATTCCTAGGGAAATAGGAAAGCTGGTGCATCTGACAATTGGCTTGGATCTCAGTTGGAACATGCTATCTGGTTCTCTTCCACCAGAGATTGGAAATATGCTGCTTCTTGAATCATTAGATGTCTCCCACAACCATCTATCTGGTCAGATTCCAACTTTGTCAGGGTTGGCACTTCTTTCCAAATTCAATTTTTCATTCAATCGATTCACGGGCCGAATTCCTGATGTGAGAGCTTTCTTTAAGGGCGCCGCAAGCGCCTTTGATGGCAACGATGCTCTGTGCGGTCCGCCTACTTCCAAATTCTGCTTGGAAAGTAGTTATGGTACAGGTAATAACAAGAGTTTGGGGAGAGGCAGTATGGTAGAAATTGTTATTGCCGGATTGGCTGCTGTTACGCTTGTAATAATAGGCCTTGTATGTTACCGGAGAAAGGCGACAGCACAAGGTGAAGAAGACCACATATATGATGAATCATCCAGCAATGTGGAGGTAGATTTTGCCGGAGGTTATAAACACAGGATTACATATCAAGAAATTTTGAACGCCACAGAGGAATTCAGTGAGAATTATCTAATCGGCTCTGGTAGCTTTGGCAGAGTGTACAAGGTTATTCTGACAGAAGCTGAGAAAAGTGTGACACTGGCTGCAAAGGTCCTGAGATTGCAGGAGGATGGGAAAAGGAGTTTGATGCGCGAAATAGAGGCTCTCAAGTTCGTCCGCCACAGAAACATTGTGCGTTTTCTTGGGTTTTTGTATGCGGGCAGCATCGACATGGACATTCTGCTCTTCGAATACATGGTAAAGGGTTCTTTGGGGGAAGCACTAAAATCACAAAACCTGGGATGGAAGATTCGACTGAATATAGCTTTGGGAGTGGCGCAGGCTCTCAAATATTTGCACCACGACTGCAAACCTCCAATCGTTCACCGTGATCTGAAATCCCCCAATATTTTGCTGGACGATGAATGCGTAGCACATGTGACTGACTTCGGCCTTGCAAAATTGATCTACTCAGAAGGCCAAAGCAGTACCTCCTCCATTGGAGGTAGTCATGGTTATATCGCTCCAGGTACATTTTTCTTTTTCACATGGATATATCTCTAACAGTTATTTTGGTTTTTTTTTTTTTTTAAACTCATCGGTGTTCAAGTAATGCAATAAATATTTGAGGGTTGTTTTTGTGAATCTAAAACCAAGCAATAAATAGAGATTGTTACAGAAAACACAATTTTTTTTCCTATTAAACTTGAAAATGATTTACATCATGATGCACCTCGATACAGAGGTCTTCAATTACATCAATTGTCTACTCCAGACTTACAGGTTAAATAGTGAAGTTAAACAGCAAGGAGAGCTCTTTAATATAAATCACAATTTTTAAAAATAGATGGTAAACTAAAATGGTTTTTCCATGCATTTATCATGCACAATTCAAATCGTCTAAAATAGAATTTTAAAAATGTGTTTGCAAATTGTTTGTTCAAGTTTGATGAATTGTGTTGCATGGCGATTGTCATGTTTCCAAAATCGTGACATTTAAATAATGAAGAGCATACTTAAAATTATTAACCATTTGAATATCGTTATAATTATAATTGTCAAAGACAATATTATAATTATAAAGATTATAAATAACAATTTAAATAATAAAATAAATATGAAAAATATATAAAATTAAATAAAGTCATATATATAATAATAAACACAAACTAATATTATGAGTGTGAAATATAAAATTGTAAATATTGGTAGGGACGATATAGAGGTATATAGCCGGCGGAGGAACCATTGAGAATACCATGGCACTTAATACCTTAGAATAGGACTATGATTGCATCAATTGTGTTTAGACATATTCATGGGATTGATTTCCCACTCTACAAGGACTCTAGTATTAGTCATGGTTGCTTTCTAATGAAATCACACTCTTTCTAAACCACCACCATCTTAGACTATTATCGGGTGATGTTATATATCAGAACATTCAAGATAAAGGTCGCTATGTTGAAGCGATTGTCATAATGGATTGGCCATGATTTATTTTTGGCCGACCGGTTTATGCGAAGGGGGGCAGGGGGGGTTGACGTGGAAACTCTGAAGACAAACCATTATTACATCTTCCCATATCATTTAAGCTTATTATCGGCGGAAGATGGAAGCTTTCGTAAGAGAAGGATTGATATTGCTAAGGAGTACATCGATTCAGAATTAGAAAGGATAATTTATTAGCTACGATAAGTTCCATTTAGGAGGTAGAGATATACATTCAAGGAGGATCGGTGAATGTTACATTTAATTATTTCTAAACACTCTTAGCATCAAGTCAAAGGACGTGGACTTTGTTAGTAGTGGAGGTGTTAGGAGGCGCTTTCCATGATGTTATCGTTGCTTCAAGGAAATCCAATCAAGACGGGGATATTCAGTTAAATCATTAAGAGACCAATGATAAACATTATTAAAGCTCAAGCAATCACAATTAGCAAGCCACGATTATAACTTACAAAAGGGTGTGATTCCTCAAGCAAAGACATTATTTGGCTATAACCATCGATTATGGTGCCGAATGATTAAGTAATTAAAACAAGACTTAATGATAACGATTAGAGGGGAATCATGTCCATTCTAGAAAGACATCACAATTCAAATATCACAACTTCTCATCTCACAGGATATATATTAAGACATCAAATTCATCCAAGAGGGGGGAGAAAAAACAGTGGTTTATATTTGAGTAAGAGCAGACATAAAGAGCTCAAAAGAGCCCGATCAACATTCATTTGTTGCATGAGATAACCACCATAAGTAGCTATAGCAAACTCATTATCTTGCCAATACGGACCAGTCTTGAACCCCTTAGATTCATATTACATTTCCAGGTTCTTATTAAGGATAGATCATCACTCTATCCCCTCCTATTATTCATCCTTACCAAGACATAAATATCATATAATTCAACTAATATTAGACATTTAAAGGGCTCCTCAAATAGTCCAAAGGTGCATTATTTTGCTGCCTCTTAAGTCTATTGATTATTAGCATATTTTTTGATATCTTTAGACTTAACCTATAAAGTTCAAGGAAAAATCAAAAAGTAAATCAATAGGGACATTACAATGATGTACACCAACATCACTTATCAACATACTTGCCCTTGATGTTGAGTGGACTCACAAGATGACTTTGGAGTGTAAAAAAATTGAACTTTTGCAACTAACTATGCCTTGTGTCTACGAGACTCTAGGTCACAGGAGAGCCCCAAGGAACGAGATGCCCTAAACTACCTCGGGTTTGCTAGACAGATTGAAAAGGATAAGGTGCTAAGGCTAAAAAGGAAGGGAAAACAACTTGTTGCTTTCCTTCTGCTAAAACTAGATGTTCATAGGGTCGGAAGAGCCGACTTCAAAGGTTCAGTCTACTTCTTAGACAACTCACTATCTAAGGACGACAACATATATCTCGGACTCCAGTGCGGTATGCTGGCCGTCTTAGGGACGTGTTGGCATCCTATATGGATAGAGGTCTAGAGAACAGACGAAAACACATGAATTCTACTTATCTAATTGTTTAGGTTTGATGTTTTAACAAAATGTAGAAAAATTATAGAAACTGTAAGTACGAAAAAAGGAATACTAGAAATAAGCTATTCTAGAAATGATAGAGAGTGGGAAAATGTACCTTATTACCCATGAGTTGATTCTTCTAGTAGCTCTACTTATAAGCACCTACACACACAAAAACGAGAAAAATGTTGGGTTGTGTTTGAGGTCTACCTCAGTTAGACCCTTATTTTGGTGTTCCCACCTCCACAAATAGTCAGATAGCCACAAAATGTAGAAAGCAATAGAGAAAATAGTATTGCTAAATAAAGAGCACAAATAAGTAGAATGCTACTCTATAAACAAGATGATGCAAATGGACAACAAATAACAATATCACCTTCTCAACTATGATCACTCAAGGATAATAGTGGAAGGAAGAAGCTTGATGATCCTCCAATAGCAGTGGTGTTGCAACAAGAATGTGGTGTTGGAGCCAAATGAAGAGCTTGTAGCCAAGATAAGTGGCGTAGAAGTAAGAGAACTGGAGTAGCATGAGCTCAAATGCAAGAGAGAGTGAAGCAAGTGAATATAAGACGAGAGAGAAGGAATGAGAAGAAGTGGATTTGAATAAGTAAAAGGTGGTATAAGGCTCAAATTTCATCAGTCAAGGAGGTAGTAGACGTTACACTTCACACCCAATAGGAAACGTAACATTTTTGCTAATTCCAAGGGTAGGAATCCTATTAGGATGGTAGTGTGGCACACAAATTTCCATGCAGTGCATGCATGCCCCTGACAGAGATTCCTCCATTGATACAAAAAGATGTAGACAGGTGGATGGAGCAAGGTGGCGATGAAGGATTTTGAATCATCGAATTTATATTTTTTATGGTAGGGGTGATGAAATGGGGAATTTGCTTAGGGTGCAAATTCACACCATTACATTTTGCCCCCATTTTAGCGAGCATACGTGTTAGTGCGAATGAGAGGTAAAGTAGAAAGAGATTGAAGAGAATATACCTTAACCATTGAGGAAGTAGATCTCTAATCTGGCACACTTAGACATGCAGAAGGTAGCTATACAAGTTCTCAGTCTCGTAGGGCAACCTTGATGTGTGTGTGTGAGAGAGATGACTCTACAAGTACTCGATCCTGCAGAATTGGCTCCATAGGTTCTCGGTATTGCAAAAGTTAAAGAAAGGCTCTACAGGTTCTCGGTCCTATAGAAAGGAGGAGCTTCACAGGTTCTCAGTCTTGCAAAGGGAGCACCATAGGTTCTCGGTCCTATGGGGCTAAACATGGAAGGACTCTAGGTGCTTGTTCTTGAAGAGTTTGATGTGGAAGGCCCTTCCAAGTTCTTAGTCCTACAAGAGAAGATTGATAAGGTGCTTGGTCTTGCTAGGAAAGCTTGATGGTAAAAGGGGCTTTACAGGTGCTCGGTCCTGCAAAGCAACATGTTAAGCTGCAGACAAAACATGTTAGGTAGAAAAATTCAAATAGGCAGGCGCATCACATAGCAAGCAATTGAAGGAGAAGCATTCAAAGGGGTCCTTTCGAGAACCCTTCAAAACAACAAGGGACACATTCAAAGGGACACTCCGATTTGAAAAGCACGACATTTTTCGCAAATGATGTACTATCATCAAGGAATCCTTTTGAAAGATCTCTTTTGTCAAGGAATCTGGTGGAAAGAATGCCCCTTTTCAAGGGAAATTTTTCAAACTTCATCAAAAAAAGTACTCTCTTTTCGAAGGAAAGTTTTCAGATTCTTTCGCTATGAATTCATTTTCGAAAGAAAAATTTCATTAGGGGGTCCTTATTGAAGAATGCACTTTTTGGAAAATGAAATTTTTTCAACAATGGATTCATTGGCCATCAAATTCATCTTATTGAAAATCAATGAAGTATGGTAGGCCCCCTTAGGATGGTGCGTGCTACACAAAGTAGTGTGTAACATCCTAAGGAGAGAAAAGAGAGGCAAAGATGTTGTGGCCTGTGATAAATTTCTAGATGTAAACGTAGAAATGTTGTCACGCATGCGAAGGACAACACATAAGCACCACAACATCACTAAGCAGATAAAGAGAGACAAACAAAGAAAAAGAAAACAAGAAACAAGCAAAGACGAAGAAATCAAGAGACAAGGGGATTTGGGAGTTCGGGGTCAGATATGTTCATATATATAAGTAGGTAGCACATGATGTATGAACAAAAAGTTAGCAATCCCCAAAGTTCCCAGATTGTGAAGAGTACATGATAAAATAAAAATTAAAAAATTGGGTCAACATGGAAGGAAGCCCTAAATGCCCCCAACACTTTCCATTGTCCTCAATTGTCGAAAAATAAATTTACAACATATAGAAGAATGGTGATACACAGAAGAATTTTAGGACAAATTTTCTAGGCCTGTATCCAAGCACCTACAATGCTAACAAGGGTCCTCCAGGAAGGATCACAAACACATAAATACAAGCACGTGGGGAATACAACAAACACACAAATCTAATCTACAAACAATGAAGAGGTACCACCCTACTCCTCATTGACTAGTAGGTCGTCCTGCTCCTAATCTAGATCATTAAATGGGGAGGGAGGACAACCTGCAAAGGTGAGATAGGGAGGGGAGTACCCTCTGACTCTCCTGCAACAAGGGCCAACGAAGAAGGCCCCTCAAGGTTTTCTTCATTGAGCTCTTGTGAGGTAAGGGTCATCGATCTTGCAAAGATTGAAGATAGAGTCGGGACATCATCCATTGAGTTAAACATGCACTTCACTAGAGTGCCATGAGTTAACTGCATGGGAGAGGAAGGAGGCATTGAAGATCCACTGCCAACCTCATTGAGAGGGGTAGTAACAAACTTAGGGGACGTAGGGGCCACCTCCATCACAAGGACGACGTAGGTCAAAATAGGACTAGCTCCTAAAGAAGGCAAGCCCTTCTTTTGACCACCACTCAAGGTGAGGTCATCCTTTGGCTTTCGCTTCAAAAGAGGACATTTGATCCCTACAAAAGAAGCAAAGGTGGAGGGAGTAGACAAAGCTGCAACAGACACCACCATCGTGTTCGACATGTCTATGGGCTATGAAAAGGGAGGGATGTCCATAAGGGACATAAAAATAGGAGGTTCCATGGAAGGAGTGATGAACACTTGCACCCTTTTGGGGTGAGGATCATCAACAACCATTGGGGGAGCTAGAAGTAGAATTGAGGCAAGTGGAACTAAAGAAAAAGGAGTAGGAGGATACATAATAGAAATAGGAGCTACTAGGCCCCCCTTTGTCTTTTGCAAGGTAGCTTGTTCAACGACCAAAGCTTTTCTCTTGTGCTTGCACTCATTCCCAAGTTGGTTACATCAACTCTAGGCACTAGAAGTCATAGCCTGAGAAGAGATGAGAGGCTCCTTTTCTACCATAGGAGTGTCCTCCACAATCGTGGCTGGTGGAAGGGAAGCCTCTTGTAAGGGTAGGAGTAAGGATCATAGGAGCAAAATCAATAGCAAGAGGAGAAGTAGACACAAGTGCCTTGGCAACATGCCTCTTCCCATTCACTGCGAGAGGGGTAGAAGGAAGAATGATTGGAGGCCATAGAGGCCAAGACATGGGGGCCATTGCACGAGGACCCTTCCCCTTCCGTAAACAACAGGTATAGGAATCGTGGGCAAGATGAGAAGTTCAAATACTTGACGCTTAGCTTTGCGCTAAGCAAGCACCATCAGGTTCCCCATGTGAGGCATTGAAGCAGGAGCTGAGGACACCACAATGGGGCAAGAAGCATGAGCAAATGGAGTAGAAGACGTAGAAGAGGAAGGCCCTTGGTTGCGAGAAAGCTTCCCCTTCCCCTTTTTCTAGGAGGAGGAGGCAGCTTGCTATTGTGCAATCATAGAACCTTTTACCGAGATAGCGTAGGGAGATACTGACATCTGCTCTTGTGGGTTTGCATGACACACACTGCCCCTTATTTTTGGCCTAGTGTGTAATTTCCTTGAATTTATGTGTATCCTGTTAGGAAAAAGGTGTCTCAACCTTTGATTTTTCCAAAGATTTGATTTTTCTAAATATTAAATGTTGCTGATTTTCTCACTTTGTCTTTGTGAGTTACAACTTGCAGTTTCTATTTGGATGAGGAGTCAAGTTAGAAAGCTTGATATTTACAAGTGGAGTTGTGCATAAAAGTTTTTTCTATTTCCGTGTCGAGTTTACATGGAATGTGAGTTTTCGAAGAGCAATTATTTTGGCAAGTGTAGATTTTGCAGATTGGCATGTGATGACAATTGGAAACTTGTCGTTGTGCGTCTACAGTGTTTTTGGCGCTTTCCATGTTGCATGTTCAACCTTTGGTAGTTGCTTTAGAAATGTTTATTTTATGCATTGTAAAACTCTTATATATTGAGCACTTGTGTATTTTGGAGAAGTATGAAGTTGTGTTGAGATATTGTTATTTTGCCGGTTTTCTTCCAAAATTGTTTATTGGTGATATTTTTGTAAAAGAGTTGCTCTGCAAGTGTATGTAATCTTGTTGTTGGATTTGAAATACATTGAGGAGGCTTTGGAGTGTGGGGTTTTTTTTTCCCGAAAGGGTTTTCCCCACGCATATCTCGTGTTCATTGTTTATTTTCTGTTATGAATGTGTTTTTAGATTTTCTGTAACTATTAGATCAATTTTAAAGTTTGCATAATATCTCTTCTAAAGATTGGCGTAGGAAATTATTTTGGCTACTCTAATTTCCTTGCAAGTGGTATTAGAGCTTTATCACCTTTGGTTTCAATTGTGGGTTGTTGGGTTTTTTGTGCTAATCAAGGTTTGAGTGGGAGCTTGTGCGGAGGATGCTTTGTGATCTTGTTGCAGATACCTTTTCTGAATGGCGAACACATCTGGGAGGATTGAGGTAGAGAAGTTTTTTGGCACAAACTTTGAAATGTGGAAGCTGAAGATGGAAGATCTGTTGATTGATTAAGATATATGAGATGTAGTGGATGAAAATGTACAAAGGCCTACGGATCCAACTTTGGCTGCAAAATATGATATAATGGATAGAAGAGCTAAAGGTCTCATTAGACTATGTCTTGCAGATTCAATCCTAATAAATGTTCACGAAGAACCCACTTCGAAGAAGCTTTGGAAGAAGTTGGGTGAGATATACCAAGATAAATCTCTAGTAAATAAGATTTTCTTGAGGAAGTGGTATTCCTTGAGAATGGAAGAAGGTGGACGAATTTTTGAGCATCTTGAAAGATTTAATATGCTGGTGACTCAGTTGACCTTAGTTGGGGTTAAGATGGATGAAGAACAAAGGTGCCAAACTTTGTTGTGTTCGCGGCCAGACTCATGGGACACCCTAGTCATGGCCATTGGGAGCACTTCTGTCATCTTGAAGATGGAGGATGTTGTTGGTTCTCTGCTCTTTGAAGAGATGAGAAGGAAGGTCTCTCTGAACACCAAAGAGGCTTTAAGTGTTCGAGGAAGACAAAAAGAATGAGACAAAGATGAGAAGCAACATGGTTGTTCTAAGTCCAAAAACAAGGGGAGATCAAAATCTCCTAGTAAGTCCAAGGCGATATGTTGGAATTGTGGCAAACCCAGACACTTTCGAAAGGAATGTAAAGAACAAAAGAAAAAGAAGAAGCAAGATTTTGATTCTGAGTCTGAAAAGGAAGATGGAGATGCCTTTATTGCAACCTTGGCCACTCGTGTAGGTGATAATGTATGGTTGATAGACTTAGGTGCATCTTTTCACATGACTCCTAACAAAAACTGGTTTAGTAAGTATGAAAACTATGATGGTGGTAAGGTGTATTTGGGTGATGATTCTTTCCTTGATATTGTTGGCCGTGGTAATATTCATGTGAAGTTTACTGATGGTAGAGTTAGACGATTTGATGGTGTCTTGCATTTCCCAAGACTAGCAAAAAATTTATTATCTGTTAGCAAGCTAATAGATGCGGGTGTGCATGTACAGTTTTCTAAAGTAGGTGTGAAAAAGCTATGGTGTGAGAGTTGCTATGGTGATAGCGAGAGGAAGTAGATTGGGTACATTATACCAACTCGATGCATATACAGTTGAATGCAATAACACTTTTGATAAAGCTAAGCCAAAAACTACTTCACTGGAAAAAGAGATGGTTTCATCTTTTGTGGATGGTCGTGGCTTTTGGGTACCAAAGGGTGCTTTGTCAACTGAATCAAAATTTGCTGTAGAGAAGACCATGTTATGGCACAAAAGCTTAGCCACATTGGAGAGAAGGGTTTAAAAGCCATAGAAAACAAGAACCTCGTTGAGGGGTTGAATGATTGCAATCTAGAGTTTGATTTCTGTGAACATTGTATTTATGGTAAACATAACTGTGTTTAGTTTTACCCATCTTCTCATAAGTCTTCATGTATCTTGGATCTGATTCAATATGATGTGTTTGGTCTTGTTGATGTTGCTTCTATTGATAAATCAGTTTATTATGTTACTTTCATTGATGATTTTAGTAGGAGAACATGGGTATATTTTTTAAAGAGTAAATATGAAGTTTTTAGTTGTTTTAAGGAGTTAAGGCTATAGTAGAAATTCAAACTAGAAAGAAAATTAAATGTTTGAGGATTGGCAATGGCGATGAGTACTATTCTGTAGACTTGACAAATTTTGTACAAATTGCGGGATTAAAAGACAAAAGACAACTCTATATTCTCTGTAGCAGAATGGAGTTGCAGAAAGAATGAACAAAACGTTGATGTTGATGGCGAAGGCTAGGAGCATGTTGAGTGGAGTTGGTCTCGAACAAAATTTTTGGGCTGAATTTGTTTCCATTGCTTGTTATTTGATAAATAGATCACCTACATCAGTGCTTGTTGATAAAACGCCAATGGAGGCGTGGTTGGGGAAAAATCATTCACTTAGACATCTGAGAGTTTTTGGTTGTGAGGCTTATGCACATGTGCCTAAGGAGAAGAACAAAGTTAGATTTTAAGGCTATCAAATGTATCTTCATCGACTACAACTATGGTGTGAAAGGATACAAGCTTTGGGACCTTGTTGCACAAAAGGTAATTTATTCCATAATTGTTATTTTTAGAGAGACTAAATCTTCTCCTATTAATTTTCAACTAGAATAACATAAAGAAATTGAACAGAAAAAGGATGTGGTTCAACTTCCTTCTACACTTGAGGAAGTTGAATCGAGACCCCAAAATAGACAAGAAGTTGAGGAGAGTTCATCGAGCTCTCCTTCTTTAGAAGAGGAGGAAGAAGTGGAAGAACCTCCACCTCAACTTATTCGAAGGTCTACAAAGGAAAGGCAACCACCTCAAAGGTATGGGTATTCACCTGATGATTGAAAGTGTATATTTGCTTTGAGTACTAATGTTGATGAACCAATATCTTAGCAAGAGGCCTTGGGTATGAATGATGCAGAGTCCTAGAAAATAGCCATGGATGAAGAAATGGCAGCTCTTAAAAGGAATGATACATGGGACCTTGTACCATTGCCTGAAGGTTGAAAACCTGATGGATGTAAATGGGTGTTTAAGAAAAAGATTGGTTTAGATGGAAATGTTGAAAAGTACAAGGCACGGTTGGTTGCAATGGGATACTCTCAGGTTGAGGGTATTGATTACGGTGAGATTTTTTTCTCCTTTTGCTAAAAAGACATCCATTTGATTTTTATTATCTATTGCAACAACTTATGATCTAGAGGTAGAACAAATGAATGTGAAAACTGCATTCTTTTATGGTGATTTGGAGGAAGAGATTTATATGACACAACTAGAGCACTACGTGGTAAAAGGTAAAAACAAGTTGGTTTTTAAGTTAAAGAAATCTCTGTATGGCCTTAAACAAAGTCCTAGGATGTCGTACTCGAAATTTGATACACATGTGTTGAGTTTGGGATTTGTGCGGTCTAAATCTGATCATTGTGTATATTTTAAATTTGATGGTGATTATTTCTTGGTAATTGCTTTATATGTTGATGACATGTTTGTTGGGAAAGGAAAAGGTTTGATTGTAGAATTGAAATCTTAGCTCTCTACAAAATTTGAAATGAAAGATCTTGGTGTAGTGAAACACATACTTGGGATGGAGATCAGAAGAGATTGTGAGAACATAAAGCTATGGCTTGGCCAGAGTAAGTATGTTTGTTCTATTTTGCAAAGGCTTAACATGCAGGATTGTAAATCACTGTGTTCTTGTTGCATTAAGTATGTTTGTTCTATTTTGCAAAGGCTTAACATGCAAGATTGTAAACTTCTTTGTGTTCTTGTTGCATTGGGAACGAAACTCTTTATTTAACAATGTCCTACATCCCCATTGAAGATAAAAGACATGAGCATAGTGCCTTACCAGAGTTCAGTTGAAAGCTTAATGTATGCTATGGTTTGTACAAGACCAAACATTGCCCAAGTAGTGGGAGTTCTTTCTTGTTTTATGTCTAATCCTAGAAGAGTACATTGTGTTGGGTGAAAATAATGTAATCAACTTTTCAATAGATTACGCTATCTAGATTTCAGCCACAACTATGTGAGATATAATCTCTCCTCTCAGAAAGGGGAGGCACCCTTCTTACTGCTAAGAAAAGCTATAGTAAACTTAAAGAAATACTTACAAAATGTACACTGTACTCATGAAATGGGGGGGGGGGGGTTGTGTTACATTCATACTTCTCTTTTTTTTCAGAGAAGATGTTTACAATGCTTCATGATGGAAAGCTCTAGATCTGATAACTTAAACTTAACAAACAACAATTATGCCGATATTTCTATCTTGTCAAAGCAGAACGTAGAAATACCAGGTATGATTTATAATAACAAAGGAAAAAAGGAAAAGGGAAAGCTCACGAAGGCACAAAGTCGTTCCGTAGCTTTTTCAATGTTGAATTATGTGGAAATATCTTTTGTTGTATTAGAAGCACAAAGTCTTCTTAGATACAGTAATTCCTCGAACCGCATGAATGATTACAAGCACAAAGTCTTGTAGATCCTTCAACCAAAACGTTCACACAAACAAATCCAAACAATAAATGTAACACAAAGTTTACATAAACCACTTGAAGGCCTTCAGATCATATACATAAGTCACCACCGATATAATCAAAACATAAGACAATCGATTCCAACACAAAGTCTGGTATGTAATCCTCTTCTTTATTGATTAGATCTAGATTCACAATATTGAACACAAAGTTTCAATGCTTGTTTCAAAGGAGCAACACTTCATTGCAAAATATCAAAAGGTAAATACTACAATAGAGATCTCTCATATATATAGAAAAGAAAGATGAGTAAAATTAGGGAATTAGGTGAGCAAAAATAGGAAACCCTAATCTAACTAAGTGTAAATTTTCTCGGAGAAGTTACATCTCATATTTTGGATGTAATTACACTTTACAAAAAGACATTTACGATGTCAAAAACTATTTACAAAATGCATATGGAATGCATCAAAACATTCAACACTGGGAGATCATGAATCTTCATGGTTCATTGTTTGGGCGGGAAAGTCTTCATATTTCTTCCTGGTCTCCTGCATGAATTTATCATCCGGGCCAACAGTATAATCCACGATGGTGTGAATCCTCGTAATTGATTTCTTGGCGGATGAAAGAACCTTTTTGCACCTGTCAAGATGCGTTTTTAGGTTGTCAAGGGTGAGCCTGATATCACATAGATCATCAATGGAGGTATTTGAAAAATTTTCCCTCTCCATCTGACCAATGCCAACTTCTTTGAAGGTTTGTGATAGTTCTGTAGCTGAAGAAAGATACGGTCTTCTTCGAGGAGCCTGCTTGGCAACTCTCTAACCCTGCTTTCAAGAATGATCCGATGTTCTTCCACATCTTCCTGAATCTGATGGAGGTCTTCTGTAAGGGATTTGATTGTCTGAATACGATGTCTCAAAGATTCCCTTACTTCAACATATTTTTCTTTGTCAGGAATAATCCCGACTTTCACCAGTTTACTGAGCTTTACCTATTTCATTTGTGACCAAAACAATAGGCATTTTTCCATTTCTTTATGCTCTTGAGAAAGAAAAACTTTTTCTTTATCTAGCTTTGATTTGAGTTGAGCTACCTGGGTAGCTTTCTCATCAGTGGCAATAATGATTTGAGAACCGTGTTCTACGACTTTGTTGATGAAGTCGTACAACACTTTCCCTTTGGAGAGAAATCTTTTAGCCTTCCTGATAGCTGGGTCTTTGGGGCTCATCATTGCCAATGGTTGTACATTACTTGTAGATCCAACAAGATTTTTAACAATAAAAGCATAATGCTATGCTCTTTGTTTGTATAGATCAGGGGCTTGCTCCATTTTGTCTAGTTTATCTGCCAATATATTCAAAGTTACCTGTGCATTTGCCTTGGCACTCTCACTAGTAACTTTGCCAAGCTGGACTCTGGTTACTGTATAGTCCTCCATATTAACATCCCCTTCCTCGTGAGGTGGAACGCCAATCTCTGCAAACTTCTGACCTGCTTTGTCAACCTGAATTTGTGAGTACACTTTTGCTTTCTTTTTACCCTTGGCCTTTGGTGGAGGTATTTCTTCCAGGTCAAGCTCTTCAGGAGAAATCATCTATTTTTTACGTTTTGATACTTGAGATACCAACCCCGAGGGTAGAGAAGAGACAAACGATTCTTGGTTGACTGTCAATTCTTTTGTACCGTTGCTTCTGATGGAAGGACGGGTATGGAAACAATCGGCGAGGTATTTGTCATTACTGCTCCAAAAACCTGTACATTGACTTGATTCTGCAAAGTCACTCATGAATCTGTTGAATTCTACCTCTAAATTGAGATCATAAGATGGCAAAGACAAGCTTGGAATGGATGACGGTGAAACTGAAGGAACATCAACCGTTTGAATACTCGTTACTGAAGGAGCATCCAGTGAGATTGATGTTGCTTGAGGTAGTGCAATGTCTATTGTGGGTATGGCAGATGTGCAAAGAGGTGGCAGAATGTCAATAATAGGAAATGTGAGAGGAACATTTGGAATTATAGGTGATGATGACTGGGGAAAATCTTCAACTATGTGCTTGGGTGGAGACATAGCTTGTTCTTCATCAAGCCTGAGTTCCTTCATCAAGCCTGAGTTCCTGTTGATCATTTTCTTGATCCTCATTCTCTTTCTCACTTTCTTGATCGCTTTCAGACTCGTGTTCATCTTCTGAATGTTTTTCTTCATTGGAGTCTGTTTCCTCTGAATCTTCTTCTTCAGCGGATTGATCACTTGTACTTTCTTTAGAATCTATCTCTTCGAAAATAGGCTTCTTTCCTTTTGAGTGAGATGGTTTAGATTTTGTAGTCCCTTCCTCGTAGATGGCTGGAATATCCTTTTTTCCAATAGTGAATTTGATTCTAGGCCCTTTTTTGGAGGAAGTAGAAATAAAGGCAGATTTATCCTTGATGCGGGTTCTTGTTGTAGATTAACCTGTGTTCCAGACTCTTCTCCTTCTGATTCTGTTATGAAAACTTTCATCTGGAAACCATGCTTATGTAACCACTCAATAGTGTTAGCCAAAATTGGTGCTAACCTTTCTCTGATAGAAATACTCTCTTTCTTCGACCATTGAATTGCAGGCAACAGTTTCTTGAAAATCTGTTGTTTGTCATAGGCGACATTCAACATGTCACCAGGATCTGCAAAGTCGTCTGGTAAATCAACAACACCAAGATCTCTGATTTGCTGAACAGACAACCTGCACTAGTCCATCTTACGAACAACTTCTTCGTCTCTGCAATCAGCCCAAATGTCTTCAAAGTGATTTCCATGTTTGTGCCCTTTTTTAAGCTTCTTTCTAACATCTCGGTAATTGAAATCAAGTCTATATTTGTAGTTCCTGATCGTCATGATCTGCATTTTAGCATAGACTAATTTTGCCTTTTGACACTTTTGATGGTGTATCTACCGACTGTCATTGGAAACTTAAAATTAGTCTATGCTAAAATGCAGATCATGTGTATCTACCGACTGTCATTGGAAACTTAAAACCAGGTTTATGAATCCTTCGACGCTCTTTGTGAACTGAGATCAATTGTTTGCATAACTCCATCAAAATCCATTTGTTTGAAGGATATCTGGGCAACATGTAAGGGCAACCAGTATAGCATCCTACCCTTATGTAAGTAAAAGTCAGGAATTGAAGATATATGCATCCGACCTTACTTACCACTCTGTAAGCCTCATCTGATACTCTTTTTCTTTCGAGAGTTGGATCAAAATTGAAAAGCAGAGGCGCAAAGAAAGCGTCATTGACTCTCCTGAAATGATGATAACTCTCCTTCAATTCCAGCTGGTAAAAATAATCATAGACTGGTGTAGAAAGTCGATTCCTTTTTGTGTATAGGCTTGGGAATTGTCTCATCACGACTGCATCATACACCAAATATGAAGTCATGTAGAACTTCAAGGTGGTCAGTACATTAATTAGCTGCTCATGAATCGCATCACTGATTTGTTTGCCCCAATCAATATGAACCTTTTGCCTTCTTATGATTCAAATGTATTCATACATCCAGTCCTGAAAATGGGAAGTTTCTGGGAACCCTTTCACCATGCTCAAAAGTATGATCATGTCTCTGATGTCTTCTTTGAAGCCAGCTCAAGGAAGCCCTTTCGACCATCTGGAAATAGTATGCCGAGGTTCCTTCAACCATTGACTGTTGATCAGATACTTGGCCTTATTGGGATCTGAGTCATAAACCTCCTGTGCCGACTGAACTGAGATGTCAACGTACTTATCCATTTGTGGGATTTTGAAGACTATGTCAAAGAAGTCTGGATCTAGTCTCAAAACCTCATGTCCAGAAGAATTAACGACACTTCTGCTCTCTCAAATATAGTGAGATGCAACCTGGAGAACAAACTCTGTGTGATGTGCAACAGTTGGGAATGAAGAAACCAGATGGAGATTACTGTGCACGATAGCTCTTAGAGTGTCTTCAAGAGGCTTTTGTTCAGTTCTTCTGATGAAGTCAAGGAGATCCTGATGGCCAACTTCTATGTCTCTGATCTCTTCAACTTTTGAAACCACTACCATCGGCGGGTAAACACCTTGGTATTTGTATTTCATCTTGCCTTCAACTTTTGAAGATGAAGGAGGTTTCTTAGCTGTCATTTGAGATCAATCAGCTCCATCTAGGAAGAGATCCTCTGATGAGATCAATCACTGCTTTGCAAATAAGAGTTAACAACTTTTTAGTAAAAAAGGGTAGCATTGGGATGCGTGAAGCTAGGAGTGATGTTGAGCAATCATGGTGTAAGCGATGAGGCACGCAAAACGATGCTAGCAATGATCGAGAAATGATTCAGAGCAAAATTGGCAAGTCTGGGAGTGATTTTGGCTAAGTTTAGGAAATGGTGCAATGACTCCAAAAAAGGGCGCTCCAACATTTTTACTTAGTGAATTTTTGGTGTTTTTGAGGAAAAAGTGTTAGGGCGTTGAAAATCAGGGCCCTTACACTTCTTTTTTTGGAAAATAGTGTAAGGTGCAATAGCATTGAAAAAGTGCGCCATTGCACTTGGAGTTAGCCAATTTTCATTGTGGGAGTGTTGGAGCTCATTTTTCCTGGTTTTGAGCATTTGGGCAAAAGTATCTCGATGTAATGATGCTGATTATCAGTAACTTGGCATCGATTTTCCATATCTTGGCATTTGGTTAAGAACCTTTGATAGACAAAAAGAAATGCGAATGGCAAAGATGTGAAGAGAAAGTGAATGGCTATGAAGAGATGTTCTTAAAACCCTAACCACGAATCATGAAGAAAAACGTGATTGGAAGAAAACGCGAATGGTAAAAGACCAAGATTTAGATAGATAATGCGAAAAACAAGAAGAGGAACCTACGCTTTTAAGAAAACATGTGTTTCTAACAGCTCTCAGGAAAAACGTGAATGGTGAGAGGGAAGTTGAACATGAATGAAGGAAAAACGCGTTTTGGAAGAGAGCATGTTAGAAACAAGAATAAAAAAGAAACCTGAAGTGGTTGACAAAAAACAGGAAAAAGAAAACGTGAATTGGTTAGATTATGGCGATGAAAAAAAAACATACCTGAAATGTGGTGTCTCAAAGATTCAAACCAAGCTTGAAAGAAAACCTTTTGACAACAAAAAAGCGTTTTGGAGAGAGCTTGGCCGCCCAACAACAAATAAAAAATGAAGAAAGAAAACCTAAAATCACTCTTAAGTGGTTGACAAAATGAAAATGGCGAACTAAAAGTTGACTACTAATTAAGGCACAAAAAATGGCATGAACTGGGAAAAGTGGAATTGAAGCCAAAAAGTGCGCTATTCATAAAAACGGCTAAGGCAAAACTTTTGGTGTAAGGGCGCACTTTTTCAGTGCCTTTACACTTAAAGTCAATTTCACTTAAGTGCAAGGGCGTTGAAAAAGTGCACCCTTGCACTTCAATCATTTAGTCAATTTCATGAAAGGCAGTTAGAGCGCCTTTTTTGAGCTCAACTGCACTTTTCACTAGCTTTCTAAGTTTTGATAGTGAAGGCTCACGAAGGTGCCCATTTCGAAGGTCTTTGCGAGGCGAACATGGGGGGACGCTCAAATTGACTACTTGAGACTTTGAAATGCATTTCGAGGTGGATTGAAAATCGCCTCGTTTTGCATGCTTGAACATCACGAACCTAGGAAACATACAAGTTTCGTAGGGGGGTTACTCATGGAACAACTGCTGCTAGTTTCCATGATAACAACTGGCTCCTGTTGGGGATCTTTCTTCAGTCGTCCTCTCAAACGAGTGAAGGGAGAAGAAATCCAAAATTCAAGTGCCTTTATCCATCCATTGGGCTTGGAGTCAGGCGACGACAACAAAAAATAAAAAGACTCAAAGGACTAAAAATGGAAATATTTACATCTAGAACGCTCATCACTTTACTGTGTAAAATGTTTGAGGTGTTGTCCATTGTGGGGAAGAGCAAACGACATTCCATCTCCGTATGCTAGTAGGAAACTGTTCTCACTGTACACTTGGTGAATTTGAAAAGGTCCTGTCCACAGCGAGTCAAATTTTCCGTGCATATCTTTGGGCTCTCTCCATTTGTCCCATAGGAGAGTGAGGTCACCAACTTGAAAATCTCGGGATTTAGCTTTCTTGTCAAAAAGCTTTTTCACTTGATGGTGGTGCTCTGCAATACGATCAACAACCTGAACGCGCTTCTCTTCCAATTCAAAGAGATACATTATGCGTTTATCAATAGAATTGTTAAAGGTTTCATCTTCGATAGCCTTTGCCAGCTTGAAAGCTGGAAATTCCAGAGTTATGGGTATTTCGACATTCAACCCGTACAAGAGTTGAAAAGGCGACATGCCAATTGCCCTTTGGGGAATGAATCACGCAATCCAAGCCTCATGTTTTTTTTTTTATGTATGCTATGGTCTGTACAAGACCAAACATTGCCCAAGCAGTGGGAGTTCTTTCTCGTTTTATGTCTAATCCTAGAAGAGTACATTGGGATGCAGTTAAAAGGGTCTTTAGATATTTACGGGGTACAACAAAGTATTGTATATGTTTTTATGGTATAGGAGATCAACATTCCTTGAGTATTCATGGTTTTGTGGATTCAGATTGGGCTAGTGATGTCGATAGCAGAAGGTCCACCAATGCATATGTGTTTACTCTTAATGGTGGTGCAATTAGTTGGATGTGCAAGCGAGAGGCTGTGGTCGCTTTTTCCACTACTGAGGTAGAGTACATGGCAGCTACTCATGCTTGTAAATAAGCAATTTGGCTGAAGCATTTGTGTTCATATATTGGATTGAAATAGGGTGCAATTACACTTTATTGCAATAGTTAGAGTGCAATTTACCTTGTGAGGAACCCGACTTTTCATGCTAGGACCAAACACATTGATGTTCAGTATGACTTCGTGAGAGATATGGTCGAGGATGGCAAGGTGAAGTTGGAAAAGGTAGAGATAGTGGCGAATGTTGTAGATGCATTTACTAAGTCCGTAAACACAACAAAATTTAGATGGTGTTCAGAGTCTATGGGGCTGTCGACCTCTAATAGTTAAATTCTGTTATTTTCATTGTCTCTTCAAAGGTGTTCGACAAGTGGGAGAATGTTAGGAAAAAGGTGTCTCAACTTTTGATTTTTCGAAAGATTTGATTTTTCTAAATATTAAATGTTGTTGATTTTCTCACTATCTTTGTAAGTTACAACTTGTAGTTTCTATTCAGATGAGGAGTCAAGTTAGAAAGTTGATATTCAGAGGTGTTGTGCATAAAAGTTTTTTCTATTTCCATGTTGAGTTTACATGGAATGTGAGTTTTCGAAGAGCAATTATTTTGGCAAGTGTGAATTTTGCAGATTGACATGTGGTGACAATTGGAAACTTGTCATTGTGCATCTGTAGTGTTTTTGGCACTTTCCATGTTGCACATTTAGCCTTTGGCAGTTGCTTTAGAAATGTTTATTTTATGCATTGTAAAACTCTTATATATTGAGCACTTGTGTATTTTGGAGAAGTATGAAGTTGTGTTAAGATACTGTTATGTTGCCGGTTTTCTTCTAGAATTGTTTATTGGTGATACTCCTGTAAAAGACTTATTCTGCAAGTGTATGTAATCTTGTTGTAGGATTTGGAATACATTGAGGAAGTTTTGGAGTGGGGTTTTTGTCTTGAAAGGGTTTTCCCTACGTGTATTTTGTGTTCATTATTTATTTTCTGTTATGAATGTGTTTTTAGATTTTCTGTAATTGTTAGATCAATTTTAAAGTTTGCATAATATTTCTTCTCAAGATTGGCGTAGGAAATTGTTTTTGCTACTCTAATTTCCTTACATAACCAATGTTGTCTATTGTATTTCTCGCATGATTAAGCCATATTTGATAAGAAAAATGAAAAAACCACATAGTTCCTAAAGCAATTACCCACCACTTGTCAGATTGGCTATAATGTCTTCAAATTATAAATCAGGGTTAAAATATTAAGGGTTAGGCAATAAATCATATAAATTAAACCCTAATAAACAATGAAGCACAAATAAGCATAAAGACATAAAACATAAAACAATATTATCAAATCTTCAAGCCACCATTGATTCACCTCCATTGCACTTCTCCATTTTGCTTGAATATAATAATTGCCCTCATATTTTGAGTATGCAATAGTAAGCCTATGACAATGACTAACAAAATATTGAAGATTGTTGTCTCACACTAGCAACATGTACTTGCATATGAATTAGATCTGTTAAAATGACAATGTCAAGGGTCTTTTATAGAAAAGACAATTTTGAGTGAATGGTTAAGATTGAATGTCAATAATCAATTGCCAAGAATGAAAGATGAGGTATGGACTAGGGTTAGGGTAAAATTAGGGCAAATGATAAGGATGAACGGTCAAGATTAAATTATTAATAATTTAATCAAGGGTGGAGGTAAATTTAGACATGGATAGATAAGGATTTATGTGGAAGATAAGATTGGCACAAACAAATAGGTGATAGGAAATTAAATAATTTTATTTAGGTGGCCAATGAATAATTAAATAATTATTTAATTATAGAAGAATGTGACAAAGAGAATCTTTTGAATTAAATAATGATTTAATTCAAAATTCAAGAGATGACCAAATTTATTTAATTTAAGAGAAGAGGCTAATGAATAATTAAATAGTTTAATTATAGTGGAAAGTGGACAAAAATTAAATAAATAAGAATTTATTTAATTTTAGGAAAGAAAAGACTTAATTAGTGATGTTTATTTAATTAACTGAGGAAGAATAAAGGTAAAAATGAATTAATTAAATAATTAAAATTATTTAATTAATAGAAAACATATGACTTTAGAAAATAATTAAATAATTAAAAATTATCAAATACAAGAGAGGAAATGATGGAGAATTTAGAAGTCGCAGGCCTAAGACAATTTTTAGTGTCGACATTTTTCCCCTCTTTGATACAATGTAGTTTATCACATAGTGTCAAAGAAATTCAGTTCAAAATATGCCTCGGTGTGAACAAGATGAAGAAGGATGATGTAGAGGTAGTGGTAATGCCCCCTTGAGAGGACATGCAGGTTCGGAAAACACGATTGTGCTCTCAAAATGGATGAGAAGACTAGAGGATGAAGGATATAAATGTTAGTATAGAAGAAAAATCTTCAATATTTTGCCAAATACATAATAGGCCTTGCATTTAATCATCATTGGGCAGTAAAATATGACAAATAGACAACAAACACCATGGTATGATATAAAACAAGGTGTGCAAGGTCATCCACTTACAAAATAGACAGTTGCATACAAGGAATGCCTTAGCTCATACTAAGGGCAAAGTTGCCCCAGTCTTTTTGTCAAGACAATCCACAAACAACAATCAAAGATAAGTCATGAGACATCATCGCTCCTCTAAATCCTTCATGGGACATTCTCGAGGAAGCTAGTAAATCGACTCAAAGACAAATTGAAAAAGATAAGACAAAAAAACCACAAGTTCAACAACCATTAAGAGTGTTTGCCAAAATTGATTGTTTGATGTTTAGGTGATTGATAGGTTGATTATCTGACAAGCCTGGTTTTAGGAAAAACACATGTCGTATAAGACATCAAGTCTGGTTTTGACCATGTGACCACCTGTATAAGGCAAATGATGATGTTTGACTAAATGACAATGTTTGGTTTCAAGGACGCATCTTGTATAAGACATACGCTTGATCGGTTTGACCATTTGACTGTTTTGACAATTTGTTTGGTTTGACTAAGTGACTTTGTTGGTTTGTTGTCTTGTTGATGCGTGGCTTGTTTGATGTTTTGACGACTGTTTGTGTCTATGTTGACAATGTCTAATTTATCATGACTAACGTGGCAAACCCTAAATGACTGACCTAGGTGGCCTCAGAGGCTCATCGATAGATGGCCTTGCATACATAGCAATGCATAGAGACCTCGTAGTTCGACATGACTGAATTCGACTTTGTTTTTGGGATTTTTGTAAGTTATTTGGAATTTTTTGTGTTTTTGACATGTTTTGATTGTTTTTGATTTTGAGGTTTTATATATTTTTTTAATCTTTTTGTCGTTTTATGATTTTTTTTTTTGGAATGTTTTGATTGTCAATGGATTTACAACATGGGTAGCCTTTGTGCTAGATACCAATGACAAGGGATAACCCTATCTAGGTAAAAGAATGCATGTAGGATTGGTTGAATGGATAAAATGATGATAGTAAATGGGATGGAAGGCTCATGATAGATGGATGGATAAAAATGATAGGCCATGGAATGGAAAGCTCATGATAAATGGATGGGTAAAATGATAAGATATATTGGATGGGATGGAAAGCTCATGATAAATGGATGGATAAAAGGATAAGATATAGTGGAATGGATGTAGGCATCATAAAGAGCTAGGATGTGACCTCCAAGGGCTATATCACATAGGAATAGCATGCCCCATTCTAGGTAGTAGACTTAGGGATTTTCATGACAAAGCTTATGACAAGAGGGAATTATGGGATGGATTGGTTTAAATAGGATGAGGTATATCAAGAGATATCCAAAACATTTGTCAACATTTTGCCCCCATGTCTTTATCAAGATCAAAGGAGGAAGGGAGGATGGATGGATTCAATAGGATAGGTATGTATGTGGGTGTATGGATAAGGATGGTAGGATTGGATGGAAATGGTATGATGGGATAAATAGTTTGAACAAGACAACGTGCCCCCAAGTGTAAGTGGCATAGAAGATCAACCTACACATGACGTTTGTTTGCCAGGTTTTCGTTATGGTACTTATCCAAGATGCCACCAAGGGTGGGTTTCACCATTGGACGAAGGGATTTCTCTTTACTATTTTGATTTTTTTTTTTGGAAGATTTGGATAAGATAGGGGGATATGGATAAGAGGAACTCAAGTGTCTAGTTCCATGAAAAATGATAGTCCTATTAGATGAATGTCCTCACATATGAACCATGTCAAAATGTGCTCATAGGTGTTGGTAAAGGAATTACATGAAAAAATGATATGGATTAGGTAGAAGATGGATTTATGATGTAAATTATGGAGGCAAGATAGTGGATTATGATGTGGATTATGTAAGATTCATGGAAAGGGATAGATGAAAGGCTTATGTAAAAGCATGGACCATAGGGACGTGATGGGGAAGATATGTAGGATAGTGGATGAGAGATGGAAAGATGGAGGTATGTGGGAATGGAATCATGACCAACGGTTGCACACATCGTGATAAACTTTGAAGCTTTTGATGGGAAGGTGGTGTAGGAAGCAATGGTGTTGTTTGCTTAGGAGATGGTGGATGTAGTGCTTTTGGTACCCACATAAACAATATTTTTTATGATTTTTGTTTGGCTTGTGGGTTTTTTGGAATTTTTGAATAGAATGTGCATTTTGGATGGAAGAGGATGGTTGGGATTTTTGAGATGTGGAAGAGGATGCCTCATTTGATTTACTTGACTTTTGCTTAGGGACCCAAACCAATTTGTTTTTTATCTTTTCTTTTGGAGGTATGGGCTTAGGTAGATTTTTGGATGGATTTTGCTTTGACTCTTTGCATTGATGCCCTAAGGCATGAGGATTTTAAGGATTGTTGGCTTTATGAATAGAGGCATCCAAATTTTCATTTTTGAATTCCATGGGATAGGTGGAATGAGTGGAAGCTTCTTGTTTGTTTAGACAATGTGTGCATTTGTTGGTCATGCTTAGGAATGTTAGGGTATTTATGGATAAATGGATAAGAGGATTGGATGGTAGGGATATTAGGTAATGGTGGTAAAGTGGATGGAGGGATATTAGGAGTTGGAAGTAATGGTGGTAAAGTGGATGGTGGAAGGTGTATGGTCACATGCTTTTGACATTTGTAAGATAATGGAGGTGGAATTGCAACACATGTTTTAGGGATATGATAGGATTTGTGATGGAAAGTAGACTTAGGAGGCATGGATGAAGTACCGACATCTTTAGATTGTTTACCTTGGGGTGTATATCTAGGTCCATATGAGCATGGAGGGACCTTGACATGGATGGGCTCCAAAATACCTTGTTCATAAAGGCCTTTGCCTTTACCTTGATAGTTCATGTTTTGAAGCATGCGATGGACAATGGGACTAGGTGTGTTTTGGACACTAAACTTGAGTTCATTATTAGATGAATAAGGTGAAGTGGATAAAGATTGTTGTTATCTTAAAGAAGAACACTCATGGATGAAGGTGGATAGACCAATAGGATATGATGGACTTGAGGTGGGATTGATAGTTGATGTGGAAGGATCATTAGGATCTTTATTATGTTCATGTAGATCCAAGTTATTTGTTTGATCTTCTATGTGTGCTTGGGGGGCACATGTCTCATCATAACAAGTGGGAGTATGTGCATCATGGACAGGGCTAGATGGAGGGGAAGTTTCTTCGCTTTGAAGGAAGGCCATGAAACAGGGTGAATGTTCAAGTAGGTCAACAAGACTTTCATTATGTGGATCTTGGGTGTCTTGTTCATGAATGGTAGTGGGGGTATGTATAAGATCAAGTTGCCCATGGATAGGTCCTTCATTGTGAATAGTGTCTTGATCATGGAAAAGATATATGTTATGGATAGGTTGAATGAAAATGATTTGATCTTGATTAGTAGGAGGGCTTGATGTTTCCCCATGGTTAGGATTAGGCTCTTGACATACCTATTGGCTTGCTTGAATGAAAGTGGATGAGCAAGGCTCTTGGAGGGGCTCAACATGTTCTTGATGATCAATCTCATGAGGGCATGATGGAGGTTGACTTGGGCTCATGGGGGGAGACTCTAGAATAGGTTCAAGGGTTTGTGGGTGACATGATGGAATTAGAAGACTAGGCATGGTGTAGGAAGAATATTTTGTAAGCTCAAGGATGGGAAATGGTTGACTCCTTGTTAGTAGCCCTTGGGTCACATCCTTTGTAGGTGGATGGGTGGATTTGGGTGTGCTTTTGTAATGTTTGAACTTAGGGTGTGGAATTGATGGAGGATCGGATGATGGTGTGGGTAATGAAGGGTTTGATGGGTTGGAATGTGTGGGGACCAATGGATTTGGACTAGGACATGGTGGCTTTAGGATAGGCCTTTGATTAGATGGTGGTATAATATATTTATAGGATGCATGAGCTAGATTGGTATTTCCCTTGTCAAAGGTGGCATTTAGACTTAAAGGCTTTTGATCTTGTTGCAAAGGTGGACTTTGGCTCACATGTGCTTGTTGTGGGATGAATTGATGGGTTGATGTAGGAATGAAATGGAAAGAGGTGGGATAAGGTGATGTGGAATTGTCATGGAAGGATGTGGGATAAGGTGATATGGAATTGTTTTGATAGGTGGATGGATTAAATTGATATGGAATGGAGGGAGACACCACATATGAATGAGGTGGAGTTGATTGGTGTTGAATGAATAGAGGATGATGTGCTTGTTGGGTTTGACAAGTGGCTATGAGATATTGGGCTTGCACTATGCAATGTTGCATTTGAGGTGATTGGCTTGTTTAATGTTTTTGGATCATGTCATGGATTCCTTGAATGATTTGTTGGTTTAAAGGTGATTGGCTTGTTTGAGCTTCGTGAAGTATGCGAACGAGCTCTTGTGCTAGGTCTTCTAATGTTGGCATGGTGTCACTTTTGGAAACTATTTGATTAAGATTACAATGATGATTTAAAATGATGTGATTGCTTGAATGACTAAGATGATCTGGCTTGGAAAGATTGAATGATGTGGAAAATTTTTATTGAAAGTTTTACTTGGGCAATATCAAACACAAGATCTCACATGTAAATGCATGAACACACACACCAAACACAATGATAAATTTTTCTTTCAAGATTAAATGTTATGATTAAGAAAACACTTGAATACACAACAAAAATCCTAATGTTAGTCAAGTGGGTATGGCCAATTAGGTCTTAAGCTAGGATGCACGAGGCTGACTAAGGATGATTTGAAAGAAAAATCTTGCCACACAATCGAGAGAAAGGGGTAACCCACCCTTCACCTTCACTTCCCAAAGGTATAAAATTTTTAGGGGCTTAATTAAGAGTGACAAGATTTCAACTCCCAAAGGAGGGATGTCTTTTGATTCACCTCTTGATTGAGGTTGTGCCTTGGAGTGGTGTGTCTACAAGCATGCCTCTTAAGAAAGGTATGACAAAAGTGAACCAAGTGAGGTGTTTTTGATCTCCAAGATCACCTTGTAGTGCGAGGAGAGAGCATACACACACACACTTGATTCACACTTGCAGTTGTTAATTGACTCTCAGAAATGAAATGTGTGTAAACAATTCAAACACTTATTCTTTTTAACCCCAAGTCAAGATGTGTGATTGAAGACAATGGTTTATTTTAACCCAATTTCAATGATGTGACATCAAACAAGATTGATTTTAGACCCCAAAATCCAAATGTGTGATCAAACAAGTTGTTCTTTTTAAGCCCCAAATTGAAGTGTGTAGACAAACAATGATTAGAGATGAAATATGGAATGTGTGCACCTAGACTTTCTTTAGCTCCAAATTGTCTTTTGAAGTGATTATTTTTCTACACACTCACAAATCTAACAACAAAGCCAAAACCCTAACAAGATAATTGATCACTAATATTAGAGGGTTAGCTAGTCAAGATATTTGATTTTTGGAAATATTTTTGGCATAAAAAATAAAAACATAGAGAATAGACCCTTACTAAAATTTCAAGAGCTTTCAAAAAATGTAAAGAAATCCAAAATGTTTGCTTATTTGCGCTCAAAATTATTTTATCATGAAAAATCATACAAAAATTATAAAAAACTCAAAACAGGTCCAATTTTTTTGATTTGTTTATTGAAATATCTTGATATCATTCCAAATCTGCAAAATTTTTTTTTGGTGAAAATATCTGCAATCGTTTGTGAGATATAAGCAAATCTTTCTAAAATCGTAATTTTCAAAGATTTGATTTTTTTTTCTAATTATTTTCCATTCAAATTAAAAACATAAAGAATAGACCCCTATTAGAATTTGGAGAGCATTCCAAAAATGTAAATAAATCCAAAAAATTTGCTAATTTACTCTCAAAATTTAAATTTTCATGAAAAATAACAAAAAAATTAAAACAGATCTAAAAAAATTGATTTTCGGATTGAAAGCTCTTGATATATATATTTTTTTTGTAAAAAGATCTGTAGCCGTTGAGAGATATGGTCAAATCTTTCCAAACCCTAGGCTTGTGTCTCCAACCCTAGTTGCAAAATGTTAGTCTATAAATTTTTGCACAAAATAACTATAAGATTAGGGAAATTTGCAAAAATTCATTTCACGTCGGGTTCAGCAATGTAAATCAGGGTTAAAATATTAAGGGTTAGGAAATAAAACATATAAATTAAACCTTAATAAACAATGAAACACAAATAAACATAAACACATAAAACATAAAACAATATTATCAAATCTTCATGCCACAATTTATTCACCTCCATTGCACTTCTCCATTGTTCTTGAATATAATAATTGCCCTCAGATTTTGAGTATGCAAGTAAGCTTATGACAATGACTAGCAAAATATTGAAGATTGTTGTCTCACACTAGCAACATGTACTTGCATATGAACTAGATATGTCAAAATGACAATGGCAATGGTTTTTTTTATAGAAAAGACAATTTTGAGTGAATGGTTAAGATTGAATATCAATATCAATGGCCAAAAATGAAAGATGACGTATGGACTAGGGTTAGGGTAAAATTAGGGAAAATGACAAGGATGAACTGTCAAGATTAAATTATAAATAATTTAATCAAGGGTGGAGGTTAATTGAGACATGGATAGATAAGGACTTATGTGAAAGATAACATTGGCATAAACAAATAGGTGATAGGAAATTAAATAATTTAATCTAGGTGGCCAATGAATAATTAAATAATTATTTAATTATAAAAGAATGTGACAAAAAGAATCTATTTAAATTCAAAATTCAAGAGAGTGGACCAAATTTATTTAATTTAGGAGAGAAGAGGCTAATGAATAATTAAATAATTAAAATAATTTTATTTAATTATAGTGGAAAGTGGACAAAAATTAAATAAATAAGAATTTATTTAATTTTAGGAAGAAAGGGATTTAATTAGTGACTTAATTAAATAAATAAAATTAATCAAGGAGGAATAAAGGTAGAAATGATTTATTTAATTATCAAAGACAAGAGAGGAAATGATAGAGAATTTAGAAGTCGCAGGCTTAGGACAATTTTTATTGTCGACACAAATCATTGTATATAAATTAATTTTAAAATACAATCCCAAGGATGAATTACACGTAAGTAACAAATTTTAGATCTAATTCCAGTTACCAAACCTCAATTATTAGATCCACACCACATATTTTTTATTCAACAACCTTACATTAATTTCCCCTCAAGACGATACACAATGAATGTAATAGTATATTAACAAGATCAAGCCACGTCGAGAAGCTACTTATAAATTATATAACTCAAATGAAAAGGTAACTTGTGTTCTTTCATGAATCTCAATCACAAAATATGCACTGTAGATGATTTTTATACACATGTTCAAAATGGTGCAAAGTTGAAGATAAAATACAATTGCCTTCGATATTTTATGAAGCTTCCTTGTTGCCTAGACAATTTTCTCTTCCTTTCCTTTTTAATTTTATTTTCAAAGTAGAGCATGAGTGTGCAGTGTCTCCTCAGACTCCCATTTTCACCCCCTTCACAGTCCAACACCTCCCCCTCACATCCACTGCACCCATTCCAACATGCTCTTTGCCTGCGCCAAGGTGGGAGATTGGAACAACATAAAGAAAACTAACAAGTGCACAATTCTCATGAAAAGCCATTGTTGTGGGGTATGCACTAAAAATGGTTTTTTTGAAAAGGCATTAAAAAATTTTCGAGAAAATGCACTAGGTAGGTGTATCGCCAAATTCTATCACCTTTTCCCCCCACATCATCTCTACCTATGCCCCCATAAACGAGGGATTCAAACAAGGTATGGACATCCTTCAAGGCATCATAGATTCTAGATATTTCCTCCAGTAATATGGTTGCAATTGCCTTGGTTGAAAAGTATGTAGAATGTGGATGCTTAGGCAAGGCACGTGGACTATTTTTTAGACTACCTAAAAGGGACGTGGTCTCATGGAGTGCAGTAATTGCAGTATTCACATGTCTAGTGTCCACCACATACCATGCATTGTTCTATGCTTCTTAAATTGACTTGAATCCTTTCTCCCACTTATTAATTTACTCACCTAATTTTTGTTGCTTATTTATATCTTTTCCCTTTCATATACTTCTAACTTGCTAGCAATTACTATACCTACTTTACCTTACGCATGTTATTACCTTGCCTTTTTCATCAATGTACTTTATCTTCGTAATCTGCTAACTCTTTCCACTACCACTTCTCTCTCTTTGCTATCCTTATCCTTATTACCATCCTTTTTTGCTCTTTATAGTATTCTTCCCTTTTTGTCAACACTGCTATATTAATTATTTCTTCCCATTCTTTTTATGCTTTGCTTTTATACTCTTGATACAATTAATTTACCTTTTTTGTTTATCTACACTCTTATCACTTTTTAAATGTATTTATTTTACTGTATATCTCTTTTTTTAATTCTAAATCTAATTACACTTTTTAAATTTTATCACTTTTGTATTTTAACTTTTCTATTGTTATTGACTGCTCTATATTGCATATGCTTCCTTTTTTCATATATATATTACTTACTTTAACACTTGTAATTCATCTCCTTCACTCCTACTAGATCCAACCATATAAATTTAATATATATATATAAAATTGGTCAATGAAATTACCATACACAATTGAATATTATATAATTAGATGAAAGTGTAAAGATCGCTAAAAAATATTTTACTAGATGACATGACTATAAATATATGATATTCTCTACTAGATCTTTTCTACAACACCATATAGAAATTTTCTACAAGTTTTTGTAGTGTTTCTAATATGTCATCTACCACAATATTATCAAATATAATTTTAGATCATTTTTGTCACAAAATTGTCAACCATAATTTTATATTATGCTTTCCATACATTCCTTTCACTTATATTTTCTTAATTGTATCTTTATAGCTTCTTGTAAATGTTTTTGAAAAGGTAAGCAAAATTTACAGGGTGTCGTACCCTTCACACAGAGCCCAAAGGGCCAAAGGAAAACATAGTTGAAACATAACTTGAACTATAGAAAAAGCAGAAACAACTGACCGACAGCTATAGAATAACAAAAAAAATTAAGCAACCCCAGAAATAGAGGGGTTAAGGCTGACTCCACGAACCCGAGGCCGAGAAGCAGCAACAAATTGGGAGAGTCCCTTCTTCTTCCGAAGAACAATCGACCAGTGAGGCTCAAAATCAGGGATCAACAAGAATGGTGAGAGGAGCGGCTCCACCCCAACCACCACGAGAGAGGAGCCACCAAGCAGCGAGGGAGTCAGCAGCGAAGCAACAAAGATCAAATCAACCAAAGGAACGTGCAACAAAGGGCAGATAGGTTCAGGTAGAACGACAACAAAAGTTGAAGAATGGTCAGGCACAGTCTTAACAACGTCAGCAGATCGATCCAAGAGTGGTTCCTCGGAAAGGAGGTCCGGGTGAGGAGCAGAAACATGTTCATGAGCATGCACAATAGGGTCGACCTCCTCAGAAGAAACATCCGAATGAGAAACAACTTACAGACTTAAACAATGACTCAGAAATTACAATTCTTTATTTACCCAGCCCAATACAAAAACTAAGAACCCTATACAATGAGAGAATAATAGAAGATATAGAAGAAGAGAAGTAAGCAGGAGCAAACCTTAATTCGATCCAGAAATTCCATCTAAAAGCTCCATTCACCGTTGATCAAACTGAAAAGAATATCTTCTCTCCTTTCTTTTGCAACAAAAAACTTATTCCCTCAAAAACTACCCCTGCTCATCATTGCCCAGTAACTGAAAGCATGCCCATGTGGAGAATCTCCAAATTCACCCAGTTGGAAAATATCCCCTTTCCCGTGCAAAATTTTATTTCTGTTTCTCTTTATTTGCTGTAGCAATACTTTAGCAAACAATAACCTTTGTTTACAAAGTGAATAAATTCACTTTTCAGCCCAACACAAAATATTCAATCATAAAGTGAATAAAATGAATATTAAATTCACTTTGCTTATTCCCCCAAGTATGAAATGAATGTAAAATTCATTTTACATGATACCCATGGTGAATATTTAAATTCACTTGTCCAATGAAAATATTAAAATATTCTGACCTCTGTGGATAAAAATACTCCACCTCCATTCACATTTTACATTCATTAGTGAAACATTCGAGATTTCACTCACAAGTAAAAAATTACTTAAAAAGAATTCACGGGCACTTAAAATATTAAAACACATTCCTCCACGGGAAAATTATTTTACCATTTAAAAATTTGCACTGGGCCCACCCCGTCTTTAATCAAACACCATGTAACTTTTTTTTGAAAAAAATAAAAAAAAAGGGCTCCCCTCGTGCATTCTTGCACACCTTGCAAGAATTTTGATGGCATCATCAAAATCCCGCGAGGTCAATGAGGTTGGCCCTAATTTTTGTTTTTGCTTGGCCGAGCACTCAATCTCATGGGTAATGGCATTCACCTCTATTCTTGGCTGCCATTCACACATTGTGCTCGAGCTTCCTTACTGGCATCCTCCATCGGCTCTGATGGATGTTCATTGGTGCAGGTGTGGGTTTCCCTTATGCTTTGATGGATGCCCATACACCAACTCCAATGCGCACGCCCCTGCATCTCACTTGCCAGTTGCATTTGCTTGAAAAGTTTCTAAAGTCTTTTCAACATCCATTTTGTGCACACTCCTCCCTCAAGCACCATGCAAACGCAGTCAACAATCACGGTGACTTCCTCCATTTTGCTTGATGGATGTCCATGCTCTCCATCGAGCTTCCTTCCAGGAGCGAGCTTCCTCTCACTGGTCGCGCCCTGACCTGATCTCCTTATCAAGCACGAGCTAGTCTCTAGTGGATGCGCCTTTGCTAACCTGCATTTTCCTGCGCATCTCTCTGTCCTGCCGTGACCCTTGTTCTTCTACAAGTATTTCTTTGATGGATGAGTATAATATCTCCCCTAGGCCGCGCATCCTGCTCCTCAACAATAATGGCGGTTTCCTTGCATTCAATTTTAATATGGTCAATGGTGCCCTCCCTCAACTGCTACAAATCAATCTCTCTTGAAAATTGTTGAGGCATTCTGAACACATTCATTGTGTGCGTATTGCAAACTTAGTGCATTCCTCTACTCATGGAATTTACTCCTTGCTGTATCTGTTTTCTCATCACAAATCCCACCCTTTGACAGGATACCACCATGTCAGATCCATGGATATTTTCATCCAAATGGTTTCTTTGAAAAATATCCAACATGATTGCTATTTGTATCGTGAGCATCGATGGATAAAATATACCCTGGTGCAGCTGTTAAGACATTTCTTGTACTTGAAAACAATGCCCATATCTGCTAGTGTATGGCTACTCCATCACATGGCACAAGTTTGAAAACTCTCCATCATCCCTGGCGTAAAATGTTGGAATTTTTTGAATTGAGTGAATGATGTGTCTTTGCTGCCCTGGAATGAACCAATTGTACTTTTTTGGATCTTTCGCCATGCACAGAGAAATCAATTGGATTCCTCTACCCATTGCGCCAAACCTTCACAAAGCCATTGCTATGTTTGGCATCCATTTAGAAATCTCATCCCTTTGCCAATTTCATTGTTTGTGAATTGTTCACAGGCAACTATCTTATGCTTGTAAAATACATCTTTATACTTGTTACCCATTACAAAACAATTCACTTGATGGGTTTGCAACATTGGAACCATTATAGGTTCATGACCATGCAAAGCATGTCGGGCCCCATGTGGGTCCCACTAATTTTTTTTTCGTTTTCAAACAAGTTTTACTCTCAAACAGTCTGACACTGCCTTTTGAATACTTTTGAAGTTGAAAAATGAATTGGGTCTCATTAAAACCCGCTTTCGAGCACATTTGGAAGATGAGCAAAACTAATTAGGTTGCCCTAGGAATCGGCTTGGGAAACTGGGCAAACGACCACGTGAAGAAATGAGAACTTACAGACATGCAAACATTTGATCTGAGAATATAGTGCAACAAATGACTTAGAAAAAGGAGTCACAAGGTGAAAGATATTAATCCGCCAATTTGCTCAGTTGAACTTTTCTAAAACAACAACTGTTCTGGACCAATTAAAACTCATTTAACTGCCAATTTGTAAAAATAGCAAATCAACTCCTGGCGAGCTGCCATCAGACATAGTAGAACATTAAGATACCTTGAGCACATGTGCAAAAGGAATTTCTTTGAAACATCATTGATCAAAATTTATTAACGATCAAAGTTGACCGCTCAAAAAGGCTGTCAGGAATGCAGATATGAAATAGAACAAACTGCATTTGGTTTCGATATGCTAAAAATAGCAAACCACATCACGAGGCTCTGAAAACTGACATGTGAGCTCATCTAGGTATGGAGAACACAGAACAACATTCATTTTGACTTAATAGTCACCCGGCTGCAAAATCCAAGCTCAAATAGGAGGCTGTTTCGCAAAACTAAACGCTTGCAAACAACAAAACAATGTCAAAACCATCCAACTTCACTTTTCGAAACTCTGACAAAACTCATTGTGGGAAGCTGAAAATTGACACACGTTCACATATGTCTACTGAATATGTCTGCAAATGGGTTTTGCATGACAATCAACAAGTTTTAAATTACAAGCCTACAAAGTGGGTCCACCAAATTGATTCATCAAGTGTACTTCTGAAAGTGTAGAAGCAAAATTTTGAAATAGGCATCTCAAATTTGAAAAATTTAAGAGTGCCATCACATTCAACTCATATTTCCATCACACAATCTTCAATTAAAAAATTCCAACAATCTCTCCAATAAGTCAAGTTTCCAACAATCCCCCCTTTGTCATTGATGGAAATGCTACTCAAACTTTCAATATTCTCCAATCTTCTCCCCCTTTGAAATCAAGGGAAAATGGGCCCTTAATATCAAATTGTTCAACTTTCTACTCTTCTCCCCCTTTGAAGGTATATATCTATATGTACATGGGAATAACTCCCCCTCAATACTTTACTCCTATACTCATTTCTTCTCCAACAAAATTTGACCAAAAAGTATACCACAAAACTCTCTAATACACATGCATAACAATTTGGAAAACTATTATGTTTCAGTGGTGTTTTGCTAGTGTTGTTTCTTTGTTTCGTTGGCTAAGTTTTAGACTTTGGTTTTTGGAAGTGTCTTTTTCTTACTTTGTAAAAGGTTCTTGGTCCTTTCAAAACCTTGCTTACCTTATCAAAAACAATTTGGAAAACTATCTATACAAAACAAAAATGTACAACTTATCTTGTGGAGGGAAAATTAGCTTGATTGGATACTTTCAATTTTGCAAGGTTTGGCTCTAGATCCTTCTTTGCTATCTCCCATTGCTTCTTAGAAAAGTCAATTATTCCACACTGTTTCTCAAGCTTCAAGTGGAGCTCTTCACCTTCTCTCAAAGAGCTACGCATTGAATTCTGTTGCAACATCTTTGTATCAGCCAAAATTTCAACCAGAGAAGTAAGCCTTGTGCTTACTAGGTCTTAGAGCTGACAATTTTGTATTATTATCTTACTCCTGTAGATGGAAAAATTGTCCATGTAGATTTTTAATTTCTATCCTTGTTGTTCCATCTGCATCTTTCATTGGATCATAAACTCCAGAGGCCTTAGCAATTTGAGACTCAATTGAGTCTATCTGGTCTTTTATTCTCTTGGTAGAAACATGCCATTTCAAGAAAAAATGGAACAAAAGTTTTGCTTTCTCTACACAATTTGGAATATTCTTCAAGTTTCTCTACAACTTACCATGGAAAGTAGCACATTTGTCGAAAGCCTCTACCAATCTCTTATCATTTATCTTCTTATTTGCTTCCTTTTCTAACTTCTCCTTGAGACTAGTAGAATATTCCTTAAATGAATGAAGGAGTAACCTCACATTTTGTACACTGAATAAAGAGCTTTGTCAAAATTTGCATCGAGGAAGCTATCTTGTAGCACTTTCACTGTCTCATCTATCATCTCTGTACTCTTCTGACGAGTCTTTAAAACCTCCTTTCTCGCAAAGGCATGAAATGCATCACTAAGTTGCAACTTATGCAAGGGAGATATTTTCTCCATATTAATTTGTCCTTGTTGCATAGGAATTCATAGCAACTGTGCTGACACTACCAGTTGAAATTGAAGCTACACGTTGAGTAAGCGAGCTTCAAGGACTCCCTAGAAGCTCTAGAGGATTAACCAATTGTTTGAGTGCATCTCTCTTCCTTTTTCTCTTTCTCCTTCTCCTACTCTCCACTATTGGAGTAGTCTTTTGTACTCTTATCTTCGTTTGCACCTTTATCACCATCTAGAGGAGGCAAGTTCTCATTCTTCTCCACCTTAGAGTTCTTCAGGTTTTCTCGTTTTTCTTCTTTATTCTACTCAACATTTTTTTGTACATCTGGGAGAGGCAATTCTTGTTCTGCTTGAGCTTCTTTCTTCTTCAAGACAACATATTTCTTATCTTTTGCAACAAAATTATCCTCTACCGGAGGGAAATTATTTGTTATCATGGCTTCCTAATCACCCTTAGGTCCAAACACATATTCTTGTTCAACATTCTCAATAGGTTCATTGATCTCTAGAGTAGATTCATCATGCTACATTTTAGTCTCATAATCCAGAGACATTCCTAACTCCTTCACCAGATCTACAACCTTTTGCAGTGTTTCATCCTTCAATCTTTCTATGTCTTCTTTATCCCTGCTCATGAGGGTGCTGACTGTTTTCTTTGTTTTGAATTCCCTATTGTAAACCTAAGCCAATATTTCCTTGTCCTCATCCATGAGAGAAGATCCAATTTTATTGAAAGAAAAATTCCTTATCTTTGTATCTTCATCGAATTCCTCTTGTCTTCTTGCGCTCAAGACTCCTTTTAAGTCATTTGGAAGTTGACTTTCAATTTCACGGGTATGTGCAGGATCATGATGGGCCAAAAAGTGGTGATATGTAAGTGATATGATGACCCATGTGGCTGACGACTTCTTTTTAACCCAAAATTGATGAAATGATAAGGGTTTTAGAGGAGATTCTTAGCTTTCCACCAATATAAATTATGCTTTACTTCAAATTTAATAAATAATTATTATTCATTTTCTATTTGAATTATGACTAAAGTTCTAATTGATAGGTTGATTGAAAAAAATCTATAGTTTTCAAAGGGTATCACATTTTTTGAATTTGAAACATGTGTCACATTCTATGCTTCACATACTATAGGATTAAAAAAGAAAGAATTGAATTTCATGAAGTTTTGAACAAGTTAAGGTGGTCAGACGTACAAGTTTTTATATTTTTTAAAAATTGTAATAAAAAAATCATAATTAATTATTTACTTGAAAAAAAAACATAAAAAAATATGCATCACATCGGGACATGAGTCTTATAATTATATCTAAAATCTTATAAAAAAATATTATAATTTTATTGTGTTTTACGGTGGTCAGACATACACCTACATTTTCCCCCTGAAATTCAAGTACTATTGCATTGAAATTTCAAATTTTCACCAAATAGATTTTTTTAAAATAAAAATAAACCTACTAGTTTAGAAACTACATTAAATTTGCAATAGATTCTATTGTTACATATTTTTGAAATAATATAGTTAACTTATTCAAATTTTTACGTCAAGTTGCCTAACTCTAATTTTTCTGAATTTTATTGCCACTTAAGGGCCTATTTTTTCCATGATGATCTTGCACATGCCTTCACTCAAACTAGTATAAAATGTAACCATATATTTTACAATGGACTCTTCAATTGTGGCCTTATTTACATTGTTTTCATTTGGATACATTTGCACAATTTCTTCCAATAGACCAAAATTTGCAATAACATTAAACAAAGAATCTAGTTTTAGAGGACTGTGGTCCCTTACTAGAGGGGATTTGCCATTTTTCTTGCTTTTTTCCTTACCCTTAGTAGAATTTTCTCTTTCACTAGATTTCTTTTTAGTAGAGTAGACTTTTCTCTTTCACTGGATTTCTTTTCACTCTATTGAATGACAAATGCCTTATTTTACTTCTCTACTTCGCTCTTTGTATCAATAATGTCAACTTTGATTCTCTTTTCACTTGACTCTACTTGAGAGATACTGAACTTCCTTTTTTGGACCAAGTAAGGTCCTTCTTCTTCATCATCATAACCTACATACTACTCTCTTGTAGCTTTCTCTTTTCTTCTTCTTTGTGGAGTCTTCTGCTATGTTGTAGGGGCACTCAATGTAGCTTTCTTCTTGGTAGTAGCTGCAAACTTTATTTTAGAGGCTTTCAGAATAATTGGAGAGGTAGTAGAAGTCCTGTTGGACCTTCTTGTGCTTGGTGTCCCCTATGAATCCAAAGATGGGGCTTTGATTTTCTCTGGAATAACTTACAATCTCTTCTAATTTTTCTTTTATTTTCTCTATATTTTTATTTATTTATTTTTCTTTGTGCTTCAAGTGCACTTCACTAGATATCTCCTTGTTGGTTACAAACCTATTTACAATAGGATTTCTTGATTTTCTCAACATAAGGTCTACAAGACCTTTGATTACATCTTGTTCCATTTCATAAACCATTTTCGAAATTGAAATTGTTCTAGGTTTCATTGCTTCCATAATGCATTCATCCTTAGTAACCATAAAGTTTATATCTTTCTTGTATTTTTCAACACTTCTAGGAATCCTTTCTATTTCTTGCATCTTTTATTGAAAGGTCTTAAAGAAACCTCATAGCATGCTATCTTGATTTTCTATGCTTTCAAACCTTCTTAAGTGATCCCTAATCTAAATTGCAATAGGAATACTATCCAACCATGAAACATTCTTCGCACTAAGAAGTTCTCTAAGAATGTAAAATAACACATGATAAGTGTACCATATTGAAAAGGGTACCAAGAATCTTTTGTCTTCTAAAGATTCTCCATCAACTCTTATCTCAGGATCTCACATAGATCTATGTTCAAACCTTCTTTCACCATCTAGTGACTAGTATGAATAGTAGTTGCCAACATATAATTTTTTTTGTTGGTGTAGTAAATCTTGTAACCTATCATCATGGATGCATATTTAACTACCGAATCATCTATGTCTTTCACTATAAGGGCACACTTGTCAATTTTTTCTCAAGTGAGCTTCATCACCATCTCATTCTTCACAACCTTCATCATTGGAACTGGTCCTTCAGAACATAAACCAATAATTGCCTTGATGGCTTGCTTGTTAATTAAATGTGGCATATCCAACCATACAAATTTATCATGAATTTTACTCAATGCATACTTAACCCATACATTCTCATAACAAAAGTTTGGAAAATTGTTCCATACATCCCACTTCTTCTTTATCAAACTTTCAAATTTTGGTTTCAACTCAAAAACATCTCCGGTGAGCTCGTTAACCCAAAATTCTCCCAACTTTGTGTGATTATATTCTTCCATTTTCACATGAATGCACATTCACACATCCTCAGTATACATTACACCATAAGGAACTCTTGAAAACATGCGTTCTAGATCCGTTTCCATGGATTTGAAGGGGTGTTTCTTGAACTTAAGTCTTGTCTATTCCAAGATATCAATTACTTGAGGGGTAAACATTATGAACCACTTCTAAAAGTAGGGTTTTAGCAGGAAATAATAAATACCTTTAAACACTTCTATAGGTGTGGTTTCACACAACTTAAAATCTCTTCAAGTCGCTTCTACTCTGATCTTTACTCTTCAAATGCAATTTGTCATACTTAAATAACACCAAATAAATAAATTATGACATTATGAATAATAAATTAAAGACATAATCAATCAACTATTTTCTATCATAGCACAATATGTCCAAAAATAATAATTTATATTCATTTCCAAATGTCAAATTTATAAGTTATATAGTTTGACTTGGGCCAACATCACCACTTAGTCAACTCAAGTTACATCATGCCATACAAAGTTGAAAAAAATAAAAAGGAATTCCATGTGATTCCTCTTCAACACTCGCCACATGTGGTGGACAAGAACATGGTTCAGACACTTTTCAACTCAACCACGAAACTATTCTTCCTCGAAATTCTTCTTACCCTACACAAAAATTTTAGCAAGAGAATACGATATGCAAGGTGGAATTTGGTCATGCCTAACAACTACATGCATTTCTATCTACATTTAAAACATGCAAGATCTATGTTAGGAAATGGAAGATAGTTACATCATAAAAATTAGACCATTCAACATAATGGACTACAAATTCTTGGTCAAGCATATGTTGTATATAGCTAAAAAATAATGAATTTTGGAAAAGCAAAACCTATACTCTTTATTAACCCATTTTTGGCACCTGGCTTGGAAGGTAACCTCTCACATACATAAGATAACATACATCTTATCCAAATTACACAATTTGCAAAACATTCAACCTAATTTCTATTAGTTTTGTTAGCCAATATTTTCATGATAAAGAATCAAACAATCTACAACAAAGTCGACATTTGTCTCATATTGGCTTTTTCGATTCAACAAAATATATGGAAGGAAATAAACCGGATTTGATAATAATGCACTAAGTCATTTAAACAAAATATATGTTCCATTTCATCAATTAAGATGAAAATATCACAATGCATGCATCATCATGCAGTTTACCAATATTTTCTTTATTCCTTTCTACTTGGAATGAAATCTACATTTTCAAATAAACAAAATAAATCAATTTTAAAGAAGGTAAATCAGTGATCCCACAATATTGGTTTACAATTTTTGTCGAAGTGGACATTGAACTGATTTTTTTTAAACTAAATCTTCATTTTTGGGCACCTATAACTGCTAAACCATGAGAAATTTGAAGATGATGCAAACTAGTGATTTGTGACATTTTGTCTATAGATTCTAAATATTTTTATTTTTTATTTTTTTGAATTACATTGCATTTATTTTTCCATCTTCTTTGAAAACTATTTTTTATCAGTAAACACCATTTTTAAGGAGTGATGCTCACTATATACAACATAACTTTTTTCTATAAAGAATAAAATTCTATTTTTTCGAATTTAGATTTGTAACTACGATATCTAACAAATTCATTTAGTTTCATAATGTTTTATTTAATAGTTTTTCCTTAATCAAGTTTCGATGTCAAACCAATTACAATTCAGACATAAGCAGACCGTATACAACATAACTTTTTTTTATGTATCAATTTTTTTTTTTACTAGATCAAGGACATCAATACCTAGCCCAAACATATTTTTCAAAATTTTATTTTGATAATCTACTAATTTTCCACATGTGCAAAACAAAGAGCTTGATTTTTGATGAAAAACCTATGTTTAATTAAACTAAAAAAAATAATAAAATCAAAACATATTAAAATTATATTTGATGGATAGCTCATTCTGAGGACTACTATCATCCAATTGGGTCTATGAATTCTCCTCCATTTTCATCCTAAACCTGAGCTTCAAAGGGATTTTTTTTGCAGAGATTTGGTAGAAGAGGGGGAGAAGGGGGAAAAATGGGCGTTCTAGCAAACCAAGGTGGCCCCTTCTAGTGAACCCCCCTTTAAATGCAATTAAAAAATAAAACCCATTAAAGGGGAGTTTGTTAGAAGGGGGGGTTTCTAGTGAACCCCCTAGTTCTAGCAGCGAACCCCCTAAAATGTTTTCCATTCAAAAATGCATTTTTACTTTCTCAATGGAATTGTAAACCAGTTTTGTTGGTTTACCCATATTGCATGTATGTGTAATGCATAAATGAATGATTTATGCATGTACACATATATGGATTTATGTTAAAATTGTGTATGGGTATGTGCATGACCATGATGGGCCAAAAAGTGGCGATATGTAAGTGATATGATGGTCCATGTGGCTGACGATTTTTTTTTTACCCAAAATTGATGAAACGAAAATGAATTTTAAAAGAGATTTTCAACTTTTCACCAATATAAATTATGCTTTATTTTGAATTTAATAAATAATTATTAGTCATTTTCTATTTGAATTACGATTAAAGTCTTGATTGATAGGTTGATTGAAAAATATTTATAGCTTTCAAACGGTATCACACATTTTGAATCTGAAACATGCATCACATTATATGTTTCTCATACTATAGGATTAAAAAAAATGAATTTAATGAAGTTTTGACCAAGTTAAGGCGGTCAAACATATGATTTTTATATTTTTTAAAAGTTGTAATAAAAAATTTATAATTAATTATTTACTTGGAAAAAGATTGCAAAAAAGTATGCATCACATTGAGACATGAATCCTCTACTTATATCTAAAATATTATAAAAAAATATTATCATTTTATTGTGGTTAGGGTGGTCATACAGACACCTACTTCTTATTTTTTCCCTTAAATTTAGGTACTACTATATTGAAATTTCAAATTTTCACCAAATAGATTTAAAAAAAAGAAAAAACCTAGTAGTTTAGAAACTGCATTCAATTTACTACAGATTCTATTGTTACATATTTTTAAAATAATATAGATAATTTATTCAAATTTTTACGTCAAGTTGCCTAACTTTGATTTTCTGAATTTTTATCACCACTTAAGGGCCTATTTTTTCCATGATGATCCTGCACATACCCGTATGCATATACGTTCTTTTAGAAAAGAAAGATCCATTCTACATACAAATTTCCATGTTAAAAAAGATGCCAACTTTCACCATATGCACAATTAGATTTCAATGATAATATAAGGAACACCAATAACAAGAAGTCTCTAGACTTTGGTATGATTCGATATTCCAATTAGAATATCATAAGGCCATTTTACATAGAATCAATTTGTAATCGATGTCATAATTAATTTGTGTCTAATAAAAATCTAAACATTTCATTTTGTTCTTTACAATTATTCTAATTCTTTTGAAATCCAAGTCATTAAATAATCAGTCAAGGAATATTAAGTTTAGTTTAAAACTAGAATCATCCCTCTTGAATTATTGATAAGAGTACCATTCTATTTTTTATCAGATATTATCAAAGGTAATCTCATGGTGTTCAACTTTCTATTCATTCCTTAAAACCAACATTATCAATAAAAACAATGTGATTATTGCCATTCAGATTAAATCATTTCTCCATTTATTTATTATCAGAACAACATGAAGAATACTATTTTTCTCTTATTATCCTCTTCAAACATCTATCACAGTATGGGTTGATTTGCATGTTATCGTGCGAACAAAAAACATACTATAGATTGACATTATTAATCATAACACACGTAACATTCAACTTAATACCATTTAATCATAACGCTATCAATTCGTTTTGTGCAAACTTCTTATTAGGAATGACACCAATTGTTTGATAGTTTGCTAAGGTAAAATGATAGAACCATTCAACAACAAGAGTAAATATTGGAATGATGGTATCATTAGGAAATTGGGTATGACAGAATGATAGAATCGTTCTATAATGTAATAAAAAAATGATGGAAAAATCGTACTTCTTCACACATTAAAACTGAATTGAATATAAATTATTCACAAAATTCAATAAGATAGAACAAAGGAAATTTGTTCAACTGGTTATTATCTCAAAGGAAAATGATCACCAAATATGGTGATCTCACAAGTTTTTGATACGTTGTTTACAAGAAAACAAAGGACCAACTCTTGTTGGTTCTTTAACCCAACATGCAACACTATCAATGCCATTTAAGAGATGCCACCTCGAATGGGGGTTTTTCCAAACATATACATATTCTTACAATGAATAAGAACCATTAACAGATGAAATAATTAAATGGTAATGGCCTTCCACAAAGGGGATAGCATGCAAACTAAGACTGATTAGTGGCAGGGATAAGTTTGACCAAATCAAACTCTTACATGGCAACAATGAAACATAATAGATAAACTATGGATTTGCCCATCTTAAACAGTGAACAAAGCATACATTTGGTTTGATTCACACAAAAATAGGTGCAATGCAAGGGTTTCTAGTGAAATAAAAATAATGAATGCACAATCATTTGAAAAACAAAATCAACACTTGTTACACTATTGAATAGGGTTGATGTTAGAGCAATATTAAGCCATCCTTTTTATAGAGAAGGAAACAACATTTTAAACCAAAAATCTTGAAATTACCTCCTTCAGTCTACAAGTATATGGTAATTTTTTATTTGTTCAAAAATGGAAATAGGTCCTCTTACCTGGTTCGCTCCTTTTTTCATGGTCTACACCCCAAAATCCTCTCTTCTTTTTGCTAAATTTCCCTTTTTCATTCTAGATCGCCGCCTATGACCAAGGGTTCCTACAGTTTCTAAAATTGGAGGTGGTCTTTACTCTCCCACATCCTCCTCATACTTAGTTGCGTACTCCTCCATGCTTTTTGAGCATAAAATCTCTTGCCAGTATGGGCATCGATTAAATTTCATGGTGTAAAAGGTGTTATTATTGTTTTCCCATATGATTGATTAAATTGTTTCCCATGTGTTATACATTCACATTTTCTAAATTTCACATAAATAATTCTATTCAACATTTCAAATAAAGGAGAATAATTTACCATTATAATGTGTATTTTCAACACCATCATTTAAAAAAATGAAATTAGCATCGAATAGATAAGGTACAACCAATTATCCCATGATTTTTTTCCATAAGCTTACCTATTTATTCATTTATTCATTTCACACAAGCACCATGATATCTACCAAATTCCAAGTTAAATACAAAAGCTATAATTTCAGTGGTGTGTGCACGTTCCAGATTCCAACATGCTTACTGATTGTCATCCGGCTAAATAATCCTACCTCAACCATGTTCTCAGTCTTCAACCTATTTCTACATTCACACTCTTGCACTCATAGAGTTTCATCCCAATGCCTGAAATGAAAAGATTATATTTTACATTTTACATCATAACATTCATCCTTCGTATTTAATTATATGAATATGAATATATTTAAAATAGCATTGAAATCTTAAATTTATCACAAGTCAAAACTAATAAATTTCATTTTCCATAAATATTTAAATAATTTAACTTTATTAAATGTAAGCAAAATTTGAGACATGACATCCTTGCCCACTAGAAAGAGACATCATCTCGATATCTTATCAGAAAATACTAAATTACATATGCCTATTTCAGCACTCAATCATATGGTTATTCAAGACAATTTCATAACATGCTAATTCAAAATACTAGAGCAATAGTATCTCAATGAACATTAAGAGTCTATCTAGAAATAAAATGAGGAAATGAGCATTCTATTTCCTTTGCATCCTCCCATGTAGAATTGTCCTTAGAATATTGGTCTCATTGAACCTTATATTGGACAATGTTTCTATTTTGTAACTTGATGTTGCGTCTATCAAGAATTCTAATGGGCTCCACCAACACCACTCCTAGATCCTGCATATGTAAAGAATACCAATCAAGTATATGAGATGCATCTGGATGATATGGCTTAAGCAAAGAAACATGAAATACATTATGGAGTCGAGCTAGAGCAAGTGATAGAGCAAGTCAGTATGCAACCGAGTTAATCACTTCCAGCACATGAAAGGGACCCACATATCTAGGGGCCAACTTGGAAGATTTTCCAAAAGTAATGGAGCTCTTGTGTGGCTTGACTCTCAAAATGACCTTATCTCCCTCTGAGAAATTTTTGAAGGTTCTATTCTTGTCAGTATAGCTTTTTTGTCTATCTGCCTTTTTTCAGTCTACCCTTGATGAGTCTCATCTGCTCTTCCATCTCTTTAAGCATTTCAAGACCCACTGTAATCCCGTCTTCCAATATATGCCAACTGATGCGTGTACAAAACTTTCACCCATAAAGAGCCTCAAAAGGTGCCATGCCTAAGGATGCATGGAAAGAGTTATTATACAAAAATTCTACTAATGGTACACTAGTACAGAAACAACAACATATGACTGAAAAAACTACTAAAAATTGCTTTTAAATGGCTGAACATGGTTGTGTGACAATTAGTAATTTATTGTCAGCCATTTATAATGCGGCCAGATTAATGACTAGCCATTTTGTCACTTATTGCTTGTTTTGATTGATCAATTTGGTAGTATATTTAGTCATTGATTGTTGTAATCTGGTCACTTATTTAGTTAGTTTTTATTCACTGATATATTTAATCATTAATTACTGTAATCTAGTCACTTATTTAGTCATTTTTATTCACTGATTTCTGTCCATTGGTAGTGTATTTAGTCATTAATTTTAAGCATCATTTAAATCAATTTGATAGTATATTTAGTCATTTTTATTTCACAGGTCATATATTTAGTCATTTTTATTTCATAGGTCATATATTTAGTCATATTTATTTACTATTCACTATTCACTGATTTCTATCAATTGGTAGTATATTTAGTCAATTTAATTATCAATTGACATCAATTAGTAGTATATTTAGTCAATTTAATTGATTGATATTTGAGGATTTAAACATGAAACACAAAAATACACATCAACCATCAATTACACAAAATAAGACAACCATTGAGAAGGAAAAACCAGTGAACTTTATTAATAAAAGAAAGGTGTTCTAGTTACAACTTAGAAATAGAGTATCACAATTTTTATTTTTCAGTCACAAGACTGAAAATTTGAGTTACAATATTGCACAAAAATGACTACAATAAAAAAACTTGTCTATAAAACTTTTGCAATGACAGAAACGCATGCTTGGAGCCCTTCTATGCGAGCACATGCCCCTTTCATCTCTTCAAACTTCTACAATGTGGAAAATCTTCCTAGAGCAAGCTGTAACATGTAGAATCCAAGAAGGAGATTGTTGATTGTGTCCCATATATGAAGCTCTCTTCTTTAATGCAATCAACAATAACCTAGCTAGAATCTTTCCTCCTTTATATGCAATGTGCTATCTTATATGAGCAACACAGTCTGTCTTTTCCGCCATGAATGATATTGTGCCTCAATACAACCAACAAAATTACTATTAGTCTCAATTCAGAAAGAATAAAAGTGCATTGTATATTGCAAGTTTACATAAGTAAGCCCAAACACAATAGAAAGATAAATCGATTAAAAAATTGTAGGAGACATATCACATCCACAAACATGGGAGAGCTATGCAAAATTGGAGAAATTGGCTTGGAAAATGAAGGCAACAGGGTATTTCTATATTCAAGACTTTTACTTAATGCTATAGAATAGAAGAAAAAAGAATCATTTATCTACCACCATAGTGAAAACTTAGCAATTGCATTTGTTTTGTTAAACATGGCCCCTGGTATAACTATTAGAGTTGTTAAGAACCTTCGAGTATGTTCTGATTTTCACACTACATCTAAATTCATCTCCAAGATTGTTGCAAGAGAAATTGGTCTCAGAGATGTGAACCATTTCCATCAATTTAAACAAGGACAATGTTCTTATGGAGAATATTAGTGATGCTAAATGAAACAATTTGAAAAATAGGCTTGCACTATAATAATGTGCACTACATTAGATATCTAGTAATAATGAAGGGACATCCATCAAAGCATAATCGCAAGGATTTTTTTGTCATATGTTTTAGTTACAAGTGCCCTACTAGACATACATGAAAATGTGGAAGCATAGACAAGGCAAGCGAACTGTTTTGAAAAATGCCTCAAAGAAATGTGATATCATGGAAGTTATGATTGAAGTATATTTTCAAAATGGGTTTTTTTGAAAAGTCCTTAGAAAATTTTAAGAAAATTCAACTAGTTGGTGTAAAGCCCAACTCCTCAACCTTTGGAAGTGTACTTCCTACCTGCGTGTGAATTGGAGCTTTGGATGAGGATATGAACATCCATCAAAAGCATATTTGGAAGTGGTTTTTTATTAGATATTTTAGTTGCAAGTTGCACTTTGAATCACCAAAGCCTTCACAAAACCTTTTGGACAACCACCGCAACACCGCATGACTGTTGTTGGGCCCTCACTAAATAGACATGATGCACCAAGGTATTGAAAACTAGGACGAAATTGTATCTAATGCATGAAATTTAACTCTACAAATAGATGGGAGTATCCAAGTGTTCATACATGACATATGGAAACCTTGTTTGATTGTGTGAAAGAATGAAAACATCAAATTAAGGAGACTAATACACAAAAGGTATGAAGAACCTGATATGTCCTAGCCATTTTTTTACTTGATACTACCCTCACACATGCAAGGAAAGTATTAGACAAGATCATATTAAAAGAATATCTAACAAGCATAGAAAATGAAAGAAATGATCAATACCCCATTCCTTTCTCTCTAACTTGTTTTGTGTAGACATCATCGAAAGATCATCAGAATGGACCAATAAGACAAATCATAAGAAAAGATCAAAATGAACAAATAGTCAATGTTGTTCATATCTCTTGCCAAAGGATGTATTTAGGGTGATTTCAAATGATGATGTCCATTGTAATAAATATGTATCCATAATGAATTTTATTGGACGTTGATTAATTCTATGTATTTGACAGGTCGTTGATATAAATGTTAACCGACATGTTTAACCACAATCAAGACTGAAGATTTTTGCATTTAAAGTTTTGTGTTTCACTAATTTTTATTCCTATTTCCATTTGTGTTGAAAAATATTGAAGGTTACGATCAATTTATTATGTGTAAAAGTTTATTGCAGGTGAAAGTGAGATGGGACAAGTAATTTTATTTTTCAAGCATTTTAGTATTTTTGAAATTTTGAAATGTTTTGAGGTTGTTTTTGAGTGTTTTGAGTTTATTTGAATTTTTTAAGTTTTCAAGTTATTTGGGGTTGTTTTGGATTTTGTAAAAGGGCTTCTTTTGAATATTTCATATATTTTCTAAATGTTTTGATTTTCAAGTTTTTCAAAATGTTTTGATTTTTCCAAGGTTTTCCAAATGTTTTTGATTTTTCCAAGGCCTAGACCAAGAGAACAAGACCTAAGGGGGGAAAGACCTATGCCTCAAGGGCTCATCTAAGGCAGGCCTTTCCTACATACACGTGTAAAGGCAACATAGTTCGACTATATACATATTTTTAATTTTGATGTTTTTGATCTTTTTATGAAGTTTTTGACTTGATTTGGATGCTTTTGATATTTTGAAGAATGTTATGGAGGTTTTTAAATTTTTGAGATATTTCAAATGCTTTTTGGATTTTGAGATATTTCGAATGTTTTTGGGATTTTGAGATGTTTCAAATGTTTTTGGGATTTTTAGATAATTTTAACAGAATATACAAAAACTATAGATGGAGGGAATACTAAATTTATCATGAAAAGGATGAGATGCTTCAATTTGAAATGACACACATAGATGCTTGATTCTAATCATGATGCCTATTTTCTAGGTTTTCATCATGGTACTTGCCTAAAGCACTATGAAAGTGGTTTTCGATGGAGGATGATTTTTCTCTTTACTATTTTGATCCTTTTTCTCCTTTTTTTTAGATTTTTGAAAGTTTTTGAAGATTTGGATCATGTTGAACCTCTTGGTGGTGTAAATGTAGATGCTGTTGTCATGATGTGCCAATAGAATCCTACCTGGAGGTGTTTCTTCGCTAAGATACAAGCGCTTGTATGTAACTCTTGAGAATTACTATCTACCTTTTCAATGCCAAAGCTAACCTCATCTAGATGTGCATATTGTAATACAGTGCCTTTAGAGTCCTTGGGATAAGGTGTGGCTACTAGGACATGGTTAACATGAGAATCAGATATCATGGATGTCGTAGTCAATGGTGGAGTATGACGAGGAATACGAGATGAAGATGGATTGGTGGATAATTTGGAATATTTGATTCTCCAAACTTGGGATAATGAGCAATGAAAGGTGGATATAGAGTTGTGAGTGGAATCAAGACCAACTTCTTGATATACCTTATATGTCACTTGTGAAGTATTCTTTCGTATTAGTAGACATTTTTTGTGGATGAACTTCTCTTTTCATTTTTCCCCATAGTTTCTTTGACTATTGGATTTTGGTAGGGATGATTTTCTTTCTTTTTCTTTGGTATCTATTTGAATTTTCTTTGTGCATTTTGAAGGGAAAATAATGCGGATCTAATAACCCAATAGTGCGGAATACATTCCCTTAACACCTTTACTACAGGGGAGAGAAGCAAAAACGAAAAACTAACAGTTTCTAAAACTTATAGAGATGCATACAACCATGGCAGAGAGAAACCAGAAAGATAAGCAAACAAAGATGACACAGTATTTACGTGGGAAAACCCTTTCAGGCAAAAAACCCACCACACAGTCAAATCAATTGTATTACAGTAATGAATCGATTACATACAATATCCAGACTTCTTTGCTCAGCTTACAATCACCCAGAGAGATTCAAATTCACTGTTACAATGTTTTAGCAACATACAGTTCAAAACCCTCTTCAAGAACTCACGTCCTTCTTGTTCTTCAGCTCGTGACTTCAACTTGCTCTGCAACTTCACGACTCAACTCAACTTTTTTTTTTAACTTCTGAGAAATAACACATCTCTTTTATCCAAATGTAACCGACTTAGAAGAGCAATGAAGTCCATCCTCAAATCACGCATCTGGTCGGATCTAACAGATCTCCTGCAACCAGTCGTCATTGCATTCAAAGCCATTACTCAAAACGGTTGAGCTCGCCACCCTTCGTTGACAAATGCAACTGGTACAATAACTATCTTGGTATCCGTCCAATCACTATTTAGCCAGGTGCCACGCATCCAAGACCCATCATCAATCACAGCTGACAGAGCAACCAAAACGGTCAAATAGACATCGGGCGCGACCAAGACTTCAAGTTATAAATATCACTGCCAGAGTCGGAGTCAGAACAGGAGTCGAAACAGGTTTCCACCGAAAATACACACTACCGGAGTTGGAGTCGGAACTGGAGTCAAAACATGACTCCACCGAAATTTTAGGTTTAGGAACCATTTCGGTTTCGCGTCCGCCCACGACAAAGAGGAACTCATCGGAAATAGTTCTGACTGGGTAAAGTCAACCCAGAGTCAAACCAAGACAGGAACATCGGAGTCGGAGCCGGACCCGAGGACGGAACAAAAACAGAAATAGGACTTTACCAAAAGTCCAAGATCAAGAACCAATCTAGTTCCGGTTTCACCTCCACCAACTGCAAGAAACAACAATCCAAAAACAGGACAAGGCAGAGGAAAACTCCCCGAGGAGAATCCAAACATCCAGAAGAGCCAGATCACAAAACCAGGAGTCGGACCCGGAGTCGGAATTGGAACTAAAACAGGAACCTGGCAAACGGACATTGCCAACTTCCAAAATTGGTTCCGCCTTCGTCAGAACCTGTGAAGCGAAACAGACGAAAGGAAGCGGAGTCGGAGTAGGAACGAGAACCGAAACTCGGAACTTAGGCAAACAGAACAATGCCAAGTTCCATCCCGGTTCTACCTCCACCAAAACTTTGTAAACAACACAAAATCACCAAGACATGAAAACGAGGATTTCAAGTTGGCAGTTGAGACATAATTTCTCAACAATCTCCCACTTGGTGAACACTTCCAGCTTCGTCAAAGCATCATACCTTAATGTCTATCATAGGCCCCAAGGCCCATCGATTCTGTGCACCATCTGAACTTGTCTGTGCTAACTGGCTTTGCCAAGGCATATACAACATTCTTCAAGGTGTCAACCTTATCTATACTGACCTTGCCATCTTCAACCATATCCCTCACGAAGTGATATTGCACATCTATGTGCTTGGTCCTGGCATGAAAGGTCGGATTCTTTGCGAAACAAATGGCACTTTGACTGTCACAGCAGATTGAAATCTGCTCAGCATTAAATCCAATGTCTGAACATAAACACCTCAACCACACTGCCTCCTTGCAAGCATGAGTTGCTGCCATGTACTCTGCCTCTGTCATGGATAAAGCAACTACAGCTTGTCGCTTGCTCATCAAACTGATTGCTCCATCATTAAGCATTAAAGTGTATCCACTGGTGGATCTTCTACTATCAATGTCCCCTGCCCAATCAGAATCAACATATCCCTGAATGCTAAGAGTCCTCTGTGATGCAACCATACTACCATGGTAACACAAAGCATAATCTAAAGTACCCTTCAAATACCTAAACACTCTCTTTACAGCATCCCAATGTGATCTCCCTGGATTTTCCATGAAACGGCTTAGAACTCCCACTGCTTGGGCAATGTCCGATCTTGTGCAGACCATAACATACATCAAACTGCCTACTGCACTTGCATAAGGCACACTGGTCATGTCCTCCATCTCAGTAGTAGACTTTGGACAATCTTCAGTAGATAGTTTCAATCCTTGCATGATTGGGACAACTAGCTACATGCAATCAGTCATGCTAAACCTCTTTAGAACAGTTTTCACATACTTACTCTGACTGAGCCAAAGCTTTCTACTTGTTCTATCCTTGGTTATCTCCATTCCAAGAATGTACCTTGCTGCTCCAAGATCTTTCATTTCGAACTTAGCAGACAATTGAGTTTTAAGATCAGAAATCATTGCCTTGCTATTACTAATGAATAACATGTCATCCACATACAGAGTAATAACAAGCACACAATCATTCTCACATTTATAATAGATGCAATGATCAGATTTTGATCTAACAAACCCAATTGACAACACAAATGTGTCAAATTTCTGGTACCACATTCTAGGAGATTGCTTTAGACCATAGAGAGATTTATGTAATTTGCAAACTAGATTTTGTTTACCTTTATCAACAAAATGCTCAGGTTGGGACATGAAGATTTCTTCTTCCAGCTCACCATGGAGAAACGCTGTCTTCACATCCATTTGCTCAATTTCATAGTCATACACAGCTGCCAATGATAACAAAAATCTGATGGATGTCAGCTTTGCTACAGGGGAAAAGATCTCTCCATAATCAATTCCCTCAACTTGGGAAAATCCCTTTGCAACTAGTCGTGCCTTATACTTCTCCACACTACCATCAAGGCCTGTCTTCCTTTTGAATATCCACTTGCAGCCAATAGGCTTTCGCCCTTTAGGCAGTGGTACCAACTTCCAAGTATCATTCTTTTTCAAGGAATCCATCTCCTCACTCATGGCTTCCAGCCAAGACTTTGAATCAGCCATGCTGATTGCTTCTTTCACAGTCCTAGGCTCATCAGTGCTGGTAATTAAGGCATAAGCACAATTTGAATCTAACATAGAGAAACCGTACCTTTCTGGTTGCCTTCTTTCTCGTGTAGATCTCCTTAGAGGCTGAGGTTGTTCTTCATCATCAGAACTTCCAGAGCTGCTTGAGCTCTTCTCAATGTCAGGTACACCATGCAGCTCTTCCTTTTCTGGAGTTTGGGGAATCTCAACTGCATCCTTCTTCTTATCACTCTGATTTGTCTCAAGCTGTTGATCACTTACTAAAGGTTTCAACTCACGAAATATCACGCTTCTGTTATACAAAACCTTCTCAGTAACAGGGTTCCAAAGCTTGTATCCTTTCACACCAACTCCATAGCCGATGAGAATACATTTCACAGCCTTGTTATCCAACTTTGATCTCTTTTCATTTGGCACATGAACATATGCCTCACAGCCAAAGACCCGAACATGCCTTAATGAGGGTTTCTTATCTGACCATGCTTCCAAAAGTGTCATGTCAACAAGAGCTGAACAAGGAGATCTATTTATCAAATAACATGCTGTAGCAATAGCCTCAGCCCAGAACTTCTGCTCCAGGCCAGCACCACTCAGCATACTCCTTGCCTTTTCCATCAGTGTCCTGTTCAACCTTTCAGCAACTCCATTTTGCTATGGAGTGTAGGGGGTTGTCTTATGCCTTTTAATTCCATGATCAGTGCAGTACCTTTCAAAATATGCAGAACAAAACTCACCTCCATTGTCTGTCCTTAAACACTTTATTTTCCTTCTAGTCTGATTTTTTACCAAAGATTTGAACTTTTTAAACCGACTGAACACTTCTGATTTACTTTTAAGAAAGTATACAAATGCCCTTCTCGAACAGTCATCAATAAAAGAAACATAATATTTAGACTTCGATAACGAACGAACATCAACTAGACCAAACACATCAGAATGAATATAATCCAGTATACCAGAAGATTTGTGAGGACTAGAGGAGAAAGAAACACGGTGTTGCTTTCCATAGATACAATGTTCACAGAAATCAAACTCAAGGTTACAATCGTCAAGCCCTATTACAAGGTTTTTGTTCTTCAAGGTTTTTAAACCTTTCTCACCAATGTGACCAAATCTATGATGCCATAACATAGTCTTCTCTGCTGGGAGTTTTACCTCCAAAGCATTTGCAGATAGTGAAGAGTCTTCATCTTTCTCTATAGGTGCAGAATTACATGACTTTACAGAGGCACTGTTACAAAGAATAGGTCGTGCATCTAACTTGTACAGAGTGCCAGTACGAACACCCTTAGCTAACACCATTGCACCTCTAGCCATTTTACATCCCTTACTAGAAAAAGAAACTTCTACACCAGCATCATTTAACTTACTAACAGAAAGAAGATTTCGAGTCAAGCCTGGGATGTCAAGAACACCACCAATTCTTTTGACTCTCTCGTCAGGAAAGTGAATTCTGACCCTTCCTTTGCCAACAATCTCCAGCGTTGAATCACTTGCCAAGTATACATTTCCACCATCATACTTCTCATACTTTGAGAACCAATCTCTATTGGATGTCATGTGAAAAGAGGCACCTGAATCAACTAACCAAACATCATCTGATGCCTGAGTTGTCAGGGCTGCTGCAATGAAGACATCTTGATCACTTTGAGAAGATTCGTTGTCAGAAGCATTCTTCTTCTTCTTCTCCTTACAGTCCTTCCTGATATGACTAGGTTGCCCACAGTTCCAGCACTTTACCTTGGACTTTTTACCAGGAGACTTTGATCTCCCTTTAGACTTGGATTTCGATTTGTTGTCTTTGTTCTTGCCTTTCTCCTTTGTTCTACCTCGAACAGAAAGAGCATCTTTGGCCATCTCAGAAGATTTCCTTCGCATTTATTCAGACAGAAGCGAAGCAACCACATCATCTGTCTTGAAAGCAGTGGTTGTGCTTCCAATAGCCATCACAAAATGATACCAACTGTCAGGTAATGAACACAACAGGAGCATGCAACGATCCTCATCCTCAATCTTTACACCTATAGATGCCAGCTGAGTAACACTCATATTAAATGAGTTCAGATGATCTGCAACAGATGCACCTTCGTCCATCTTCAAGGAGTACAACTTCTTCCTTAGGAATAGCTTGTTTACCAGAGATTTTCCTTGGTAAATATCACCAAGCTTCTTCCACAAAGCAGCTGCAGACGTCTCCTCATGAACATTCAAGAGCACATAATCGGCTAGACTCAGTCTTATCAATCCTCTTGCTTTTCTATTAGCAAGATCCCAAGCTTCTTGGGTCGTAGTTTGTAGCTTATTTCCAAACACTGCAATCTAGAGGTCTCTATCTACAAGCAAGTCTTCTATCTTGAGTTTCCATAACTCAAAGTTGCTGCCATTAAACTTCTCAATATCTATTTTACTAGATGTACTTGCCATCTCACAATAGAAACAAGTTTAACAATGCAAGTCTCCCACTGAAACAGTATTAGTGCAAAGAACTAATTTTCCCTAACAAGGATAACACAAATTGGCCAAGCTCTGATACCACTTTGAAGGGAAAATAATGCGGATCTAATGACCCAACAATGCGGAATACATGCCCTTAAAACCTTTACTATAGGGGAGAGAAGCAAAAACGAAAAAATAACAGTTTCTAAAACTTATAGAGATGCATACAACCATGGCAAAGAGAAACCAGAAAGATAAGCAAACAAAGATGACACAGTATTTACGTGGGAAAACCCTTTCAGGCAAAAAATCCACCACACAAAGTCAGATCAATTGTATTACAGTAATGAATCAATTACATACAATATCCAAACTTCTTTGCTTAGCTCACAATCACCTAGAGAGATTCAGATCCACTGTTACAATGTTTTAGCAACATACAGTTCAAAACCCTCTTCAAGAACTCACGTTCTTCTTGTTCTTCAGCTCGCGACTTCAACTTGCTCTGCAACTTCACGACTCAACTCAACTTTTTTTTTTAACTTCTGAGAAATAACACATCTCTTTTATCCAAATGTAACCGACTCAGAAGAGCAATGAAGTCCATCCTCAAATCACACATCTGGTCGGATCTGATAGATCTCCTGCAACTAGCCGTCATTGCATTCAAAGCCATTACTCAAAACGGTTGAGCTCGCCACCCTTCGTTGACAAATGCAACTGCCACAATAACTATTTTGGTATTCATCCAATCACTATTCAGCCAGGTGCCATACGTCCAAGACCGATCAACAATCGTAGCTGACAGAGCAACCAAAATGGTCAAACAAACATCGGGTGCAACCAAGACTTTAAGTCATAAATAACACTGCTAGAGTCGGAGTCAGAACAGGATTCAAAACAGGACTCCACCGAAAATACACACTGCCGGAGTCGGAGTCGGAACTGGAGTCAAAACATGTCTCCAACGAAATTTCAGGTTCAGGAACCATTTCGGTTCCGTGTCCGCCCACGGCAAAGAGGAACTCATCGGAAATAGTTTTGACTGGGTAAAGTCAACCCGAGGTCAAACCAAGACGGGAACATCGGAGTCGGAGCCGAACCTGGGGACGGAACAGAAATAGGACTTTACCAAAAGTCCAAGATCAAGAACCAATCCGGTTCCCGTTCCGCCTCTGCCAACTGCAAGAAACAACAATCCAAAAATAGGACAAGGCAGAGGAAAAATCCCTGAGGAGAATCCAAACATCCAGAAGAGCTAGATCACAAAACCAGGAGTCGGACCCGAAGTCAGAACTGGAACTGAAACAAGAACCTGGCAAATGGACATTGCCAACTTCCAAAACTGGTTTCGCCTCCACTAGAACCTGCGAAGCGAAACAGACGGAAGGAAGCGGAGTCGAAGCAGGAATGAGAACCGAAACCCGGAATTTAGGCAAACAGAACAATGCCAAGTTCCATCCCGGTTCCGCCTCCGCTAGAACTTTGTAAACAACACAAAATCACCAAGGCATGAAAACGAAGACTTCAAGCTGGAAGTTGAGACATAATTTCTCAACACATTTTTCTTGGTTGATTCTTTTTGTTCAGTGACTTGCTCTTTTCTTTCATATAAATTCTTCTCTTTTTGTTGGTCCCAATTAGAGGGTGGAAAGATGCAAGGATGACGATTCATAATATGGATGGTTGTAGTGTTGGTAGAAATTTTATCATAATGAATCCTCATGCTCCTTGTATTGATATTTTCACTAAATAAAGTTTCCCTTGGTATTGTGGAGGTATCACTATCATGATAAGGCTCTTTGACTATTGAACAACCAATATCTTGTTGTTCAGGTTTGCTGACTATCTTTGTTGATTCCAAGATATTATGGTTTTGTAGGGCTAACCCTTTATCTTGATAATGCATTCATTGACAAACTTATATTAAGTATGGTTTGTCTTGAAACAATGATGTCACTTTTTCTATACTTTGTGGAGAATCTTCAAAAGTAGTGGTGGATACATATTATGATTTTTTTGCGATAGATGCTTGTGATTCAAAATCCATGTAGGAGTCTTATTCATGATCTGTACTTTGAAGGTCATCCTAAATCTCTATAAATTTTGTCATTGTTTGCTCTTGTGTAATGATGTCAAGAGTGGGAGACTCTGGTTTTGGATGAGTATCACTTACATGTCCATCAAAAGGAAGCATCTCATGGTTATTATTTAGTGTATCTTTTAATTCTTGGATGGATTTGAAGATGGTCATTAGGTCATGATAGCATTTTTAGGAAGTGAGATCTTCATTTTGACTTACGCTAGAGAAACTATCAGTGACAGATTGGAAAATACTATGTAGATCATGTTAATTCTTTGAGGATATGAGCACTTGACCTTGAATTGATTTTGTCCAACTTTCATTATACTTGTTGATGCAAAAATTTGCAGGGGCAACAACCTTATGGAAAACTTAGCTATTGGGGGACCTTTGTGCATAGCTAAGTGACCTCGAAGTTTTATCGAAGCCAGCTCTTCATATTTTATGGGGGGGGGAGGTAAAGGGTTAGAAGAGTAACATGTAATAATCAAACCTAAACTAAGGTGATGCACCAAATCACAAGAGAAATAACTAAGCACAATGTTGAGAGAAAGACTCGAATAGTAAATGTTGTTTATCAAATAGATGCTTTTAAACACTGCAAACATAAGAACATCAATTCATTTGCATAGAATAACCAATACCACACAGGCCAACACACAAGAGTAACAACATGTATTCATTTTATTAAGATGCATGAAGATTACAAAAACTTGAAATAGACATTCAAATACTTCAGGAAATGAAAACACAATTTAGTATCCTATTAAATGGATGAAAACAGAGAGGTCGAATTGATTGGCACAGTCTGCTAGTTCAAGTTCAGTAGCAAATATTACAGAATAATTCCCAGTGCTAAAGAAATTTAATCTATCTAACAACAACCATTACAATGAGAAAGAGGCTGCTTAAATAAGCCAGCCCATCGCTTGAAAGCCCTTACGAGAAGAATGCTTCAACAAACACATCGAGGATCTAGATTCCCTCAAGCCGACACCAAACATAAAGATCATCTACCAGTGTGCTAGCAAGAATGTCCTTTGAGAAACTAGAGCCATGCAACATCAACAAGGAACACGCGACAACAGAGAAGAACATGCGGTAGTAGAAGAGAATCCAAAGCACAAGTGACAAATCCCAGATAACAGATGCAAAGAAAAGCACCACGCGTCAAACACACGAAACCCGAAAAAAAGGAGGGACATCCCAAAAAAAAGCTTTGAAGGGAAGCCACGTGGAAAGACCTCCGGAAAAATAAACTGTAGAGTGGGCCCAACTCAGAAGGAAACAAGCAAAGGCCACACATCGAACGCACGAAAATCGGAAAAGGAAAAGAGATACAACCCAACAGGAAGCTTTGATAGGAGGCCACATGGCGGACGCCGAGACGCTGTGAGTGATGCGGAACAAGGCAAAGCCACAAAAAGAAAAGAAAACCACGAAGGCAAAGAGGTGCGTGAATAAATGTTCACAGGTTGGCGACTCACAAGGACATTTTTCCGTAGAATGAAGAACCCTAGAAGTTTTGGTCCAACTCCACTATCGCTCACAACTGAGAGAGGGCAACTTGAAGGCCAGTCCAGACTTCATTAGATGGCATAGAGAGAGTGCACAGATTTTCATGTGCCATGTTAAGATCAATTATTGCCTTAAAAGGCAATATGCCAGATACCTTTGCCTCTAACTCAAGCTGGAAAAAGAGCTACGCTAGTTGATGCACTTTGTTTTCAATATTTTTCGGTTGTTGGAGATTGATCAAAGGATTGGAAAATGGAAAGATCTTACTTCTTCTCCTCGATCCTTGCAATTATGTGCTCATTACCTGCCACTATTTGATCCGTGATGAAGGGCAATGGAAGCCCTCAGTTAGTTAAGCGGGAAATTTTTTCCTACATATCACTGGTAATTTGGGTTAGCTTGGCCCTGCATTCTCCCACATGGTAGATGACTTCATGCATAGAGATGAGAATATTTACGCCCATGGCCACTGCTATTCGATCTTCAATCCCCACATTTCTCAATGCTTCATCAGAGGCTTATATATAATTTTCCCAACAATCGCTTAGCCTTCGGAACTTTATTGGAAGTCATCTCCTGCACTCATTGCATTGTTTCGCTAACTACCTCGCATAGTCTGGTTGCCTGTGCCATAAATTTTAGAGTGGGTTGCAATGTAAGGCATAATTCTTTAACCTTATCCTAGTATGATGCATGTAGTTCCTTGACAATCTCTAGAAAGTTCATTTGGGGTGCAGGAGGTTGGGCTCTCAAAAGATCCAATTCTCCAGTTTTGTTGGTCAGATTTTCCCTCAACTCCGATAAGCTTCCTTTTAGGATAGACAACTGAATCCTTAGAGTAGAAACTTCTCTCTCCTTCTCTCCCAAGGCCAATTCAGCTTGTCTCTACTTCTTAGTTTCCTACTCCAAGGCAACGTTCATCTCATTTACCTCCTCATTAGTGCTCTGTTGGAGTTGTTTCAGGCCATCATTCACCTGCTTCAGTTCATCACGAAGGGCTGCTCCAGTCACTCAAAATTGCTCAATCGATTTTTGTAGGGCCGAAACAATCTCTGTGCCCAAAGCCTGAAACTCATTGACCCTGCCTTCAAAAGCAATTTATTTTGACCTCCTGGGCCTTATGCGTGTTTTCCCAGATATCCACTTTACCCTTCAACTCTTTCATTTGCTCATCCTTTTTCTTCATCTGGCAACTGAGCTTGAGGAAGTCGGTAGTCACCACCTTCTAGGTTTCCTCCATTAGCTCAACTTTATCTTGCAAATGAGCCTGCTACAAGTCAAGCCCTAGGACATTGTCATAATAGTTGCTTGGTTGCATATCACTGACCGACTTGATCACATTGGGGGTAATTTTCGATATTACACAGTTGTCTGAACACTTTCAAAGCCAGTACCCTATCAGAAACAAAACATGGGAGCCGGAAAGGCTTCCAGATGAAACTTTGCATACGGAGCATCGTGAAATCCGTACCGAAGAACTAATCGGAAGGTGGTACAAGCCCCTTCATCCACGATATTTGGCTCAGTGTTAAGCGAGTAGACATACTGCCTCCATTGTGATACAATTTTTCATTTATCAATAAAATTTATTATATGCAATTGATTTTACTAATTGAATGCATGCATTGTTTCTAAAATTTGTAAAGTTTCTAACATAATTATTTTATAAAATAATATTTCATAGATTACTAATATATTGATTTAATATGTATGATTAGTAAAATTAATAATGTTCTAATATAAAAGATTTTATATAAAATAATATAAATTAAATATTTTTTGACACTTAATTTTTTTCATAAAACGTAAAATGATAGACATTTAAATGAACAAACCGTCACAAAATTTCCATATAACAAGCAGGAGTGGCCGTCAAATTCCAGGCCTGCTTGGTGACTTTCTGCATGCTGCGTACCATGCTCTTACAAATGCCTACAAGAAAATCACAAAACTGTTCGAAATCATTCTTTTCCAAAATTATTAGAAATAAACAAAAAATGGCATTTGCACGAAAGCCCTTTGTATATGTAAAAGGGCCGATGGTGTTTCCCTTCATAAGCAATGCGGCCGCCTTCTAAATTTGACTGCTACACTTTTTCTTTTTCTCGGCTGCACAAAGCTGTGACCAAACTTTGCAAACTTCGATCTTTCTTCTACACCTTTTCTGGCGTCCTTATGTCAACACAACCCATGATCATCTGTTATCCAGCTTTCTTCGCAAAATTTCTCAATGACCTTCCTGCTCTGATACCATTTTGTGAATCTATAACCAAGCACTACATAGAAATTGCTACAACAAACACACAGAAAGATTATTCCTATTATTAAACTTGAAAATGAATTACATCATAATGCACCTAGATGTTGGATCAATTATATCAATTGTCTATTCTCAATACATTGGAGACTTACAGACTAAACAGCAAGGGGATTTCTTTATAGGGGATCACCTCCTAAACTGGACTGATATTTCGAGCACAAATTAAATCAACTAAAATAGAACTTTAAAAATAAAATTCTAAAAATATATGTTTTTTAATTGTTACTTCAAATTCCGATGAATTGTGTTGCACGACGATGTACACCAGCATCACTTATCAGCAGTTTTATTGTAGAATGCGCGTATGGAGTTAGGTCTTCCCCGAAGCAAGATGTGTTCAGCTTTGGAGTTGTGCTGCTGGAGCTTGTTACTGGCAAAGCAGCCATTGTGGATGCGGAAGAGGAAGCAGGAGAAAGCAGAAGTTTGGCTGAATGGGCTGCTACCATGACAAAGAAAGATGGCCACGTTGTCCAGGATTTAATAGATCCACAACTTTTAAATGATTACGAAAAATGGGCAGATGAAATTGAGAAAGTGATTGAGATTTCCCTCCTCTGCATTCGACCGTCTCCAAGAGAGAGGCCATCCATGCGAACAGTAGTGGACTCGCTTTCACCTCCATCTTCACTGGTACTGGAATATCTCTCTACTTAACAGTTAATAATTGAATGTCTATGTCAGCCTGTGTGCACATAAAATCAGATAGTTCTTTCTATACTTGCACAATTCCTTTTGGAAGCGTCCATACGTCACAGGTGGTACTTTTTCGTTAGGCAAGTAACTATCAAGCTATACATTTCTATAGTTATTTTCAGCTTCTCAGTTAGTTAAAATGAAGAATTATTTGTATCGACTCAACTTTATTATGCTATATTTTATTATAATACTGCACTACCTATTTTTATTTTAAAGAAACGTTTGATTTCTATAATATACATGATTAAATGTAAGTGTAAGTGTATTTTTATTTTATTAACAGTTTTTTTTTTTTAATAATATATATATTTTTTTTTCATATAAATAAAATAAAATGTTTTGAAAATGTAAATGTTAATTGTACTTTTTTAACATAAGTGTTTTATCATTTTATAATAGTTTTATTCTTTTATTTTATATTATTTATATTAATAAAATAAAATGTATTGAAAATGTAACACATTTGAGTGAGTTTTAAATGTAGGTATTTTTCATTTTATAGCAGTTTAATTTTTTAATTTTATGGCAGTTTTATTCTTCATTAAAAAAATTCAAAATATATTGAAAAAGTAAATGTCAATTATAAATTTTGCATATAAATGAATTTTTTATTTTGTAAAAATTTATTCTTCTTAAAACAAATACTTCTAAAAATTTAAATGTTAATTATATTTTTGGATAGAAGTGTATTTCTTTATTTTATATCAAACGTTCTCTCTAAAAATAAAATGAAATGCATTGAACAAGTAAATGCTATCTCTCTTTTAAAGAAGGCAACAAGTACTAGGAAAAATCCATCATCAATGCATTTTCTTATTTAGTTTTATGTCTAGTTTGGGGCAATGTCTTGGTACATATATATAGTTACAAATGGTACATTTTGGTATATAGTAAGGCCCACATACTTAGAGTTGCTTGCACTTAGTTTTATGCTCTTTACTTATTCTATCTACCTACCTAATTTTGATTATTAACCACATCCTTATCCATACTTCAATCATGTCAAACATTGAACCAATCTTGTTGTCTAATCTAGGTCACCCCTACAAACAGTGAGGTCATCCTCATAAATACAATAATGATCCATCATAATATAAAATTAAAATGAAACATCTTAGTTAATTTTTCCACTTTTATACTTTGGTCCCAATTTGACTATGCAGAAATATTCACAATTTGGTGTTATGTTCATGCATAAAAGACATTAACTTGTGTTTGCTAAAGGAAACATATCAGCCAATCATGTCATTGCAATAGATAAAGACATTCATAAACAATCATTCAAATTTGTATTCAAAAATTTAAAATGAAGCAAAGGATCTATCATAACTCATCATACACTCTTAGCATACGTGAATAAACTAGAGGTCATTCTAGAATACATGTACATATTTGAAACATGTTATTTGTCAAGCTACTTTTAAATAACATCTTCATAAAAAAAACTTGAGAGTGTGAAAGAGTACATCATTATTTGGTAGTGTATTTTTTGAGGATCTAGAGGGTAGAATCAAATGAGTATTTGAGACTAAATTCACAAGTAATGATTAAATCAAAATGGCGAATTCAAACTAACATAGAGTAGAGAAGAATATTCTAGTTTTGATTCATACATATGAATGTCCAAGACTTTTTAGATTTTTAGGTGCATAGAGCTTAATATCTTCATCTATTATAATTCATTCTTTTGTTTAAAATCTAAGAAAAATCTCTTTATTTATTGATTTTATAGTGTTATTATACTTTTTATCTAATACTTATTTATCTAGTTCACTCCACTCTAGAAACTCCCTATAACCTAGGTTGATTATTCCTTGTTTGCATTGATTTAATAAATTAACTTAGGTCACCTAGATAGGGATTGTCTTTCCCTTTTCATTTGGTGAAATAAATAAATTTGCCCAACCTAATTGTACATCTATTATTTTAGATTTGATATATAATTAGTTTTTCTAAAATTTTCATAGATTTTGATCTTTCTTTAGGAATTAGGGTTACATTATCTAAAATTGGTTTTCAAACCCTTTCAACCTAACCTTATGTAAGAGTTGGTATAGAATGATATATACCATGCAAGATTTAGTTGAAGACTATAGACATCCAAGATCTAGGAGCTTCTATGAAAGCATAAGAGAGATTGGTTATGAAAGAATGACTATATTATATCAAAAGATGTAAATGATAGAATGATAATGGATAAGATCTAGGAGCTTCTACGAAAGCACACAAGAGATCACCGTGGAAGAATAATTATATTCTATCAAAGGATGCAAATGAAAATATGATAGTTGATTTATTGAATGAGTTATGAAGGGAACCCCTTGGTTATATAGGCCAAGGTAGGATAGAGGATTGCATAATATTATGATGTATGTGTGTTAGTCTTATGACTTAAGACATAAAGAGTGATAAATATCTTATGTGTACCCTAATTAAACTTAAGTAACAATTGTGAGGACCTAGGTGATGAACTAGCTTGGTAAAACACTTCTTTCACACTAACACTACCCTTAAGTGCAACTAAGGAAAAATGTACAAGATGCAATGATACAAAGATGTTAATGAATCTTGACTACTAGGCCATGTTAGTTACCCATGTAAAAATACAATCTCTCACAAAATAGAGAAAAGGATAAAACCCAATGGGACAAAACTCCTCCCCAAAAGAGAGAGAAAAATGCTCACAATAAAAAAATGAGAACAAAACCCCATGAGAAAGAATTCCCCCATAAGAGAGAAGAAGAAGATAGACTATGCAACCTCTCCTTAATGTAGAGTCTCTTATAATGATGGTAGATTCCAAAAATGAATGTTGAAGATGATCCAATCATGTTGAACAACATTCCTCCCCGTAGGAAGAAACAAAATCAAGAATGTATACAAAATATCTTCCCTTTCCTAAAAGGAAGATGAGGGAAGAAATATTATATTTGATGTCTTTGAACTTTTCTCAAGTGTCTCCATGTCAATGTTGAAAACTACCACAATCAAGTTAGATGTTCTAGGACACACTGAAGAAGATGAAAATCCAAAAAATTATGGATATGAATATAAAACATAATCCAAAGACATAGATGGATCCTTCAAATACTAATCAAAAGTCTCAACACTAGTTCCAAACTATGATTAATGTTGAGAAAAATATGGAACAATAAGTTCAAAATGCTCCCCCACAACATCTAAAGATGATGCAACTTCATACAAAATAACATCAAAGAGGTGATGGCTATACTCAATAGTGTCCTCAAAGTTTGAAAGATAGGAATCATAAAACAAACCTTTAATTTTTGTCAAGTACTCATCCCAAGTAGCTATATCTGGAAGACTAGATTGTCCTACTTCTCTGAATCACTAGAAGCCATGATTGTAGCAACACAAGCATCACCAAATGCTACAATATATGAAGTGATGGAATATCAGAACATGTCTCTAAAACCTCAATAGATGAAAGAATATCGATATTCAAATGACCATATTGAATCTCTTCAAAAGTGTCCACACTAGATGCCATAGTGTGTACATTAGCCAAAGAAACAACAAGAGAAAAATGTGAGAAGGTGTAGACTGAAAATTGATGATCAAACTCCGTAAATGCAACTATATCTTTTCTATGCAAAACCCAAATTATGAAAAAATGTAGTGTGAACTCAAAGCTCTTTCTTGTTCCACCATGTGTGATATGATAGAGAAAGGATATTGGTTGACAATAAATATTCAAAGAAAAATAATATCATCAAATTATCTGTCATCCATGTCAATAGATCCCTTCCCATAAACACACATATATGTGTTGTTAGCCTTTAAGATGTGTGGTGATGAATAGGAATCAAGTGAAGGAAAATTAATTTGATTCTTCTTAAGAAAATGCTTCAACTCATCAATCTATTTTGAATAACATTGATGTTCATGATACCCTATTTTCTTGAAACATGCACATTTAGGATTCTCCTTCTTAGATGAATCCCCTTGAGAGGGAGAGGATTCATATTCTTTATGTAGATTTTTCATTTTCTTCTTTTGTTTCTTTTTAGGATTCCTTGATTATTTTTGTATCTTAGGCTCACCTACCACCAATGCTTGTGACTAAGGAAACATTATTAGAACCATATGAATTAACATTGCTTCCTCATAAATTATGAGATTTGTAATGTCGTCACTATTAGGATCAACATATAATGCTTGTATAGAAAGCCAATGGGTATGGAATCTAGAAACAAACATTGAACACTCAAGACCAAGCTTGGATAACATATTTAGAATCCTTTGTAAATCCTCCTTATCAATTTTACAATATTTTAGCTATGTTCTTAGTTGCCTTATGTTGGACATGTCTTCGATGTGGTGAAAACCATCGGGATCAAGGTTAATAAAATCATTGTCAATCTAATATCCACTAATCTTATTACTTTTACCATATAATTTCTCAAAAGTATCCCAAACCTCCTTAGGTGTTTTGTATGTTTCAACATGAAATTATAAATCAAACGAGACTAATGAACATACACATCGAAGTTTTTTCTCATTATTAATCTCCCATATTTTGTTTTCTCTAGCATCAGTAGGTTCATAAATGGTTTATTTTATACATCCTATATATCTATTTCCCATAAGGTAATTACATACTATTTTTCTCCATGAAGGATAATTATATGGAGTTAGGAGTTCAATTTGAGATTTCCCCATTGCAAGAACATGCAACAAGAAAAATAAAGCAATCAACCACCACAATATTATCCCCAAAATTACTCAATCAAGAATTCCATGAGAAATACATGATCTTGGCACTTTATGCTTATTGCAATTATAGGTGCCACTTTCCAAAAAAATCAAAGTGGACTTGATTTCACTGCATAAAGATTCAAAATTTGGCCACAAACTCAAAGTTTTATTTTTAGATAGAAAGAGATTAAAAAAATTATAATGTACAAGAAAATTTATGCACTTTTACAATAAAACTACATCAAATTTTTTTATCATAGGAGAGAGAATGAAGCCCTAAAAGTTCCCAAAATGAGAACAATTCAACAACACTTGTGAGAGTCCATAATTTATGGAAAAGTTACGCACCAAGATAAAAAATCGATTGCATCACTATGAAGAGTATAAAATTCTACCCTTTAAATTAAAAAAAAAAAATTTAAAAGGGAGGTTGGATGATTGAGTTATGAGCTGAAATTGGACCTCAAAAAAAAAAAGTTGCATTGGTTAAGGGGGGCCAAATTTGAAAAGGTCTGCTAGTGTCATTGTTGATGCTTAATAATAATGTTTCAAGGCAATATCCTCTATGTCAATGATATATTTAATTTATCAAAATATTCACCCACCTAATAGAATATTCCCTCATTGGTCAAAATATGCAAGATACCAAAGAATATTCTTCTACCGATAGACAAAAGGAATTAGGGAAAAAATATTCACAAATGATAAATATTGTAAGAAATATTCCATTATTATTTGTTTCATGACTAGAAATGTTTTTAGGCTACTGGTTTAGATTTTTTTGACCATCAAGTGGTTGGGTGGCCCATGATTGTAATGGCTCACATAGGCTACATCATGTGGCTCCCACTGGACTGTGTAGTACCTCTAGGTACCTACATATTATAGGTTTTCAATACCCTACTCTACATAGGGTAGAATTTTTTTTTAATTTTTTTGAAAATTATAAATTTTTAATAATTTTTTATTCATAGTATACTTGCACAAGCCTTACATAGAGAAATATTCATACACATGTAACATTCTTTTCTCATTCCTATTTTTTTTTTTCTAGTGAATTCGTGTGACCAAGGGTTATAATTTTTCTTTGATGACCCTAGGAAAAGTGCTCCAATTTTGAAGAATTGATAGTTGATCTTAGGGTTTTTGGCCATTTGGACATGATGTTAAGGTTCTTTTTTACCCAAAATTCTTCGAAATTGTAGCTATTTTATGGATCTAGCAACCACCTCCTAACTTAAAACCCTCATAGATATGGCCTTAGATGTCTAATCTGGACAAAATAAAAGGAATAACTAACTTTCTTGGACAAAATAAAAGGCCACCCTAATATATTTACAAGATTAACAAGTTGCAATCGTGGGCCACCCAACCACTCGATGAGTAACAAGTTGATTTATCTAACCCTAAGATTTCCAGTAGTATTATTAATCTTCCTTTTACATCTTAGGTTTTGGTGTGTTATAGGGTATATCAGCTAACTAGTTCCCATCTAGGTCCTATTCACATTTAGTTAGTTAATTTTACCTAGAAAACTTTTAGGCTATTTAGTCTTTATGTCTCATGCCATATGATTATAACACAACATAATCCTATGTTGTCATAGCTCTTCACCTTCCCCATATGAACAAATCCTTTCTTGTAATATTATATATATATACATACACACACACACACACATATATATGTATATAATATATATATATATACATATATATTATATATATATACATACATATACATATACATATATATACATATACATTTTATACATATATATTATATACATCTATATACATATACACACACACACACACACACACACGCCCACACATATAATTGTATCTATTAGAACATAATATTATTAGGGATCATAACTTATAACATTTATACATTTTTCCAATATAAGGCTATAAAATATTAAATATATAGTATGCTATATTAAGCATATCCAATTTAAAATAATTATAGTATAATAACTAATTGATTATTGATTATTTATAGATATTAGTTTTGAGTAGGTGTGACTAATACATTTTAGGTTTTTTTACCCTTTATATATTTAACGATTTTCCCTCTTCATTGAGAGGATGTGAGAATTTGTAGATTTATCGTGAATCATATCACTATGCACAAGAGGTATTATTGGCTTTATGGAGTTTTTACTTGAAAGGGTTTTTTCCATGTATATATTGTGTAATGTGTTTAAGATGTATATCTTTTAATTATCATTTTCTTTATCTTATAATTATTTGTGATTATTAACACCTATAATCTTAATTTATTAACATGGTATCAAAGTAGGTAAGGCCATGCTAATAATCCTTGTAAAATATTTAAATCTCTCCATGCTTTAAGGTAGGTATATAATATCTTATACATGGGCATGAAACAATACATTTTTATACCTAATGTACTTGTCTATGAAATAGTGTATGTAGTGGGAAATATAAGAAATTGTGTATGTAATGGAAAATATGGCCTCCATTCATTTCAAAAAATATAACCATTCCACTTTATTTAAAACCAAAATGGATAGAAGCCTAAGTATACACCATTAATAATCTCCTTTCAGTTTGTTGCATTTAATAAATTTATTACATTTAATAATTTTTTACTTGTTGGACAATCACTACTAATTAATATAGAATTATTTCATTATATCTAAATCAATAAACTATTATAAGGAAATTGAACAAGACCTTTGAAAGTTTTTATTATATAGCAAGTCTTGCTTTATTTTAATAGATCAAAATATAAAGAATTTATTTCTTTTGATGATAAGAAATAAGTCATAATTTATGATGTTTGGATTCAAATTGTATTAAATTATATATGTAATCATTATATTAATTCTATTATACTAAGTATAACTTCATAGACCATAGGCCTTTGCATAATTTATACACCTTCATTGTTTGGTGCAGCTATGCATTTCAATTTCTTCCTAAGCATGGCATTGGAATGTCACTTAGAATTTGGAATATATTGTTGAAAAAATACTATGTTGGATGTTGTATCTAGTTTTTAAATATTTTTATGTATTAGTATTTCTCTATGCCATTTTATTTCTTTATTAGATGGTGACATAGCCATTATGGATATGTTAGGGAATTGCAATGAAATTTCCATTGCATGCTTAAATTTGTGAATGATACATTAGGGATTTAGATTGTGCTATCTTTGGAATTTTAGTGAATTGTGTAATATATAGTGGTGCCATGTTTTCATTTATAATATTTACATAGGTATTTTGTATACTTCTATGCACTAGATTTTTTATGCTAAGATGAAATTGAATTACCATGAACAATATTAGATCCAACCCAACACTTAACTTCCTTTTGGAAAAAAATGAAAGAACTATTTTTTATTAATTTTTGTGATATATATTATGGATTACAATTGTTGAACTATCTTAAATCAATTTTATTTTCTTTATTTAAACCAGAGAAAACTTATACCAATCATAAAATAATCAAATAGATAAGAACATGAATGCACATATCAACACCAAGCACAATGAACACTAGAAATTACATGGAAACCCAAGAAGGGAAAAACCACAAAGAATGCTAATTCTCAATTATAAAGCACCGATTAAGGTAACACCACTTAAGGTTATTTTTGCAAAGGCTCACTCCCAAGTTGCTCACTACAGGGTGGTTCATTGCCGGTTGGGCTCACTGTCCGACTATTATAGCCAAAGATACAAAAAGGCTCACTGCCTATAGAAAATGACTCACTATCGGTGGGCTCACTACCCAAATACAAAACAACATATTACAAATAATTTAGTTCTGGTTAAGAGCACAATTTCTGTTTGCAACAGATCCGGTTAAGAATCTTCTACACACCTTCCTTCCGCAACCTTCACACAACTTTATACTAAAAAATATTACTCCTTCCTTCACGCTCTTCTATCTATTCACACACATCATACTACTTCCATACATCTATTTCTTCAATCAAAAAGATGTTCTCTATATATATGCATGTATGCTTGTAGAACCAAATTGAGTCAGCCACATAATATCTTCATAGTCTTCTAAGTCGGCCAACCACCATTGAATTTAGATCACCACAAAGCATGTCGACATGAAGAGCAAGCTTGAAATATTCAATAAGACCTTGCACACTAAAACCGGACCCAAAAGATAGGTCGCACATAAAAATATTCTTACCACGTTACACTAGGACCCATACATGGGTCATACATAGGATATAGAATTATTACCAAAAGAAATTGAATTATATGAGATATATTTCAAATTCGATGGGAAATCCATAACCAAGACCAAATCTTGATTATCATCAATTTCAGTATCAACTATAGAAGCACAATCTGACATACCAACACTTGTAGCATGTAAGATGATTGTATGGATAGCAAGGTTACTCAGAGTAGGCTTTGAGCACAACAACCAACATCAAAAGGTTAGTCTTTATTATACTACATCAACTGAATTCAACAAATGTCCCAAAAAGGAATACTGCCATATCCAGATCAAGGATAAGCTCCACACAATGCAACATCATAGCATACAATAGGATGGATCAAGTCTATACATCATCTGGAGCACAACCTTCTAGATCCAAGGTTTTGACATCAATGACAACAATTTTAAAAAATCTCAAAAACTTCTCAACAATTTCCCCTTTGGCATTGATGTCAAAACGACAAAAACTCAAAAACACTAAACTCCAAAAACTCCAACTCCAAAGCTGCAAACTCCAAAATTTCCCCTTTGACCAACAATTTAATTTTTGTTTTTGTTTTCATTTTCTCCCCCTTTTTTCCATCAAAGGCAAAGGGCCAAAATTTTAACATTTAGAAACTCAAGTAAAAATAACACTTTTCACCTAATTTTTTTTCTTGTACCTTTCTCTCACAGTTGGAAGAATCCTCTTCCAAGCTAGCACTACAAAAACCATTCTAGTACACATGCTATCCAACAAAGTCAACAACGTAAATGAGGATGACCAATCCAGAGACAGGCACTATCATTCACAATCTTCTGCATCAAAAAGTATCCTAGAGAGATGATCTAACTAGACCTCAACAACTTATTTGACCAACCAAAACGTTCTAACCACATCTTCCCTCTATCTATGAATTGACAATAACTCAGCTTTCAACTCTCCAACTCTTACTCTCTTTCCATCTTTGTCTTTAAAGAAATCAAAAATATTTTGAATACTATTCATCTAAAATTCAATAGATTCAATTATGCTTCTAAAATTATCAACAACTGCAAGCCACCAAAGATAATACTTGTAGATGTTAGACATCTCCTTAAAGCATTCTCTTGTCTCACTAATGTGTTTGGATAACTCTTACTTGGCTTTGACACATCTTCTCTCAATCATAGCTTCAAACTTATGTCCTTTAGGTCCTTCCAACAACATTCTTTCTTTAGCAACTTCTACTAGATTATCTAGTAATGAGTCAAAAACATTTGAAATAGAAATACCCTTCTTGAGCAGATACTCAACCAAAGCATCATCAATTTTAAGCCTATCCACTAGAGGGCAGGCACACCACATTTCACCAGCCTTCTTCATATCACCTTCATCTAACACTAACCAAAATATAATTTGGATCGAAAGATTCAGATCCAAGTAGAGACTCTTCTTCCTTCTACTTCTCTTCTGAGATAGTGATGACATCTTTTGTGTTAACTTTCCTCTTTTTAGGTTCTAGAGGGGAACCACCAATAACAACTTCTAATTCCTTCTTACCAGAGGAGGAACCCTCCTCAAACTGACTGGATACTGTCACACCATATCACAAATTCATCTGCAGGGATGAGAAATAGACTTTGCATGCACTTGCTTTATCCTCCATACATTCCAAATACTTGTAAACTTGCTTTTTGATAGGGATGCTAGAATTCCACTTAACATTCTCTTTTGTCAATAATGAACTCAAAAAGTAAAATACTAAACATGTGAGTAGAGACCCAAACCGAAAAGGATAACTCTCAACCAAAGAAATTCTTACATTCTCAATTAGTTTCCATTACTAGGATACACAAATCAAACTGCTTGTTTTCCTTCACCATCATGTGTGCAATATATACAACAATAGCCGAAGTAGAACCTTCACGATTTCTGAAATAGATTTTATAAGTGATGTTGTAAGCAACATACCTTACTACATGATCGACAATGGTGTTTATCAATAGATCTCGGGGGTCTTTGTTGATACTAATAAGTTCCTCCACATCTCTGTATTTCATCATTTTCTTCCTAGGGAGGTCACCAATACTGCACAAACTAGTAATAGCTTCAATGGCTTCTTTCGTGATCATATATGGTTTGTCCAAAACAATGCTGCCATCTTTGAATCAACTTAGTAAGAAGAAGATAGACTCTCTGACTAAAAAATAGGGAAATTCTCCCCATAAATCCATACCCAGAGTATTTATATTCCACAACTCATCCATCTTCAACCCTAGTTCCATTTCTTTCATCTTTTGATGATCAAACTCATCCAACTCTACTCCCTTCAACTTTAGTGGAATACTACCACAAGATTCTTTGTCAACGGATTCCATCGTTGTGCTTACCTTCTTCAAACTTTTATTGCTCAATGAAACTTCTTCTTCTCCTTTGCAAACTGTGATAAATGATTTTGAAAACTCTACCCTTTATCCTTAATTACTCATAATGATCTCGCCACCAAAATCGCAGATTGATGATGCTAGGAATTGTACTTTTCTTTTCAATCAGCCGGATCAAGCTTCATAAGATATCATCAACTGGTTCAGACTTAATCATGTTAAAAATCACTTCAATATTCCTTCAGAGAGGGGGAACTGATAGGATATGCAATGCGAAACTCCCCCCTAAGCCGAGGTAGATTGGGTCAGTTACCGGTAGGGCATGTACCAAAATCCAATACCACAAAAGTGTTCTCCACACTTGTTTCCTTTTTCCTCCAAATCATGACTGTTGGGTAAAAGTACAAAGCTGTGTCACACTTTTATAAAGGAACCAACCAACACTGATCTAAATTTTAAACTTGAATCACTAGAAAGTGGCATATATACATTTTGAATTTTAAAATGATGTAAAATAATAAAATGTTTATTTTTTAGTATATTTTATGTTTGTATTTTTTGGAAAAAATTAAAAAATTATTTGAATATAGTTTTTTTATAAATTAACACTATAATTAGTTGTTGATAAAATGCTGAAAAATGATGTTACATGAGACGTCAAGATTTATATAGTAAATTTTCTTTTTTTGCCTTCAATTTTTTTTATGTATATTTATAACTTGAAACTTTAGGGCATGGATATATTTTTTTGGAACTTTAATAAATATATATTTTTAAATAAATATTTAAATGTGTGTGTATTAAAACACAATTTTTTCCACTCGATGTCAACTTTTATATTAAATATTTATCTAAAATAGAAAAAAAACTATACTATCTTAATCTAGAATCTTTTATCTAGGGCATCATATTTTTTTAATAAGTTTTAGTATTTTTCTTAACATGTTAATCAACCTAATATTTTTGTGGTGATAACATAGTTTTAGTAAAAAATAAAAAATAAAATAAAAATAATAGTTGAACTATTAAAAAAAATATATATTTGAAAACTACACTTGTTGATCTACAAACAAGTATCTTACATTTAAAAAAAAATGTTATTTATATGAGTATGAGTTGTTGAAACATTAATTTTTTTAAATAATTTCATTTTTTTGGTAAATTGGCCTTAAAGTGGTGCTACACATGCATTTAGCCAACAATTTTAGTTGGAAAAGTTGTGGACATATTTAACTTATCTAGAATGAATCTTACTAGATCATGCGTTTGACCAAAATTAATTTTTAGTTATAAATACTAAAATTCACTTGTGTTGATAAGTTGGCCAAAAGTGTGACACAACTTTGTACTTTTACCCCGTTTTCTTCTTAGATTCATTTGACTTTGCAACTTTCTTTTTGTTCTCAGACTTTTTCGGAGCTGCATATCTGCATGTGTTAGCATAATGTCTAGGTTGATTGCACTTGTAACATCTTTGTCCTGATGTAGTTGAGTGAACCCTAGGTCTACACTGATTAGCTTTGTGACTATAAGCATAGCATAAATAACAATAACCATGAAAGATATTGTTCATTCTATTCCTTTTTGCCAGATTAGATAATTCATTTTTGCATTGACTTGCTTTGTGGCCAAACTTGTGATAGTTAAAGCATTGAGTATTCTGTTTCGTCCTGCTTCTACATTCTATAGCCTTGTGTCCAAACTTTTTGCATAGAAAATAGTGACCACTGAATGATAAGTACCTTTGAGCATTTGGTTGCCTTTTGGAGGTCTTTTTGTAGGTGCATTAGAGTTCTAGACCTTGCTTGTTACAACTGATCTTGCTTTAGCTTCAACTGCTTTGTCTTCATCCTCGGTATTCTAATTTGAGCTTTCACCAATGAATCCAAGTCCTCCTTTATCCTTGTGACATTTTTGTAGGGATAGAAGTTGATCCAAAATTATTCTACTTTCACATACTCTTACTTTTATCTTCAACCTTCTTAACTCTTAACTCTTGATCTAACTTCTCATTTTCTTCTGAATTCTGTTTGATGATATTCTTGATTTTTCTTCAGTATTTTTGCATTCATCCAGTTTCTTCTTCAAATCAACAACGCTCTCCTTTCACTCCTTTAATTCTTGGCTAACATCTTTGTGTCTTGCTTTGAATTTCTAGATTTTCTCCCTTAGCTTTGAGATAAAATCATTTGCCTCCTTGAGGTTTTCTTTCAATTCTTCATTCTAAGATTTTTTATTTTCCATATCACTCAATATTGACTTTATTTCTTCTTCAAAGTGATAATCTCTTGCCATATGTTCAAACCGCCAAGATCTCCCTCAAGCGGTTAAGATCTATTTGTAAGGGACCAAGCTGTGATACCAATTGTTGAACAGTCTGAATAACTGAGAGGGGGGTGAATCAGTTATGATAAATCAATTTTATTTTCTTTATTTAATCCAAAGTAGACTTATACCAATCAGAAAATAATCAAATAGATAAGAACATAAATGCACATATCAACACCAAGCACAACGAACACTACAAATTAAATGGAAATCCAAGAAGGGAAAAACCACAGAGAATGCTAATTCTCAATTATAAAGGACTAGTTAAGGTGATTTTTACAAAGGCTCATTCCAAGTTACTCACTGTAGGGTGGCTCACTATCGGTTGGGCTCACTGCCTGACTATTATAGCCAAAGATACAAAAAAGCTCACTACCATAAGAGAAAGGCTCATTGCCTACAAAAATGGCTCACTGCAGGTAGGCTCACTGCCCAAATACAAAACAACATATTACAAAATAGTCTCACTCATAAAAGTGAACTGATGAAGCTACATCTACATATACATGAATTAAGTTTTGGTTAAGAGCACAATTTCTATTTGTAGCAGATCCAGTTAAGAATCTTCTGCACACCTTCCTTCCAAAACCTTCACACAACTTTCTGCCAAAATAAATTACTCCTTCCTTCACACTCTTCTATCTTTTCACACACATCATACAACTTCCATACATCTATATCTTCAATCGAAAAAATGTTCTCTATATATATGCATGTATTCCTGTAGAACCAAATTGAGTTGGCCACATAATATCTTCATAGTCTTCTAAGTCGACCAACCACCATTTGAATTTAGATCACCACAAATCATTTCGACATGAAGAGAAAGCTTGAAATATTCAATAAGACCTTGCATGCTAACACCAGACCCAAAAGATAGGTCACACATAAGGATCTTCTTACCACGTTACACCAGGACCAATACATGGGTCATACATAGGATATAGCATTATTACCGAAATACATTGAATTATATGAGATATATTCTAAATTCAATGGGAATGCCACAACCAAGATCAAATCTTGATTATCATCAATTTTAGTATCAACCGGAGAAGCACAACTTGACATGCCAACACTTGTAACATGCAACATGAATGTCCAAATAGCAAGGTTACTCAGAGTAGGCTTTGAGCACAACAACCAACATAAAAACTTTAGTCTTCATTATAGTGCATCAACCAAATTCAACAGATGTCCCAAAAAGGAATACTGCCATATCTGGATCAAGGATAATCTCTAGACAACATAACATCATAGCATACAATAGGATGGATCAATTTTGTACATCATCCGAAGCACAATCTTCCGGATCCAAGGTTTTGACATCAATGACAACAATGTTAAAACATCTCAACAATTTCTCAACAACATTGTTCTGCAAGCCTACATATTACTTATAAGATGATTTTGCAAATGTATTTAAAATACTAATTCTAGAGAGTAAAATTCACATAGTCTCTATGCCATCTATAGTGTAAGAAAAAGTATCCCTTTTCAAGCTTAATTTGGAAATAATTATTGATAAAATAAGCTTAATATTTCCCTAATTTTGTGTTGTAATATGTTTTTCATATTCAAAGTAAGTTTAGGGCCTTTTTAAATAAAATGAACTTAATTGTGCCTTATTTTTGGTGTTGTAAGGTGTACCTTTACACCTTCACATTAATCTAGGGATTTATTAATTGAGGTTAATTTTCCTTAATTGGCCCCTTTAATTCAAATCCAAGCCTAATTAAATACAAATTCCAAGGGATAAAACCCGACATTCATAAATGCCATTACACAACACTTAACTTTGGAAGATGTGTGTCCTGTGTCCTAGGTAAGTGATCTAGGACCCCCCTTTAAAATATATTTTGGTGTATTTTAATGATTCCAAATCTACAATTCAATGTTGAGTTGTGATATTTGAATTCCCGGAATTAATTTTAAGATATGTATAAATACAAGGATATTTCACTAACTTCATCCTAGATTTTTAAGAGAGCATCCTAATATTTCACAAGAGCATTATTGAGAGCATTCAAGAGCATTTTCAAGGCATTCAAGGGAAAAATTATAGATGCAATAAATATTTGACATAATGAAAGGATTATTGATTTTTGCACCAATCAATAATCCTTTCATTATGTCAAATATTTATTGCATCATGCATGTTGTTTGAGCTCCTATGATGATGTAGTGTTCAATATCTATTCAAGCATATCAAAGGCATTGTTTCACATCAAGTTTCATTATCAAGATCTACATCCATTGAAGCCAATTCATGCAAGTTTACAAAAATTTTATGCAAGGTTTCAATTAAGGTTAAATGGTGAGTTGTAACATATTTTTGTTCATTCATCATTCCTTCATGCTTTTATATTTCATTTCAAGGTTTAATTGCCAAAACGGGATTTGACCAAGGAAAACCCTCATTCACCTAACAATCGACATTTTCCTCTTTTTGATGTGTGATTGCACATTTTAGGTTGAAGACCATTTGAAGAGAAAAATTGAAGAAACTTGTAAAGTTGTCAAAGTTGCAAGAAAATTTGTCAAATGATAGAAACTCCTCTACAGAATTCATTTCTGGTTGTCCAACAATGAACACTTGGAATCTAAGAGTGCAAACATGGTAGAAGAGAACCCAAAAAGTATTTTTTCAGGAACCCTAGCTAGGAACCATTTTCCATAGGGCGAGTGAGTCCTTAGTGAGCTTCAAAAGTTGAATTTTGGTGAAAGGTACATATAATTTTCCCCTTTCCAGATCTTCCTTTTGATTACCGTTTTTGTCAGATTTGATTTCTATTCTTCATTTTCATTTTATAGCATATATTTTGAATGAAATTAGGGAAATAGGTCATTATGGTGAACCAACCCCACCACACACATATCATTTCCATATGTTTCATTTTAGTGAACCTAAGTTTGATCCTTGCATTTTCTGATTTTGGAATCCTCTTTCACCCTAGATTTAGATCTTGCATTCATTTGCATCTCTTTGCATTGAATTGAGTCTCATTTAGGGTGTCTAGTTTGCATTTCACTTTGCATTTCATTTAAGGGTTTTTAGGATTGCATCTTTACATTCTTTAAATATGAAAAAAAAAAAAAAAATCATCTTACATATCATTTACATAGAATTACATCATATTCATTTTCATTTGAAAGCTAAAACAATTTTTTTATATAAAACTAGGTTTTCTAGGTTGTCATTTTGTCACATTTTGCACTTGAATTCAACATTGAATTCATAGAAAATTAAAATTGTAACTTGTTGTATCAAATTAGAATTTGGAAACATTTGAAACTCACTTAAAAATCTATAAAAAATTGTTTCAAAACCCTCGCCTATGAGCCATTCACCCTAGGGTGAATGAGTCCCTGATCAGGGTCATATTCTGATTTTCTACGTATTAAAACATTCATTTTTGCATTTTTATTTATTTTTTGTTCTGAGATTTTTGTTTCTATTTAAAAAAAATTTGTTCTTCAATTTGTTCATATTTAGTTTCATTTGATAAATTTAGTGCATTGCATGATTTCAAAATTTCATTTACAAGACATTATTTTTAGATATTTGCATAGTGTAATCCAAAAATTACCTTCTTTAAGTCTGAACATCTAAAAGTGGACAAGTGTTTTAGCAATGTGTGGAAGTCCTTGTTCTCCTTGGTTGATGTTTCAAGTTGTGTTTTTGGCAATGATCCTAATACAATTGACTCTAACCATGCTCAATCAACTCCTAATGATTTTCCTCATGAAGTTGACATCATTGGAGAAGATGATGCTAGCATGCATAAGTTCATAAATGATTTCCTTAACAATCTTGAGAATAATGCATCCTTTTATCCTTCCATGAAACAACCAACACAACTTGAGATGTTTGGTCTTTTACATCCTAAAATTGAAAAACAAACTAAGCCTAAACTTCCAACAATAAGTGAACCTAGCTCCTCTAACAAAATGCTTACCTATCCATCTTATGTTAACAAAGTGACCAACACTCCCATCAACCTAGAAGAGACTTATAGACAAGGATTTAAGATTTTAACTAAACAAGGATGTGACATAACTAATGAGCATGAAATTCATAAAATTTTAGAGAAAATTCCTATTTAAGAGACCAAAGGATTAGGATATCAAGATCCTCCTCCCAACATAAGTTTCCTCCTTCCTAAGGAACAACTAATGCCTCATAAGGATGATAGGATCATCTTAGGTCCTCCTCGGGTATGTGTAGGATCATGATGGGCCAAAAAGTGGTGATATGTAAGTGATATGATGGCTCATGTGGCTGACGACTTTTTTTTACCCAAAATTGATGAAACAAAAAAGGTCTTTAAAGGAGATTCTCAAATTTTTACCAATATAAATTATGCTTTACTTTGAATTTAATTAATAATTATTATTAATTTTCTATTTGAATTATGACTAAAGTCTTGATTGATAGGCTAATTGAAAAACATCTATAGCTTTCAAACGGTATCACATTTTTTGAATTTGAAACATGCGTCACATTCTATGCTTCACATACTATAGGATTACAAAAAAAAATGAATTTCATGAAGTTTTGACCCAGTTAAGGTGGTTAGACATACGAGTTTTTATATTTTTTAAAACTTGTAATGAAAAATTCATAATTAATTATTGACTTGGAAAAAAATTACAAAAAAATATGCATCAGTACGTATATCTAAAATATTATAAAAAAATATTTTCATTTTATTGTGGTTAGGGTGGTCAGACAGACACCTACTTCTTATTTTTTCCCAGAAATTTAAGTACTACTACATTGAAATTTCAAATTTTCACCAAATAGATTTAAAAAAAAAAAAACCTAGTAGTTTAGAAACTACATTCAATTTGCTACAGATTCTATTCTTACATATTTTTGAAATAATATAGATAACTTATTCAAGTTTTTACGTCAAGTTACCTAACTCTAATCTTTTTGATTGCGACTTAAGGGCCTATTTTTTCCATGATGATCCTGCACATACCCCCTCGTCAAAATTTATCTCAACAAATTGGTGAATCAATCAAGCAACGAAAACCTTACAAACTAAAAAAAAATGCCATTTCTATATACTCATAAAGAAATTGAAAGAAAGATGGATGGTTGGATTAAATTGCCACCTCATAGTAGAAGCACCATGCCCAAGAAAAACATGAATTATTGCACATATCATAGAAATATTGGGCATCTTATTGACGAGTGTTGTGCATTGAAATTGATATTGAGTAATTTTAATTATGATGATGATGATTCCTATGATGACATAGCCACATAACATTCACTTTGCTCCTTGCCATGTAATAGCTATAGGGTCATAGCATCCTCACTATTACATGTTATACATTCATTACAAATCATTCTCTTTATTGCAAGGATCTCACTCGCATCACCCATCTTGGCTCATCCTTGTCCTATACTTAGTGTAAGCAAGGGGTTAGATAGCCTTGCCCTAGTTTTGGAATTTGATGTTGTCCCTTTGGCTAGTTTTCTACCTTTTTCATATACTAATCAAGATTGAGATGTGGGTGACCTACTATAGGTTGACTTGCATGTGCCTTACTAGTCCCTTTTATTTGTTTTCTTTTTTCTTTATGTGATTGTATGTGCATAAAGTGATCCCCCATATTTTTTTGTTTGATGTATCTCTCTCTCTTCATGTGCATTCCTCTATTTGTATCTACATTCTTCTATATGTTATAAACATTTTATTGTTTTTCACTTGTCTTGTGTTTTCTATTTGGGGATGATGCAAGGCGTCAAGAAATTTAGGTCTCTTCCATGTTGAACCAAAAGGCTTTTTTTTTTTTTTTTTTTTTCTGTTTTCACTCTCTTTGTGTCATTCTTCCAGTTCTATGAGTGCTTGGGGAATGATGACATTTCTAAGCTCTATAACAACATTGTAGAAAATATATATTGACCCCGAATTTGTAGATCCCTTTTTTTTTTTTGGGGCCAACCCATCCTTCCTTTTTCATAATGTAGATTCATTTTACAAACATATGACTTGGTATAGGGCTTTCTGAATAAGCTCTCATGTTATATGATTGAACATTGGATACTTTAAATTAATTGATCACAACAATGGTGTTAGAACCCACTTTAAAGTGGGGGCATACATCAATAATATCTTTCGACATTTCTCATGTTTCATGGTGCAATTTTCTTATTTCTTGTAATGAGTCCTTTTCTTGGTGGTGTCATTGGGTTTGATCTCCTCTAAGAGTGTGATATTTCTTAGCTTACAACTTTCCTCTTATTGGTGATGTGATGAACTAAATTCCCTAATTTGTGAATCTTTTACTCTTGACTTGTCCTCTCTTGGAGACATTAGGCATGGTATTCCCTAAGAAGAAGACCTTACACAAACTAGCATTATTTTTCGTAAGTGTTAGAATAATGCAGCTTGCCAACCTTATGAAGCTTGAACCCTAAATTCAAGGCCAACAATCATAACACACCTTGTTTTCCTGTGGAGCCTTTCCTTGTTCATAGGTTTTTAACATAATGCAACTTGTTAAGCCCTATGAAGCTTGAAAGTTCTAAATTCAAGGCCACCTAGCATAACACACCTTACTTTCCCGTGGAGCCTTGCCTTGTCTTGTGCTACCTTATTGAAGTTTTCAGGAGGATAGAGTTGCTATGGTATGGGAGCCTAATATGATTCTCTCATTTTCCACTCTTTTTGGATACTCACCTAGTAGACAACCTGAGGTTCCACTACCTCGAAGTGAGCATGACAAAACAAAACCGATGGCTTAGATGTGTTATGCACATATCAGACCATCTAGGCTTCATCTTCCTCATCTTTGATGTTGTATGATTACGTATCTTTGTCATTGATGCATAGATAAGTGTCTTGAATGTATACATTAGTGTGGTTTTGACATAGGGTCATCCTCTCACTAAAGTGGGGGAAAAATGTAGTGTAGGAAAAAGTATCCCTTTTTCACATTTAATTTGGAAATAATTATTAATAAAATGAGCTTAGTGATGCCTTAATTTAGTGTTGTAATATGTTTTTCATATTCACATTAATTTTATGGCCCTTTTAAATAAAATATCTTAATTGTGCCTTATTTTTGGTGTTTTATGGTGTACCTTTACACTTTCACATTAATTTAGGGCTTTATTAATTAATTAAAGTTAATTTTCCTTAATTGGCCCCTTTAATTCAAATCCAAGCCTAATTAAATATAAATTCCAAGGGATAAAACCTGACATTCATAAATTTCATTACATAACACTTAACTTTGGAAGATGTGTGCCCTAGGTAAGTGACTTAGGACCCACTCTCCATAGGGTGAATGGGTCCTTACTTAGACCTAGGAAATTTATTTAACATAATGTTTGACACTAAGTAATGTGTATCCTAGGTAAGTGACTAAGGACCCATTCACCCTATGGTGAATGTGTCCTCACTTAGACATAGGACCCCCCTTTAAAAAATGTTTTTGGTGGTATTTTAATGATTTCAAATCTACAATTCAATGTCATCTTGTGATATTTGAATTCAAGGAATCAATGTTAAGATTATTTATAAATACAAGGTTATTTCACTAAATTCATCCTAGATTTTCAAGAGAGTATCCTAATATTTCACAAAATCATTATTGAGAGCATTCAAGAGCATTTTGAAGGTATTCAAGGCCAAAATTATAGAAGATTATTGCATAAATCAAGATTCCTTTCATCATGTCAAATATTTATTGAATCATGCATGTTTTTTGAGCTCCTATGATGATGTAGTGTTCAAGATCCATTCAAGCATATCAAAGGCATTGTTTTATATCAAGTTTCTTGATCATGATCTACATCCATTGAAGCCAATTCATGCAAGTTTGTAGATTTTTTATCCAAGGTTTCAATTAAGGTTTGGTGAGTTATTATATATTTTTACTCATTCATCAGTCATTCATGATTTTCTATTTCATTTCAAGGTTTAATTACCAAAACAGGGCTTGACCAAGGAAAACCCCCATTCACCTAAAAAACAACATTTTTCTCTCTTTGATGTGTGATTGCAGATTTTAGGTTCAAGATCATTTGAAGAGAAAAATTGAAGAAAGTTGCAAGAATTTTTTTCAAATCATGGAAACTCTTGTACAAAATTTATTTCTAGTTGTTTGATAGTGAACACTTGGAATCTGAGAGTGCAAACATGGCCGAAGAGAACCCAAAAAGCATTTTTCAGGAACCCTAGCCAGGACCCATTCACCATAGGGGAAATGAGTCCTTAATGAGCTTCAAAAGGTGACTTTTGGTGAAACGTACAAATCCTTTTCCATTTTCGATATCTACCTTTTGATTACTATTTCTATTAGATTTGATTATTGTTCTTCATTTGTATTTTATAACATACTTTTTGAATATTATTACCTAGGGAAATAAGCCATTGTGGTGAACCAACCCCACCCCACCACATATATTTTCCTTATGTTTCACCATCTTTTATTTTTTCATTCCAACTTGTATTTTCTCACCTAATAATGCACTTACATTTTAACAAGATATATATGTGCTACACATTGATTCTTATGGTCTTTGGAAATACAATATGGTGCAAAGTTATTGTACAAGAAATAATAAATTATTAATTGCATGGTGATGGCTTCTTAGTGCAACACATCCCATTTCCTTATTTCTATGCCTTTTCTATATAGCTTAGGCCCCACATATAGTGTCAATTATTAATAGTGTCAATTACATTTATCACTCTATATTTGGGTATATTTAGAAAGATGGGGTACCAAAAAGTGGCCACAACCATATTTTGGTCCATCTAAGAAATAAAACACTTGTGTTATATAGAAGATAAAAGAAAAACTGCAAAGAGGTTGGTCTCATTTTAACTCATCCTCACACCTTTCCAAAAGTAGACACTAAGCAAGAGAAAGCATTCATGCATTATGTAGTCAAAAAAATGTCATTAAGCCGCTTCCATGAATTTTGTGAGGTCGAGGAGGTAGGTTTTGTTAGTTTTTAGTGTAAAAATTAAATTAAATAATAATTTAGGAATTATTTTGATTTAGTTTTTTTTTAATTTTTGGAATTAAAAATACCCCATTGGTTCATGATAATCCTAACTCACCAATTCACGAAATCCTTGGTGAAGAACGACCTCAAGAAAATTCTCCAACTATTTTGTGACATCTTCTTGAGACATAAGAAAATATCCTAGGGAAAATTGAAAATAATAAAAAAACTACAAACATTGATTGAAATGTTAAGAAATCTAAGTGGAAATAGTTCCCATAATTATACCCTTAAGACTTCATTAGAATCTATCATCTCTTACATAAATTTTGTATTTTTCCAAATTAACACATGGTTAAGAAAGAGGGAAGGAGCAAGACAAATTTATTCCAACAAATTACCCTATGAAAAAGAAAAAGAAAAAAATATTGAAATCCAATTTATGTGCATTGTTCATTGATTCATGAAAAAATGTAACCCTACATGGTATTTTTAGGAGGTCTCCTATCCATTGGTTCCAAAACCAAGGAATAATATAAAAACATTTGGAGAGGTGGTTGATAGTCTTTTACTTTCCTCCATGTAACAATAATGAGATCTTGCAATATTTTTGAGGAAATACTATTACAAGTTTTCCCTCAATGAAATCCCAAACTAATTTGGCATGTGTGAGTTCTAGAGTAGAGGTGGGGGATCAACACAAGATAGAGAGGGGGAACATCATGCCAAAGACTTGTTACATAGACTCCTTGCTAGGATAAATATTGAGAATGTCACAATCCCTTCTATTGTGAAGGATAGTGTTAAGGTAGAGACTCTAGAGTCTATCAAATCCCTCATATAGACATTGTTAGAGCACACTAGGCCTTCATGCTTTCAGGTCTCCATGATTAGCTCACATTTACCAAAATTGTGAGTCTTTTTAGGTATTATGGGTCCAAGGATGCTTAGGATGCAAATGGATAGCAATAGGACACATTGATATTAGATCAAATTGTGTTCATAGATGACTTACTATATGATACATTTGTAATTGAAACATACGCAAATTTGAATAAGGTTAGATGTAATTTACTACATGTCCTTTTGAAATGTAAGATTAACTATATTAATCTTTGATAATGAAAATTAATCTAATTTTTTTTTAGCACAATTGTAGGGTCATCATGTTTTCCCTATGTTTGGTAGCCCTTTAGCTCCTAATTATGTGACCATTTTGAGTCCACAAGTATGTTATTAGTAAATAAATAATAAATAGAGTACATGTAAATATTTTTACCTTATATGAATGGTAATCTTAAAATTGATATTGGATGGTGAACATGTGGATGTTGGGCCTTTAACATTAGGACCTATCAATGGGAGTTTTCATACATCTTTCACTTAGGTAATTGTGAACATGGAAGATTAATATGATCAAATGTAATTGAAATTAACTAAGAAGAAAAGTAAATGACCACATCAAACCATATTCCAATGAGATTATTGCAACTAATAATCAATTTTCATTTAAAACATTAAATAAAAAAGTATAGAAAATGAACATCTAATTAATCAATGCAAACCTCGATCCCATTGGGGGATTAGTGTTGAATATGGTTTTGAGTGCTTAGCTTCAAGCCTAATCCATGGTTGATGATACAAAATATTTGATAAATGTTGATAAAGGTGAGGTTGATTCCCAAATTGATCTCAAAGGCGAGTATGAAATTTGGTATAGTTGGGTTACTTGAATGCTTGTGAAATGAATTTCCATGTAAAATGAGAACTATTTATAGATTTTTGGAATGAATTAATGGCTAGGATTGAATTAGCTAATCAATGGATGAAAATGAAAGAGAGAAGATGGCATGGATCAAAGATCAAATCAAGGGTTGATAATGCACAATGACATGGATCGAGGATTTTAATAAAATGGTCTAAATTAGTTGAGACAATAATAAATCCCTTAATTTTAGGAGCATGTGGGAGATATTTCCATGTGGAGGGAAATATTTGAATTTGAATTGGAAGAATATTCCATGAAAATATTCTTTGAATGATTGGAGGAAATTAACCAATTACATAATTTATAAATTATTTAATTGTGCAAGTGGAGGGAATTAGGAACATTAATTAAATAATTATGATTTATTTTATCAAAGTGGGGATCATGAGATTTAATTAAATAACTTGCATTATTCAATCAAAAGAGAAGATTTAGGAGATTTAACTAAATAATCTATAAATAAAATGAGAGGAAAATTAGTTTGAAGGTGGTGAATTAATACTATAATATTAATTATTCTATTAAAGGAGAAAATAGTGAATTTAATTAAACAGTTAACACTATTTAATTAAATAGATGAAAATAGGCGAATTAGGAGAGAAATGTTGTTAATAATCGAAACCTCGATGTGTGATGCATTCAGGACATTTTCAAGTGTCTACATTTTTCCCCTCTTTGAAGTGAGGTACCTATTACGTTGCTTCGAAGAATTGATACTGCATAGGTTGACACAAATCAGATAAAAAATTTAAAAATTTGCTAACTTTTTAGATACCCCACTATGCCTTAGTGGATGAAGGAATATCGGTATACTACCCCCTCCAGAGATCGAGTGAAAAAATAAATTTTAGGTCGAGCTCTCCATAAAGCTACAATAGAGGTTCAGCTACATAAAGGACAAAAAACAAGTCTTAAGACCCTATTGAAGCGACCATGACAAGATGCGAAGTGATAAAATGGAGATATAGGGCTATAACCCTAGGTTTTGGGTCAGTGTAGGATCATGGGGATCCAAACTAGGCGCCTAAGTGGCAATGCAAATTCAGAAAAATAGAGTTATGCAACTTGACATAAAAATTTGAATAGGTTATTAACATATTTTGAAAAATATGTAAAAATATAATTTGTAGCAAATTGAATGTAGTTTCTAAGCTATTAGTCCTTTTTTAGAAAAAAGTAAATCTATTTGGTGAAAATTTGAAATTTCAATGCAATAGTATTAAATTTTCAAGAAAAAAAAATAGGTGTTTGTCTTGCCACTCTAATGAGGATGAAAAATAAATATTTTATTCTAAATATTTCAACATAAGTAGAGGACACATTCCTGGATGTGACACATTTTTTTTTTATAATTTATTTGCAAGTAAATATTTAGTTATGAATTTTCTAGTAGGAATTTTAACAAATATTAAATAACCATTTGTCCAACCAACCTAATTTGGTGAAAAAATTATGAAATTCATTTAAAAAAAAAAACTATAGTTTGTGAAGCATAGTGTGCGACACATATTTTGGATTCAAAAAATGTTTAATCGTTTAAAAGTTATAAATGTTTTTTAATCAGCCTATCAAATAGGACTTTAGTTAGAATGTATGTAAGAAATCAATAATAATTATCTATTTAATTCCAAATAAGGCATATCTTATATTTTTGGAAAGATGATGTAATTTTTTCTATAAACACTTTTTGTTTCATCAAATTTGGATTAAAAAAATTCATCAACCACTTTTATGTCATTGCCACTTTTTAGACCCTCATGGTCCTGCACTCACCCTTTTTGCAATGCATATATGTGAAATTAGATCACTTTTAGGCTTATTTTCATACTTTTCTTTGAGAATTTGGGAGATCCTAGAGAGATTCCATGAGATTTCATCTAGACCAGGTAACATTATGGCACACTATGTACTTCCCCCATAGTGCACAGATCAAGTCCACGAGTTCCAATAGCCAATAGATGCAGAAGCACTTGTATGTACCTCGAAAAAATTATCTTGCACACATTTTTAGATAGCTAAATGTAGGCTATATTAGGTCAAAGAAAGGCATCACTATTTTGGCAATGCTTTTGAAACCTGTTGTGACACATTTGCATAATATAGCAATTCTTTTCCATTAAGTGTCATGGCTTTACATTCATGCTGGAGTTTTAAAATATAGGTACACTTTTACATTTTATCGACGTGTTTGCACAAACTATGGTAACACTTTTTCTTTTTATTGACGTGTTTGCATAAAATATGGTGATGCTTTTGCATGACTGTAGATGCTCGCATTTGCATAACAACACTGAAATGGCAACACATTTGTAGGATAGCAACAAGTTTGCATAATAGTAACACTATTACCAAATAGTGACACTTTTGTCAAGTTATCAATGTGATGCCTTTACAAGAAAGGCTCGCTTTTGTATTTTAAGGATTCTAACTTAAGATTTTTTTTGAAATTTCTAGCAAGTTGATGTTGTGCGAGTTGTGCATGCAAGATGTCTCCCATCCATTGCTTTCATGAGAAAGGATACCAAAGATATTGGAGAAGATAATTGAGTTGGGTGAGTTTGACATTATGTTTTTGGGAGTGGTTGACTTATATCACATTGCATACAAGCCAAAGATCAAGACACGTCAAGATTTGGTGACTACACTAGTAGAGAAATGACACTCTAAGACCTCTTCATTCCACCTTCTGATAGATGACATGTCAATGAATTTGGAGGATGTCTGGAGGATCCTCAGGGTACCTATCCATCGTGATAAGATCATTTATGAGGTAGACCTCAGCCTTGATGCCATTTTTGATGTACTGGGAGTAGATGGATTTCATCTAGAGGGGGTCAGTTTGACTTATGATGATTCGTCAATCAATCCAACGTTCTCATACTAGTTATTACAGGGCTTAACATGGGAGTCCTCATGCCTAATAGGAGGAGAATGTTATTTAACCTAGGATGGGGCGTTGTACTTTTGAGGATTAGTGAGGACATCTACGTTTACACCTGTGGTCCAGGAATTCTAGCTACCTTATATCATGATATGCAACAAGTTGTCTATAGGGATGGAGCATGAGCATATCTATAGGAGTTACATTATGCCACATATGGCCATGGGAGCCCATAGCAGTGCTCTGACTAGCTATTACACTCAAATACATCGATGGGAGGATCTGATATCCTATAGGTATGTTGGTATGACCAGTCTTCATCATAGAGGGGTCACAAATATAACATATTGGTGACAGGTTATAGATGAAATAACCTAGTTCCACTAGATGCCATGACTACAAGAACATGACTTGGATGACAATGCTACTCATCCGAGCTACTGCAAACAAACCCAATGGATTATGGATCAATCATTTCACATTATTGAGATATATCTTCTAAATCATATGGCTAGATAGTTCAAGGATTAGTAGGATACTCCCAAAGATGACTACCAGGTAGTATATACACACACATACATATAAAGAGATTTCTAAGTGGGGGTCACAAATGTTTCTAGAGACTGTGATAGATGATTTTACATAGTTGGTTCTTCTTCCATAGGTTTACACAGGCGAGTCGATTGATCTTGGCACCATCGTAGGATACAATGCTTGGTTTTCTTAGAATAGACTAGTTAGACATATGAATCTAATAGGAGTATCCATAAGGGGCTGAGGTAGAGGTAAGGGTGGTAGTGGTAGAGGTAGAGGAAAAATGCTAGGATAGGTGCTAGGACAAGTGCCAGGGCAGATACTACAACATCCTCTAGATCCACTACTCATTCCATAGGTTGTGTTGTGATTGGGGATCTTGATCCATAGTTATAGACATTGATACAAGAGAGGGATCAATGGAATGTTGAGTGGGAATAGGAACACTAGGAGAGGGATATGTTCATGCGTGAGAGAGATACTACTTGACAAGAGAAAGACACCTTTAGGTAGGAGAAAGACTAGGCCTAGGTTGAGAGGGATTAGGAGAGGATGCAGAGACATCAGATAGAGCTGCAACTAGTATAAGAGACTACATGTAGACAATAGCTTGAGGCTACCTCACTAGCATAGGGTAAGGTGGTATCATCTTCAATCTATGGATAGGCCATGGTAGAGCTGTCCTATTACAGGACTATGTACTACATGCAAGTTCTTCCCCATAGGTGATAGCCTAATTTCTCACATAGGATTGCTTTAGCACCAAGTGGATCAGCTGGTGGACCATCGGTTGGAAAAATAGGAGGAGGAGGTCCTTCAGGTGGACACCAACTACCACCTATAAAGGATCAGGGTAGTAAAGGATAGCCCCTATGTATATATGTATACATTTTTGATGTAGACTGAATTTATGTATATTCATTCATGGTCTCTTTTTTGATAGCCTCATATATATTTTGATGTATATCACACACATTGATATGTATCATGACATTAATTTAATATATATATGATATGATAAATGATGCGATATTTATACTATGATTATTTCATTCTTATGCTTTCATTTCATGTATGTATGGATTATGGATGAATTATGGATGTGTTATAGATGCAAATGTTTATGAGATTATTATATGATGGATGATGATATTTATTTTATTATTCTTATGATGTGATGTGATCTAGATATGATTCATGTATGTAGGATGGATGTAATGCAATGCTATGGATGATTTTATTTTTACATCTTTTCTCATGATATGTAATGATTATGCAGGATGTATGCTGATGGTTTGTGGATGTAGAATGGATGCATTTATATATTATTTTTTTGTATGTCATGATACTAGGCTGGAAATGTTAGTGTGGATAGAAGTAGAAGAATGAGATGGATATTGATTAGCCTTCATTATTAAGATTGATTTATAATTCCAACAAACCTATAATTATTCGAGATTTTATTGGTTACATGATGACAAAAAATAGATGATACTACTTTTTCTTTTGAGATTAGGCTTAATTTCATCACAGTACTTATTTTTATATATCAAATAGACATGATGCACCAAGGTATTGAAAACTAGGACGAAATTGTATCTAATGCATGAAATTTAACTCTACAAATAGATGGGAGTATCCAAGTGTTCATACATGACATATGGAAACCTTGTTTGATTGTGTGAAAGAATGAAAACATCAAATTAAGGAGACTAATACACAAAAGGTATGAAGAACCTGATATGTCCTAGCCATTTTTTTACTTGATACTACCCTCACACATGCAAGGAAAGTATTATACAAGATCATATTAAAAGAATATCTAACAAGCATAGAAAATGAAAGAAATGATCAATACCCCATTCCTTTCTCTCTAACTTGTTTTGTGTAGACATCATTGAGAGATCATCAGAATGGACCAATAAGACAAATCATAAGAAAAGATCAAAATGAACAAATAGTCAATGTTGTTCATATCTCTTGCCAAAGGATGTATTTAGGGTGATTTCGAATGATGATGTCCATTGTAATAGATATGTATCCATAGGGAATTCTATTGGATGTTGATTAATTCTATGTATTTGACAGGTCATTGATATAAATGTTAACCGACATGTTTAACCACAATCAAGACTGAAGATTTTTGCATTTAAAGTTTTGTGTTTCACTAATTTTTATTCCTATTTCCATTTGTGTTGAAAAATATTGAAGGTTACGATCAATTTATTATGTGTAAAAGTTTATTACAGGTGGAAGTGAGATGGGACAAGTAATTTTATTTTTCAAGCATTTTAGTATTTTTGAAATTTTGAACTGTTTTGAGGTTGTTTTTGAGTGTTTTGAGTTTATTTGAATTTTTTAAGTTTTCAAGTTATTTGGGGTTGTTTTGGATTTTGTAAAAGGGCTTCTTTTGAATATTTCATATATTTTCTAAATTTTTTGATTTTCAAGTTTTTCAAAATGTTTCGATTTTTCCAAGGTTTTCCAAATGTTTTTGATTTTTCCATGGATTTTGAGATATTTCGAATGTTTTTGGGATTTTGAGATGTTTCAAATGTTTTTGGGATTTTGAGATAATTTTAATGGAATATACAAAAACTATAGATGGAGGGAATACTAAATTTATCATGAAAAGGATGAGATGCTTCAATTTGAAATGACACACATAGATGCTTGATTCTAATCATGATGCCTATTTTCTAGGTTTTCATCATGGTACTTGCCTAAAGCACTATGAAAGTGGTTTTCGATGGAGGATGATTTTTCTCTTTACTATTTTGATCCTTTTTCTCCTTTTTTTTTAGATTTTTGAAAGTTTTTGAAGATTTGGATCATGTTGAACCTCTTGGTGGTGTAAATGTAGATAATGTTGTCATGATGTGCCAATAGAATCCTACCTAGAGGTGTTTCTTCGCTAAGATACAAGCGCTTGTATGTAACTCTTGAGAATTCTTATCTACCTTTTCAATACAAGGCTAACCTCATCTAGATGTGCATATTGTAATACAGTGCCTTTAGAGTCCTTGGGATAAGGTGTGGCTACTAGGACATGGTTAACATGAGAATTAGATATCATGGATGTCATAGTCAATGGTGGAGTATGACGAGGAATACGAGATGAAGATGGATTGGTGGATAATTTGGAATATTTGATTCTCCAAACTTGGGATAATGAGCAATGAAAGGTGGATATAGAGTTGTGAGTGGAATCAAGACCAAATTCTTGATATACCTTATATGTCACTTGTGAAGTATTCTTTCGTATTAGTAGACATTTTTTGTGGATGAACTTCTCTTTTCATTTTTCCTCATAGTTTCTTTGACTATTGGATTTTGGTAGGGATGATTTTATTTCTTTTTCTTTGATATCTATTTGAATTTTCTTTGTGCATTTTTCTTGGTTGATTCTTTTTGTTCAGTGACTTGCTCCTTTCTTTCATATAAATTTTTCTCTTTTTGTTGGTCCCAATTAGAGGGTGGAAAGATGCGAGGATGACGATTCATGATATGGATGGTTGTAGTGTTGGTAGAAATTTTATCATAATGAATCCTTATGCTCCTTGTATTGATATTTTCACTAAATAAAGTTTCCCTCAGTATTGTGGAGGTATCACTATCATGATAAGGCTCTTTGACTATTGAACAACCAATATCTTGTTGTTCAAGTTTGTTGACTATCTTTGTTGATTCCAAGATATTATGGTTTTGTAGGCCTAACCCTTTATCTTGATAAAGCATTCATTGATAAACTTATATTAAGTATGGTTTGTCTTGAAACCATGATGTCACTTTTTCTATACTTTGTGGAGAACCCTCAAAAGTAGTGGTGGATACATATTATGATTTTTTTGCGATAGATGCTTGTGATTCACAATCCATGTAGGAGTTTTATTCATGATCTGTACTTTGAAGGTCATCCTAAATCTCTATAAATTTTGTCATTGTTTGCTCTTGTGTAATGATGTCAAGAGTGGGATACTATGGTTTTGGATGAATATCACTTACATGTCCATCAAAAGGAAGCATCTCGTGGTTATTATTTAGATTATCTTTTAATTCTTTAATGGATTTGAAGATGGTCATTAGGTCATGATAGCATTTTTAGGAAGTGAGATCTTCATTTTGACTTACGCTAGAGAAACTATCAATGATAGATTGAAAATACTATGTAGATCATGATAATTCTTTGAGGATATGAGCACTTGACCTTGAATTTATTTTGTCCAACTTTCATTATACTTGTTGATGCAAAAATTTGTAGGGGAAACAACCTTATGGGAAACTTAGCTATTGGGGGACCTGTACGCATAGCTAAGTGACCTCTGAGTTTTATCAAAGCCAGCTCTTCATATTTTATTGGGGGGGGAGGTAAAGGGTTAGAAGAGTAACATGTAATAATCAAACCTAAACTAAGGTGATGCACCAAATCACAAGAGAAATAACTAAGAACAATGTTGAGAGAAAGGCTCGAATAGTAATTGTTGTTTATCAAATAGACGCTTTTAAACATTGCAAACATAAGAACATCAATTCATTTGCATAGAATAACCAATACCACATAGGCCAACACAGAAGAGTAACAACATGATATTCATTTTATTAAGATGCATGAAGATTACAAAAGCTTGAAATAGACATTCAGATACTTCAAGAAATGAAGGCACAATTTAGTATCCTATTAAATGGATGAAAACAGAGAGGTTGAATTGATTGGCACAGTTTACAAGTTCAAGTTCAGTAGCAAATATTACAGGATAATTCCCAGTGCTTGGGAAATTTAATCTATCTAACAACAACCATTACAATGAGAAAGAGGCTGCTTAAATAAGCCAACCCATCGGTTGAAAGCCCTTACGAGAAGAATGCTTCAACAAACACATAGAAGATCCAAATTCCCTCAAGCTGACACCAAACATAAAGATCATCTACTAGCGTGCTAGCAAGAATGTCCTTTGAGAAACCAGAGCCATGCAACATCAACAAGGAACACGCGATAGTAGAGAAGAACATGCGATAGTAGAAGAGAAACCAAAGCACAAGTGACAAATCCCAGATAACAGATGCAAAGAAAAGCACCACACATTGAATACATGGAGCCCGAAAAAAATAAGGAGGGACATCCCAAAAAAAAGCTTTGAAGGGTAGCCATGTGGAAAGATCTCCGAAAAAATAAACTGTAGAGTGGGCCCAACTCGGAAGGAAATGAGCAAAGGCCACACATTGAACGCACGAAAATCAGAAAAGGAAAAGAGATACAGCCCAAGAGGAAGCTTTGATAGGAGGCCACATGGCAGATGCCGAGAAGCTGTGAGCGATGCAGAACAAGGCGAAGCCGCGAAAAGAAAAGAAAACCATGAAGGCAAAGAGGTGCATGAATAAATGTTCACAGTTTGGCGACTCATAGGGACATTTTTCCGTAGAATGAAGAACCCTAGAAGCTTTGGTCCAACTCCACTATCGCTCAACTGAGAGAGGGCAGCTTGAAGGCCAGTCCAGACTTCATTAGATGGTGTAGAGAGAGTGCGCAGATTTTCATGTGTCATGTTAAGATCAATTATTGCCTTAAAAGGCAATATGCCAGATACCTTTGCCTCTAACTCAATCTAGAAAAAGAGCTACGCTAGCTGATGCACTTTGTTTTCAATATTTTTCGGTTGTTGGAGATTGATCAAAGGATTGGAAAATGGAAAGGTCCTGCTTCTTCTCCTTGATCCTTGCATTTATGTGCTCAATACCTGCCATTGTTTGATCCGTGATGAAGGGCGATGGAAGCCCTCGGTGAGTTAAGCGGGAAATTTTTTCCTACATATCACTGGTAATTTGGGTTAGCTTGGCCCTGCACTCTTCGACATGCTAGATGACTTCATGCATAGAGATGAGAATATTTACGCCCATGGCCACTGCTATTCGATCTTCAATCCCCACATTTCTCAATGCTTCATCAGAGGCTTATATATAATTATCCCAACAATCGCTTAGCCTCTGGAACTTTATCATAAGTCATCTCCTGCACTGATTGTATTGTTTCGCTAACTACCTCGCATAGAATGGTTGCTTGTGCCATAAATTTTAGAGTGGGTTGCAATGTAAGGTATAATTCTTTAACCTTATCCCAGTATGATGCATGTAGTTCCTTGGCAATCTCTGGAAAGTTCATTTGGGGTGCAGGATGTTGGGCTCTCAAAAGATCCAATTCTCCAATTTTGCTGCTCAGATCTGCCCTCAACTTTGATAAGCTTCCTTTCAGGACAGACAACTGAATCCTTAGAGTAGAAACTTCTCTCTCCTTCTCTCCCAAGGCCAATTCAGCTTGTCTCCGCTTCTTAGTTTCCTACTCCAAGGCAACGTTCATCTCATTTACCTCCTCATTAGTGCTCTGCTGGAGTTGTTTTAGGCCATCATTCACCTGCTTTAGTTCATCACGAAGGGCCGCTTCAGTCACTCAACATTGCTCAATCTATTTTTGTAGGGCCGAAACAACCTCAATGCCCAAAGCCTGAAGCTCATTGACCCTGCCTTCAAAAGCAATTTTCTCACTCCGCAAGCAATTTATTTCGACCTCCTGGGCCTTATGCTTGTTTTCCCAGATATCCACCTTACCCCTCAACTCTTTCATTTGCTCATCCTTTTTCTTCATCTGGCAACTCAGCTTGAGGAAGTTGGTAGTCACCACCTTCTAGGTTTCCTCCATTAGCTCAACTTTATCTTGCAAATGAGCCTGCTACAAGTCAAGCCCTATGACATTGTCATAATAGTTGCTTGGTTGCATATCACCGATCGAATTGATCACATTGGGGGTAATTTTCGATATTACATAGTTTTATGAACTCTTGCAAGGCCAGTACCCTATCAGAAACAAAACATGGGATTCAGAAATCCTAGATGAAACTTTGCATATGGAGCATCGTGAAATCCGTACTGAAAAACTAATCGCAAGGTGGTACAAGCCCCTTCATCCACGATATTTGGCTTAGTGTTAAGCGAGTAGACATACTGCCTCCATTGTGATCCAAAGCCTGCAAAGTTGGAGCTAGGATTGCATTTGAAAATGTGTAGTAATCAAAATTTTTCGATAGGATAGGAGGCCAGGTTGAAATTGGCTTTCTCGCACCATGTTCATCAAATGCTGCCAGGGCCATATATTACTGGAAATAGTCAAGATTTTGATACAAAATCATGTAGATTAACAAAGAGGGATACCTGAACTTGGAACCAGGTTCAATGTCCCTTAGTTGTCGACACATCCCTTCAACTATGACTTTTGCAAAGTCCATCAGCGAAGGCATGGCATTCTTTTTCAGCATAAAGCTTAGACTCATCTGGAAGTTGAAAACTTCCCTATTTGTATCTAATCCACATACCAAATCCAACATGGAGCAGATGGAGGTGGAACCTGTCCTCAAAGCAACCAAACCAAGTGGGAAACTAGGAGGGACAAAATTATCTGACAACTAACCCTTCTCAGAGTTATAAAATTGTTGAGCCATCCAGAGAATCCTCCAGTAACTTTGTAGCCTAGAAATATCAAAATATTCAACATTTTGAAGAGAGTTAAATGGAATGCATAGCATATCCTGAAGGGCCTGGGGACAAATTACCACCCTAAAATTTTGGCCACTTATGATTCTTGTCTGGGGGTCGAAACATTCTGCACAGACCGCCACAATCTTCGGACAATGATGCACTAAAGGAACCATGTAATGGGGAAGCCCACAGTTCCACAAATGTCCATGAAAAGGATCTGTAATCTTCTTCATTTTTCCACATGCAATTTCCCTTAAGCTCTTGGGGTTATGAGATAATTCGAGATGTCGAACATTATCCCAATCTTTTGATATCATGGCCTGGTTTCTAGGAGAAACCACGCCTAATATTTTCTGGTCCATTGGCTTAGTAAAGGGCCAGGATGGCTTTGTTTGATTACCTAGGGTAGCATAGCAAACCTGGGTGTATATATTTATGCAAGGCACAAGCATTATTTTCTCTTCAATACTCTCAGTTCCCACGACCTATGTTGAACTCTCTGCAATTTCAGCCATTTTCTTGTGTTTTCGAAGGACTTTGCAAACTATGCAACCTAGCTTTTGAAAATGTTTCTCTTCTTTGCAATTGATTTAGATGGTTACACACTTTTTCAAGCTTACACAATAAATGTCCTCTGCACGCTCCAACCTGCTTTTTGATTTTTGAGAAAATTGGTTTAGCAAGGGTACTTTCCATCTTTTCACATTAGTTACGCCATGCACCATCAACCTTTTTTGTGCATGTGAAGAGATCGCCAACCTTCCAAAAGACTCTTCAAAAATTTAAAAGATATGACTTCACATAAGGTGGCTCTTGATTTTTCTTGAAAAAAGTGTAGAATCAACATTCCCATATCTTTCGTGAGCCTTTGCATTTATTGATTACTTGATCGTACTTGGGCGCATCAACCAATGGCCTCATCTAAAAAGATTTTCTTTGATTTAATCAGGACAACAACATTATCATGCTGACAACTGGCTCATTCTCATCCCTATTTCAAAAACTTGAACTGAGCAAGTTGCAATCGTATCTGATTATCTCCATTATTTCTCATGCCACAATACTGATTATCAAGGCTCCTCAACACCATTTCCTTCTGACGTAATCATACCTTTCTTCATTGAGGACAAACCTAACCATCTATAAATAGGACCCTTAGCAACCTTGCTAATCCACATTTACATTCAACATTCTTAGCAATTAGGCCCTAGTACTTCTTTATTAATCTATTATTTGGCTAGAGTAGCAGTAGATATGGAAACACTAATTAGACTGGTCTATAAGAAGACTCAGGCCGCTTTTCTAGGAAGGATTAGGTGCAGGCGTTTAAAACACATAATAGGTGTGAAAAACCTTTTATATGTGAAAGACATTAAATGGGTGTTAGGAAAGGATTGTGTAGAGTATGAGGACCAGTATAGAGTAAACACCAGCATATGTTCTCACTTCATAGCTTCTTTTCTAGACATCCACATTTCAAAGCAAAAAATTCTGAAGCTAACCAAGTGGGTATTTCCCTGACGCTACCTTGAGGGATTGGAGAACGTGGTGCGATTTGTTGAGTTCGATCATGGAGTTTCGTCAATTCAAAACCTGCGTTGGCTTCTCATGAAAGGAGGACCCATGCCAACCAGGCCCTTTCTTCATGGATTTGAACTCAAAACGCATGAGGAGCACCATCGCAAGGTTCGCACCGCCTGCCACTTCCTTATGAGAATGCATAACATTGAACCCTTCCGAAGTGTGCAATGGTACGAGAACTTTGAGAGGATGGTGTTTCCTCACCATGCACCACCTGTTGCTGTTGCTGGACCTTCCAATGTCTGAAGAAATGTGAAAAAGATCTCTCCATTTTGTTTTTGTGTTTGAAAAATTCTGCCATATTTTTAGTGAAAATATATATATGTATTTTGAAACATGGCCAAGGGCCTCGCTGATCAATATGTATACAAATGTAAATGCTCCCATAATTAATATAATATCCAAATTTTCCTACATTCTGGCTCTTTCTTCATTTTATTTCAATTTTGCACCAATGTGGTTGTTAATCTAAAAAAGCACTGAGAAAAATCCCAAACAACAAAGCAAGGAAAACATATACATATTTACAAACTTACTGCATAAGTCGAATCAGCTGAATTTTTTAAGGTGTACTCCATTAACTAGAATACCCAAGGCTTCACCTTCCATGGTCTCTAACTCAAATTAGTTATATTGTTCGCACTGGATGATCCTGAATGGCCCTTCTTAGAGATTGTCAGACTTACCATGGTGGTCAGGCTTTGCTCTGCACTCGTTAAACTTGAGCACCAAGTCCCCATATTATAGCCCCTGGTTAGACGTCTTCTTATCGAAACACCTCTTTACCACCTGTTGGCAGTTGTTGATTGCCTCAAGAACATGCTCTCTTTTCTCTTGAACCCCAAGTAACTCAAAAAACCACACCCCCATAGCTCCATTTTTCTCAATTTCAAGAGATTTAAGTAGTTGGATAGCAGGGATTTCCATAGAAATTGGCAACAACGCCTCCTTCCCGTACACCATGTCATAAGGAGATGTTTTCAATATCTGCTTGGGTGTGATATGGTCTACCCATAGCACTGTCTAGAGGTGTTTATGCCACTCCCTTTGGTGTTCTGAACCTATTCTTTTGATCAGCCTAATGAGGTTTTTGTTTGTAGATTCAGTGAGGCCATTCCCTTGTGGTTAGTAGTTAGAAGATGTCTTTAAGAAGACTCCATATTTTAATGCAAATTGGCTCATTTTGGAGTTGAGAAAAGCTTTAGCATTATCAGAAATAATTATCTTTGACGGGCCGAATCTGGCTACCAGTTCTTCTAGGAAGTTAACAATTTCTACCTCCGTTGCATTTTTCAATGTACAGCCTCAACCCATCGGGTGATGTAGTTATTTTCCATTAAGATCCACTTGTGTCCGGCTGATGAAAATGGATTAATCATGCCAATGAATTCAAGAACCCATTGAGCAAAAGGCTCTTCCACCACTATTGGTTTAAGTGGCATAGCAACATTTTTCCTTTTTCCAACAAAAAAATGACACTCACTGCAAGACTTCACCAATGAATATGAGTCATTGAATATTGTCAGCTAGAAATAACCAACACATATAATTTTGATTGCAGTGGTTCTTGCTAAAAAATTCCCTCCGGTCAGGCCACTGTGATACTATTCCAATATCTTTTTTGCTCACTCTTCAGTTACACATCTCAACAAGATACCATTGAAATTTCTTTTGAAAAGAACTCCCTCCAAGAGAACATAACCATTATTTTTCAATCGATAAAAACACCTCTTAAATGAGGGGAGATTGGTCAGATACCTTCTTGTTTGCATAAAATTTATTCTAGCCTCCAACCAATCATCCTTGGAACTCTCTTCATTTAGCAACATGGGTTTTGGGGCTTCGAACTTAGCAACTAGTTCATTGTTTTCAGCCAAGTACTTGCACAGTCCCTTCCCTTTGACAATCTTAACTGGCTTGATTTCGATGTCATACTCCAGAATCTTAGTTATCTAGTTAGCCCACTTTTTGGTGATTTCTCCTTCCATAATGTATTCTCACACACTATGGTGCGACACAGAAACAATCACCTTGTTGCATGATATAAGGTGTCAGAACTTCTTCAGCCCCTTTACGATAGAAAAATCTTGCTTCTCTACAAAGTTGTATTTCACCTCATATTCTTTCAGAGTGTGCAAATAGAAGGCAATAGGTGATTCTATTTTATCTTCATCATCCTTTTGCATTAGCATAGTGGCGATATTGTTGCCACCACCAAAGAAGTACATAATGAAATATTTTGACAAATCCAGATTAATCAATACAGGAGCGGAAGAGATGACCTCTTTTATTTGTTCAAATTTTTTTTTAGCTTCTATTGTCCATTTGAAAATAAAGACTTTTTTCAGTATTAGGGTAATAGGCCGAACGATCCTTGCAAAGTCTGCTATGAACTGATTGATGAAATTGACCTTTCCCAAAAAATATTGAACTCCTTTTTTGTTCACAAATAGAGGGAGTTCCCTAATTTCTTTAACTCTTTCTAGATCAATAGCATTACCTTCCTTTGAGACAACATAACCCAACAGCTTCCCTTGAGGAACCCCAAACACACATTTCTTCAGGTTCAAAGAAATCCCGAACTCTTGGCATTTCTGGAAGACAAGCTCGAGATGATCAAAATGATCCTTGAATTTTTTTGAAAAGACCGTCAAGTCATCCAAATAAATAAGAATTATGTTATGTATCAAATCTTTGAAGGCAATGTCCATAGCTCATTGAAAAGTGGCTCTGATATTTGAAAGTCTGAAGGGAATTTCAGCATAAGCATATGTTCCCCACTTTTTAGTAAACACCATTTTATGCTGGCCTTCGTCTTTCACACGAATCTGATTATAGCCAGATAAACCATCTAGGATTGAAATTTTTTTGGAACCAACAACCATTTGTAGAATTACCTCCATGGAAGGCAGGGGGTAATGGTCTTTCAGGGAAGCTCTATTCAAGTCTCGGAAGTCCACACATTACCGTATATTGCCATTCTTCTTCTAGACCGACACCAGATTAGACACCCAAGTGTTGTGCTTGATCGGGAACACTATCCTAGATGCAATCAACCTATTTAATTCCTGTGACATGAGTGAATCAATCTTTGGATTTACTGGCCTCTGCCTTTGATGAACTAGTTTTGCTCCTTCTAGTAGCTCAATGGTGTGTTAGATAATCTCGGGATCATATCCCTTAAGATCATCATATGACCAGGCTCCCACACTCAAATACTCCTCGCAAAAGTGATTCTTCCTTTCTTTATTCTTTTGCTAGACTCCTTTTCCAACCTTGAGATTTTTATCCTCTCCGATATGAAAATTGGTATAGTCACCTTTATCAGCTACAAGCTTTCTTTTATCTTTCCTTGCATCATCAGAATCAAAAAGACTCTCCAAAGTAACTAGACCACTGGGAGTTTATTGGATTTAAGCTGGATTACTTGATCTCCATAGGCCTCGGTGATCTTTGATTGTAATTGGTCAAAAAATTCTCCAAATAACTTGAGAAATGACGCAATATGAGCATCACTATCAAAAAATTGCCAGTCTTGATCATTATTTGGGATAGCAGGCTGCACAATCACTCACACTACATTTTTATTTTTAATTAACTCAGAAGCTAGCTCAAACTGAGCACCGACAGTTGCCATTTGGTCAGCTTTGGAGTTCTGCTCTCTAGGTATAGCTTGGATGTTAAATGCCTCAAAGCCTTCAATCAGATCCTAGACCCTATATTGGTATAATTGCATACAAACATTCTTTGCAGCAGACAACCCTCAGATTTGGTTGACCACCAATTCTGAATCTCTGAACACCCTTATTTGCTTAGCACCCATTTATTCTACCAAGCTCAAACTGTGGACAAGGCCTTCATATTCTACTTTGTTGTTTGCGCATGTGAGCTGAAATTGGTAGGACCTCAAGGTCTTATCCTTTGATAGAGACATCAAACATATTCCTGCTCTAGCTCCTACTCTGCATCTTGGTCCATCAAAGTGCAAGGTCCATAACTCCGAGGGTGCTTCACCTCCAAACTCTTTAGTAACTCTGGGCACAATCTGGTCTTCTTCATGTATAACATATGTTCCTAGCCTAGTTGCATGATAGTTTCCAAAAGTGTTCGTGTCTATAAAATCATTCAAGAGAGATTATTCTTTCTCCATCTAGGAGCTACTTGCTTCTTCATCTTCAAGAAATTCAACATTAAACATCTCTTCCCGGGTGATTGAGGTATGTGCTGCCTCAAAATTTATCATGGCCTCATCAGCCACATGTTTAGAATGCAAAGTTTTCAACAATAAATTCATCTTAGCTCCATGTTTTGTTCTTAGGATTAGGTGTGACTAGTCCAATGCTAGGTAGCCTCCAATATTTGCAGTGAATTATTAGGACAAACATATCTCGAACAGAGGATGGAAATCGATGAGTACAGTATCTTGGTTCACAGTAATGCTAGGACAAGCAAACAATGTCATAGGCAGTCCTTTGATTACTCCAATAGTTTCAACCTTGTTCCCATCAAGTTGCATGACTCCTTTATTAAGAGGCTCGTATTTGAGCTCCAGAGCATCAACTACTTGCTTCGACATGATGGTGGTGCTAGCACTAGAGTCAATCATACAATTATGCAATAGTTTGTTACCAATGATAATTGTTAGAAAGAAAGGCTTGGGTTTAGGCTTACTCTCTTTTCCAACCTTGAGCTTTTATTTCGGTTGATTTGTTAGCACTTTATCCAGGTCCAACTTGGATGTATTATCTTTTGTGGGTTGTTTCAGCATTTTCACATCCTCTTCTCCTGACAATGCCTTTTGTAATAGCAGCTTTTTTTCTGAGATAGCTAGGATATCCCACAAAGAAACATTAGCAGAGGATTTCTTTAGCTGCTCCACCACATTGAATGGAGTTCATGACTGATGAGTTATAGTAGCTTGCTCCTTTTGCTTTGTAGCTGGTACATCTGGTTGTTTGGAAACTGTCGGGGTGACCGTGAGAGCCTTTATATTTGGAAGAGGTGAATTCATAGGACTAGGAACAACCACCTTAGGATGCTACAAAATTGATGACGTGTTTTCCGGTGGATTGGGAATTACATTGGGTGACTCTTTAGTCTACAAAGGCATGAATTCTCTGGTGAGTCTGCACTTTGAACACGTATTGTAATCTGATTGCACCCGAGGCACTTGGGTTACCAAAATGTCATTCGAGAATTTTGAATCTTCTCCTTCCATCCATGAAAAGAGTGCCTAGTTCGGAGCTATTTCTAGCTCGTCCTCTATAGACATTCCTTGCATTTGAGCAGTGAGGACTGCATTATCCATTTTTTGAGAGGCATATGTCTGGCCTCTGGCCTCTAGAATTAGGTGTGTTGCATTGACTATGTTGCTCTACTATCTTCTATTGTAAACTCCCTCATGGACAATTTCGGGGCATGTGTGCGTCATTACAAGGGAAGCACCATGCGTTAGTATCTTCAGAAAGATTATTTTGTCCTGCTACTAGCTCCTTGCTTGAACTAGGATAGACGGTCTGCATTAGCATAGTCGCAGGAACAACCTGATTATTCTGTTGAGCTTGGGTATTGCCGCGTGATCTATCTTGCCAATGGTTTGATTGGAAAGAAGCCTTCCCACCTTGGTAGTTTTGGTAAGTTGAATTCTAGTAGCTATACTCTTGCCACTTCATACTGGTCAATTCATTTGTCATGGTTCACATCTGCTCCTTCATCTCGTTCATTTTAGCTGTTAGGGGGTTAGGCACTGGAGCTACACTCAACATCATTCCTGAGTACACATATATAGACTGGGGAGGAGTTGCAGGAATGCTGGTTGAAGCTACCTTTGATTCTATGACGTTGAATTCCAAGAATAATGGCATGATGGGTCTCGACGCCAATTATCCAGTAGCAATAAGATTATTCTCTGTAGTGACGGCAAGGCTGTATGCATTGGGTAGAGTATTTCCATCGAGATCCTATAGCATCATTGAAATATTAGAATTTATAGACTTCAAATAGAACATGAACACCAGATCTAGAGGTGGTCGACTAGCGATAGAAACTCTCTACCAAATAGAATGAAATCGAGCATTTGAAATCAGCTAGAGCTTCATGGGGAGCTCTTTTTATATGATCCAGTTGGTGATATAGCAAAGATTTGTCACTAGAATTTAAGAAGCATTCGTAGAAAGGATCTCCAAGATCGTCCCAAATGGCAACTGTATTAGCTGAAAGAGTACAATACTAGTTCAACACCTTGCCTCTAAAAGAGGTAGCGAGTAATCTTAAAGCCACATTTTTATTGTAAACGCCACGCACCAGACATACATCAGCTACATCTTACAAGTGCTCCTTTAGAGTTTTTGATTCATCCTTGAAGAATTTAGGGACAACCTTTAAAGCGAAAGTCAAAATTGGAGCCCACACTGCAGGAGGCACATGGGCTACCAAAGGACTATCAACATCCTAGGCTACATAATTTCTAGCGACCATTGGTGCAGGTGATGGAGTAGAAGGGGGAGGTGAAGTATTAGCTTTCCGACCTCTCACCTGGACTAAAACCAATGGTGGTATAAGCAGGCTAGGGATTCTTACAGTTTGAGACTTGATGATGGGCCTATGGCTCATACACTCCTATTATCTTGCGATCGTGCTAGTTCGCATCCCAGTAGGCATGCCAAAAAAAAAAAACTGTTGATGCAAAAATTTGTAGGGGCAGCAACCTTATGGGAAACTTAACTATTGGGGGACTTGTGCGCATAGCTAAGTGACCTCCGGTTTTTATCGAAGCTGGCTCTTCATTTTTTATGGGGGGGAGGTAAAGGGTTAGAAGAGTAACATGTAATAATAAAACCTAAACTAAGGCGATGTGCCAAATCATAAGAGAAATAACTAAGCACAATGCTGAGACAAAGGCTCAAATAGTAATTGTTGTTTATCAAATAGGTGCTTCTGAACACTGCAAACATAAAAACATCAATTCATTTACATAGCATAACCAATACAACATAGGCCAACGCAGAAGAGTAACAACATGCTATGCATTTTATTAAGTAGCATGAAGATTAAAAAAACTTGAAATAGACATTAAGATACTTCAGGAAATGAAAGCACAGTTTAATATCCTATTAAATACATGAAAACAAAGAGGCTGAATTGATTGGCACAGTCTGCAAATTCAAGTTCAATAGAAAATATTACAAAGGCTAATTCCTAGTGCTCGAGAAATTTAATCTATCTAACAACAACCATTACAATGAGAAAGAGGCTGCTTAAATTAGCTATACCACCACCTGAAAGCCCTTATGAGAAAGATGCTTCAGAGAACACATCGATGATCCAGATTCCCTCGAGCCAACACTGAGCAGAAAGATCATCTAGTAGTGCACCAACAAGCATGTCCTTTGAGAAACCAGAACCATGCAGCATCAACAGGGAACATGCAACAACAAAGAAGAACATGTGGCAACAGAGAAGAACATGCAGCAACAGAAGAGAAACCAAAGCACAAGCGGGAAATCCCAGATAAAGGATGCAAAAAAAAGCACCACGCGTCGAACACACAAAACTTGGTAAAGGAAAAGAGATATGGCCCAATAGGAAGCTCCAATAGGAGGCCACGTGGTGGATGCCGAGAAGCTGTGAGTGATACAGAACAAGGCGAAGCTGTGAAAAGAAAAGAAAACCATGAAGGCAAAGCGGTGCGTGAATAAATGTTCACAATACTTAATATTGTCTTCTTGATATGACTCTTGGGTGGAGGGTGTAACATTGGTAGGAGAATCTTCATAAGCTTTTGTGGACTTGGATGGAGTAAGGGAGGCTTCTTGTTGCATTGGAACTTCTTTGATGTGCCCAATCATGAATTCATATGAGGGAGGGATATTACAATCCGAGACATATTTAATGTCATTTCGATACAAAACATTGCTAGACGTTGATTGATCTTGATTTTGTATTAGGAATGTGTCTTGATTCACATCCAATTCATCATCTTGTGATGAATGAGTAATAAAAATGTGTCCTACCACGTTATCATAGATATGATTACACTGTTATAACTTGATTCCTTTCCAAAATATTTCACCTTCCCATGATTAGGCATAGGATCCTTGTAGATCCCTAAATCATAATTTCCTAATATTTGATCAACATTAGATTCTCCTTGATCAATAAGGTCTTGAATGAGATGTTTGATTTTGATATAGTTTTGCATTTTATGATGTTTTGTGTGATGGTATTGGAAAAAATCCTTGTCATTATACCAAAATGGTTTAATTTTTGATTCAGGACAATTATGGTTTTCAAGAAGTTCAATGTGTTTTGATTGAATCAACTTCTTTAATACCATTTCAATAGATTCCCCTAAGGGAGTGAATTGTAGTTGAGGAGTATTATTTTGTCTTGGTGCTGGTCCTCATGAAGGATTTGTATTATTAACACCTTATTTTTTTTTTTTTTTGGTTGTGTATGCACATTCAATAGTGACTTGATAACAACCTTTCCATCCACCACATCGTCATTCGTAACGTTCTTATTTTTTGAACAAATTAAGGTTTGTCATTGGAACTAGACGGTTGGTTGTAGGTTTGTTTGGATCCTTTAACAATTAGAGCTTGTTAAATTTCAAGACCGTTTGATATGAGTTATTCAAATGTTGATACACATTGCATTCTCAGTTGGAAAGCTAAATTTGTTTTAACATTTCTTGCAATGATTTTAGCTTGTTGTCTCTGAGACATGGGCCATTTATATTTTCTTGTTTTATGTCTCCATTGTTGTAAGAAGGATGCAAATGTTTCTCCCTTATTTTTTTTAAGGGTATAAAGTTCTTCCAAGGTTACATTTGCATCAATGTTGTAGGAAATGTGAGTTACAAATTGATCTATTATCTCTCAAAATGTCTTGATTCCTTCGGGTAAGTGTGAAAACCATTCCATGGCTTTCCCTCCCAAGATTCTTGGGAAGAGAAGAATAAGGTATGAATCATTGTATGATACTTCCATACATGTGATGTAGAACTCTCTAATATGTTCCTCTAGATTACCACATCCCTTGTATCTGTCAAATTTGGGTATCTCAAAATTTGGAGGAAATGGTATCATTGTGATGCTTCCATCAAATGGGTAAGGACATAGATCTTGAATTTTATATGATTTTTTAGTCTCTACCATTTGAATTTCCTAAATTTTCAGCATTAGTGTCTAAATTTGTTAAGATATATCTAATGGATAATTGTTTGATGGTGAAGCATACATGTTGTGTAGACTTGTATAGTGGTAAAGAGGAACATTTGTGTGATATGAACCCATTAAAATTTGAGGATTACCAGTTCAATATTATGGATTACCTTGATACATAGGACCCATTTGGTAATTTCCTTGAGGTGTAAAATTGGTCTGATGTTGCAGATTTCCTTGATGTTGAGGTAATGCACTATAAGATCCATATTGATTTTTCAAGACCATATTTTGTTGTGATGCATTTGGTTGTTGAAAATTTATGTATGATAATTGATATCAATTTCATTGTGACATCAGTTGTTGTTGGGAAATTTGTTGTTGTTGCAACTATTGTAGAGTAGTATATTATTGATTTTGAAAAGGTGGACCTTGATATTGACAGTTGTTGATATTTGAGATGGTGTTGTGGGGGATGATTGATGTTGGGACATTTGGTGTGGTGGATTTTGATATTGGAATTAAGGATTTTGGTTTTGTTGAGGATTCCCTTGATTTTGAGGATTCTCTTGATGTTGAGACACTTGTTGTGGTACAAGATATTGAGACAATTGACATTTATGAGGGTTCACTTGATGTTGAAACACTAGATTTTGAGACCCTTGATATTTTTGTGATACTTGAGGACCTTGGTTTTTTTGTAACATTAGAGGACCTTGGTTTTATTGTAAAATTTGAGGACCTTGGTTTTTTTGGAATATTTGAGGACCTTGGTTTTGTTGGATTTGACTTTGATGACTTTGTTGAATACTAGGGAGATTTGTATGGATGTTTTGATAATTAAATGTAGGTGGAATGTTGGTGTTGAATTTAGGTGGAATGTTTGTGTTGAATGTAGTTGGAATGTTGGTGTTGAATGTAGGTGGAATGTTGGTGTTTTGAGGAATACCCAAATTCATTTGATTCCCTAACTATTGTTGATGACCCAATTGATTTCCATGTTGATTTGAATCTACCATCCTAGTAACTATTGGTTGAATTGGTATATTTGATGAAGATGGTTGTGTTACTTATTTCATGACATTATGGACCAGAGCTTCACCTTGAGGAGGACCATTCATAGGTGCTATGTGTGAAAGAGGATTTTCCCTTAGTGTGTTTACATCAAAGTTTTGGGGAAGTTTTACACATCCTTGTGTGAGTTTAAGTATGTATTAATTTGGATCCTCACTTACGACCGCTTCTAATGCTTTAATGAAATATTGGTCTTGTTGTATTTCAAATATCTCCTCATGACTGAAATAATGAGTTTTCTTAGAGATATCCTCTATATGAAAATTTCATCTCACGATGGTGGTTTGGAAATTTTGATTTTATTTGATGGGGGAAGTTCATCCTCTTGTGAAGCTGCTTAGCACATCCCAAAATGTTGATAGCTAAAACTTATGTTTGTAGGTGTTGTATACACCTCAAATTGATCTAGAGAATTTATTAATTAAATACAAGTTATTTAAATAATAAACCCTTTTAATTTGTCTACTTATAAATAAATTCTAAATTTATTTATATAGTTCATTTTCTAATTGTTCTATCTTAAATCATATTCTTCTAATCTTAATTAAATGAATTTTTTTGAATAGTTTGTCTTAGTTAATTATCTTTCCTCTCATTAAATTTAAATGCTAAATTTGAATTTAGTCACATGTCTACAACTTTTTCCCCCTTTCACCTCATCATGTGTCAAAAAATTGAATATTTCAAATATTTAATTTGGGATTTATCCTCAACAATTTCCAAACAACTTTGGGACACTTGCCTCTTCTATTCCATTTATTCTTCCTAACACTTGGGATATTGTTCTATTAAATGGAGCACTCTCCTTGATTCTCTCTAACTTCTTCATCCTCAACCATTCATCTATCCAAATCAAATCCAGACCATTGGTTGCTGCCACATCAAATTATCCCTTGGAAAATCTATAAATACAACCTTATTCTACAACAAAAGGATCCCAATCTTGAGAAAGTATACTCTGTAAAATTTTCATTAGAGCATTAGAGCATTTAGCATTTGTGAGCATTTAGTTTAAAATCATGGCTTTTACATTAGCTTCATTTTAGTTATCATAGTAGTTTTCATACAATAGCTGCATCACAACATTTAACATCATATCCTTATCATAGCATCATTATCATAACATCATTATCATAGGATCACTATCATACAATTTATCAATCATGTAGGAATAGATTTCTTACATTTTATAGCATCTCATGCTTCAGGTTGTCATTCTAAAAAGTCATAGTGCAAAAAAAATCTGAGAGCCATTATGATTTAATGAATCCTTGGAGATAGAGAACAATAGGACAACTTTAGAGAGTTTGTTTGTTTCAATTCGATTAGATTGTTATCTGAATTCTCTAATATAATGTTTCATCGATTGTGTGGTGTTATTACTCATTCACATATTTTATCCACACATTACATTTGGCACCCACCATGGGGCCTAGCCCCATTTTTATTAACATTTTCTGAAAAGTTTATTTACAAATTTAGACGTGAATTTCTATGTAGCGTACCTATGGTTTCTTTCAGTGCATATGAAACATCTTTTAGTGCATTCGATCCTTTTTTCAATTCATCTAGCTCATATTTCAGTGCATTAGGATAATCTTTTAGTGCATCCAGGGGTTCTTTAAGAACATTTAGTAGTTATTTTAGCACATTCAGTAGATATTTTAGTGAATTTAGTAGTTCTTTTAGTGCATTGGTCTTATCTTTTAGTGCATATGGTCTCTATTTTAGCACATTTGGTTTTCTTTGCAGAGATTCAAAATTTTAAGGATTGATATATATTTTTTGTGTTGTAGGTACTATATACACTTGTCAAAGACAATTACCTAAAACTACTAATGGTGTTTGCAGGGGCTAGAGTTATTTTTTCTTTCTTTTGATTAAATTAGGCATTTATTTTAATTAAGAGGTTAATGAAAACCCTATATTCTATGCTTGTAAAGTGATAGGCCTATGCTTTCCCCTTCAATGGGCGACCAAAATTTTAGAATCGCTCTTTCTTTTCTTGGATTAACACATTTAAAAGGCCTGTTGTAGTGGGAAAAAGTACTTACCCTACGGGAACAACCTAAGTGGGAATAGTTAAAGCCAAGCATTCCAACCCACTATAATCAAATGTGATTATGATGAAAGTCACATTCAACGATAGTGTACATATTGATAACCATCCCCAAAGCCTTTGTTCTAAAGGTTGGGAGGTCTCTTGAGGGAGTTTATCATTTTTTCTGCACCGAACGAAACCCTTACTAAGAACCTTAAGTGTAGAAGCCAATCGAGTCAATTTTCAAACATTTTTAATATTCACAGTGCAAGGGGAGGGAAGAATCTTTACCCAAGATACTCACCATATAACTATCAGGGATTATTGGCCAAACATAGAGGATTCGACTTTGTTTAAGACTTGGGAGAGGAAAAAACATGGGCACCCTGTAGGAGGTGACATGGCTGTGTGAGATGACATAGTTCTAAGATGTGGGCTATGATATTATTAATGAACCTTGATATTCAAAGTGTTTGATCTATTTTCTCTTGTTCTATACCTATGGAAATCAAAGGAATCGAACCAAATTCTTGAACATGCACTTAATGTTTAGTTCCTAGGCTGGAAATAATTATTTTACAACTTGCTGCTATGTTTGGAATCATTTTTCAAGAAATCATCCATTTAAAAACATTTAATTCACATAATTCAAAGGAAAGAACAACCAGACAAAAAACCATTGATTAGAAGATTACTCCTAGAAAACATCCATTTCACTAATTCAAAGCAAATTAACTAGACAAACTGCCAAAAACATTAAACATTTCTAGTTTAGTGCATGCATTCCCTGTTTCAGCACATACACAACATTTTCTAGTGCATATAGCACATTTTTCGGTGCATCCACAACATTTTCTAGTGCATCTAGGTCCTTTCCTGGTGCATTTTTTCCATTGTCCAACACATTTGCAATTCTGTTTAGAGCATTTACTAATAGAGTACCAAGTTGAATCACATTTAGGGGTAGTTTGGCACATCATTGGTTTGTTTTAGCACATTTGATCCATTGTCCAACGCATTTAGTGCATTCTGTGGTACATACAACCCATCTTTTAGCATATTTAGTGCATTGTCTGGCACGTTTGATCCATTTTTCCAATGCATTGAGTCCATTTTCTGGTGCATCTAGGGGACAGTCTAGCACATCTAGGCTTTGTTTTAGTGCATCCATTCCATATTTTAGTGCATATGTACCTTTTTTTAGTGCATACAGTTAATTTACAAACAAAGAGTTAATTTCACCATCTGTCTGAAAGTTAAAACCACATTCAGGGATTTTTTAGAGTAGAACCATTCCTCAGTCACAACAGTGTTTTAAACTCGAACAAACTAGTCTTTCACAAGTGAAATCCTTTAACTAAACTAAGATATAACACCTTAAAGTGTCTAATCATCAAACACACCTCTAATTGTTAAGCTAAGTTTCATCATCAGGATCTGTCATCCTTCATCACAAAACAACATTGTCTAATTAGACCTCACCTTAGTCTCATTAATAGGATTTTTCATTCTATTTGGCTGGGGTATATCCTTGACACTCTCCAACAAAGATCAAAGTCTATTGAAACTTTAACACTTGTATGCTTGTTTTAACAAGATCACAAAAACAAAAACTTAAGGAAAAGGGACTTGAAACTCAAACCACCATGGCTGAAGCTAAAGAGAATCCCTTTCATAGATTCAACCAACTTGATAATAATGAAATCACTGAGGAATATATTCAAACAACTCAACAAGATCCCAAATTCCACAAGTTTATGGAAAAGATTATGGAAAAAGGGAGAAAAATATTTTTTGATGTTAGCCAACCAAGGTGTGAAATCGCCCCATGAATTTGATGTAAACCAACTAAAAGGAGCTCCTAAAAGAACAAAAACTAATCCACCAAACATAGATCCAATGGCTGCTTTAACTCATCAAATGAAAAATCCCCAACACCAAATCCAAGACATGCAAGGAGGAGATACAAAAAGATATCTGTTGCAAGAAATCTTCCCATATCCTTTTGACATAACAATCAACATGATACCTTTTCCCAAGCATTGTGAATTTCCAAAATATGAGAATTATAATGGCAAGACTAATCCTATAGATCATATAAGGGAATTTCGCATGATGAGTCTTGAATTTGCACATGAAGAAACTTATTTGATGAGATTGTTTCCATGAAGTTTAGGTGGCCAATGCATGCAATGGTTTTCAAAACTCCCACTAGGTATCAAATCCTTTGAAGAGTTGGTTAATTAATTCATCACTCAGTACTCATACAACATCCAACACAAAATAAGCATGAAAGATATTTGCAACACAAAACAGTAAAAAGGGTGTCATTCTCATATTTTTACAAAGATGGAGAAGATTATTTGCTAGATATCCCCGTCCCATACCTGAAAAGGAAAAGATGGAAATCTTCATTGAAAATCTAAATGATGATATGAGCTATATAATCGAATTGCAATGCCCACCCAATTTTGAAAAGATGTTTGAAAATGAACTCAAAATTAAAGAAGCCTTGATTAAAAGAGGGGTAATAAAAATCTATAATGAAGGAAATAACTCAACAAACTCCTCCAATCATTATAACAACAATGATCAACCAAAATTTTGGAAAAGAAATAATAATGTTGGTAATGATGGTGTAGCTGATACAAAAAAAACAAAACTAGTCTTTAAGTTGACAACTGCTGCCTCTAAAAACAATCCAAGCAACAATCAAAACACCAATCAAAATACCAATCAAAACAACAATAAAAAAAATATTTAATCCAAACCACCACCATATTAAACACCATCTAATCGAAGAAGATTCACACCTCTGGGATAGTCATTGGAATCACCATTAAAATAGCTTCTTGTAGCCAAGCTTATAGCATTACTAGAGGCACATGATTGGGAACCAAGAGTTAAACCATCTTGGTGGAATGATGCATACTATTGTGATTTTCATTGAAACAAAGGGCATAAAAGAAATGACTATATGCAACTGAAACAATTGGTACAAGATTTGATTGATAGAAAAGAAATATTAGTAGAGGGACCTCAAACAAATAATGATCATGGAGCATTCAAGAATCCTTTACCAAACTATGAAAAAGGAAAATCTTCTTCTTTGAACAACAAAGGCAAAAATGTTAACTATGTTTATGACACCACTATCCTTCATATTTCGGTAGTTGAGGATAAGAACAATGACATTGATTGAAATCAATGACAAGTGGGACATTGATTGAAATCAATGAAAAGTGGGACGTTGTTGCAACTGAAAATCAAACTAATGACACTAAAATTAAGGACAAACAAGACATTGTTGTAGTTGATAATCAAAACAAAGACATTATTATAACTGAAAGCCAACTCAATGACATCAACACCAAATCAAATCAAATCAATGACATCATACCAATAAATCTAATCAAAAAATTTGTTGCAACTAATAATCAATTTAATGTCATTAAAATTAGAGAAAAACAAGACAATTTACTAGTCAATGCAACCAAAAGAGGGCATTCCAAATTAATATTAAAAGGAGCTACATCTAAAACACCCGCTGCCCCTTCAACTCAATACAACATAGTTGATCAATTGCAAAAAATCCTGGCTCATATATCAATATTGGAACTTCTCAGAATTTCTCCAACTCACAAGGAGATCTTAGAAGAAGCTCTAGTAGCCACCATAGTACCAAATAATTTGGAAGTTTGTCAATTCTAGGCCATGGTGGGACATTGAGTGCACCTCATTGTCTATCATTTTATGAACATGATGATGTATCACTTACTCATCCACACAATGCCACCCTACATATTGAGGTTCTAATTCATAAACACCAAGTCAAACATGTTCTAATAGATGGGGGAGCTGGTCCAAATATCTACACTTTAAAGTTTATCCGTGCATTAGGATATTTAGAAAATGCAATTGATGCTAGAAGAAAGATCACTATAAAAGGCTATGATGATGGAAAGAGATCCTCCCAGGGACATAATCTATCAGGTTTTAGACAAATAGTTGACATAAAAAATACTCTTGGGACATCCTTAGATTCATGAAATGCAAGAAGTTCCATCAACGTATCATCAATGCTTGAAATTTCCTTTTAATGGACAAAAAATCACTATTTCAGTAATTCCAATAATCCTCAATATTGCAACATGCTCAAAATAGTCCAATATAATTTTATGCCACATAACAGAGAAGCTCACACACATAGTTCATCAAATAATGAAAGGAAACTAAATTCTTTGTCAAAATGGGTTGAGAAAAAGGTTCAGTCAAAGGATAAAGGTATCAATGATTCTACTCCATCAAGTAACGAAAGTCAACTAAATTATTTGTCAAATTAGCTTGAGGGAAAGGTTCGGTCAAAATACAAAGGCATTGGTGATTCTAATCCATCAAATCATGAAATTAAAATCAACTCATTATCAAAGTAATTTGAGACAAATATCTAGTTGAAGGACAAAGGCATGGGTGAATATTCAGTTGATTAATCCTTGTGTCTTTCATAGTTACTACCTTCACCAAGATCATATGAACAACCATCAACATCAAGACAACAATTCTCATGACCAACCACACTCTTTGATAGTAGATTTGTAAAATAAGGCACTCAAGAGGATGATTCTAAGGATAAGGACATTATCAATTGGATCTACAAAGATGATGAAGCATCTACAACAACAACTACCAAAATACAAACAAAAGAATATGGTAAAAATAAAAAAATCTTAGAGAAGATGGGGTATGAAGGAAAAGGACCTATTGGCAAAAGAAAACAAGGAATTTTAGAACCAATCCAACCTCTCACACTCCATGCAAAAGACAAGACATGACCGAGGTATAAAGAAGAAACAAAAGAAGAAACCAAGAAACAGATTTGTGAGTGAATCTTAGAGCTACAATCTAGTTCTGAAATGATTCCAATGAATATGAATGGGACTCGCTATTTGAAGAATCTTGTCAAGACAAAGAATTTGATGTGATAAAAAGGTATATGCCCACATGTATGGAGGGACAAAATTAAGCATCTAGACCATTTGAACATGGATCACAACATATCGATGGCTCTAGTGAGGATGATCAAACATCGAGTGAGATAGATGATTTGGAGGAGAGTAACATCATAGACCTTGATGTTTCCATCCTGACTCTCACCACCTTTGATCATGACCCAACTGAAGATATCCAACCACCATCCTTCCATCCCACCTACCTTGGGCTAGGATATGAATCTCCTATTGTCACCTCTACTAAGCCATCTTGCCAAGTCACTAAGGATGTGCAAGCCTCGTTTGATGTTAACAATACTGAAAAGGATAGTCTCAAAAACTCTATTGATGGCATCACCACTCCTATTCATCCACTCAATATTCCTCTCACTTCACCTATTCCATCCATCTCACCCACATCCATCCGCCTAGTAGACATGGATCAAAAAGTATCACACAAAGAAAATATGAAGGAGGTGATTCAAGACTCAAAGGTAAAAGTGCCTTTTTCAAATGGAGATCCAAAATCAAAAGAAAGCATGCAAAGAAAGAAAGATTAAGAAAAGTAACTTAACCAAAATAAAAATCTATTGGACAAATAAAAAGAAAAAGAAGATAAAACAAAGTCCCCTAGCCAAAATAAAAAGCTATTAGACAAATCAAAAATAAAAGTCAAAAGTGAAAGCAAGCAAAAGTTGATCTGCAAACATGCCTCTCCTCCAAAAATCACTGGGGGCATCTATCAAAGAAGAAAAAGAAAGAAATAACTTGTTGATCTATGGTCTCCATCCATGTCACCCTCACTCATACCACATATTAAATTCCTCCCATCCATGCTCACCTACTCGTCATATCATTACACCTTCATTGGTGATGTCTTTCCATGTGTCTTTGATGACGACCCCTTCATGTACTATAACTCACCAATTTTTGAAGCTCCTTGTCATCTGAAGCTTGATGGCCCACATAGTGTCCACATTAGGGATCCTATCATAGCCTCTTTTATCTATCACACCTATAGTCCTTCATATTTTCCATTTGTTCTCCTCATTTTTATTGAGTCCTTTCATCCAACACAGTCATCTACATAGGATCAAGGCATCGTCAAGGTAGTCTATGGATCTAGAGCCTATAAAATATCTACACCTGAAGGAGATCTGTTTGAGAAACCTATCTATAGTCTTCATCTCAAGAAATTCTACACCTAACTCATCCAGTGCACGATAAAGGTCCTGAAAAAATACAAAAAAATGAGAAAAAGTGCTGAAAAAATAGTCACCCTGATGAAAACCTAGAAAATAGGTATCTTGGTGACAACAAAAATATAAAAAAATTAAAAAAAAAAACAAAAAGAAAGCAAAAAAGAGAAAATACAAAAAAAGTGAAAAATAAAAAAATCATAAAATTTGAAAAAAGTGCAATAAAAATAAGTAGTGAAAACCTGACAATAGGTGATATTTGTGATAGATCAAATTTTCCATCTATTTGAGCATGTGTTGATCATTCATTCTCACCATCATTATGCCTATCATCGAAAAAATTCTCATGTACATATCTTGGCATCACGGTTGTGTTTCACCTTGGTCTAGTGGGGGTGAAATCTTGAACTCACTAGGGGTAATAAAATTTGAGCTTAAACCAATAGAAAAACAATAGTATGACAACATAGAAAACACAAAAATCATGATAACAACTCAACATTGAACATTGATCAAAATTCTGAATAAAAATGAATCATCCCCAAATCAGCAATAACACAATCAATCAAACACTAAATCTAAATGGATGATGTTTTTATGATTCATGGTTTTATTACTTTAGCATGAATGTTAAACTATTGTATATTGATTTTTGTTATCATTTTTCTGGAGCAACTTGAGGATGTCATGAACTAGAGAAGCTAGGAAAGAGTATCATTTTTCTTTGTTTGTTGTCTGTGAGTTAATCATTACTACTATGCAAATTTTCATGAGATATGCTGTACAAAGTATCACTGATGAAATTCTAGATTTGCATAGGAAAAAAATTAACTCTTGTTTGTTTACACAAGTAATGCTCAAGTCATTTCAGTTCAATTATACCTAGATGCTTGTGTTAACTTGCAATATCAAAAATCATGGAAGTAGTACTCAGGTTATCATGGTCTAATTATACTATCAATGTTTGTACTCACTTTCAACAATTCAAAGGCTCAATGATGATAAAAGCATGACAAATCAGTTGATACCATGACAACATTACATATTTAGATTTCCATGGTTAGATAGATTGCATCCATATTAGTTTTTGCATTTGCATTTTTAGATTTTCCAAGGCTAGCAATTTTTAAAAAAATGATGTTATCTCTCTAATCAATGGATTGAGTACACTTGACATCAACAAAAAAAAGATCATTCATATAAGTTTCATAAACATTTTCATATAATACATACATTTAGAAGGTACCGTCATACATCCATTTGTGCTTTATCACATATTTGCATTCAAAAAATACAATAACAAAGTGCATTACATCTCATTCATCTCATATAACATAAGATCATCATACATGGAACACATATAGCATCATGATCCATTGCATATGCATAAAAAATTCATCACTGCATCCATACACATAACCATGGCATAATCATATAAAACATCTCATGGCATATAGAACAGAAATCAAATGCATCCAACATAAACATCTATCATAAAATCATATAGACAACATATAAATCGATAAGTCTCCAATGCATATCATATCATATCAAAATAATCATAATGTCAAGTGTACAATGATGTCTGAAAAAAAGTGGAGAGATACATCATCAAAAATGTGGAAAAGTATCACAAAGTCCTCAACTGAACAAATGTATACATCAAAGGTCACTCTATCAAATAGGAGCACATCTAATATGTGATACTCCCTCCAGACATTACTGGCCTCTCTAAGCCTCTTACTGCACCACCTGATGGCCCTACACCTGGATCCTTTCTTGGTAGATCTTTTGGAGGTGGCCTTGTCACACCCCTGCTCATGGTTCGTGAGGGGCTGTGACCTGATCTAGCGCTCATAGACTAAGCATAGCTAACACGCTACTCTACAGGCACTACCTAATGGTACCATCCCCTATAATAATCTACCTCTCAAATGACATGTGTGACCTCTTGAAGCATGTCCCCTATAGTGGTACCCTCAACTACTCTCTATAGTCTCTTAGCTAAGGTCTCTACCTACTCGCATCTTTGTCTCGATGTGTCTCTCTATGTCGTCAGAGCAGTGATCTGTGCTTGAGCCTATGCTAGTTGTCCCTGTAACGCCAACACCTATGCTCTTAGCCTGCTGCTGATGGGAAGGAAACTGAATCTGAATCTATTGATTGGAAGGAAATTGAATCTAAATCTACTGATGTCCTGCAACCACAAGGGATCTCCTCCTCCAAGCCACTCTGACATCCAAAACTGGTCCACCTCCACTATCACCTCCATCTCCATCACCAACCCTCACCATCTACCCCATATCCATCATCACTGCTATCTCTCTCCTCCTCATCATCACCTCCTCCACCCCTCCTCTGTCTCGGTGCCTCATCATCCAATGTAGGTACTGACTTGTCTAGATTGGATATCCTTGGGAAACGATGTTCAAAGAAATATTGTGCATACCCATTTGACATTGCAACCTCTATGATCTTAGGATGGTTCACCCACTTAATTGGTTGTAAACCAAGGTACTCTTGACATGCTACATCATATGATAAGGAAGGCCCCCACTCTGGAATGTTTTGTCGTCTGTGTGCATAAAGTGCACCTCCATGGGGCATCCCCTGTACTCACCCATACTGTTGCAACACTCTCATCAAAAAAAATATCTCAATCATGAACTGTGTCCTCCCAATCAGGTACCTAGCTATGCACACATATGGAATCTTTGTATCATCCTCCAACCACTACTCATAGTCTTGATAGGGCCTCCATGTCACAGTATCAAGATCATATAACACCCTCCGCCAGTACTCTAATTTTCCCAGATTATACTAGATAATTGGATTTGTGTAAGGAAAAATGTATGGTTGACCAGCTAGACGTTGTCTATATGCAATAGGATGAGTGACAACTATGTGCTCCCACACCCAAATTTGTAGCAATGTAACCCCAATTGATAAACTAGATGCTCTGAGATATACTACTTGATGAATATTATGATATAAATGATCTAGCATACAAGATCCCCATGTATATCTGATCCCATACATAATCATGCTCTCCAATATCCAACCCCAACCAATTGGGAGTCCCTTTGACCTGTGGTTGGGAGATAGAAATCCTCCAATGAACCCAACAAGAAAACATGGTAGTGGTACATATGACTCAAACATCTCCTGCCACGGGATCTCATATCTGTTGACCTTGTCATCATGAAAAATTAGTCATAGTGCATCAATACCCCCTGCTCTGTGTGATCATAAACAACAAGCTCACCCACAATAGGAATCCTCAGTATCCGATATACATCCTTTGGTGTTATTGTCATCTCACTAGTGGCTAGATGGAAGGTGTTGTGGTCACTATGCCACCTCTTTGCTAAAGCTATCAAAATTCCCCTATTAATTCTATATTAGGGGATATGGATCAAAGAAGTCAATCTGTATCATGAAATCACATCTAAATCAGCTTGCACCAACTATGGAATTAGGTCCCAGGTCTTCAGGAATAGCTCTAAGACTAAAGGAATCTCAAAGGCTCCTATTATCATAACATATCACAAATAAGCAATCTTATCAATCAACATCAACCAACCTATCAATCTAATCAACTCTAATGAGATTTTGATCAAATCTCATGAGCGTTTATCATTGATCCTCACCTATCATGAGGTCAATCATCATCATTCTATCATTGATTCTCACCTATCATGAGATCAATCATCATCTAATCTATCAAAATCATCAAACAACATCAAAAACATTGGCTGACACAATCAACAATCATCAAAATCAAGGACTCTACTCAACGTCTTATTAATTTGGTGTAGATGCACTAAAAATGGGGATGCACTAGAATTTCACCAATGCACCAAAATAGTGCATGGAAGCACTAAATCTATGGCTGCAACATAACATTTACCAAATACGCTATTTCATTACATCTATGCACTGAAAATCGCTATGAGCTAAGTTTTTTCGTCAATGCGCTAATGTATGACTTCTATGTGCTAACTAACTTGATGCACTAAAGTATTGATCCTATACGCTATATAACATCATCTATGCACCATTTTACCATATGCGCTACAATATTGAATATATGCGCTAAAATTTTGACCCTATGTGCTAATCTACCCTATGTGCTAGAACAATAACCAAATGCGCTACATCGAAGCCTGAATGCGCTAAAATGTAAAAAACTGAATTTCAAACATTAAAAATGAGGGATTTTTTTTTCAAAATTCATGAGGAGGTTTCTTGGGATACATACCAGAGGTCCATATATAGCCAGTGGTTGTGGCATCAAACTCGCTCGAATCAGTGTGTGTGGTAGGGGATCACCATCTTTCTTAACTTGCTCAAAGTTGCTCTAATCACTCTAAATCTCAAAATGCAAATGACATAAATGAGCTTATTTTCAGATCTTTTTACCTTTTAAAGGGGGTAATTAAGTGGGATTTATTTTATTTTTCAAAAAGGGCCTTATCTAATCAATTCAACAAAGGGGTAGGATTAGTATTATTTTTCAGGAGATAAATCATCTAGGCATCATGAATTTTTTCATCATTAAATCATCATAAATCTTCAAAATTTAACAAAAAAATCCTAAAATTCAAAAATTCCCCGATTTATCTCTTGAGGGGGCATATATCCATCATCACTTGAAAATTAGTGTTTTGGGCATATCGATTTTTTTTTTTTACCACCATCAACAAATTTTTCTTTGAAGCAATGTGTAAACACATCACTTCAAAGAGGGACAAGATGTATACACCTAAAATTGGTCTGGAGAATTTATTAATTAAATACAAGTTATTTAATTAACAAACCCTTTTAATTTGTCTACTTATAAATAAATTCTAAATTTATTTAGATAGTTCATTTTCTAATTCTTCTATCTTAAATCATATGCTTCTAATCTTAATTAAATAAATAAATTTGAATAGTTTGTCTTATTTAATTATCTTTCCTCTCATTAAATTTAAATGATAAATTTGAATTTAGTCACATGAATACAACTCTTTCCCCTTTCCACCTCATCATGTGTCTCAACAAATTGAATATTTCAAATATTTAATTTGGGCTTTATCCTCAACAAATTCCAAACAACTTTGGGACACTTGGCTCTTCTATTCCATTTATTCTTCCTTACATTTGGCAGATTGTTCTATTAAAGGGAACAATCTCCTTGATTCTCTCTAACTTCTTCATCCTCCACCGTTCATTTATCCAGAACAAATCTAGACCATTGGTTGCTGCCACATCGGTTTATGCCTTGGAAAATCTATAAATACAACTTCATTCTATAGCAAAAGGATCCCAATCTTGAGAAAGTATACTTTGTGCAGATGCTAAAAATCTACAAACGAAATCATCTCAAACCATTTCATGTTGTTAGCATGAAAGTTAGTTTAAAACAACAAATTTAACATCCCTATGAGATATTCAATCATGTCTAAATATGCAACTAATGAGCATAAAAGCAGGTTAAATAGAAGCATATAAAAACACGATTAAACCTTCATCCCATAGTGGATTGGTGCCACCATTGTTGTGTAGTAAGCAGCCCTTTCCCAATCCTTGAACAAGATAAATGATGGTATGAGTAAGATTAATTCTCAAATGAAGAGAATAACCTTGCATGAAGATGTGGATATTGAACTAAATTTGAGTATAGTAAGTCTACTCAAAATTGTGGATGGATAATGAGGAGAGAAGCCTCCAATTTATAGATTTCTAAACTGGAAAAGAGAGTAAAATAGAGTAATGTGGGATCATTCAACATCCAATGGCCAAGTCCATTTGTCAAGATGTGAATGGCTGAAGGTTGTGCACATTTTGGCCAAAGTGCCAATAAATGCAATTAGGTGGCATTTCAAATTTGAGAAATGACATGTGAGAGGGAAAAAGGAATGAAATAAATGCCACTTGGCTCAATGCACAAGGACATGTAAGAGGAATGAATGCGTTCTTGGATGTACAAATCCACTTGGCCTTTTGAATTCAAAAGAGGAATATTCTCTTTTTGATGCTTTGTGAGGGAAAATAGGAGAATTAATAAATCAAAGTAATTGATTTATTGTGCAAGTTGCATTCTCTAGAGGATTTTAGTGAGAGGGATTAAGTTAATCATGGATTTGATTAGCTTAATGAAGAATTAGGTGATGTGACAATTTAGACTTAGATTCAAGTCAGAAATTGAGAGGAAATGATTTATTAAATAAATGATTTTATTTATTTTACCAAAGAGAATAATGGTAGATTAAACAAGGTTTAATTTAATGAGAAGACTTAGGGATTAATTAAATAAAATGATTTATTTAATTAAAAGAGGAATTACAGAAATAATTAAATAAAATTGATTTATTTAATTAACAGGAGATGAAGAGTGATGAATTTAATCAAATACAGATTGTTCGATTAAATGACTAGCAAAATAGATGATTTAGGATGAAATGGTGTTAATAGATCAGGATTCAATGTGTCAAACCGAATTGTACATTTTCCATGTCTACATTTTTCCCCTCTTTGAAGCAATGTACTTGTTGCATTGGTTCAAAGAAATAAACTGCTATGATCAAAAGTTAAAAATTTCTTGATTTCTCAAATGCCCCACTATTGCCCCAATGGAAGGATAATGCTGGATATATTGCCCCCTCGAGAGATTGAGCTGAAATGTTCAATTTTTTGATCGAGATCGTGATAAAATGTGAGAGGAGTGGTTCTCTTGATCAGAGGATGAACCTTCTTTGATGTAGACAAATCTGATGATGTATGGACAGTCATCGGCCATGGGTAGCCTCGTGTAATTTTTGATATAGTGCACCGATTTTAGATAGACATGTTAGTAAAGATAGAAGAATAAGAAGAATAGGATGATGGAAGGAGGATCCACAGAAGTTCACATTATTACCAATGATGATGATGCCTTGCTTACCAGGAGTTGGGATTTTCAAAGGACCAATTACTTTATGTTTGATAACACACATAGGTACGATGCATCAAGGTATAAAGGACCAGGATGGCATTGTACCTAGTGTGATGGACTTTGACTCGACAATTAGATAGGAGTACTCTTGTTCACACTTGACAAACATAATCTTATTTAGAATGCAGTTCAGATATTCTAGGCATCTCGGGCCAAAACATAAGAAGGCAAGGCAAGCCTTCTTATGTGGTCAACAAGATACCTAAAACATCCTTCCTACAAACAAAACAAAGTATGCATGACGAAGTTATTTTACAAGAATATCCAACAAGCACAACAGATAAAAGGATAATGATCGTTGCCCCATTCCTTTCTCTCTAAACCTGTTTTGTTTAGGCATCATTGAGAGGTCCTTGGAATGAGCGCAAAATAAGATAAGTCAAAAAAAGACCAAGATAAAGTAAACAAACAAGTTGATGTTCATCGTACCGCTAGCCAAGGCTAAACTATTGTGGGGTACTTGATGCTTATGTCCATCATGGGAAAGCTTCATCCTAGGACATGTAGTGATCAGGGTTTTAGTGAGACTGATTGGGGTGATAAGCTATTGATACTCCGTCTTGACCAACTTGCTTGATTACTGATCTAGACTTGAGACTTTAACGATTAAGCATTCACTTTGGAACCTGCTACACTTATTTCTGACTGACTCACCAAAGGGTGAAAGGTATGATTGTTTTATTATAAGTGATGACAATCACCAGTGAAAGTGAGATGAAATGGATGCACCATTTTGGTTTTTTCAAATATTTTGAGGCTGTTTTTGGAATTTTGAGATGTTTTACAAATGTTTCTGGTATTTTCAAGATTTTAAGATGAACAAACTAACTTAAAGACCTATCCTAGGGGTCTCGGGAGCTGATCCATAGATTAGCCTTTCCTATGTTATATACGCAGAGACCACGTAGTTCGACTGACGACAGACTTGACTTGATGATAAGATGGACAAATGGATTGCCATTTTATTGCTTAAAGAACTAACTTAAGATGCAGACTAGATGGGCAAACGGATTGCCAATGCGACGGACGCCTAAAGGACTGACCTAACCATCTCGAGAGATGATCAAAGATCAACCTTGCCTACATTCAAGCTCAGAGACAACGTAGTTCGACAAGGTAATAGACTGGTTTGATGATAAGATGGACAAACTGATTGCGCCTTTTATTGCTTAAAGAACCGACTTAAGGTGTAGACTAGATGGGCAAACGGATTGCCAATGCGACGGACACCTAAAGGACTGACCTAACCATCTCGGGGATGATCAAAGTTCAACCTTTCCTATTTTCAAGCTCAGAGACGACGTAGTTCGACAAGGTGACAAACTTGACAAGACTCAATGATGAAATTTTGAAGATTTTCTGATATTTTGACATGTTTTTGGATTTTTGAATGATTTGGATGTTTTTGGTTTTTTTGATGAGTTTTTGAATGTTTTTGGTTTTTTTATAAATATTTTTGAGTTTTTGATGAGTTTTGAATGTTTTTGGATTTTCACATGATTTTGATGATTTGGATATGGATACGTGATGATATCAGTGCTCTGTTTTGGGATTTTGTTGAAAACCAAGCTTAATGTTGATCAATCTAATTGATGAGTTGATTGTTTGACTAAGTGTGCTAAGTCAAACAAAAGTGATAATGCACTCGTAAGTTCTAGGAAGTTGTGTTATCCCAGAGTAAACTCATACAAAAAGGATAATTTGGCTAGGTGTGTTAAGCCAAACAAGGTGATTATGGATTTGATAATTTGGCTAAGTGTGTTGAGCCAAACAGAGTGATGATAATGAACTTGTAAACCCAAGGAAGTTGTGTTATCCTAGAGTAAACTCATGCACAAGATGATAGTTTGACTAAGTGTGTTAAGTCAAACAAGGTGATAATTGATTGGATTCGATTGATCAAGATTGATGAAGCTTGATTTGGAATAAAATAGCTTTGATGATTTTGATGTGATGCTGAAGTACACATTAGATGCAACTGATATTGATTATTTGGATTGATGTTCGATAAAAGATAGAGCATGATAAGGAACATCATCTTGTCAAAATATGCTGTGGGCTAGTGATTTGGATTGTTGGCTCACAAATGCTTTGACCAATTTGCTTTCATGTTTTCCAATGTTCAGATTACTTCATAAGTTGGAGGATATATATCAAGATTTATTCTCGAAGCAAGATGGAAATATCTGCCCCTAGTGTCTAGCAATGTATGGAATGCCATGGGTGAATGCTTGGATAGGTGTGTGGATAGATGGATGTGGATCATCTTGTGATAAGATAAGGTGTTCAAAGAGAGGAATGCTCATTCGGATAATGCTTCGAGGCTCAGATAACGTTTGGATTGGATAGGATCAATGAAAATGACCCATGTCAAGATGTTTACCGTAAGCAAGCGTAAAGTCTGTACCAAACTTCGTCAAGATCAAGATAAGGTAGACTATGGATGCAGATACGAAAAATGGATGGGGTAATTGGTTTGTGGATGAATGGATGATATGGCTGTAATGCTAGTTTTATTATGGATGTGATAAGATGCTTTCTCTTGAAATGGCACATGTAGATGCTTGATTCTACACATGATGCCTATTTGTCAGGTTTTCATCATGGTACTTGTCCAAAGCGCCACCGTAGTGGTTTTCACTAGAGGACGATTTTTTTCTTTACTGTTTTCAATCCTTTTTTGATTTTTTTTTTTTTTGATTTTTGTATTTTTTATTTTTTTGTTGTCGCCAAGACACCTGTTTGCCAGGTTTTCATCAAGGTGACCATTTTTTGAGGATATTTTTTTAATTTTTTTTGTATTTTCTGAGAGATTTTCTGCTGATGCTGAACCACCTGGTGGTGCTGATGTTGATGCTTCTTTCATAACATGCCATCGGTATGCTATTTGAAGAAGTTTTTTTTCCAAGATACGTGCACTTGAATGCAACTTTTGAGATTTATGATCTGCTTTGCTGGTACCGGAGTTAACTTTGTCTTTGTGCACCCATCGCAATAGAGTGCCTTCTGAATCCTTATGATGAAGGGTCGCTGCCAATACATGGTCAATGCGAGAGTTGGATATTATGCATGGAGGCATGGATGGTGGAGTTTTTTTAGGAATAAAAGATGGATTGGTTGTTAGTTTGGAGCCTTTGACTCTCCAAACTTGGGAAGATGAGCAATGATGGGTGGATATGGAAGTGTACCTGGAATTAGGACCAACTGCTTGATACACTTTGTATGTCACTTGAGAAGCCTGATTTTTCTTTTGTGGACATCTTTGATGGATACTTTTCCCTTTTTGGTTTTTCCCCATAGTTTCTTTGACTAATGGAGTTTGATAGGGATAGTCATTCTTTGTATTTTTTGGTATCCACCTGCATTTGATTTGTCCATTATGCTTCTTAACTTCTTTTGATTTGATAATGTTCTTCATGCTTCGATTCAAAACCTTATTTTGATGTTGGTCCCAATTCGTGGATGGGGTGATGGGTGGACGAAGATTTATGACATGGCGGGTTGTAGTATTGGCATTGGTTTCATCATAAGGATTCTTTGTGCTCCCTATGTTGATGCTTGCTCGAGACGAAGTTGCCCCCAGTTTTGTGGAAGTATCACTAATATGTTGAGATCCATTGATTGTTGAGTAACCAAGGCCTTGATGCTTAGGATTGCCGATAATCTGCACTGGTTCTAGGATTCCTTGTTCATGTAGACCTAATCCATTGCCTTGATAATTCATTTGCTGAAATAATTTATTTGCCATAGGATATGATTTACCTTGGAAACAAGGTGTTGCTCCTTCTCTGCTCTGTGGTGGATCTTCAAAAGTGATAGCTTCCTTATTGATAAGATAATTTTCTCTTACAAAGGTGAGTGATCCCAGTTTATAAGTGATAGGATCCTCCATATGTGGGATGAATGCCTGATTGATATCCTTAGCTTGATCTTGTGAGATGTCAGATTGTAGTGCTTCTTTAAGAAGTGTTGATGCTTCGCTAGCCACACAAAAGTCTTCCTTATGACTCACTTTACAGGATGTTTCTGATTCACGACTTCTGTAGAAGCCTTCTTTATGCTCTTTTTTAGATAGGTGTCCATAGGATGTTTCTAATTCACAACTTCTATAGACGCCTTCTTCATGATTTGTTTCTACTGTCTCCAAAATTTTCCACATCTTGGTCTTGTGCACAAATGTTAAGAGTAGGAGACTCTTGTTCCTTGGTAATGATGTCAAGAGTATGAGACTCTTGATTTGAATGAAGATCATCTATGTGTCCATCCAAAGAAAGCATCTTATGGGTAAATGGAGGGATATGTGATATATGGAAATGATCATCATTTGTGACATCTTGTATAGCTAGAAGAGTGCCCATTAGATCATTGTAGTATCTCGGAGATACAAATTCTTGATTTTGACTAATTCTGGAATCGCTTTTGCCATGCTTTTGATCAAGCTCTTGACATGGGTCAATTTCAAAGGATGGATTGCTTATAGTGGGTTCTTGGACATCGTCATTGCGAAGTGGCATAATATTCACTTGTTCTTGAGCTTTGAGTGGATTTGGATCAAATGTTGAGCTAGGGATTCCTTCAATATCTATAACCATGAGGTCAAAGGATGTCAATATGTCTTGGAAAGGACCATTGCTAGACCTTGGTAAATGTTGATCATGATTTGGAATAAATTCTTGAGATATTTCCTCTAACTCATTAGGTGATGTAGAGACACTTTCAACATGATCATTAGTTGAAGGATCACAAATTATAGGATCCTTTGAATAGATCATTGTTGGACATTGTTGGTGAGTTTTGATCATGATTGAAAAGTGGCTTTAGGGGTGTGATTTGATCGTTGGATGATGTGGAAACATCTTCAAGGTGCTTATTGACAGATTGATCTTGATTTTTTATTTCAAGAATTGTGGTGGGAATCTATTGCAAGCTTTTTTGAGCGAGTAATTCATGTGTTTGTTGCTGAGTCAACAATGCTTGTTGTTGGTCGTGTTGTTGTTGTGCCAACAATGCTTGTTGTTGTGCCAACAATGCTTGTTGTTGGTCAAGCTGCTGTTGTGCCAATAAAGCTTGCTGTTTAGCTTGATGGTGTGACTGAAAATCTTGTAGGGCTTGCTGGTAAGCTTGCAGGTGGATTGCTTGCAATTGCGCTTGGTATTGAGCTTGTGTCTTTTGTTGAGCTTGAGCTTGTGCTTGGGCTTGAGCATGAGCTTGGGCTTGAGCTTGTGCTTGGGCTTGTGCTTGGGCTTGTGCTTGGGCTTGTGCTTGTGCTTGGGCTTGTGCTTGAGCTTGAGCTTGTGCTTGGGCTTGCGCTTGTGCTTGGGCTTGCGCTTGCGCTTATGCTTGTGCTTGAGCTTGTGCTTGAGCTTGTGCTTAAGCTTGTGCAGCTTGTTGTTTTTGGAGTGCCTTTTGGCGGGAAGCTTGTTGTGCATTTTGCAACATGATGGAGAATGAATTGGTCGTGTTGTGCTTTGGCGGTGGGATTGGTGGTGGAGTAGGAATCATGCCAACTATCGTGGTGGGTGGAGGGATTGTGGTTGTGATTGTGATTTGGGTTGTTGGAGGGGTGTTTGAGATGATTGGTCCTTGATGAGGCATGCTTTGGGAGACTTGAGGACCAATAGATGTATTAACCATGGTGGCAGGAATAGTTGCTATTTGTTTTGAAGATATGGCAAAAGAAGCGGGTTCAAAGTGGTGGTTGGATTGCTTGGATTGGAAAAATTTTCGATGGGTAATGGTGGAAGACCTATTCCAAGAGGTGATGTGGATGTGAACGGAAGCGGGGGAAAGGATGATGCACCTATTTGGAAAGAGAAAGGATTGATAGCTTTCGTTGTTCCAAGCAAACCAACTTCCTCGTGTGGTGGGAAAGTTGGTATGTTCAATTGATAGGCTAGTGTGGTGTGAAATGAGGATGAACCAGCGGGATTATGAAATGTGAGTGGGATGTAAGGGTGAGATGAGTTTTCTGGAATAAATGTAGGGGTGATGATTGCTTCTTCATTAGCCACAAGGCAGTGTTCTTGCAATTCTTGGAACATGGCACTCCCCTTGTTCATAATCGGGGAGGTTGGTGTGATGATTGAGGTGGTGCAAGGTACTTCTTGATTGATGTTTGACAATGGGGATGCAATTGCACTAGTGCTTATGTTAAGGTCGGGAGGGGGCATGCCCCCTCCTCTTTCCATTGAATTTATGTATTTGAACATAGCACTAACAATTTTGTGGTTCTTAGGATTTTGAATCATTTCCATGATTTCATTTGGTGTCATCCCCATGTCTTCATTTGTGTCATCCTCTTGAGGATTTTGTGATGATAAGGGAGAGTTGCTTGGGGGATTGCTAGATCCTGCTAGGTTCACTTCGGTATTTAGATGACTCATGTCCATAGAAGCTGATATTTCTCTGATATTCTCCATGTCCTTCTTGTGTTGAGATCTTGTTTGGACCATAAAAAATAGGGATTTGTTCGATCCTAATCCTTTAGGTCCAAAAGAGAAGAACTAGGGAAGCTAAAAGATCAAAGATGGTGATGATGGTGATGGGTTAAAATGGATGGGAGGAGTGAATGAAACCTTTGGAAAACTTTTTGAATGTATGTGCTAAACTTTGAAAGGGATTTTGATTTTATTTGATTGTGATAATTTGACTAGATGCGTTAAGTCAAACAAGATTGGTTGTGAAGTTGTTTTCCCTAGGAAGTTGTGTTATCCTAAGGGAACTTGCACAAAATGGATGAATTGACAAAGTGTGTTATGCCAATGTTTTGGAGAACTAATAGACTTTAAGAAGTTGTGTTATCTCAAAGAAAATTTGTTCAATGGTTTGAGACTAAGTTGGCTAAGTGTGTTAAGCCAAGGTATGATGATGTTGATTTAGCCCTCTAAGTTTAGCATGATGATTGATTCTAGAGTTCTCAAAAGGTTTGATGATGAAATGAGACTTGATTGATAGAGGAGTGGATGAAAATGACAACTTTGATCTTGAACCTTAACCTAGATGTGACTCTCTCTACAAAACCTTGGTATTGAAGAACACACTTGACTTCCTATGGAAGAAATGCAAACCTTTGAAAAAGTTCAGAATTTTGTTGACAATAAAATGCATACAATGCGGGATTGTTCCTTGAGGCTTTTCTATAAAAGTTATAAACCAATCTTTCCCTGAATTTGAAAAGTCTCTCAAGATGCTCCTCACGAGCTTTTAGACTAAGCTTTTTGAACTTTGGCTTTGGGATTTTGATCTTGCGGGAAATCATGTTAGAAAACACATGTGTAATCCAATTTGTCTCTTTATCTTGGTTAAATGAGGTTCTTTTTATCCAAGACACTTGCTTGCTTAGGTTTTCAAACTACATGTCTAGTGTCCCATTTTCTTTCTCATCCCACAAGGTCCTTTATGCGGAAATCGAGGAAAATAGGGCAAAATTTCCTTATGTTTATCCTTATTGGAAACAAATGATGGTAGAATTTGCACACTTAGAAACCTCTAGGAATGTGATTCCTAGGGAAAGCAAGAGTGGGAAATTTCGTCAATAGGTATTTGTTTCCCACAAGGTGTTTGAAATTTCAAGGTTTTTGTGTATGTTTGTTTTCCGAATGTTTTCAAGATCAAGCAATGTGTTCTTCCAAGCACTTTCACACTCCTAGGTTGATGAGACAATACCTTATTGGGTTCCCACTTGGATAAATCCAGCTGTGCATATCTTGTGCGAATGGCTAAATGCTTGACCACACTGGCTCCCCTCCACAACACTCACTTATTCAGGTCAGCCAAGCATTAGTACCCATGAATCTCCCATGGCATACTTTCCATTTCCACAACAAGACCACATGTTACGTGGGGCGGCTTCAAAGGACATAACCTTTTGCACCAACAAGATAGACAAGGTTTTGGCCTTTTTCTAAACAAGGGGTTCTAATTCGGGCATTCCGTTCATGGAGGATTATCCAACATCGGTGAGAGTCCATTGCTGTCCATCTCGTCAGAATAATCCTCGTGATATTGGCCTTTATTCCAATATCCACCCTTATATCCCGGGTGGAAGTCGCTTGGCTTTAGCGTGTTCCAGGTTGGGTCGTTCCCTTGGGTGATTACTTTTTCCCACAAGGTAGGCCCTCTAAGTTAACAAAAGCGAGCTAACATATCCCGTCGTTTACACAACCCTTGTTGAAAAACAAAGGGGAGAACCTCTGCAATATATCGTGCTCACACTCGCATGTTTTGTTCAATTTTAAAATGCCCAAATTGAAGTGTGGAGGCAATATTTTTGACAAGTTAATATCACTAAAATGCTTTTGATTCTCAAGATTGCTATAAAGCATGAGAGAAGCGCATACACATTTTAATGATATTAATTTGTTAAAAAGTTTGCAAAACACAAAAGACACATGTTCAATTTTAACCTTCAAAGCAAGGATGAGTTCATTTTAGGAGCACTAAGATTAAATGTGAAGTTTGCCTTGTTCAATTTTAAGTCCAAATTGAAATCTAGTATATTTCTAAGGTTCAATTTTAACCAATAGATGAAGTCAAAATGGTTAATTTTAAGCCCCAAAAAAATAGATGTGAGACGTTTTAAAACTAAAATAAAGATTTAGCTCAACAAGCATTAAAAAATGCTTTTGTGAATTTCTCCAATCTTGTTTTCACCTTGATTTAATTCCAATATTCAACCTTCAAGAGAAAATACAAAGTTACTAAAAATATTTCATAAAAATATCTCATGCATCAATGCCCTAATCATAAAATAAAATAAAATTTCCATTTAACTTAACCCCCTTAAATTTTTTTTTTCTTCCTCACTGTTTATTTCCTGAAATTAAATTCTGTGTCATTTTACCATAGGCTACGGTATCACGGTTGGCGGCTTGCATATATAATCATGGAAGGCTTTACCGCATGACCGCTGATAGCGAGGTGGACAACTACGGTAACGCGGTGGTGGGTAACGGTTACCGCACGACCGTTGGTGGTTAAGCGGCAGACCGCGGGGATGCGGTGATGGTTAAACAGACCGGCAGTGCACGGCTAACCGCACCACCGTGGTCGAGGAAAGTTACCCAGTGGTAACACAGTGAGCACCGCTCTACCGCAGATGGCTGGGATGAGGTGGCGGCTAAGCGGTAAAGAGACGATAGGCAACGATAGCGATACCGCGGTAATCGGGTGAGAGGATTAACAACCAGAGAGTAGTATCGCAGGGAGATGGAATGAAGGGCACAGTGGAGAGGTAGAAGATAGAGATGAATAGCGAGTGGAAATCGTGATACCGCGGGTGACCAGAGTGGGTGGTGCGGTAACGAGGTAAGAGGTGGCGGAGGAAACTGTGAGGTGTCAGTGAGAATTAATGCACAACCGTAGGGGGCCCCGTCACAGACTGCGGTAACGCGGTGGGAAGAGTAAATAGTGAACGAATACTTCATCGGAGAACCGCGAGAGGTGGACGTGGGGGCACGGTAGAGCGGTGGAAGACGGGAACAAAGGCTGAGAAAGACGCCCGACATTGCTGTACCGTGGGTGAACGGACTGAGAGGCACGATAGCACGGGAGATGGCTGGACGACAACAACAAAAGGATGTCTACGTAGGGGTGTGGTAAAGAGCTGAGGCGATGGTGCGAGAGAACCATGAGGAGAAAGGAGAGCACAGGGAGGAGGAAAAAAATTCACAGTTAGACTGAAAGATTTGAATAAACAAAATTAAAGCTTTCCCTTATCAAATAAGGATTTTTTCCTTTACTCAGACTAGATGATGTTAAACATATATATATAAAAGAAAAGCAATGGTTACTGTCAGCATGATAGTAAAGTATCTTGAGCAATATTTCTTGCAGACAAAGATATCAGTGGGATTGTAAAAGGAATAAAATCTCAAGACTTGAGCCCTCCTTCTAGCGCCAGAATGCGGATGCTAAAAATCTGCAAACGAAATCATCTCAAACCATTTCATGTTGTTAGCACGAAAGTTAGTTTAAAACAACAAATTTAACATCCCTATGAGATATTCAATCATGTCTAAATATGCAACTAATGAGCATAAAAGCAGGTTAAACAGAAGCATATAAAAACACGATTAAACCTTCATCCCATAGTGGATTGGTGCCACCATTGTTGTGTAGTAAGCATCCCTTTCCCAATCCTTGAACAAGCTAAATGATGGTATGAGTAAGATTAATTCTCAAATGAAGAGAATAACCTTGCATGAAGATGTGGATATTGAACTAAATTTGAGTATAGTAAGTCTACTCAAAATTGTGGATGGATAATGAGGAGAGAAGCCTCCAATTTATAGATTTCTAAACTGGAAAAGAGAGTAAAATAGAGTAATGTGGGATCATTCAACATCCAATGGCCAAGTGCCATTTGTCAAGATGTGAATGGCTGAAGGTTGTGCACATTTTGGACAAAGTGCCAATAAATGCAATTAGGTGGCATTTCAAATTTGAGAAATGACATGTGAGAGGGAAAAAGGAATGAAATAAATGCCACTTGGCTCAATGCACAAGGACATGTAAGAGGAATGAATGCGTTCTTGGATGTACAAATCCACTTGGCCTTTTGAATTCAAAAGAGGAATATTCTCTTTTTGATGCTTTGTGAGGGAAAATAGGAGAATTAATAAATCAAAGTAATTGATTTATTGTGCAAGTTGCATTCTCTAGAGGATTTTAGTGAGAGGGATTAAGTTAATCATGGATTTGATTAGCTTAATGAAGAATTAGGTGATGTGACAATTTAGACTTAGATTCAAGTCAGAAATTGAGAGGAAATGATTTATTAAATAAATGATTTTATTTAATTTACCAAAGAGAATAATGGTAGATTAAACACGGTTTAATTTAATGAGAAGACTTAGGGATTAATTAAATAAAATGATTTATTTAATTAAAAGAGGAATTACAGAAATAATTAAATAAAATTGATTTATTTAATTAACAGGAGATGAAGAGTGATGAATTTAATCAAATATAGATTGTTCGATTAAATGACTAGCAAAAGAGATGATTCAGGATGAAATGGTGTTAATAGATCATGTTTCAATGTGTCAAACCGAATTGTACATTTTCCATGTTTACACTTTGTATAATTTTCATTAGAGCATTAGAGCATTTAGCATTTGTGAGCATTTAGTTTAGAATGATGGCTTTTCCATTAGATGCATTTTAGTTATCATAGTTGTTTTCATACAGTAGTTGCATCACAACATTTAGCATCATATCCTTATCAAAACATCATTATCGTAGCATCACTATCATATAGTTTATCAATCATGTAGGAATAGATTTCTTATATTTTCTAGCATCTCATTCTTCAGGTTGTCATTTTAAAAATCTATAGTGCACAAACAATTTGAGAGCCATTATGATTTAATGAATCCTTGGAGATAGAGAACAATGGGATGAATTTAGAGAGTTTGTTTGTTACAATTTGATTAGATTGTTATCTGAATTCTCTAATATAATTTTTCATTGATTGTGTGGTGTTATTACTCATTCACATATTTTATCCACACATTATAGGTATTAGTAAAAATATTGGTCACCATAGTTTACTATGAGAAAATGACCTTGAGATGCCCTATTTGGCAGTGACCAACAAACTAATAGTTTTAGAGATCACCATTGAATTAGCAATACTCCTTTGAATTTTATAGGTATAGCTCCCTCATATGATTTAATTAGTTTTTGGGTATTCTTTTAACCAAAAATAAAAAAAGGGAAGGCTAACAAATGTGCATAAAAATGACACAAATGTGTTTATAAATCTGAATAAATGGCACAATATAAATGACACAAAGATGATTTACTTATACTCATGAATAATAATGAGGAGGAAAGAAAATAATTCCTTCATATATATAAACAAATCAAGACTCAAAGAGCTTATAATGTTCATATTCTCAATTCAATGTAACAGGGAAAACATGAATAACTAATTGTGAATCCACATAGGAAATAAAAGGCTGTAGAAAAGACAATCAAATACACAAACCCAAAATGTCTCCTTTAATATTTTTTAAAACATGGTTCTAATAGACTCTTTTATCTCTATACAAAAATTAAGTTTAGAAGAAAAACCCTTTCCCCAAAATTGAATTTGAATAATCCCCCTCTCTTTGAAAAACATTAAAATAAATAAACCCCCAAAGGGAGCCCCTTTATTTCCACATAAATATTTTTTTTAAGTCAGTTACAAAAATAAAGGAAACTTTTCAGCTTTTGACAAGATTTAATTCATTAACAACATTATGTGTCAAAAACTTATTTTAAATCAAAGTTCCTAAATTAAATTGAAATATCTAAAGAAAAAGCTCATAATGATTTCTTCATGTAGGAAAATACTTCATACAAGAACTGGTTTATTATATATTTATTTGTACCATTCTTGCAAACAATACTTTGGATCTTGAAATATGTGGTATTTCAAAAATAGATGACAATGAGTCAATCTGCCATCACATTATCAAGGAAAGATGTAATTCCCTCGCCTTGTTCTTATTTTAGCTTCTCATCATCCTATGAGCATAGAACCACTTACCCTCCACTTGAAAATTAATATCCGACAATATGCTATCTTTAACACACTTCTTTCCCAAGTATACCTCTTGGATGGGGCACTACTGTCACTTCCTATTCTTAAGACTGAACCACGACTGGCATAAAATAAATTTTATGATTGTGTTAAGAAACCAACATCATTGTAACTATTAAATGGAATTCTCATAGATGCCAATGATGAAAGTTGATTCAATGTGGAATTAGGAGGTGGCGTTAAATATGCAACAACCATTGGTTTCAATTGTTTCTTGTGCCCAACAACCAAGTGTAATAAGGATATTGTGAGTTCAACCTTGTTTAAGACTTCAAGTTCATATGTGCTTTTCTATACTTTCAGTTACAATGCCTTTATCTAGTTAAAAAGGAATAGTACATCAGATGGTTCATGTGCTCGATTCTTTACATGATGACAACTTTTGTGATACCGAATCAACAAAATCATTTATGGAAAAAACCATAAAAAATATGCAAGTTCATCATAAATTATACCCAATCTAATCCCTCTGAATACTCTATGTTGCAAGTATGAGCAGTTGGTGTTGTCATTGATGTCAACAAGCTTGTGTTTTCATTAATGAGTAGAAGATTGTTGTAATATAGTATGTGTAGTTATTGGTGATGTCTATGTTGCATTAATTATGATTTGATTAGTTGCATTATGTTGTCATTAGTAAGCTACTAGTGTTAACGTATAGTGCTGCTTTGATAAGATTCTATCTATGGATGTATGGTTGAGTTTCTAGGTTGAATTTTGTCCTATAGTGTTGAAGAAGTACTAAAGATGATGAGGTTGTGTCTTTGGTGCTTGGTATCCAAGTGCTTTTGAGAAAATTTTATAAAAGGAGGAAGTAGTGAGTTCTAGTGTTGTTCTGGGTTGCAAAGTAGTGTTTTGGTGTCGCTTCAAATTTATTCTAGATTGAAGATCTACTTGTGCATTTAAGACATGTTGATTAGAGGTGCTCAGAGGTGTTATATCCAAAATTTTGTGTGTTGGATAGTTGTGCAGAGGAATTTGTGTTTACTAGTGTGTGAATCATGTATTGTAGAGGTGTTTGGGAGAAATGTTTTTGCTTTGCATTCTCCACACTTTGGTTTCAAGTCTTATGGATTTGAAGGTGTGCTAATAGTGTTGGTATCTTTCTTTAGTTGATGTTGTTCAAGGTTTGGTTATTTGGAGGTTGGTTTCTTAAGTCACAATGAATGAAAGAGTTGTTTGAGTGTATTGGGTGTGTAAATTCTTTAGGTGAAAGTTTTTACAAAGGAGTTTGTTTGATTTCATGGTGTTTGTGGAATATTCTAGATTTTTTTCAAGTGAAATTAGTTTTCCATGAGTTTTTGTTGGTTCAAGGGAATCATGTACTTAAAATTTTAATGGTTTTTTACATGAGTAATGACCAACCTGGGTGTTTACACTAAATGCAAAGGTGCTTAGGTGTTTGTGGAAGCATGGCATGAAGTGTATGAATGGATTTAGGTCCTAGTTAAGGTATTTTATGGTCCACCTTCATTCCTTTTCTTTGCAGGAATATTTTGGTTCCAACCTAATTTGAATTTGCATAATTGAGGTGCACAGTTGACCTTGGAGAATGGTTTCAAGGTTGAAGACAATATAAATAAGAGTTGAGTTGTTGAAGGATGATAAGATAGACAAGATAGATGAATATGATATGTATTGGAGAGTTGTGAGGTGTGAATTTGAGAAGTGCAGTGTGAGATTTCTTGTGATAATTTGCTAGATGTAGTGAGTAGGTGTTGGAAATTTGGGAGCCTTCCAACATGAGCTTGAAGTGTACATGGGATGTGCAGACACTGAAAAATGTCCTGATCAATATCATGCACTTGAAATAGTTTTACTAACATCATTTCCTCTAAAAACCATCTTATTTTTGCTTAATTGATTAAATTAGCCTAGCTATTTAATTAATTATGTCATTTTCTTTTATTAATCTAATTTATCAAAATAGGTTAATTCACCCCCTTTCACGCTAATATTTATCATAATTAATTAATAAATCAACATATTTAATTTAATCCCCTAAGTCTTCTAATTTAATTAGATAACCCTAAGTTATTTAATTAAATATCATATCACCTTTCCTCATTCATTAAATCATTTAATTTTATGAAAATCACTTTATTTCTCCAAATCCCCTAATTATGTGATTAAACCTTGTTCAATTAACAATCAAACTAATTTTTCTCTAAAAGGGGAGTATTCCTGTGGAATATTACTTATCCCCCTTTTTTGCACAATTAAATCTTTCTTTTAATTTGCAAAATACCTTTATCCTCATCCATGAGAATATCCCAAAAGGAATATTCTCTTTCCTCCAATCACTTAAGAAAGGGATATTCTCACTTAACTTCAATTACAAGTTATCTTTTAACCTCTTGAACAAGTCACCTTTTGACTTGTGTGTGTAGGTCAAAAGTGTTTTTTTTTAACCAAATTTGATCCCTTGATTAATTTTCATCTTGCATTATCATTTGTTGATGAGAATACATGATCCATGCCCCTTCTTCCTTTCATCCTTGACTATTGATTAATCTTTTCGATCTCAACTCTCAATTTCTCATTCGCTTTCCTATAAATAAAACACTATTTGGAGACAAATGAATCCATATTTTTTAGAGAGAACTTATGCTATTGAATATCATCCTTCTTTCAATTCAAAACCCATGTTGTTGAATTCACTTGCACTCACACTCATACTTTACTCACATTTAGCATATTTTAGTCCATTTTTAGTTGCATAAATAGCTGAAGACATCTATTAATGGCTTCCATTTATTCATCTTAGCTTGTTTATAAATTAGGGTTTCCATATTTTAGCTTAGAAGTAGCTTAGAAATTGCATAATTAGATCATTTTTAGCATAAAATCATGTCAATATATCTTACATCATGTTCATTTTAGCTTAAATATTGTTTTAATCCATTTTATCACAATGGTTTCATCGATTCTCTTCCATAGAATCAATTGAAACAAGCTCACTCATCATAGGATTGGGAAAGGGTTGTTTCTCCACATCAAAATGACACCAATTCCAAAACAGGATAAGTTTCAAATGGGTTAGAGTAGGAATTTAACTGTTTTCATAGTTTGTAGTTTTTAGTTTCAAAAAATATTTAGTTTAACTTTTAATTTGAATGATCTTGTTTGGTAGATTGAGGTTTAGTGGCTTCATTATACTTCAATTCATCATGGATCAATTGTAATCGATCCACCCTAAAAAATCCTCGTCTCACATTATGGCACTAGAGGGAAAATCATTATCTTAACATTTTTTAGCTTGAATTTTGTTTGCTTGATATTTTGCAGGTTACAGTGATGCCCAAACTACAAACAATGACAATTTTTGAAGAGCATCGCCATATAGTAACACCCTCACAATTTGAAACATTGACGTCGAATTAATGCACCAATGCTAATTTAAATCTAGCGACGCCGATTTAATCTAGAGGTATAAAAAAGTTCAAACAACGACACCTGACTTCAGTAGAGTGACATTGAAAAATTTCAAATCATGACACTACTGTTATTAGTGAAATTGGTCCAAATCCCAACGCTATCGTGCTCACTATTTTTGTTGTAGAATGACGTCCGTTTTCACCAGAGCAATACCTAGACTTCAAACTGCAATGCTATCATGTTCAACAACACCCCACTTTGGTAAGAAGTTTTTTGATTGTATTTTTTCACATGCTTCAATTTTCTTGATTTATTTGATCACTGATGCACTTCTAACTGTGTTCTGGTTGTTAGAATAACAAGATTTTGTAGGTTGAAAGACATGGAGCTAAAATGAAGAAATCCTCTTCTATCTTGAATTATATAATTGTAACAAGTGTTTAATGCTTTGGGGCAATTATAACCCAACATTTATAATTTTTGCTTTAGGATAACTAATTTTCTATTGGGTTTTAAAACTTACAATCTTAGGACCAACTAGATTTCAATTGGGCTTAAAACTCATTTTCAAAGTTGGCTAAAATTGAACCATTGTCATTATTTTTTGGGTTTAAAATGAATGCACAAAGTGGAATAAAATTGAACCTTCACATCATCATTTTACTTTGGGCTTAAAATTGAACAAGGCAACTTCATATTTCATTCGGTGCTTAAAAAAAAATCATCATTTCTTTGAAGGGTTAAAATTTACAACTGTTTGTTATGTTTTGTGATTTACAATGTTGTTAGTGAATGCGTATGCAATTCTCTCATGCCTTTTGGTGACCTTGAGAAACAAAATCATTCTTTAACACTTTGGAAAATCACCTACATCTTTATTTTGGATTAAAATTGAATCCCCTTTGCGAGTGTGAAAAAAAGATGTGGCATGTGTTCTCTCTTTGTTCATCCAAGAAAAGATGATCAAAATATAGGCGTACTTCCTTACTATTGTTAATCTTTAGAGGGTTTTCCTCCCCACTTCGAAAGGAGGGAATGACCCAAGCGGTAACTAACTAAAGCCAAGTTCTTCCAAACCATGATATAAATGTGTGGTTGCAATGAAAATTATGATGAATGGGATGTGATACATGATAGCTCTCCCCTAGTATCTTTATGAAGCGTAAAGCCCTTGTTCTAAGGGTTGGGAGACCTCTTGAGGGAGTTTATCATTGTAGCCCCTAAACTGGAAGCCCTTATTATGAACCTCTGTTTAGAATCCAAAAAATACTTGATACTTGTTGGTACAAGAACGATCATTCTAAATTCGTCCCACATTCTTAGTATTCAATTGTAGAAATATAAAAATCCTTTTGATCTTCAAGTTTTAAGGATTTTGAGATTTGGTGGTCCCAAGAAGTGTTTTTCGTGGAGGGGAACCAGTGTCTCCAAATATCTAACTGTTCGCATTGTTCAGTGTTTTGAAAAATCCAAGTGGGAACTCAACAAGTATAGCTATTTCAAACTTAGGATTGTAAGTGATTTTGAGTTAGTTTGATACATTGCTTGGTTTCAAAAAATTTCAAAAAAAATTGCTATCTTCAAAATTTCAAACAATTTGGTTTAAATATGGATGCCTCTTGATTTAGCCTTGATATTATTGTTGATCCTAAGGGTTTCTATCCTTATAAATTTCTATGTATCTTGACTTGATCTTAATCCATATTTCCCAAGGACAACCTAGGCAATTATGACTCTAATCTCATGAGTTTCATGAAATGGACATTGTGAAATTTATGATGTTTTTGACATTAACATTTAGTTTGAAGACATAATCAAGATGAGTGTTTGTAAAATCAATTCACCTAAACAAGATAAACACGACACAATTGAACCCCACATGACCATTTGGAGACCGATCACTCACATTCTACAACCCGACCTTACTAGTGCTATCATTCAACCAAACTTTGAATACATTGAGGGATAACAAATGGATATTATCAACAGTTTGAGAACCTTCACTTTTGAAACCAAGGAAACATTTAATTAGTGGAGAATTAGTACAACTATTCTGGATAAAGAAGAACGAAGAGCGGATATTTTGGCTAGAAGGCCCATATTACCACCTCCCAAATGGCAATAAATATCTACTTCTTTAATGATCTCACTCAAAATCAAGATCCCCAAAACAAGATCTACAGGTCATCATTTTAAGCTTAGACATCTTAAAAGAAAAGATTTCAAGAAACACATTCTAGCACTTCACAAGAATAGAGATATTTTGGTAGAAAAAATTTATAGACATGCTTCAAGGTATAGTCCAAAATTATATGCATTCTTTTCGAGTCAAAATCCTAGTCTTTTTCCTGATACTGAGATTCTTTGAATGATCCATCACACAATCAAAATCTATGAAGTAAAACATGCATCTAGTTATCACATACATAGATATTGTAATTCAAAGGTTGGCAAGAAGTGGGATATAATACTTTACCACAATCATAATTTCTTGTTAATAAACTATTATGCTCAAGGTAGGAGGAGGAGAATAAGTTTAAACATTCCCATTTACACTCTCATCTAATTCAACATTGGGTCTTTAGGATTTGAACATTTTAGAGGTCTAGCATCATTCTCACTACCTTGGTCTTGGAAAATAAAGGCTCATTCTAAGTTAACCTTGTGTAATACCCCTCCATTTCGTTTCCTGTTTTGACAACTTTTCATGCTTTGTTTTGGTTTCAGCTACTGTGATACTTTGCATACTTTATCATGTGTGTTATTGGATCGCTATTTATAGAGCGAAAAACTATTGGTGTGATGTGGTTTATCTGATGCTTTATTTTACATGCTTTAATTGGTGTAATGATGCTAGTTAATATAACATGTTGATTGCATATGAGATTATTGGATTGCGATGGAAATTTCAGTTATGATGAGTGTATTGGTGAAGGGGACGGGATCACATCACTCACTTGCGAGCACCCTGTAATTCCGTGATTTCCTCTTCACGATGTGTATTTTATGCTGCTTATATATATATGATGTTGGTTACCTTATTTTTCAGGTTTGCAGGTACATGACATCGACTCCACTTGGTTTCACAGGTTTGAGCGTGTCGATCCAACAGTTAAGTTGAATGGGAGATAGTAGCTAGGTAACTTGTGTCAAGTCTACACCCTAGCCATAGTGTGTTGTTAGTTGGGTAGTTGAGTCATTGATTGCCTTGTTGTAATATTATTTAATTCTGAAGGGTTCTTGATTATGGAAATAAACATTTAGAATTATTGTTTTGGGTAATGTTGTTAATTATTTATTTAAAGTTGATATTGTGGATAGAAGTGTATATTTGAATTAATTAATTAAATTTAATCTATTTAATTAATAAAATTTAATCCAATGGGTTGAATTTGTTTATTAAATAATTAAAATTAATTAATTAAATTTTATGTTGGGAAAACTATAAGAAAGAAAATAATTTAATTTCATTTTGGATTTTATTTTATTTGGTAAAAATTAATTTCAATTTGGAATTATATTATTATTTAGAATTATTAAATAAATGGAAATTAGATTTGGGGTGTTAGAAGATATTTTAATTTTTCCAGCATGTGAGAGTTAAATTAATTAAGAGGTTGTTGAAAGATTATTCACGGAAAGAATTTTGAATTGGAAGGAAAAAGCAGGAAAGTTTCTTCACAGATGTAAAGGTATTTTTTTTAGAAAGGATATTTTTTGGGGAAAGAAAAATTGGGAAATATAGAGAGGATTGTTTTGAAGAGGTTGGTCTGTGGATTTGCATGAAAATTGTTCTGGAAAATTTTGTTGTGTTTGTTGTTTGCTTTCTTGGTTGGATTCACTGATTTGCTGGACAGAAGCTGTGGAATCTTTGGAGGAGGCTTTGCATCAAAATTCTCATTTCCTATAGCTTCATCACCAGGTTTTATTCTGTGATTCATTATTCTTGGTTGTTTAATTAAAAATGGTAGTGATTTAATAATTTCTTGTTTAAACCATTTAGGAAATGAGTTTGTTATTTGAAGATAGAGATTAATTAATTAAATTTTGAAGCTTTTGTTATTCCTGTGAAATTTCTTCAGGGAAATTGTAAAAACTTCTGTAGGATTTATTTTCAGTTGAGGAGATTGTAGATTTGGTTGTTGAATCAAACCTAGAGATTGAACAACACATTTAGATTGTTATAGGAAATTTAAATCTCTGTAGAAAACAATTTTGGTTTCGAAAAACCTCTATAGGAAAATTTACAGTGATGAAACTTAGAAGATTTGATTATTTCTGGGTTTTAAACTTGATTCCTTTTAATGTTCCTCATTCTTAGTTGTAGGAATCTTAGAAAATTGATTGAAAGAATCCATTTCATTCTCTTTGAAATTTAAGAAGTTTTCTTTGTGAAATTTTATTCCTCTTCTTGTAAATGGATATTTTTGTATAAATTGCCCAATTTTACCAATAAATGAAATTTTTGTGTAAATATATATATATATTATATGTATTATACTTATGTATATTTATACATATAATATATATATATATTCATTATTAAGGTTGGAGATTTAATTGATTTTAAATTTATGAAAATTGTCGTACGCGGATTTGTCATCCATCGCCTGTACAAAATCAAAAAATAAAATAAAAATGAAATGGCAGAATTTTGTTTTGTTTTGTTTTTGTTTGTACAAAGTGGAGGTGGGAGATTAAACCCACCGTCCACACTCATATATGGGTGGGAGATGCGCTGGTCATGTGACAGTGCACCCACCTCATAAGGGGATGCGCTGTCCCATGGGAAGCGTTGCCCCACCAAAGGTATGTGGGTGGCCGGACTATACATAGTACAACCGACGCATCCACTATATAGCCTCAAACAATGTGCAACGCCCTGTGTGCATCCGTCTGTATCCTTAAATAGGGTCAGAATTTTGTGTTTTTGGGTTTTTGGTTTTAATTTTTTTTTCATTAACTTTTTATATATATATGCAATATATATTATATATATAATTATATATGAATTAAATTTATAATTTGATATATATCTATATATATTGTATATATATGTTGAGTGTGTAAATATATTTTTATATTTTATTTTAAGTTGTGTTTACATGTGTTATGTGTTTAAGCAAACAATAGATTATTGAAATAGATTTATATTGTGAGTATATATATCATGATATATATATAAGTAATTATATATTATAATATAATTATGTATATATATATCTTATGAGTATATTATCAATATTATAGGTTGTTATTTTAAACAGTTTTGATTTCAAATTAATTATAATCTTATCTAGATCAAAATTTGGAATGGGGAAATTTATATGATTTTGTTAAAATGGATGTGTTAGTTGTGAAGATAAAATAGATTGTTTTGCATGAGCATATTTTGATTTAAATGTAATCAATAGTTTGATAAAATTAGAATTTTTCCTTTCCTTGTAAAAGTAAAGGCGATTATTTTAGTTTATTATTTATCTGGTTGAAGTAATTGATTATTTACTGCAAAAGTATTAGATAGGGGAATGGATTTAATATATCCAAAAATAGCATATTTCATTGTTATTGCTTGTTGTTATTATTTTTCCTTATGTTCATGATTGATGAAGAAAGGGTTATTTGAGTTTCTAATTTGTAAGTCTTCCAGAGGATGTAGGTGGTCAATTTGTGGGTCAACTGTTTGTATTTCCCTTGGGTAGTGCTTTATCTATTTTGTTTCCTCCAAAGTGTTTGGAGTGGGTTTCCTTAATTGTTGTCTCCTAGCATAGGAGAGGTTGCGTTGTTTTTTGTGTGAGCACTTGAGTTACCCATGGAGGTTAGTTTTGTATAGTGTGTTATCCATTAGAAGAGTGGTTTTTGTTAGGCGTCGGAGCCCAAAGAGGTAAACCGGGTAACCTTCAAAAGTGATTTAATCAAGTGATAATTAAATTAGTGTACTTAGATGATTATGATGAATTTCACACTAATCAAGATAATTTATCCTCACTCATAGACACAAGGGCTTGTTTAGAATTGGGATGAGTGGGAAGGCCTGAAATGGCATTTTCATCTATCTTGTCCTTACGAGAGGTATTTGATTCCACATGGGTTAGTATGAGGGTCAAGGTTCGGTTGAGGTTACTAGGAAATACAGAGCCTATGAAGAATGCCTAGAGGAGATCTCGTGACTAACTATGTGATGACACTCTATCTAGGATAACATTGGGTTTTGTGTTATGTGTATGGATTCCTTGTCCTACTTGATCAATTTTATGTCTGGAAGCAATGTGACCACATGTTAGTGAAAGACTTTTATTGTGCATATGTTTGGTTGAGTCAGTATGCATTAGTATGAGTCTGTCTTTGGTTAGAGGTTGTAGATATTTGTCCATGTTACATTGTTACTATCTCCTAGCATGGGGGGTGGGCCTTTGGGTACCACTTGGTTGGGAGGAACATGCACCATACACTGTTGGGTCCCCTTTTATCTTCAATACGTGGTGGTGAGACATCCAGTTGGATAGCTCGCGGATCTTGTTATTTTTCTATCATTGTTTTATTTCAAAAGTGTAATAAGATATTTACCCCTCATGTAATTACGAGGTGGAATTATGTAATTGTAACACTTTTGTATTATTGCCTCATTCTGGGAATGAGTGATGTAACTAGTTGATTATGTAATGAATTTATATCATGGTTGTTTATCCTCTTATCTTATGTTGTTTAAGTATGTTGTACAAATGCTTATTTCTTAAAGTAATTAAATGCAATGATTATAATGATGTATGTTGTGTGGGTTTAATTAATCTTGGTTATGTAGCCTTAGGGGATGTTGTCGATTGTAGATGAACATGTATGTTTAATTCACTTTAATAAAAAATAAAATTGTACGCCTTTTTAGTGAATTGAAACTTCCCCTAGGGTTGTGTGGCGGGGCATTACATATTGGATCAAACATTTCATCCATCCCTTTATCAAAATTTCATGCTTCACCTCACCCATCTTTGCAAAACTTTCAAATATACCAACACTCCTTTGACTTAAATCAAATCAAACTCTACCTTGGCTATGTTGTGTGTGAAATATATCCTTTTCCATGCACCTAGCTAAGTTATTTATCATCCTTGAGCTAGTTTATCTTCAAGGTCACGAGTCTACCCTAAAGATTCTCAAGTTCATCAACATCCTTTATCCTAACATCAAAACATCAAAGTCAAAAGTGTTGTCCCAAAATGATTGCAAAGATCACTTTCCATCCCCTATTCTCATCATTGCTTTGAAAAGACTTAGAGCATCCCTTTTGCCTAGATTTGAGTCAACTAGAGATTTTAAACATTAAAAATCTCAACACAACTCTCCCATCAGTGACCCAAAATTTATGGTAAAAATAAGATCACAATACAAGAGACTCATGGAGAAAACCAAATTCACATTTACCTCAAGTGATCCAAATCCTCTAGAATTTTATCCAAGAAGCCAAGTCATGCCATCACAACAACCATCATCTCTAATATGACCATATGAGATAGAAGATGTCACAAAAAATCCCTTTGAGCTCACTAAGGAGGAAATTATGGAATATAAACCCTTTGAAAACATAGCTCCTATTTCCCCATCATTTTTGGCACAAAATTTGGCACACGGCTTCACCACTCCATCATCGAGAATAAATCAAACATCTCCTCCTAGTCTTGCAGCTGGTCTTGCTATGGACTTTGGTCTATCTCTTCCATTTGAAACCAATACACTTGTGGTTACCCTTGATACCAATCCTCCGCCCCTAACAACCACTTGTACACCTACCTTCGGTGCTCCTCTCGTCCCCAAAAATCTGAAACAACTACATAAACCTCTTGACCCTCATTATTCCACCACCACCTCCACCTTGTTGGAGCTAAAACTTCCACCTTGGTTTTTACACATTTTTTCGTATTCCATTTCCATCATTTAATGCCATTTTCCCTTGATTTTTACTATCTTTTTAGCATAAATTTCCTTCATGTACATAGCTTTTGGAATAAAACCTTTCATTACCACTTGGAAGTACATCTCTTTCTTAATGTACTCCCTCAGTAGCACAAGGTATGTCGCCAAGACAATACCACTTTGAGGAGACATACTCAGATATCTATTTGACAACCCAAATAGCAATATGTTGAGGAGACATGTATGCATCAAAGAGAAAAATTAACTTTTCTCCCTGACGAGACATAGTCACAATGAAACTCTAAGGATATATGATTGTTTTGTATTTAGGAATCAGAAAAAAATCTCTCAAAAATTGAGAGATTACTATAAAATCAAGGGTAAAGTACTAGAAAGAACATGATCTGGCATGTATCATGGAAATATTGAGGAGACATTGGTGTGCTTGAGTGCGAAATGAAGAAGCATCTTTGACATTGCAAGAGAAAGAAAACACAAAAGGTTGAAGAGACAAGTGAACATCGAGTAGACTTTTTTGAAAGTCTCTTTGACAGAAACACAATTGCAGGGATGCACTATTGATGAGACTACGGGATGTCGAAGGGTGATAACCATGGGTCTCTCTAACATTTCAATGTCACATAATGTTATTGGAAAAATAATTGTTGAAGGAAGAAACACGAGAATGTCAAAGAGACATGAGCTTGTCAGAGAGAAATATTCACCAATATCATCAACATTTTGATGTTGGGGGTTCAAAAAGGGAAGAACTTGAAATGTAGCCATTGAGGATACCTTGCAGCATCGAAGAGAGAAACTCAAATGTCTCTTTGACATTTTAAAAGATGATCAAGGACACATCAAAGAGAGAAACAAACATCCTTGAAAATATAATTAAAGTATCTTAAACAGTATGAAATAATGTTTCACCAAGTTTACATGACTGATGAGGTTATCAAAGAGATAACTACCATTAATGTTGCAAGTTGATTAGAAAGGTGGCATGAGAACCATTTATGAACAAAATTTGGCTAAAGCATGCCAAATTTTGATAAATCCACCTCCTAAGAAATTATAATTACTATGAATTATGGTGGAATATTGAGAAGACGGAGTTGGACAATGACAAGCAACTCAGGAACTTCAACATTTGTTCAAGTAGGTGCTCTTAGCTCAAATAAAAGTGTTCTATAAGAATTTACTGGGAGTAATGTACAAGTAGGGCTTTAAAATGGATAAAACCCTAAAGAAATTGAAAGTAAAGAGACATAAAATAGAGGCTAGGCCATTGAAAAAAGATTTTATAGATCAGTGTTTGGGGTCTGGACTGAAATATAGGAGAGCAACCCAATTAAATCCTCCATGCGAAACATTGGAAGATAAGCACAAAAATTTGGGAGATGTATGGACTCCACAAAGAGGCTATGGTTTGTTCATATACCATTATATAAAGAAATGTAGACATAGGCCTATCTTGAATCCCTGGAACTTGAATTTGGAAAAACTTATGATGCCTAATGTGTTTGTTAATGTAGAACTGATCAAAATGCTAGCTAGAAATTGCAACCCTAAAACAAGGGAAATTCACTCCCGCGATGGTTCATAATTTATTATTACAACATGGGATTATATCTATATGTTATTTTAATTAGACACATCCTTGAAAAGAAAATTGCAGATAAGATATTTGTTGGAAGAATATCGAACCATGGATGCAAGTTATAAGAGGTGGAAGTTACCTCTGCACAAACATAAGGGTCCAAGGAACCAGCCTAGAAGGTTTTCCAATAATGAGAGGCCCCCATTCCCCGTCGATTCATTTGAAGAGTACTACTAGTGCACCTATTATTTAGCTGGGAAAGTCTTAGGAATTGATGTCCCTACTGCAATGGCTATAGCTCCCATGGTTTTAGGCATATATATCTAAAGCTAAGATGCTAGTCCCTATGATTATGTAGAGTACTTGTCTGAGGCCATAAATAACTCACTTGCAGCCATTAAGAATAATAGTGATGCTATTTATTTTAAACATTATTCACTACTTATGCATATGATACTATATGAAGGGAAAACAATAGGAATATGGGGAGAAGAGCTAAGAATTAGATATTTGGATAGTGATGAGAATTAAAGACCGGTGCAAATGTGGAAATCCATATGGGATAAAAGATGTGGGAGATCCCACTATTTATATTTTGAAGATTATTTTGTCAAACTGTTGTATAAATTACTTGGTCATAGATGTGATTATAATTTATCTCTAGAGATACAAAGATTTCTTAGACCAAAGGAAAAAAACCCTAAGGGAAAGGTAAACCATAATTGGTGGGATTGATATGCATTTGAAGATTGTACTATAACTAGAGTGTATGGATTCAAGGTAGCTCCATTTTTGCTACCTAAAATTGTGCCAAACAGAATTGCATACCTCAAGATTTTAAGGCAATTGGCTTTCTTATCTTTCATGCACCTTAAAAGCTATGGAAGGAAAACCATTATTCCTTCCACTTTATGTTTCGGCGAATTCACCATCATTGCTGATAGATGATATGCTTCAATTGGTAGAAAAATGGATCATTATTGCTTGCCACTAGGAAACAAGAGGGGGGATTTTGATCCTGAACATTTCATTTATGATGCCAAAATTTCAGAGAGAGTAAATGGATATGAACATGAATTCTTTGTTGATGATGTCATTAGGAAATGTGATAAAAATGAAGTAATGAAGGATGTAGGGCTACAAATAAAAGAAAAGAAGGGTGACAAAAAAAATGTGCTTCAAGAGTATCAAGATATTATGAACACACATGAAAAATTCCATAACATCCTAACACAAGAATTGAGTGACTTCAGTTAGTCACTAAGTATTGCAGTGTCATATTTCTTCAAATAAATAGACTTAAAAGACTAGGATTCATGGAAGGATGAGATAGCTCAATATTTTCTAGTTGCACTTGATGTATAAACAATAAAGACAAGGTGCTCAAGAGAAAACATGTGTAGCTATGGTGGATCTTCAAACTTGAATACACAATGAAGGATACCATACATAATGCAAACACTTATGCCAATAGTGGATATATCAAACATTTGTGAAGATCAACATATTCATTGCATGAGCCAAGTAAAGAGGATTAGCAGGGCATCAAATTTTGGTAGTTGTGGATGCATTATCATGGTGCATGAGCATTGAATAGATCTTTGGTGATCACGAGCACTTGTTGGAGATTAACAGATCATGGTGCATCCACACACAAAATTTTAAAGTTTATGTTAATCAAGTTTTAGTTAACAAACGATGTAACCTTTTGTGAATGGGCCTATAGCTTGTTGCTTCCCGTATAAGTAAGGAAACCAAGGACTAGTTTTGATATCATCATATTATCATCATTAGTAAATAGGCTATAGTAGTATAGCATATTGCATCCATCTATTTTCACATGTCAAAGACTTTTGCTATTCAGGTATATCATTTGAAGTGTTGGTGTTTAAAATACAATCCATATAGAGGTTGCAGATATCTAAGAGGTAGCCAACCCCTATCTAGGATAAGTACAACCACTAATGGCCAAATAACTAGAGTTAATAAAGAACTAACCTCTCCTGCACTTCAGGCTCTGTAAGACCTAGGGGGGTAACCCTAAACGTGTTCACATGAATGCCTTATGACTGGTAAGAACACTTCATGCATACAAATTACAATTCCTACATATTCAAAGGGATAGTGATCATTTCATGGTTTTGGCAGACTAGAGAATGACTACTAGTGCCAAAGAGCAACAAAATTGACCCACTTATTTGTTACAATACCTCCCGGAGGAGGACAAGGTTGTATTCAAGTGTTTTATGTTTAGTATCTAGATATCCCTACTTAGAGCTTACAGTCTTGAACTAACAAAAGGACATAAACATTATTCAGTGTTTCATCCATTGGGCAACGAAGTCATATAGAACAAAATACGATGAACCTATCTCATCTAGCATTACTATCATGAGATATTTTAGCACACTAAGATAGTACTTCTTCACGCATCCTGGGCATATAAAACCATGAACATGTAATTGATTCTTCAAGCATTTGATTAACTCTTTGAGCTAAAGCAAGAAAACTAATTACATTTTCAAATAACTATTGAAACTGAATAGATAAACCCTTGATAAAGCTATTCATAATCCATGGCACACACACAGGAGAGTAAACCATCTTAATTTTATAGATTTCTTTCAATATCAGTAATTTAAAAGCATATCACACTAATATGTATCTAAACCCCAACCCAGGATGATTTCCTAAACAAAATGTTCATAACATTTTAACTATAAAATGGACTACACAGACTTCCAAGCTTCAGACTCCAGAAATTTTTTTTAACCCTTCACAATGAGCCGTGAAATCTCCTTTATAGAATAGGAGAGCAACAAGCATTAGGCTACCTTGTGACACAAAATTGAATTTCAACACCAAAATGAAATTCAAATTTACATTCCTTGTCATAATGATATCGTGCATGAACAAAGGAATCAAAATGGTTATGAAATAACCAGTCGAGAAACAAAATTTTGTGCAAAGCACACACACGTCCACATCCACATCCATTCGATAAAACAACAAGAGAAGACACATCCAACGGACCCACTACCAGTAATCATCAAGAAGCAACATGACCCCAGTACAAGCAACTGCTCTGAGTTCGAGCCTGCGACAGTGATGGCACCACCTCCTCTTTACCAACCTTGTGAGCACATCCCTGAACAACTGGACCCGATGTCAATGCAGATACTAGCTCAATTGCTAGAACCTCCTTGTCCACTCCCATATGGTCTACCAGGGAAGCTAAGTAGTACCGATAATTAGAATCAAAGATAATTATCGAGGACGAACCAAGTACTGGCCTCTTCCCAGTGTTCCCAATAATAGCCTTGTGAGGCACAAGAGAATCAGAATTCTTCATGACTGGCAAAGCCAGCCTTGCACTCCTTCGCTTAACTGATTTATTCATGACAGAAACATAGCTCAACAACAAATAGAAGAAGAAACCTTACTGCACATAGACACAAGAGAATGCAATGCTGATCGCATACAATTCAATCAACATGTATAGCTTAGGCTAGTATGCAAGGTACAATTATGTGAAGGCGATTCAAGAACTCACACAATAAGTGATCTAGATAACCATGAATTCCCTCAGTAGGATGGCACTATTTGCACATAGGAGGAAATCAGGTAAAGATCCTCAGGGAAAGAAAAACTCGTATCATTAATGACACAAGTAACAACCAGGAAATACATGCCATGCGGATAACTCACAGACCCCTTCCTTACAATTGAACCACCAATTCGAGAGACACTCTAACAAATGAAGGGTTGAGATCAAGTCAATGAATGTTGACGCTCCACCTCGACACCTTCAAAAAAATATCCAATCAAAACCCCAAAAAAGTAGACCCAAACCGCACAGTGGGACCCATATAGTCCCAGTGGCAAGGAAAGAAAAGCCATGCACCACTCCCTCATAGACCTCACAACACCCTCCTGAATATTTACTCCGCTCGTGCGAGGTGTGTGAGAAACCATAATTACTCCATTATTAATGGCTATTACCAGTGAAAACATGGCCCCATGTCATGTCCAACACCTCAGGAAGAAAACCCATGCATCCATTCATGCCATGTGGCCACATCTCGTGAACCTCGCACCACTTTGATGACATTAGCAGGAAAACCTGGGAGGTCGGCGAGAAGCGGTCAAGATCCAATTCTATGATCGGACGGTTTGTCAGACTTTTGACAGAACATCCAAGTGGGGCCCACAATGAAATTCCCGACAATGTATAACATAGGCCATTACGCCAAAAATATCGGCAAATCAGGTGAGATGGGGCCAGTAAAGCACGACCCGAGAGGGATGAAACCTCACTTAAGTGACATGTTCTTGACGGTAGCAGGTCACCACTAAAACATAACAAGAGGGTTTTAACCGATCCATAGTTAAGATTACCATTTGAAACCCTAAAACCCCAGCTTAAATTTTCTCAAAATTTGAAGTTCCATCAGTGGCTCCGACTGGGGATGTATGCCCCCTGTGGGCATAGCAAGAATCCAGAATCTCTGGTTTCGCAGACTAGATCACTGAATTACACAAGCCATTTAAACAAATATATTTCCTTGCTCTATCAACTGGACTTGTGTTTACAAACATGGTAGCCCTAAGCTACCAAACAAGGGAAATCAAGGCTTACCTCTATCAAAAACAAAATTTTCCATTTCCCGACAGAAAAAAAGCTTGTAACATTCCCCATTTGATGTTGTGAAGTGCATGGGATAACCAATACCTTTGTGACTGCAATGGAAGCTTTCCCCACTCTACCCCTGTAGTGATTTAATCAATGCTCTACCCCTCCAATTTAAAAGCAATATATGACCATGATAATATTTTACTTTATCCTGCTCCTAGTCATATTTTATAGGGTGCTAGCTCACCTGTTCCACAAAATGAAAAATCTCATAACTTAGTTGGTTTGCAACATCATCCATTCTATAAGCCTTGGTTTGCATATTGAATTGAAAGTTATCATACATAACAGTATGCAAAGTATCCTTACTTCCATTAGCTATCTAAGACGATACATAGCTGAGGAAGTTTTCTCCTGGCACATCCTTTCTTGTACCTCTTCCTCCATCTCTATGTGAAAACCCTCAGAGATAGGTTTAAAAACATCAACTTCACTTCTATCAGAGATGATAGAGCAATACATACTGGTTCCACAGTACTCAGGACTATTTGTTGAGTATGTTGATCTATAAGTGAATAATTGAGCATAATCAAAATACCCCTTATTGACTACATCAATACCAGGGGGAAGTAACACCTCCAGCTCTAATTTATATAGATACTCAGGGAAAACCACAGGGCCAGTGTATAGACTACAATACTGGTCGCTTTTGAATGTATTCTCCTGATTACAGATATTAACATCCTAAGTTTGTTCAACATTTATATAACTCCCCTGTTCTAATGCTAAGATATCAGAGCTACACTCTAGGCATACACCATTTAGAAATCCTTTCTTTTCTTGTGAAAAAACATGGGGTTCTTCATCCTCACACAACTATTATAAAAACAACATCTCAGTTGCATTCTCAGTACTGTAGTTATTACTTCTAAAATCACAATCATTAACTTGCAATAGAATCTCAGTAACATTAGAAGCATAATTAGGATTAAGAAACACACTAGGTGTCTGATACAATCCTTCATCATCTTGTCTTTCAATTTTTTCATTACTCATGCAAATATCTTGTGATGAATGAGAACTACCTTTATTTTGTGTAGATGCATTCCTGACAGACTCTTCAATCTCTATCCATTGAATTACCTGAGCCAAGTTAGCTGGTTTCAATTCCTCTCATAAGGAGCTCAGTCCCGATTCATATAGCTCACAAAAAAAATCAATGCATTCATAATCATTAGGTCTTTGCTCTATGGGAATGTGTATTAAGATTTCCAAAAATCTCAAAAAAAACTCATATGATGATTCCTTCTCTTGCCTTCTCATATCATATAGTTCTGATACACAAACACCCTGATCATCTTCATTCAGATCAGACTGGGTTTCAACTTGGATCTCATTATCACCAAACTACATCACTGGGATTATAACACCCTTAGCAACAATTTTGTTATCAATTTTTTGGATAGCCTGCTCAGATATTACACTAGCATTGGTTAGGCAAGGGTAATCAATATCAGTAGTCGTATATCTCTTCAAAATTGAATATTTCATGTTATTTTCAATTTCCATAGCTAGTTGGTATGCTTGAGGCAGGGTAGTAGGTTCTTTATCCCTTAATAAAAAGCCCATCCTCTTGTTGAAGGCACCTAGATACACACTCAAGCTTTCAGCCTCATTTGGTCTTATTTCTTTGGAAATCTCCCTTATTGCTCTTGAAAACCTGAGATTAAAATGCGAGACTAATTCCTCCTCTTGTATGTGAATTCCCATAAACCATTTTCTCAATGTGTTGGGATTGAATCTTTCACCGAATTGTTCCATAAAAACAATCACCAACTGATTCCATGAGTTAATAGAAAAGGCAGGTAAATAAGAAAACCAATCCCTAGCATCACCTTGTAAGGACTGCACAAATAATTTCATGACAACATCCTCATGATTAATTTCATAATCACCCATTACATCAATAAAATGTTGCAAATGCTTAGAAGCCGATTCTGTTACATGCACTGTATATTGAGGTAAATATTTCCTAATTTTCTTAGGAATTGAATTAGGGTGATTGCTAATAGCATCAAACATAAAAGTCATATACCTTTGAGTTACAAAACTCCTCAAAGGATTTAACATAACTTGCTCATCTGGCATATTTATGCTTGATCTTACACAATGTAGACTACTCAATAGCATATAGCTATCAGGCACATCACTTGTCAGCTCGATCAAGAATTCATTAATGACTGACAAAAGTATTCATTATTTTCCAATATTTTATGCAATACAAATGTGTTTCATAAATACTTTTACATATTGCATTACTGTAGGTAAAACAAATCCTTGTTCCCTTGTATATGCTTAACATATAGATTTGGAACAATTTTTATTCTTAATCAAAACACCCATTAACATTTAAAAGTAGTGAACTATTTTGGTTTTGGTAAAATACCTGGTAGTTGTTAGCAACATGTATCAACCTCTTTTCCAGACTATAAATAGTACCAATCTGGAAGTATTCCTTCATGTATTCACTGGTTCTTCAGTTGGAGTCGCCACCTCCTTTTAGAGGATAATATTTTAAAGAAATTTGAGAGCCTGGTTTCTAGATTCTATCAAATAATGGGTTTCATTACCCACTACAGAGTTGCACCATATCATCAGTAATATCTCTCATAGTCGTAACCCATTCCCTATGGTCCCTTTGCCTTCATTCTCCCTTTTTTCTTTTAAATTTCTCAGAAGTTCTCCCCAAATAAAACCATCCTTCAATGAGTTACTCTAGAACTCCTAAATCTATTGCTTACAGGACACCATAGACCATAAAATTTGTAGGAGTAATTTGAACTACCTCCTGTCGCTCAATTGGATAACATTCACTATATAAATTTAGAACAACATATTGTTTAATATGACTCTATATCAACACCGGTCCGAAACTGGAACTTACTGAGTTTGATCTCCCTAGCGGAGTAGCCGTTCTGTTGGTGTTTAAAATACAATCCATATAGAGGTTGTAGATATCTAAGAGGTACCCAACCCCTATCTAGGATAAGTACAACTACTAATGGCCAACTAACGAGAGTCAATAAAGAACTGACCTCTCCTGCACTTCAGGCTTTGTAAGACCTAGAGGGGTAACCCTAAATGTGTTCACATGAATGCCTTATGACTGGTAAGAAAACCTCGTGCATACATATTAAAATTCCTACATATTCAAAGGGATAGTGATGATTTCATGGTTTTGGCAGACCAAAGAATGACTACCAGTGCCAAAGATCAATGGAATTGACCCACTCATTTTTTACAATACCTCCTAGAGGAGGACAAGGTTGTATTCAAGTGTTTTATGTTTAGTATTTGGATATCCCTGCTTAGAGCTTACAGTCTTGAACTAACAAAAGGACACAAACATTATTCAGTGTTTCATCCATGGGGAAACATAGTCATAAAGAACAAAATCCTGATACGATGAACCTATCTCATCTAGCATTACTATCATGAGATATTTCAGCACACTAAGATAGTACTTCTTCATGCATCCTGGGCATATAAAACCATGAACATGTAATTGATTCTTCAAGCATTTGATTAACTCTTTGAGCTAAAGTAAGAAAACTAATTACATTTTCAATTAACTATTGAAACTGAACAGATAAACCCTTGATACAACTATTCATAATCCATGGCACACACACAGGAGAGTAAACCATCTTAATTTTATAGATTTCTTTCAATATCAGTAATTTAAAAGCATATCACACTAATATGTATGTAAACCCAAACCCAAGATGATTTCCTAAACAAAATGTTCATAACATTTTAACTATAAAATGGACTGTACAGACTTCCAAGCTTCAGACTCCATAAAATTTTTCTGACCCTTCACAATGAGCCGTGAAATCTCCTTTATAGAATAGGAGAGCAACAAGCATTAGGCTACCTTGTGACACAAAATTGAATTTCAACACTAAAATAAAATTCAAATTTACATTCCTTGTCATAATGATACTATGCATGAACAAAGGAATCAAAACGGTTATGAAATAACCAATCGAGAAACAAGATTTTCTGTAAAGCATGCACACATCCGCATCCACATCCATTCGATAAAACAGCAAGAGAAGACATGTCCAACAAACCCACTGCTAGTAATCATCAAGAAGCAACACGGCCCGGTACAAGCAACTGCTCCGAGTTCAAGCCTGCGACAATGATGGCACCACCTCCTCTTTACCAACCTTGCAAGCACATCCCCGAACAACTAGACCCGACGTCAATGCAGATACTGGCTCAATTTCTAGAACCTCCTCGTCCACTCCCATATGGTCCACCAGGGAAGCTAAGTAGTACCGATAATCAGAATCAGTCTCAGATTCATCAGAATCTGAGATGATTATCGAGGATGAACCAAGTATTGGCCTCTTCCCAGTGTTCCCAATAATAGCCTGGTGAGGCATAGGAGAATTAGACTTCTTCATGACTGGTGAATCTAGCCTCGCACTCCTTCGCTTAACTGATTTATTCATGACAAAAATAGAGCTCAACAACAAACAGAAGAAGAAACCTTACTGCACACAGGTACAAGAGAATTCAATGCTGATCGAATACAATTCAGTCAACATTTATAGAGTAGGCCAGTATGCAAGGTACAATTATATGAAGGTGATTCAAGCACTCGCACAATAAGTGATCCAAATTAACATGAATTCCCTTAGTAGGATGGCACTATTCGCACATAGGAGGAAATCAAGTAAAGATCCTTAGGGAAAGAAAAACTCGTATCTTTAATGACACGAGTAACATCCAAGCAATACATGCCATGCAGATAACTCACACACCCCTTCCTTACAATTGAACCACCGATTCAGGTGACACTCTAACAAACGGAGGGTTGAGATCAAGTCAATGAACGTTGATGCTCCACCTCGACGCCTTCAAAAAACATATCCAATCAAAACCCCAGAAAAGTTGACTCAAACCTCATAGTGGGACCCATATAGTCCCAGTGGCAAGGAAAGAAAACCCATGCATCCATTCATGCCATGTGGCCACATCTCGTGAACCTCGCACCACTTTGATGACGTCAGCAGGAAAACCTGCGAGGTTGTTGAGAAGCAGTCAAGATCCAATTCTGTGATCGGATGGTTTGTTAGACTTCTGACAGAACATCCAAGTGGGGCCCACATTGAAATTCCTGGCGATGTATAACATAGGCCATTATGCCAAAAAGACCAGTGAATCAGGTGAGACGGGGCCGGTAAAGCATGACCCAAGAGGGATGAAACCTCACTTAAGTGACCAGTTCTTGATGGCAGCAAGTCACCGCTAAAACATAACAAGAGGGTTTTAACCGATCCATAGTTAAGATTACCATTTGAAACCCTAAAACCCCAGCTTAAATTTTCTGAAATTTTGAAGTTCCATCATGAAGCAATATAATGGAGAAGACTACTTATAATTGGTGATCTATTTTTAGTGTTCAACTATTGTGTTGATATTCATTCTTATATGTTGTTATGTTTTCTCCAAAAATGTTCTTTTAATCTATTCAAATTCATGCAATTTGTCAAAACATGTTTGTTGTTGTTGTGTGGTGGTCTTGATTGGGTTCTGGTTAGAGAGAATTAAAATCCTTTCAAATAATTCATTTTAATTCATTCCTTATAGGGATTAAAATCCTCTTAGGGTGGTTATTTTGATTGGTTTCACTTAAGCTAAGAATTAAAAATCCTTTCACAACATCACAGTAATTTGAAGGAATAACACCGGGATTTATAAAGAATAGTATAATAATTGACACATCTGCATGTTTGTACAAGGTAGAAACATCTAAAAGTGCCCAAAAGTTAGAGTTAAGACGAGGAGTAGATCTACCCATCTTACATATTTGTCTCCATCACCATCATCCAACCTCCAACTCCATTCACCCAATAGATTAGGTATAGTTCAGATTTATAATATTTTTATACAAATCCAACTCACACTGTTGATTATTAAAAAAATTTCATTAATAATTAGTTAGTAAGCTTTGAATCTACTTCACACCAGTGTGCCATAGTGAGTAGATTTCCCTAGTTAGAGATCATATCCAAATATTGAAATATACCTTATCACTCAGGTACACCCACCTAGGTCTGGCAGAGCCTAAAGAGCAAGGGGTGATAAACTATATTTTCCTTGTTTGTTAGCCAAAAATATATTAAGAGACTGGCACCCTCTTATTTTCTAAAAACCTACATTTTTGAGACCTAACAAATTGGTGAATCTACTGGGGACTTCCAGTAAAGCGTACAGTTCTAGCCTATCCATTGATAGGGTCAACTAAGTTTCAAAATTGAACTATTACATGGAACATCAAAAGACTCTGTTGGGAAAAAAATTAAAATGATTGTCAACTTTTCTCATTTTTCACAAATGTGAGTGGCAACTCTAACAAGGATTGTAGGAGAAAATGCATGCCTAAGAAATTAAGGTACACATCAAGAAGAACAAACCCTAGAGTTTAGAGCATCAAAGCATCCTACAAGATGAACGGTAGGAGAAATTTGCACCAAGAAAGTCCCAAGAAGAAAAATGGTAGGTGGATAGACAAGCATGAATCTCCCCCTTCAAAAGCTGATACAAATAAGAACAAGGTAGCATCTAAACAACCAGACACTACAATCAATAATCAGGAGAATATCCTAGAAAAACCTCCTACATTGAACAATAGCTTTGACCCCTTGCATGAATTAGAGTATCATAATAATGATCCATGCAGAGATCCCTGTACCCCATGTGAACAAGAAAACACTAGTCACCCTATTTTTCACTGGAAGGAAGACCCCTAGAAAATGAAGTTTTATGCCCAATTTGAGGAAGAACGAATTCTAAAATAAAATGAGTATGACCGCATGATGTCATCACAATAAGGAGAAGAAAACCAGTACAGATCCATGGATTTGTTAGTCTTTTCATTGCACCAAAAGATCAACCTATCAATGACCGATACAAGTGTCAGTTAAGATCCACAGGAGGCGGTTAGACCATGTCACAAACCCAAGTGTTGTGATGAAAGGAAGACCAAGGGACACACCATCTTGCAACAATCCCCCCTAGCACAAGCGACAGGTTTGAACCTGTGACCAGCTCTAATACCAATTGTTGGCCTTGTTGTTGCAAAAAAGGTCAACCTATCAATGCCTTATACAAGTGTCAATTAAGATCCACAGGAGGCGGTTAGACCATGTCACAAACCCAAGAATAATGTTGGAAGGAAGACCAAGGGACACACCATTTTGCAATAGGATCACTCTCTCCCTATTGAGAATTATGATGAAATGACCACTCAAGAACTAGTAGAATATGTGGAAAGACAAAGAGGACCTTAGGAGGAGACAATGGTTGATAAAAGAAAGTCAAGAACTGAGTCAAAAAATGTCTCAATTAAATGTACTTACATCAAAACCACCAAAATATGTCCCTCCTCATAAGCAGGGAGGTAACATTAATCCACAGGTGTCATCTCACAATACAGATGCCCCAAGTACTTCAAAGGAACCTTTTAATATAGATGGTAACCCAAAGCAACATGACCAGCATAATGTGCCACCACAAAAACACCAACAACATTCCATAATCCAACCCACCACTAGGACAACATGCCCCACACTATCAACACCATGTGCCTCAACAAAATGTCTATTCTCACCAGAACATTCAATAGAATGTACACCAACCTCAATATGGATTCCAATACTGCCCCAATCCCCCACCTTAGAATCCCTATCCATAGAACCCTACAAGGATGAGTAGATAGTTTGACTTGACCAGATATCAAATATACCCATACCCCATTAACAACAACTTAAGAAATACCATCCCTAAATTCACAGGGAGCAATGTAACTACGATAAAGGAACACATAAGAAAATTCAATTATTTTGGGCAAGATTTGGGGATGGAATAGGAGGATGTCCTTATGAGGCTATTTATTATGTCCATGACTAAGGAAGCAAGGGATTGGTTCAATAGTCTACTGGATGCTTCAATTACCTCTATAGTAGACTTTAAACATCAATTATTAGAGAAGTATGGAAATCAATGTGCTCCTAAATTTGTATTACATGAGTTGATAGGCATTCAAAAGCATTAGAATGAATCTATTTTTGAATTCAACCAAAGATTCTCCAAGCTTAATAAAAAGATACCACAATGATCCGAATTAGCTGACACAATGGATTTAAGCATCTACTTGAAAGCCTTTGATCCTAAAATAGGCTATGAGCTCAAAAATAAATTTCCTAGCAGCTTGACTAAAGCACAAAAGGTTGCTATAACCATTGAAAATAATAAGAAAGATTTTGGCATGATTGTCAAAAGAGACAACCTTAGGATCCCACAAAATCCTAACAATCACCAAAATAGACAAGAAAACTAGTACAAGAATGAATGGCCAAGATTGCATGACATGCCATATAACACCACTTGGAAGGATGGATGACTAGTAGGAAAACCAAATTGGAAAGATACTCTAGATCCTTTAAGGAAACTTGGAGCACATGTAGTGGATACTACAGCATGGTGTCCACTATGTCATAAACCCCATGCCCCAGAATATTATGTGGTGGCTCAAGCCTACTAGGAAGATGAATGGAGACACGAATTGGATAGGGTGGCCACACCGTAAATATGTTAAGATGGAGGTTCCATCAAACCAATGATGGATACTCATCCGCTGAGGATGGATGTGAATATGATGTCAGCAACCAGAAAAACAATTTTGATATGGAGCAAGAGGTGTTCTTTGACTTAGAAGAAAATACAAGAGAAATAGCCTATGCATACAATACAACACCACAATTTCAGTTAAGAATGTTCCAACAGAAGAAGAGAAGAGTGCCATCACAAAAAATTCATGGTTGAAGAAAAAATAAAATATAACCTAAGAAGTAGACCAGTGGATGTGGACCAGGGAATACCTAGACACATGTTCATAAAAGAACAAAAGAAAAGGAGAGTCTCTCATCTGACCAATAGAAGGGTGAAGCAAAGTAGCCTTAGAAGATTGTTTAAAAGGAAGATGCAAATATTGAACCCAAGAAAACATCAAACAAAGTTCAAACTAACATAAAAAGGGCTACTAAAAGAGAGAAAATAGAACAAGGGATGACCACCCCTTTATTTGATATTCCTCGAACACTAACTCAAATAAAGGTGATAGTGCCCTCGATGGAGATGATTAAGTTTGATGAATACAAATACACAACGCTCAAGTTGATTGCCAACACATCTCACAAGTAGAGGGATAAAAAAAAAGAGATCGATGCCATTAAACAAGAAGCTACAAAGATACCAGAAGTTTGTTTGGGATATACCCTTAGAAAAAACCCCTCTTAGGTGGATCCATTTTATAACACACTAGCAATCAATAACAAGTTGGTACAAATGTGCATGATTGACTTAGGAGCAAGAATCAATATCATACGAGGGTTGATGGGGGTGAGAGGACATGGATGAGTGTAGGAGGGATTTTTGAATCCGGTGAAGGTGAGGATGCAAAAGATGATGGTGACCTTGATGGTGGTCTTTTGGAGGCTACGCATTTTGCAGAGGATGCCTAGAGTTACTGTTCTGCTGCTGTTGCCTTTGCTAGGGAAGGTTGGGCGGTGAAGCTGCCTTCGTTTTCCCTTGGCATTGTTTCTTCTTCGGAAGGAGGTGCCTTTTTTTCTTTGGACTGTAGTAGGTATTCTCTTGTGGTTTCTGGTCATTCTTTGGTGCTACGTGGCTTGGGGTTGGTTTTTGGTGGGTGGACTCTGTAGTCTACTATGACTTCTTTTGGTGATGGTGCTTCTCTGGGAGGGTGTGGTTTTGTGTACTCTCATCCCTCTATGGGGTTGCCTTATTTGTTGTGGGCGTGCATTGGCCTCTCAAAGGTTATTTGGTTGTTGAATGGGTTGTTCTTTGCTCCTATTCGGCATAATAAGAAGGCTTGGTGGATCCTCATGCTGGTATATTCTATTTTTGGATTCTTCTTCGGTGCCCTTTGCTTCTTCCTACTATTTGTTGGGTGGCTCTGTTTTGGGTTTTTTTGTTCTTGGTGTGTGTTGGGTTCTTCCTCTCCCTTCTCTATGGAGTGGTGGTGTTTCCCTCTGGCTAGGTGTTTGGAGCTCTTATTTATCTCTAGCTCTGACTAGCATATTGGGGTTGCTTGGTGCTCTTTCTTGCTACCCTTTCTCCTTATTTCCATCATGATTGGGGGTCCTTTTTCCTATTTGGGTTTGGTTGTCCTTGTTCATTATGAGACTAGGAATCTGTTTGTTGTGGTCTTTTGACCTATGTTTATTTTTGCTAATTTTCTCTCTATTGCCTTGCTCTCTCTAGCTATGTTTCTGTTGTAGTCTAATCTTCTCTGGTTGAGTGTCCTTGGTCCCTCTTTGTTGAGGTTTCCCTCTTTGATGAGGATGCCCCCTAGGTTGCTAATGCTGGGGTTTGTGGTCTTCTTGTGGGCTGAGCTACTTTATGTTTATTATCTAATGGCTCAATGTTTTTGGTCTATTGTGAAGGCTCTGAAGTGGGTGAGTGAGTGGTTTCTTGCTGGGTTAATGTTCAATTTTTATTTTGTTACCCATATGAGTTCTTATTTGAAAGTTGATAAGGTGGACCTATGCTGTTTATTTGAGACTCTTTTCCTCGTCTAGAAATTTTTTTTAGTGTAGTGCTCAATGAAGGATGCTACGGATGTGTGTTGGGTGACTGTGTTGGCTTTCTCCTTTGGTCATATGGAGGTGGAACTCCCTCATCTATTATTATTGAGGTGGGAAGCTATCCTATGGAGGTTGAGGTGGAGGGTGTTGGTGATTCCCGACTGTGGTGGCCTTGTTGTTTGTTTCATACTTTCCAAAAGAGGGGAGATCATGGTTTTAGAGCTAGCTTCTTGGTTCGAGTAGAGGCTTTGTGCCCAGTGGTTTGTTGTTCTATCCATCTCCCTATTGAGGTGGGGTTTTTAGATCTTCTCAAGTTTTTTATTAGGGGTTTGATGGTGTCATAAACCTTGATGCATATTAACTTTCTTGGCTTAGTGGTTTTTCCCATGAGCGGTTGGTTTGCTGATGCATGGAAGATGTATGTGGGTTCTATGCATATAAAATTTCTTGGCTTAGTGCTTTCTCCCATGAGTTGCTGGTTTGCTGATGCCTGACAGATGTAGGTGGGTTATGTGTGTTTCTAATTGGGTTTTCGGTCCCGATTAAAACCAGGTTGTTAAAGGGTTTTAGATCCTTGCTTGTTTATAAGAAGAAACATATGTAGTCTTATTAATATTTAGAGGTTGTTGTGGGGCTATTTTTGGTTTATGATGTATTTTAATTACAACTTGATTTTATTTTTAATGGGTTATGGGCCCATCGAAACCGATTTTTTACCTCTAATCAAAACAATCAATATCATGCCTTTAGCTATCATGAAAGAATTAGGTATGTGGGTGAACACCAACTATGGAAAATTCTATGACATGGATAACAAATCGGTCCTAGTGGTTGGAGTGATATGGGATGTAGAATTAAAATCAAAATCATATCCTGAGGCAACATATAGGACAAATATCACTATGGTGGACACTCCCCCTTATTATGGAATGTTATTATCTAGGCAATGGACCGCAACAGTGGGTGGAAATGTCCAACTAGATTTATCATATACCACAATACCTGTGAATGGAAAGGAAGTCAAGTTCTATAGAAAACCTAGATTAGAGCATGCCATTGAGCTCTTTGACCCTAATAAAATGAAATTCTTTTGTGATTTATATCTTGTAAGTTTTAGAATTGAGCATTCAAACCTTGATTTGTTAAACATAGATCCTATTGCTAGAGATGTTCCTCAAAATGAGCATGGCATATGGCAGACATACTTTGATGGAGCCCAGAGTAAATAAGGGAATGGACCTGGGATTGTTTTAATTTCACCTAGTGGCACAACATTAAGTACTCATTTTTGTTGACATTTGCATGCGCACAAATAACATAGCAGAGTATGAGGCATTATTGCTAGGGTTAAACATTGCCACATAGCATGGGATCAAGGTGTTAGCCATTTATGGGGATTCAGAGTTGGTTGTTTCACAAGTGAGGGGCAAGTATTCTACAAATAACAAGAGGTTGAAGCAATACAAAAATGTAGTGTGGGATACTATAGAACTCTTTGATGCTTTCTCCATTAAGTGGGTGGATAGATTAAAAAAATTAATGGTTTGATTTTTAGAAAATGTGGCCTTGAAAAGTAATGATATCACCTTGATAGGAATCTCACAAGTAGAACTCAAGACTAGATCTATAGTCCCTGACAACATTTATAATTGGCAGGTCTTTAATGATGACATAGATCTGATCAAATTCTTAGATTGCATTGATAAGTATGAATCCCAAGAGACTGATTTTAACACATTCATTAAAGAATTGGAGGTAAACAAATCATGTTTGGACAAGAAGTAATGTAGCTCAAAATGAATAAGATCCCTAAAGGGTTGGTAGCACTAGAAAGGGTGTTCGATGGGAGTGATCGAGTAGTCATGAAGAAAACACCTATAAGAAGGGAGGATATTGAAGAGATTAATCTTTGGAAGGAATTAGCTCCAAATAGAGTGTACATTGGAAAGACGATAAGCCCTGCAATTAGAAAAATGCTGATTGCGCTATTGAGAAAATATAAAAATGTTTTTGCATGGTCTTATGATGACCTTGAGGAATATAGAGAAGATCTATTTCAACATGAAATTCCACTAAAGCCTAATGCAAAACCCTTTAGACACAGAAAAATGCCAATAAACCCTACTCTAGAACCCAAGATGCATGAGGAACTCATAAAACTCAAAGGAGGTATCATTAAACCCATTAGTCACTCTACTTGGGTCTCCAACTTAGTTCCTATCAAAAAGAAGAATAGAGACATAAGATTGTGTGTAGATTTTTGAAATTTGAATGTCTCCTCTCTTAAAGAAAATTATCCGCTCCCAAAAATGGAAGCTATGTTGTAGAAGGTAATAGGACGTGAGCTCTTATCCATGATGGATGGTTTTTTAGGATATAACCAGGTGAAAGTTAAAGAATCAAAATAGTATAAAACTTCCTTTACTGCACCTTGGGGTACATATGTCTATGTGAGGATTTCATTTGGCCTCACAAATGTTGGGGCCACATTTCAAAGAGCCATGGATGTTGCATTTTCTGATCTGATTAATACAATAATGGTGGTGTATCAGGATGACCTCACAACATATTTGAAGAAAGCTAAAGACCATATTGAACATCTAGAAAAGATCTTCCTCAAAGCGTTGGAGTATGGTATCTCCATGAACCCTAAGAAGTGACATTTTTATGTAGCTGAGGGAAAGCTATTGGGCCACATAGTGTCCAAAGATGGGGTCAGAATTGATCCAGAAAGGGTAGAGGCTATAGAAAAGATTCCTATTCCAAAGACAGTGAAGGCTATTCAATATTTCTTTCGAAAAATAAAATTTGTAAGGAGATTTATATCAAAATTTTATGAGATTGTCAAGCCTATTTCAAAAATTCTAAAGAAAGGATCCAAGATTGAGTGGAAAAATAAAGCAATTGATGCATTCATATCTATAAAGAGGGAGATCAAGGAGGCTCCGGTGTTAAATTCTCCTAACTTCAGTAAACCGTTTCAGATTTTATCATTCACATCTTACCACACTATTGCAATGGTGATGTTATAGAAGAATGATCAAGGGTATGAGAATTCAATATCATTCTTCAGCAAATCTCTTCAAGGAGTAGAACTAAAGTATGACATTATAGAGAAGCAGGCCTATGCACTTGTAAAAGCTATAAAAGATTTCAGACCTTATATGGTAGGAGCAAAGATAGTCGCCTATATTCCTAATGCTGCAATTAAGTATATATTTGTGTAGAATGAAGTTTTAGGAAGAAGGTGTAGATGGATTAACACAATTTAGGGGTTTGACATTGAAATCCACATCACCAAATTGGTAAAAGGACAAGGGCTGGCCAGGCTCATGGCTAAATCCAATCTTGAGGCATCTCAAATCTACAACATAGGGGAAGAAGAAGGTATGATTGCAAGGATATAGAACACCCCATGGTATACTGATATAATATATTATCTCAAAAACTAGAGATTTCCAAAGAACTTAAATGAGAATAAAAAAAGAACCTTGAAATTGCATGCCTCAAAATATGTTTTCAGGGATGGAGACTTGTATTGGAAGAATAGGGATGGAGTGTTGTTGCTATGCCTAGATGAATCACAAGAAAATCGTGTACTGAAGGAGATGCATGAGGGAGTCTACTGAGGACTTTTTTCGGCCAAAACCACTACCCACAAGTTCTTAAGAGCTAGATACTACTAGCCAAGGGTTTTCAATGACTCTTTCTTCTTATGTACGAAAGTGTGAGGCTTGTAAAAAGTTTTTAGGAAAAATGAAGTATCAAGGAGCACTGCCACTCAGATCGATGCAAGTTGAAGCTCCATTTCACCAATGGGGGATCGATTTCATTGGAGAAATACTAGAGAAATCCAATGGAGGTCATAAATGGATACTAGTGGAAACTGAATATTTTACAAAATGGATAGAAGCCATCCCTACAAGGCAAGCCACTAGTAAAGTCATAATAAATTTTCTGATGGAGAACATTGTCACAAGATTTGGAACACTTGTAAGGATAATCATAGACAATGGTATGTGCTTTAGATTAGAAGATTTAAAGGATTCTATGAAAATTATGGCATAATGATTTCATATGCATCTTCATATCATCCACATTAAAATTCACAAGCTGAGTCAAGCAACTAGAGTATCCTAAAGATAATTAAAATGATGTTGAATAACAATTAAAAAATTTCGGATTCCAAATTGAGGCTAGTAGTCTAGGCACACAAAATCATAGTGAAGAAGTCAATTGGTAAATCACTTTTTGAATTGGTTTATGGGACACAAGAAAGGATGCCTATGCATAACCTTTTACCATTATATAAGTTCATGCTCCAAGAAGAATTTGACATCCCCGAACCTATGGAGGATAGAATGGAGTAGTTGGTAGAATTAGATGAGATCAAAAGCTTGGCTCAAGAATGTAACACAAAAATATAGGCACAAACAAAATACTCGTTTGACAAGACAAAAAAAGAGAGAAAATTTGAAGTAAATGGTGTGGTCCTATTATGGAATTCTTGGTGTCAAGATAAAGGGGAGTATGGGAAGTTTGAATCTCTTTGGATAGGATGATTTTTTATTACAAGAAAAGGTTGTGAAAATTCTTATTATCTTCAAAATATGTCAGGAGAAGATTGAGAATTGCCAGTGCATGGACAATTCCTGAAACACTTATTTTCTTAAAATAATTTTCCATGCATAGTAGTTTTAGGTTCCCATCCCATTCCCCACACCATTTGATCACATTCACTCATTGTATGCTTCCCAGAGATCATTTCTAGATTCTTGCAATTACCTCACATTCATTCATCCCCAATCAAAGCCACTGTTGGAGCTAAAATTTCCACCTTGCTTTATACACATTTTTTGTATTCCATTTCCATCATTTAACCCCATTTTCCCTTGATTTTTACTATATTTTTAACATAAATTTCCTTCATGTACATAGCTTGTAGAATAAAACCCTCCATTACCACTTGGATGTAAATCTCTTTCTTAATGTACTCCCTCGATAGCACAAGGTATGTCATGAAGACAATGCCACTTTGAGGAGACATACTTGAATTTATCTTCAACAACCCAAATAGAAATATGTTGAGGATACCTATATGCATTGAAGAGATAAATTAGCTTGTTTCACCAATGAGATGCTGTCAAAGCGACACTCTAAGGATATATGATTGTTTTGCATTCAGGAAAGAGAAAAAAGTCTCTCAAAAATCAAAAGATTACTATAAAATAAAGCGTAAAGTATTGGAAATAACATGGTTGGGCATGTATTGTGGCAATATAAAGGAGACATAGGTGTGCCAGAGTGAGAAATGAAGAATTCTCTTTGACATTGCAAGAGAAAGAAAACATGAAAGTTCAAAGAGACAAGTGAACATCAAGCAATTTTTTTTGAAAGTCTCTTCAACATAAACACAACTGTAGGGATGTTCTATCGATGAGACTATAGGATGTCGAAGGGAGATAACCAAAGGTCTCTTTTAAATTTCAATGTCACATAAAGGTTATCAGAAGAAATACTAGTGAAGGAAGAAACATGGGTATGTCAAGGAGACATGAGCTTGTCAGAGAGAAATATTCACCAGTCTCATCGACATTTTGATGTCAGGGGTTCAAAGAGGGAAGAACTTGAAATGCGACCATCGAGAATAACTTGCGACATCGAAGAGAGAAATTTAAATGTATCTTCAACATTTTAAAAGATGATCAGGGACACATCTAAGAGAGGAACTAGCATCCTTGACTATATCATTAAAGTCTCTTCGACAGTATGAAATAATGTTTCACCAAGTTGACATGATTGATAGGTTATCAAAGAGACAACTGCCATTAATGTTTTAAGTTGATTAGAAAGGTGGTACAAGCACCATTTATGAACCAGAGTTGGCTCAAGCATGCCAAATATCAATAAATCCAACTCCTAAGAAATCAAAACTAATATGAATTGTGGTGGAATATCGAGAAGATAGAGTTGGATGATGGTAAGAAACTCAGGAACTACAATGTTTGTTTAAGTAAGTGCTCTCAGCTTAGCTAAAAGTGTTTTATAAGAATTTTATTGGAAAACTGTACAAGTAGGGTTTTAAAATGGAGAAGACCCGAGAAAAACCAAAATTAAAGAGGCAAAAAATAGAGGCCAGGCCATTGAACCAATATTTGAGAGGTTAGTGTTTGGGGTCTAGACCAAAATCTAGGAGAGTGGCCCAATTAAATCCTTCATGTGAAACATTGGAAGATAAGAATTTTTTTTTGGGAGATGTATGGACTCCATAAAGAGGCTATGATCTATTCATATACCATTATAGAAAGAAATATAGACATAGGCCTATCTTGAATCCCTGGAACCTGAATTTGGAAAAACTTGTGATCCCTACTGTGTTTATTAATTTAGAACTGATTAAAATGTTGGTTAGAAATTACAAACCTAAAACAAGGGTAATTCACTCCCAGAATGGTTCATAATTTATTATTATAACTAGGATTATATTTGTATGGTCTTTCAATTAGACACATCATTAAAAACAAAATTGTGGATAGAGATTTGTTGGAAGAATATCGAACCATGGATGCAAGTTATAAGAGGTGGAAGTTACCTCTGCATAAACCTAAGGGTCTCAGGAACCAACCTAGAAGGTTTTCTAGTAATGAGAGGCCCCCATTCCCTATCTATTCATTTGAAGAATACTACTAGTACACCTATTATTCACCTGGGCAAGTCTTAGGAATTGATGCCCCTACTACAAAGGCTATAGCTCCCATGGTTTTAGCCGTAGATATCCAAATCCAAGATGCTATACCCTATGATTACATAGAGTGAAATAAATACCTCACTTGGATCCATTAAGAATAATAGTGATGCTATCAATTTTAAACATTATTCACTACTTATGCATATTATACTATATGAAGTGCAGGAAATGGGAATATGGGGAGAAGAGTTGAGAATTAGGGATTTGGATAGTGATGAGAATTATAGACCGGTGAAAATGTGGACATCCATATGGGACAACAGATGCGAGAGATCCCACTATTTATATTTTGAAGAGTATTTTGTCAAACCCCTATATACATTATTTGGCCACATATGTGATTATAATTTATCCCTTGAGATACAAAGATTTCTCAGACCAAAGGAGAAAAAACCTGAGGGAAAGGTAAACTATAATTGGGGGATTGGTATGCAGTTGAATATTATATTGTAATCAGAGTGTATGGATTCGAGGTAGCTCCATTTTTTTTGCCTAAAACTGTGCCAGACCAAATTTCATACCTCAAGATTGTAAGGAAATTGTATTTCTTAGCTTTCATGCACCTTAAAATCTATGGAAGGAAAACCTTTATGCCTTCTACTTTATGTTTCAGTGATTTCACCATCATTGTTGATATAGGATATGACTCAGTTGGTAGAAAAATGGATCATTATTGCTTGCCACTGGGAAACAAGAGGGAGAATTTTGATCCTGGAAATTTCATTTATGATGTCAAAATTTCATAGAGACTAAAGGGATACAAACATGAATTATTTGTTGATGATGTCATTAGGAATTGTGATAAAAATCAAGTAATGAAGGAGGTAGGGCTACAGATAAAAGAAAAGAAGGGTGACAACAAAAATGTGCTTCAAGAGTATCAAGAGATTATGAACACACATGAAAACTTCCATAACATCCTAACACAAGAATTGATTGAATTCGGTTAGTCACTAGGTATGGTATTTCCAAATTTATTTGAAGAAATAGACTTAAAAGACCAAGATTCATTGAAGGATAAGATATCTCAATATTTTATAACAGCACTTGATGATATAAATGATGAAGAAAAGGTCCTTGAGAGAACACATGTGTAGCTAGGGTGGATCTTCAAACTTGAATACATAATGAAGGATATCATACATAATGTAGACACTTATGCCAAGAGTGGATATATCGAACATCTATCGAAGATCAAATTATTCATTGCACAGGCCAAGTAAAGAGGAGTAACAGGGTGTCAAAATTTGGTGGTTGTGGATGAATTATCAAGGTGCATGATCCTTGAATAAGTGTTTGGTATCACAAGTGTTTGTTGGAGATTAAAAGATCATGGTGTATCCATAGATAAACTTTTGAAGTTTTTATGTTAATCAAGTCTTAGTTAACAAATGATGTAACCTTTTGTGAATGGGCCAGTAGCTTGTTGCTTCTCATATAACTACGAAAACCAAGGCCTAGTTTTGATATCATCATATTATCATCATTAGTAAATAGGATAGAGCAGTATAGCATATCCCATCCATCCATTTTCACATCTCAAAGACATCTAATACTAATTTATATTGTTTTAAGCAATGTAATGGAGAAGACTTCTTATAATTGGTGATTTGTTTTCAATGTTCAACTATTGTGCTGATATTCATTCTTATATGTTGTTATGTTGTCTCTAGAGTGGTTCTTTTAAGCTATTCAAATTTATGCAATTTGTTAGAGCACATTTTCTATTGTTGTGTGGTGGTCTTGATTGGGTTCTAGTGAAATAAAATTAAAATCCTTTCAAATAATTCATTTTAATTGGTTCCTGCTAGGGATTAAAATCCTCTTAGGGTGGTTATTCTGATTGGTTTTTCTTAAGCTAAGAATTAAAAATCCTTTCACAACATCACTATAATGTGAAGGAATAACACTGGTATTTATAAAGAAGAGTATAATAACTGACACATCTACACATTTGTACAAGGTACAAACATCTAAAAGTGCCCAATAGTTAGAGTTAAGCCAAGGAGTAGATCTGCCCATCTTACATAACTATCTCCATCACTGTCATCCACCCTCCGATTCCATTCACCCAATAGATTAGGAACTGGTCAACTTTAGAATATTTTTATACAAATCCAACTCACACTCTTGATTATTCAAACACTTTCATTAAGAATTAGTTAGTAAGATTTGCATCTACTTCACACCAGTGTGCCATAGTGAGTATATTTCCCTAGGTAGAGATCATATCCAAACATTCAAATCTTCCTTATCACTCAAGTACACTTGCCTAGGTCTAGTAGAGGCTAAAGAGTAGGGGGTGATAAACTATATTCACCCCGTTCATTATCCAAAAATGTATTAAGAGACTATCACCCTCTTATGGTCTAAAAACCTATGTTTTTGAGACCTAACACACATATCAAGGCACCTATCTTCATCCACATCCATGAGTACCACAAGTGTTCCCACCATCATGCAAAGTAGTATGCACCAAGTATCTCAGAATAATACACAAGGGCATGCCAATATTGTATCACAAATTCAAACCTCAATGCAAATAGGCACTTCTTTACCCAATCCTCACATGGGTTCATCTATACAATTGGTGTCACAAAAAACATCCAACCCATCTATCATCGATCCAAACCAAACCAACACCTTGGTTATGAACCCCATCAATCAACGAATTACCTTAGTTGTATCTGAAACACAAGGAAATCCCCCAAGCATTGGTCAAGGGAAACTTTTCAATCAATAGACTCAAGGTCCTAGTATGTCAGTACCATTGCAAAATCTAATGATAGCATCCTCATCATTCCCCATGGTCCCCTTCACTATGCAAAATCAAATGGGGTCTCAAACCTAGATTCCTCCATCTCAAGCCACCATTTTACAAGGAATGTTGAACCAAGGAAGCTCCCAACCTCTCACCACCAACTCACAACCCATCCAAAAAATCAACACCTATAATCCATCATAGATGTCCCAGGAACCAACTGGTCCTATATTGAAAAATCATGCCTTAGCCTTGTAGCAGGCACAACTAGCTTATCAACAAGCCATCCAACAACAAAAACAATTGAAAGAATCCTTATCCACATAGAAGAAACAAAAAAAATAGCAACAACAATAGCAACAACAACAGCAACAAGAAGAAGCTTATCAAGTATCCTTAGCAGCACAACAACAACAAGGCAACACAACAACAAGAAGCTTATCAAGCACCCGTAGTAGCACAACAATAACATCAGTCCCAACAACAATCCATCATGACACAACAACAACATCAAGCCCAAAAATAAGCCATCACAATGCAATGAGAACATTAGGCTCAACAACAAGGCATCACGGTGCAAAAACAATAGTAGGAACAACAAAAAGCCCTTGTGGTGCAAAAAAAAAAACCTTACTAGCAAAACAATATGCCCAACATCAAAAACAACAACAACAAAGTTCCTACTATAACCCTCAATAGAGTATCATCAATAAAAACATCTTAGGAACATACATATTAACACCTCAATCACCTTCACATAATGTCACTCCACCATACACCCCATACAAGACACCATCATATCAAAATCCCATGTACAACTCATCCATCATCCCATCATATGTTGTTCCACCCAACCCGAAAGATGATCTAGCTTCACAACTCAAGGAACTATCCCAAGAAATGAAGGACCTTCAAATAGTCAAGACAAAGAAGCCCCATACACAAAATCTATGTACTTATCTTGTTGACTGAAACATTGCAATGGTTCCATTTCCTCTTGGATTTGAAATCCCCAATTCGATAAATACAAATGGAGAGGAAGTATCGTGGACCATGTCAAAGAATTTAATGTCATGTGTATGGTGGTGGCCTATAATGATTCATATCTAATGCTTCTCTTCCCTCAAATCTTAACAGGTCCTACTATGAGTCGGTTTCATCCAAGACCTCATAGAGAATGATATCATCTGTGTTGAAGTCCCAACTATAAATCGAGATCTTAGGATCTTAAGATATACAAGAACCCGATGCCAAATCATAACAAAGAGAACAACAACGGAAAATCTTATGATTAAAAAAATGCACAACATAGTTATTCAAATGTGGTTGCCTCCTATGATAGCATCATTACGGTCATCACCATCAAAGGACCTAGTGCCGAGTGTGGAGTCACCACATGGCATGGAAAGGTCACTATCCAATGAGTCCCATCTCAATCTAGGGCACAAACTAATTTGTGAACGTCAAATCCCAGCAAGTACAATCTCCTAGATTAGCTTAAGAAGACCCCAACATAGATATCAATCTTAGAACTATTGAGGCTACCTCCCACATAGAGAAATATTAGAGAAAGCCTTATTAGAATCATTTTTCCTTGAGGATATTGATACAAATCAGTTTCAAACTATGGTAGGACATATTTCTAATCACGTTTTTACCTTCTCCAAACAAGACCTACCATCACAACCATCTCATAATCGTGCTTTACACCTCAACATATACATTCTTAAGAATAAGGTAAAAAGAGTCTTAGTAGATGGAGGTGATGGTTAGAATATTTGTACCCTTAAGCTGATCAAATACTTGGGCTACTCAGAAGATACTATTGAGAAACCAAAAAGTACCACCATCAGAGCATATGATGACCAAGAGTGGGTATCACAAGGCATCATTTAACTACCCATTAAAGAGGGACCTATCATTAGAAAAACTACATGCCAAGTGCTAGATCTTGATCTTCCATACAACATCCTACTTGGCTGACCTTAGATCCATGTCTTAAAAGTTGTTGCCTCGACCTACCATCAATGTGTCAAGTCTCCTTTTGAGGGTAGATAAATTACCATCTATGGAGATCTTGAGCCTTTTTACTACTTCAGGAATCTTGAGGACAAGTTCTATTAGATACCCAAGTGCCTAAAAATGATGAAGGGCCTACATCCTTTACCTATCTCATTCATTGATCCATCATCTCTTGCATCTACCTTAGCAACAAATACACCCATTATGTTGAACATTCCTGAAATCAAAGCGATAATCTAGGATGATGGTTGTGGAAACTATAAGCTACTAAAAGATACATTTTTCTTAGGAGAACTACCTCTTTCTCCTCAATCTCATGGAAAACCTACATCTAGCACCACAAAGCTTGAAACCATCAAGATGGTAGCTACCAAGTGGGGGGATCTAAATCAAGAAGATGTCAACAAGGAGGATGTCTCTAAACTCTATTAGGATGAACAACCTATCCCTGGCCTTCCCATAGGAGATGATAGTAAAGGCTTATAGCTCATGAAGGGAATGGGTTATAACAAGAATGAGAAGCTAGGACAAAATGACAATGGCTTGCTAGAACCTATCATTCCTAAGAAACGATTAAATAATATTTTTTTAGGTTGCACTACTAGCAAGGTTACCCTTATTGGCAAATGTACTTCTTCTAAATTGGCCAAGGTTTCCTCTTGGTTACCTACACTATGTGACACAACCTTAGATGAATTCCCCCTTGATATGGGTGAACTATTTGAAAATATCTCCCTTTTCATGATATCCATTACATCCTTTGCTCCAAGAAATCAACTAAATGAACTATGCCTAGTATACCCACAACTTATTGACATGGACCAAAAAGGACCACCGATTCTGGATTTATTTGAAAATGATGAAGTGATCTCAAAATTGATGGGAATCCATGACAACCTATCATGGGTAGATCACAAAGTAGGTTTCAACATAGAGCTAGACACAAAGGTCTACTATGGAGAGATGATTGAATCCTTCAGTCACAAAATTGATGAAATGCAATTAATATGCAGATCCTTGAGTGAAAACCACATTGTGACACTCTTTGATCCTAAAATAGTAAAAAGAAAGGACATTTTCAAAGGTGAAAACCTCTCTGAGGTGCCCAAGGATGAGGGATTGAATCTCTCCCTTAGTGCAATGCATCCAAAAAGTTAGTAGTATTAGCAGAAAATGCTACCCCAGTCAATCTGGGAATAGAAGAAGCACCTAAGATCACTTTCTATGTCGAATCCTTGTTGGATGAAGATAATAAGAACTTAGCAGCATTCCTAAAAGAGTAGAGAGATAACATTGCATGGTCATACACATATATGCCTAGGCTCGATCCTAAAATTGTTGTGCATCATTTAGTGGTCTATCTTGAAGCCAAGCTAGTCAAGAAAATGTTAAGAAAGATGTACCCTCAGATAGAAATCTTGGTAAAACTCGAGTTACAAAATATTATTGATGTGGGATTCATCTGACTGATAGATTATCCTAAGTGGGTTTTAAATCTGGTACCAGTCTTAAAACCCACTGGGGGCATCAAAATCTACACTGATTTTAGAGACTTAAATAAAGAATGCCCTAAGGATGATTTTCCTCTTCCTAATATTGACCTCATTATGGAATTAATAGCAGTGTATGAAATGCTATCACTCATGGATGGGTTTTTAGGCTATAATTAGATCATGATCACCAAGGAGGATCAACATAAAACTGCATTCACTTGTCCATGGGAAACATATTTTTGGAACATGATGCCATTCAGGTTAAAGAATGTAGGAGCAACCTATCAAAGAGAAATGACCCTCATCTTCCATGATATGATCCACAAAATAATTGAATATTATGTGGACGATATTTTGGAAAAATCAAAGAAATGAAGTGAGCACATACTAGGCTTAGGACCTATCTTTGATAGGCTTGAATAATACAAGGTATGACTGAATCCAAAAAAATGTGTCTTTGGGGTTACATTAGGGAAAATTCTTTGCTCTATTGTTTCACAAAGAGGGATAGAAATTGATCCAACAAAGGTAAAATAAATCCTCGACATGGAACCACTAAAAACACTAAAATAGATGAGAGGATTACAAGGAAGATTGTAGTCTATCAAAATGTTCATAGCGCAACTATCAAATAAAATCCACCCCTTTTTGCATCTTCTCGATAGGGGCATAACCTACAAATGGGATGAAAAATGTGATAAATCTTTCCAATAGATCAAAGATTATCTACTAACACCTCTAGTGCTCATGCCACCAATACCAAACAAACCACTAATATTATATATCTTAGCAACATCAACAACACTAGGAGCTCTTCTAGCACATGATGAAAATGGAAAGGAAAGGGCTATCTATTAAATTAGAAAAACCTTGGTGGGCTATGAAAAAATGAACTATTCACCTATTGAGAAAGCATGCCTAGGGGTAGTTTTTGTTTCACAAAAGTTCAGGCATTACATGTTGTCACATCAAATCAAACTTATTGCAAAGATAGACCCACTGAAATACATGTTATCCAAAGCAAATCTCATAGGGAAAATGGCCAAATGGGTGATGATCTTAACTGAATTTGACATAGAATATGTAGAGTGCAAGGCAATCAAAGGACAAGTTATTGCAGACCAACTAGCAGAAGCACCCATATATGTAGAGAACCCCTTGATATATGATTTTCTTGATGAATCAGTGTTTGTTATCAACCTCATACATCAGTGGTAGATGTAATTTGATGGATCATTTACCCAACATGGATCTGGAGTAGGCATTATTTTCATCACCCCTCAAGGTGATCGTATCCTAAAGTCATACAGGCTATCATTTTTGTGTACCAACAATATTGATGAGTATGAAGCCCTAATGATAGGTCTAAGGATAGCAGTTCAATGGAAGATTCAAGAGATGAAAATCTATGGAGACTCATATCTAGTTATCAACCAAGTCAATGATGACTACCAAACCAAGGATGACAAGCTCACTCCTTACAAGAAGATGGTAGAGAATCTCAAGGACCTTTTTATAGACATAACTTTTGAGATAATTCCTTGCATGAAAAACAAATCAACATATGCCACGGAAACAATCGGATCACTATTAGATATGTTGAACATCCTTCAATGTGAATTCTTGGTAGAACAACTTCTCATACCAACTTTCAAAATCCTTGAATCCGAATTCGCATGTGTCATTGTTGGTCCTGGATCCCCATGAAATATTTATCTACCTAAGTAGAGGAACCCTCACATATGATATCACCTTGAACTTTAAAAAGACCTTTTATTAAAAGGCATCCCAATTTGTGATCCTAGGTGATACCCTTTACTATCAAAGCATCAAAGAAAAATTACTATGATTTCTTAACCAAGAGGAAGCCTTAACTGATTTAACAAAAGTACATGATGGCATATGTGGTTCTCATTCTATTGGTATGACTTTAGCTAAAAAACTATTGAGGATGGGGTACTATTGGCCAACCATGGAAAATGAAACTCATCAATATGTGTAGAAGTGTGTCCAGTGTCAACAACATGGAGATTTGATTCATGCACCAGCTCAATAATTGCAACCAATGAACACACCTTGGCCTTTTTGATAGTGGGGACTTTACCTCATAGGAAAAATCACTCCAACTTCATCTGATGGCCACGAGTTTATCATAACCACAAATGAGTACTTCATTAAGTGGGTAGAAGCCATTTCTATGATCTACATAATGGGGAAGAAGATTGCCAAGTTTATCCTAAACTACCTCATATGTCGTTATGGTGTCCCATAAATCCTAATCTCAGACAATGAAACACCCTTTAAGAATTAGGATGTGAAATAGCTATGTCAGAGATTTAACATCCAACATCGATTCTCTACCTTGTATTATCCCCAATACAATGACCAAGCAGAGGCTACAAATAAAACTATCCTAAAAATCTTGAAGGAAATAATAAACAAATATTGTTGTGATTGGTATCTATAGTTAATATCAATCTTTAGGCCTATCGAACAAGTATTCACACACCCACAGATGCAACCCCTTTCTCGTTGGTCTATGAATCAAAAGCTATCTTGCCTATTGAGGTTGAGCTCCCATCATTACGAGTGTCACTACAGAACCTAATCACTGATGAAGAATACAAAGTATCTCGGTTGAATGAGATAGAGTTCCTAGATGAGCGTCATCTTGATGCTCTTAATCACTTGCAAGTATATCAAAACTGACTAAAATAGAAATATAATAAGAAGATCAAATGCCAGTCTTTCTAGGTAGGGGATCTTGTTCTAAAGTAGAATCAGAAGAATCTACCAAATGAAGACAGTAAAGGAAATTTTGAGCCTAACTAGCTGGGTCCCTTTATTGTCACAATAAGCTATGGATTAGGAGAATATAAACTATCAACAACTGAAGGTGAACCCTTGCAGGAACCAGCTAATAGCTTGCATCTCGAAAATATTTATGCCTAGTCTTGAAGGGTATAAACTCTAAAATACAAAAATAAGAAAAAGGATTGAAAAAGTGAAAAAAAAATTATCCTCTAGTGAAAATCACTTTGGTGGTGCTTTGGGCAAGAAATTTGGTGAAAAATTAAAAAATAGGCACCTCACATAAATAAAGAACCTCCATATATTCTTTGTCTCTTTTGGTCCTATCATTATTTTGACTACCATTCATCCATCACCTATCTGCATCCTTATTATAGCTTGATGGTGTGAAGTATCATATCCCTTTAGTACTACTTGGCATATTCCTAAGGTCAGTTTGTCTTGCCTATATCAAAGTAGTCTATCATGTCACACTGGGGGCAATTCATTATGGACCATATTAGGTTCTTGTATATCTTGAGGCCATAGGGAATCTTATTAGAAAACACCAAAAACATTCATAAAATCTTATCAAAAATAAAAACAAATTTGCAAAATCCTATATAGCTAAAATCCAAAAACATTGAAAAATTTGTAAAGGAAAAATCTAAAACATCCAAAACACATCAAAATCCCTAAAAATTTCAAAACATAAAAAATAAAAAAAATAGTGCCCTATGGTTGAATTACGTTGTCTCTAAGCTTGAACGTAGGCAAGCCTATCATTGATGTGCCCCCAAGACACTCTAGCTTAGTCCTTTAGGAGTCTATCATAATAAAATGAATTTTCCATCATTGTTCATATCTTCATCCTATAAATGGGTCGAGTCCGTCGAACTACATGGTCTCTACATGTATAACGTAGGAAACGCTTCTCTTTGATCAGCCCTTGAGGCCCCTAGGATAGATGTTTTAGGTTAGGTTCTTGGTCAAAACTCTCAAAAATACCTAAACATTCATATATCTCATAAAATCCCAATAACATTTGAAAATTGAAAATACCGAAAACATTAGAAAACATTCAAAAGACCTAAATAGCATCAAATATTTTGGAAAATCCTAAAAAGCATCAAAAAATATGAAAACCAAAACATTCACATAAACATTCAAAAAGACCAAAAACAACCTCAAAACATTTTCAAAATACCAAAAACATTGAAATATTCCAAAAAATCTAAAACCACCCATCTCATCTCTCTTTCACCCATAATAAACCTTCACCCATAATAAACCGATCATCACCTTCAAATTTTGGTGAAACAAGTAGAAAGCAAGTGTAGCAAGTCGTAAAGTGAGAACCTAAGGGTTAAAATATAAAGTTTAGATTATAGGTAAATGCGTCAGTAAAGTTTGTATCAATGGCTCATCTTAGCATCATCATCCTAACATCAACACACCTCTAATCAACATGTTCTAGGATGTATCCTTCCTACAATGGGCATCAATATCAGTTATCACTTTAGCTAAATTACACAAGGCAAGAGATATAGATAGAATTGACTGTTTGTCTTTGATCTTTTCTTCTAATTTATCTTAATGACCCATTCCTAGGACCTCTCGATGATGTCTATCAAAATGAATTAGAGAGAAAGGAATGGGGCATCGATCATTATCTTTTTCTTGCTGTGCTTGTGGGTACTCTAGTAAAATAATCTTGGTGCATACTTTCTTAGTTGTGTGTAGGAAGGTCATTTAGGGTATGCTGTTGACTATTGCATATTATTTGGTCCAATTTATTCTAAGCTTCTAGCTTGCATTCGAACCAAGTTTCTGTATGACAAGGTGTGAACAAGAACTACTCAATCTTTTTGTCGAGTCAAAGTCCATTACACTAGATACAACGTCATCTTGGTTATCAATACCTTGATGCATCATTTCTATGTGTTATATCAAACAATAAAAAATGACAGAAAATCCCAATCCCGAAGTGTGAGCAACTCTTCATCCTACATTCATCCTACATCTTGCAATGTCTCATCACCATCTCTAATAAATTCTCGATGGATCATAGACTTACTGGATCTTTTGAAGCAATCATCAAAATCAACGGTCATTCATTATTTATTCTTCTATCTTCTCTCCGTGCTAACTTGGTATCATGACAGTTAACAAAAAAATCATCAATGCATCCACCTTGCATCCATAAATCATCAACATACATACATGCATCTCATAATCATAGCATATCACATCATACATTCTACATCATCATTTAAGGTGTGACAAATAATATAGATTTTTTATTCTAAGAATCCTAAATCATTGCATATAATAGCATTGCATATCATTTCATATTGCATAGGAATAAGTAAAGTGCATCCATACATGATTAGATATAAGCACATTATTGCATCTATATATCATAAGCATGAAATAAGTTGAACACATCATGTCAAATTTGTATTCGTGTCGTACATATATACAAAAATGAAGGTCTTGGTACAAAATCTAGATCAGTGTCTGTATATCAATGATAAGTATCGTATCCATGAGGCTATCAAAAAGGATCCCATGAATGTATATCTATGATAAAAAATTGGGCAAAAAAATCAAAAGTGTTTGTACACAATAGCTAGCCCTAATGACTGCTACCCTCTCTAGCTTGCCTCTTAGGCTGATCCTCGACTCTTGGCCGTGCATCACTCCACTGTGAAAAATCAGGCTGTCTAAGTGCTTGTGGTACATCTTGGTGATAATGATGCCTATAATATGTAGCCTCTATCATGACCTCCTAGTATAATTTGACAGAGACTGTCCTGCTATGTGTGGCTACCACCATATTCTAGCATTGGACAACCTCTTGGTCCCTCTCTATGGTCATGAACTATACCTATTGTAAAGCCCGATCTCTCTTGACCATGATAAACACCACTTGTTGGTGAGCTTGATCTCACTCATAATTCAAATTTTGCACCTGCTACTGCAACCGCTATATCTGTGCATCCCTCGCATCTGGTGGTGGTGGTGACAGTCATGCCTACTATTGGACCATTGGAGGCTATTGTGGAACCTATTGTCTCATTGGAAGAGCCCCCAAAACTTGATCATCCTATCCACCCTATCCTCTGCCTCTAGCCCCCTACCTCTGGGTATCCCTTAGGGAGGAACACCCATTGGATCTATCATATATTAGGGAGGAACAAACCAAGCATCATATTGAGGCATAGTCTATGCTACCACCTGACCCTAATCATAGGCCCAAGGCTAAGCCGCTAATTGTATAAATATCTCAACTACCTTAGGAGCTAGAATGGTTAGTTCCCATGTGGGAACCTCTCTATTTGACCTAGCAAAAATGGCCCTATAACCATCATTTGGCTTGTCCTGAATATCTCCAAACTGGCGAGTAACCCTATTTGGTAAATATCGCTTAATAATAGTATGCTCATGACCCTACATATATCAGGTCTACCTAGCGAATTATAGCTATTAAACATCATCATAATAGGTTGGCATCTATAGCCACAAACACCAGTGGAAGATGGTCATATCATCAATCACCCATCATCAAGAGCACAATCTGTCTGATGTGCCTCAAGGTGATAGCCTCTCTGTATCTCCAAATTATGGGATTATCTAGCTCCATGTCTACCATTTGCACAATAGGTCGAAGCACAAAAATGTGCTCCCATACCCAAATATGAAGCAGTGTCACCCTTGCACCAATGGTTCTCGCATCATAGTAAGAAAAATCATGAAACTCATGGTATAAGGAGGCCAACATTATGGGCCCCACACAAAGAGTGTCCTCCTATGCAACATCTGATGCCATGCCAAGCCCCATCTTGGGCTGAATCCTCTATTGCATTTGTCTAGGGCCACCAAACTTGAAATAATGGCTGTAATAATCAATTTGAAGGTGGGCACATTACCTATGTATGACTCAAGGTTGATCTAAGATGTAACTAAAACAATTTCCTCCATCTCCATCACCTTGTGATAGGTGTCAAGACCAACATCTACATCATAAATCACATGTTCGCCATGAATGGGAAAGCACAGGATCAACAAAATCCTTGAAGGTCATCATCACTTCGGCTTTCAAGAGGTTGAACAACGAAGTCTCACTATGTCATCTCTCACATAGGGCAGTCATCATGGCAAGATGTTTCCGAATGATAGGCACATATGTGACATACTAGAGGATGATCTACCCCAGGTGCTCCTGACATAACTTTGAAAAAATTCTAAGTCTCTCTCACACAATGGGCCTATGCTCACTCAACATTAGTAGTGAAATAACCTCTTGCATCCACAAACTACACGACATGAGGAAATCAAGGAAATTTGACTCAATTTGGAATTAACATCCTAGAAATCACAATAGCATCACTGTTTTGAATAGCATCACTATATTTCAAATTGTGATGTTCAAAGGCATTTTAAATCACAGATCAAAGTAGGCATCACCAAATACATTGGCATCACAATTTACTCTTTGGTAACCTTGACCCTAATTTCTAAATCAACATGAGAGTCACTAAATAAGCATTCATCACCATTTAAAATTAGAAACCCTAAGTTTAAATCATGAGATAACATTGCCATAAGAAAATGTGTCACTATAATTCATTTCAACATTTCCAAGAACAATTTGGGAATCACTATATAGCGATGTTGCCAAAGTTTAAATTTAAAAGCATAATAAATGCTTCAAAAAGTCAAATTTCAAATCAAGTTTTGAGTTGCATACTTGTGGTCTTGTGCTTGAAAGTCACTGGAACTCTCGAACTCAATTGGAGATGTGCTTGGGAAGCTTGCAGCGTGCCATTTTGTTGGAGGGTTAGAGCTCAAAACAACAAGAATCCTCAAGGTGTGAATGCACAAATGAATTGAAAGTGACCCTTCTTGGCTTATTTATGCTAGAAAATTAGTGTTTTTTGCTCTAATTTCACCTTTAAGATACAGTTTATCAATATTTTTACCAATTTTTCAAATTGAAGCCTAATTTTGCATATGTTTTTGTGTTTTGGCATAATTCTTGCATCCATGAGCCTTTCCGGACCCCCTGGGACAACTTTTCACCTTTGTCAATAAATCAACCCAAAATTCAAAATTTTCGCACGATTTCTCGAGGGGCAAGGGAATCAACTTTATCCTTTTGCTGGGGCATCTAAAAAATAAAATAAAAAATATATTTTGATCTGGCTAGCAATTTCAATCCAAGGAGCGTTATTCTTTGAACCAAAGCAATAGGTACCTTGCTTCAAAGAGGGGCAAAATGTAGACACTGAAAAATTTCCAAATCGATATCATGCACTTGAAATACGTTTACTAACATCATTTTCTCCAAAAACCATCTTCTTCTCACTTAATTGATTTAATTAGCCTAGCCATTTAATTAATTATGTCAATTTCATCTATTAATCTAATTTATTAAATCGGATTAATTCACCCCCTTTCACGCTAACATTTCATCTAATTAAATTAAATAAATCAACATATTTAATTTAATACCCTAAGTCTTCTAATTTAATTAAATAACCTTAAGTTATTTAATTAAATATCATTTAACTTTTCCTCATTCATTAAATCATTTAATTTAATGAAAATCACTTTATTCCTCAAAATCCGCTAATTATGTGATTAAACCTTGTTTAATTAACAATTAAACTAATTTCCTCTAAAAGGGAAATATTCCCATGGAATATTTTTTATCCGCCTTTTTTTGCACAATTAAATATTTTTTTTAATTTGCAAAATACATTTATCCCCATCCATGAGAATATCCCTAAGGGAATATTGTCTTTCCTCCAATCAATTAAGAAAGGGATATTCTCACTTAACTTCAATTACAAGTTATCTTTTAACCTCTTGCACAAGTCACGTTCTGACCTATGTGTGCAGGTCAAAAGTGTGTTTGTTTAAAAAAAATTGAGCCTTTAATTAATTTTCATCTTGCATTCTCATCCGTTGATGAGAATCCATGATCCATACCCCTTCTTCCTTTCATCCTTGACTACTGATTAATCTTTTCGATCTCAACCCTCCATTTATCATTTGCTTTCCTGTAAATAGAACCCTATTTGGAGACAAATGAATCCATCTTTTTTAGAGAAAACTTATCCTATTGAATATAATCCATCCTTCAATTGCAAACTCATGTTTTTGAATTCACTTGTACTCACACTCTGACTTTACTCACATTTAGCATATTTTAGTCCATTTTTAGTTTCATAAATAAATGAAGAAATCCATTAATGGCTTCCACGCATCCATCTTAGCTTGTTTATAAATTAGGGTTTCCTTGTTTTATCTTAGAAGTAGCTTATAAATTTCATAATTAGATCATTTTTAGCATAAAATCATGTCAATATAGTTTACATCATGTTGATTTAGATAAAATAAAGTTTTAATCCATTTTATCACAATGGTTTCATTCATTCTCTTCCATAGAACCGATTGAGACAAGTTCATTGATCATGGGGTTGGGAAAGGGTCGTTATTCCACATCAACATGACACCAATTCCAAAACAAAATAAGTTTCAAATGGGTTAGAGTAAGAATTTAATTATTTCATAGTTTGTAGTTTTCAGTTTCAGAAAATGTTTAGTTTAACTTTCAATTTGAATGATCTTGTTTGGTAGATTAAGGTTTAGTGGCTTCATTATACTTTGATTCATCATGGATCAAGTGTAATCAATCCACCTTGAAAATATTCATCTCACATGATTCTTTGATTATTCTAGTGTTGTCATTGATGTCAAAATTATGGCAACCTAGTGGGAAACATATTTGGTATAGCCAAAAGTTGATCTATACTAGAAGTGTTCTATACTATTGAGCCAATACATTGGTTTTTGAGTCTGAAATTCACTGCAAGATGAGATTTGACCCTGCTCTCTTAATCTCATTATTAAGACTCTTTTAGACTACTATATCTAGGATCTTGATGATTTTTTTGTTGCCTACATAAAGTTATCAATGTAAGAGTTAAAATTTGTACACTACAATTGTTTCTCTCTTTTGTATACCAGTGTGGGAGACTCCACATTTTCATAGAAAGAACATTCTGGTGCTATAGTTCTAAGGGTGATCTCCTTGATGTAAATGTGATGAGAAATTGATGTAATATCAGATCCAGAGAGTGTCTATCTTAAGGAGTGTGTGTGTTATCTTGTATTTTTTGTGATTAGGTCTTATTCCTAGTTGACCTATTATATGAAATATATTAAGAAGAATAATTATAATTTGTAGATGTTAGTTGTATCTCTTTTAGATCTATATCGAATTGATATGATACACTACATGGATAATTTTTTTATCTTATATGGTTCTGACATGAGGTATTTTGATTGTTTTGCTTACATCCAATTAGGTTGACCTAATTGATGAATGAAATTTACTTTTATATATACAAGACATTTTAAAAGTTGACAGAAAGAGTGTGCGAGCCTAAATGATTTATCAGTTGTGAGCGGTATATTATGGAACAAGTCAAGGATTAAAGAGAATGGTTAAGTGACTACTATGCAGAGTATTAATTCACATACAAAGCCTCATTAGAACTAAACTCGACACATAAAAGGTGCATCTCACTAGTTCATACTATTGGCATTGAGCCATATTCTTTTGTATCTTGGCAGTTAGCCATTTTATTGGGTACTTAGGCTGTGAGCCTTTTAAGGATAGTGAGTCCTGGCAATGAGCCCTGTAATATTCTATATCTAGATATATCATATTATGAGCTAATTCTCATAGTGGTTTTTCCCATTTTAGGTTTTCCACATAAAAATCTGGTGTTGATATGTTTTGTGGAGTGATGTTTATTTCAATTTCCTTATTCTAGTTTATAGTCATATGTGCTTTAATAATTGGATGGTTTCTATCTAAATGGTTTAATGGAATATTGATTCATCCCCCTCTTAGTATTTTAGACAATCAACAATTGGTATTAGATCTTGGTTCCTCTAAAGAAGTTTAACAACTTGAGGAAGGTCCCAAAATTTGAGTTTATGGAAGACAAAAAATTTCTTATTCCTCTGGAAGTAATCTCTATTGAGCATTCAAAAGAAAATGAAGATTTGAAGGTTAGGCTAAAGGAAGGAAATATGTGTGTGTGGTGTAAAATATGTGTATCAATATGATAAAACAAAACACACGTCCATGTAATGTATTACATAAAAGGAAATTTAAATAGTAGAATTAAAAGATACAACTATCCTCTTAATTCATTCCATGGTTCTCTAATCTCAAGGACCTCTACCATTCATGCTCTCAGATTTTATTAGTGCTACACATGAACCTACAAAGATGACAACCTAAGACACAAGATGCTATGATGCAATCTACATGCCTATATTTTTGTATTTTTGATATTCGATGCTTAAATGCTAAATGATCCTATGATGAGATGAAGCTAAAATAAAAATGATGTTGAGACTAATGATGCAAAGCTAATGGAAAGAATATATGAAAGATGAAATAAACTAAGCTATTCAAAATGAAATTTCCATTATAACTCTACATGAAACTAAGATGCAAAAACTAGCTACAATGCTCTCCAAATTGCTCTCAAAATGCACTATGAATTTTGCAACATAAGCTTGTTAAATTCTCCTTTGTTGAAAAGTTGTAGCAATGAGTTCTATTTATAGATTTTTCAAGGTTGGGGATGATGTGGCAATGATGGATGATTAGGATTGTGATCTTGCGGCATCAACAGTTGAGCACAAAGAGGTTGGAGAGAATTAGGGAGATGGTTCCCTTTAGTAAAAAAATTTGCCAAGTGTTAAAGGGAATCAAAGAGAAGGAGAAGCCATGTGTCTAAATTAGTTCCGAATTGGTTACAAGTTTGTTGATGATAATTCATATTTTTCAATTTAGAAAATTCAATTTCATGTGACGCATAGTGAGGTGGCAGGTGAGGTGGAAGGTAGTTAGGAAAATATGTAGAAATGTGCTAACTTGAATTAAAAATTCAATTTAAATGGAGAGGAGAAATTAGCATAATGAAAAATTAATTAAATTTGTGAATTTTAACTAATTTAAGAAGAATATGATTTTGGAGGATAATTTAAATTTAAAAATTCAAATTTAAATAAAAGAGGGAAAACTAATTAATGGAAAAACTTGTTTATTTGTACATTTAATTAATTTAAGCGGAAATGATAAGAAGAAATATTTAGAAGTGAACTTATATAAATAAATTTTGTAGTTTATTTATAAGTAGAGGATTTAAGATTTCCATTAATTAAATAACAAGTATTTAATTAATTCGTGCTCATCCTATTTTTAAGTGCATGCATTTTGCCCCTCTTTGAAGTGATGTGCGTAGACGCATTGCTTCAAAGAATAATTTTTTCAACTGCGATGATAAATTTTTTGACATGCCCCAGACTTTGATTTTATAGTGATGATGAAAGGATGCTCCCTCGGGAGATAAATTAGGAAATTTTGAATTTTTGATATTTTTTAATGATTTAAATGATTTCTCAATGATATGCTGATGATCATTAGATTTGATGAGGATGACCTAATTTATCTCCCGATAATGATTATAGTTCAGCCACAGTGTTGATTAGTTGATGAAAAAGGCCCATTTGAAAAAATAAAGAAATGTCACTTTAATTACCCCTTAATTGACCTTTAAAAGGTCAAAAAGGGCAAAATAGAGCTCATTTGTAACTTGTGCATTTTGAAAACTGAGAGCTTGTAGAGAAAATATGGATAGGATTCCGCACCACACACATAGATTTGAGAAAGTTCACCGCCACCAACGTCCAACTGCATATGAACCTCCAGTACGTACCCCAAGAACCTCTTTTTCAATTTTGAATTTGAATTATTGCCACTTAAATTCATTTGAAAATTCATATTTTTACACATTTTAGCACATTAGGTTAGACTTTTAGCACATCTACACCTCGATATAGCACATAGGGAACCTGTTTTAGTGCATAGGGTTAGGTTTAGGTCTGAAATTAGGCTAGCACATCCAATCTCCGCTTCAGTGAATTAGGTTGCTAGATTAGTGCATAGGGTTTTTAGCACATCGATAGGATAGAGTCGCACATAGAGTAGGTTAGATAGTGCATCAGGACCCTATTCTGACACATGCAATCTATTTTCCAACGCATCCATGAAATGGTGCATCAAGACACTGTTTTGACACATCCAATAGTTTTTCTAGCGCATTTGGTAGATTAGCGCATATAAACTTTGTTTTAGCACATTCAACCAAAATTGATGATTTTGATAGATTCCTCCTAGATTTTGATGAGTGATAATGATGTCAGTTGATGATAGGATGATTTGATTGATAGGTTAATGATCTTCCTCTTGATAGGTGAGCAATGATGATAAGATTGAATGATTGATTGATTAATGATCATCCTCATGATAGGCGAGGAACGATGATAGGTTGATTGATATTAATCGATCTCATGACAAATGAGAATTGAGTGACAAGAAGGTGCTCCTTGATATTTGATCAAAATCTCATGTGACTTGATTTGATTGACTAATATGCTGATTGATAGGCTAATTTGATTGATATGCTGACTTGATGCTTTAATTTAATTCTAGGAGGGTGGCTTAAGGAACCTATAGGTTCGATAGTGCTTTTCGTAGATGTGAGACATGATCCCATAGCTAACTCAGGCTAATCTTGCCATCATTGACTAGTCTGGTTTGACTTCCTTGATAGACATGCCCTAGTACCAGATTAACCAGGGGCTGCTGACAACACTTGCAAAGCAGTGGCATAGTGACCACAACACTTTCCATTTACCGACCGATGAGATGACAGTGACCTCAGAGGATGTTTACCACATTTTGAGGATACTGGTTGTGGGGGATTTTGTGGTTTATGATCATCAGGAGTAGGGAGGGATTGAAGCCATTTTCTAGATATTTCATGATGATCAGTTCATTGGGTATGAGATTCCATGGTAGGAGTTGATTGCTTCCGGGTGGCCTTTACCATGTGTAAAAGCTGGATTTATTGGAGGATTTCTCTACCCCGACTGTAGGTCAAAGGGCTTCTCATTAGGCTGGGGACAGGTTCTAGACAACATGATTGCCCATGGTACAAGATATGCATGGGGATCATGCATGTTAAAACACTTGTATCATGACTTGAACCAGGTGGTCTATCTTCAAGTGAGCAATCTCGCAGTAGGTTGCACACTTTTATAGCTCTGGGCCTAGTAGCACATAGCCATTACACAACTGATTGGAGGTAGGGCTTAGCCAATAGGACTGCCATATGTTTTTGGATGCACAAGGCCACTTGTCCAACATACGCTAAGAAATTTGGAGTATTGGAGGAAATTCCTTGATAATCTAGACACAGTGATATGGTAGCCCTATCTTGATTGTGAGGCATGACTGGAGGATAATTCAGAGTTGCCTTATGCATTTTATAGCAGATATTTGATTGGTAGGACACCATACATTCTAGAGCGATTTATTTTTGGCAGAGTTTACCAATAGTATGGTTGCATTTAGGGATGCAACAGGGGGTAGTGCACTATGCTAGGTGTAGGCATGATATTCGAGAGTGGGGGACTATCCTTGACTATGATGCAACCTGTGCAGAGTACTACAGATTACAATTGATTTACTAGCAGTACCATCCTAAGATAGTGGATGAATAGATGATGACTTTCATACACACCCATTTCTATGCATATCTAGTCTCCAGATGAGCCTACACCAATTTTAGAGGTCAGGAGGAGAGTAGGGCCAACACTGCAACCAAGGAGAGGGGATGGAGGTGAGGAGGAGGCTGAGGAGGAGGTTGGGGATGATGGAGGGGATAGTGGGGAGATGGAGGGGAAGTTGGGGGTGGAAATGGGGGTGGTGATGGTGGTGGTGATGGAGGTGGAAGAGAGAGAGATGCTCTAGACTTTGGGGTCATCCCTCAAGAGGAGGAGATTAACACCAAGTGGGCAATGACAACTGATAGTTTGAATGCCCTCCCAGAGATAGCAGACATAGATAGCCAGGTTACAGGGTCAGGTGTAGACACTCCAGGGTCAGATTGAGACACTATAGGAACAAATTTTCTAGGCACAAGCTTAGATACAGGCTTAGGCTTTAGCAAATTTATAGGTTTAGGGGAAAATGGTGCAGTTGTAGGCTCAGGTAGCCACTCTTTATACTGAGAGAGATTCTGCCAGGAGACATGAGGCACAAAAATTCACAGTGGCTGATAGGATACAAATTGTGGCTCAGGGTACTGGTACAATCGACCTTGTTAAAGAGCTCAAAGATTCCACCAAGGAGGAAGAATACTATAGGGGCAGGTACCATGAGGTAGTTCCACCCACATAGAGGGTCAGTTATGCCAAATCTAGATCCGGTCACTCCTAGTCCCATACCACCAACAAAGGGGTTACACAACCACTACCATGGGGACCACCAGGAGACTTCCATCAGGGCCAGGGCCATCAGGGGCAAGACCATCAGGGGTAGGCGATGTTGTGCATAGGATTGCGACTGCAGGCAGTAGCACTATAGGATCACATGGGCATGCTTGATTTGTACTATGATTCAGAGACTCGACTTTTGCCACATTTTTGATGTACCATTTCTTAGATCATTGATATCATTGTATACTTGACATGTTATTATTTTGAGGTTATATGGTATGCAAAGACATTCAATGATCTATGTGTTGATGCTTTTATTATGGATGGGTGCATTTAATTTATGTTCTATGTGATTATGCCATGTTCTATATGATTATGTTATGGATGCATTAATGAAATGATGATGTTATGTTATGCAAATGATGTAAGATGCACATGTATTTATCAATGTATGGATGAATGTATGAAAAATTGTTTTATTATGTAATGCAAATGTATGATACATGAATGAATTGTTATATGAGATGACATATGCAGATGTATGGATTTATGATAATGCTCTCTTTTTGGATTTTTCATGATGCTAACAATTGACCTAGATGCATGGATGATTATGTAAATGAATTATGGTTATGAATGGTACTTTATATATGGATTGGTGATGACTGCAAATGTATGTACGATTTTATGTCATGCCCCAATGTATGATTATGGATTATCCAATGAATGTTATTATGCAAATTAAATGTAATGCACTTTGCTATATTTTTGGTATTTTCTATGCAAATATTTGAAATGGATTATGAATGGACTTATTATGTTATTATTGATGATGAATGTATATGGATGAATTATGGATGAATAAAAGAATGCATTTATTATGAACTCAATGTATGATATGGATTATGAATGACGGTATTGTGTAACATGCTTTATTTTTGGAAATTTTCATGATGCAAATATTATTATGAATGAATGCATGAATGATTTATGATAGTGGATGTTGCAAATACATAATGCCTAATATGATAATGGTAATGATAGATGTATGGATGGATGTTGAAAATGCTTCTTAATAATATGATATGAAAATGTTAATGCAAATGAATGATTTCTTTTTGTTATGTCAAGTGTACTCAATCTTATAGCGAGAGATAACATCATGTTAAAAATTACAAGCCTTAAAAAAACTCTATAATGCAAATGCAAAACTAATATGAATGAAATCCTATCTATGCAATGTCGCCATCTTATTCATTGTGCTTATTATCATCATTGAGTGTTTTATTATGTTGAAAGTTAGTACAAACATCGATGGTATATTTAGAAAATGATGACCTGAGTACAACTTCCATACAACTTCCATTGAGATTTAATAGTGCAAGTTAACACAAGCATCTAGGTATAATTAGACCAAGATGACTTGAGCATCACTTGTGTAAGTAGAAAAGAGTTAATCATGTTCCTATGCAAATTCAGAATTTCATCAATGATACTTTGTAGAGCATGTCCCACAACAATTTTCATAGTAGTAATGATTGAATCACAGATATTAGACAAATAAAAATATCATTCTTAATGATAGCCCCTCTAGTTTGTGACATCATCGAGGTACTCCTGAGAAATGATAACAAAAATCAAGATATAAGCCACTGAACATTTGTGTTAGGGTGATTCAACCATGATTCAAAAGATTATCATCTGATGAGGATTGATGTGATTGCTTTGATGTTTGATTTGATTTGCATGATTGATTGGTTGATCAGTTTATGTTCTATGTTCAGTTTTTATGGTTACAGTGATTGTTGTTTTTGTGAAGGTTTCCTTATTATTTGCTTGCCTATTGTTTTAAGCTCAATGATAATTTGCCCCCAGTGAGATTAGGATTTTTCCCCTAGTGAGGAAAAACCAAAATTTATTATGGATATGTATAATGAAGACCAAGCCAAGGAAAGACACAACCGCGGTAGCTAGATATTGACATGAATCTTGTCATAAGATAAGCGTGAATGTGTAGTGATGGAAAAATGCGGACGATCAACACATGTTCAAATAGACAGAGAGGCCGACTTAATTACAAATAGCGCTTGTTTACCAGGTTTTCACCATTTGTTTTTATTGCACCTTTTCAAATTATATGATTTTTTTGCTGTTACCAAGATGTCTGTTTGCTAGGTTTTCATCGGGTAACGATGTTTTTGATTTTTCACTTTTTTTTTGTATTTTCTCTTTTCTCTCTTTTTTATGTTGTCACCAAGATGCCTATTTTCCAGGTTTTCATTAGGGCAACCATTTTTTTCAGGACATTTTTTGCTTTCTAGGGTGTTTTAGGACTTTTTCTGCTTTTTAGGATTTTTTCAAGACTTTTTCTACTTTTTAGGATTTTTTTCAAGGCTTTTTCTACTTTTAAGGATTTTTTTCAAGAATTTTTCTACATTGCACTGGATGCATTATGTATAGAACTTCTTTAGATGAAGGATGTTCATTGGTTCTTCAATAGATCCCCTTTTGGCATAGGTAGCTGATATGCCCCCGATCCAAAGACTGAAACAACAATAAAAGGACCTAGCCAATTTGGTTCAATTTTTCCTTTCTTTTCTTGATCTTGCTAATTCCAAGGATTTTCCTTCAGTACTAGATCACCTACCTGAAATTTCCTAGGTTTGACCTTGTGATTGTAGCTTCTAGACATTCTCTACTGATAGGCCTTCAGGTGATCTATTGCAAGCTGATGACGTTCATCCAACAATTCGAACTCTTATAGTCTAGACACATTGTAATCTTCATCTGAGATGAGACCTTTCAAGGACACATAGAGTGATGGTATCTCAACTTCAATGCGAAATATAGTTTTAGATCCATAAAAGAGGGAATATGGTGTGGCTCTTGTGGGTGTTCGAATACTTGTATGATAGGCCCACAAAGCAAGATTTAGTGGAGTATGCCAACCACCTCCAACATTGTTGATAGTTTCCTTTAGGATTTTCAAGATGGTTTTGTTAGAGGCCTCTGCTATGCCATTCCCTTGAGGGTAATAGGGCATAGAAAACCAATGTTGGATATGAAATCTCCCACAAAGTTCTTGCACGTCCTAATTCTTGAAAGGTCTTCCATTGTCAGTAACAATGGATTGAGGAATACCATATATGAAGATGATTTAGTTTAGGATGAATGAGAATATCTATTTCCCCATGATGGTGATTAGAGACACAACTTCGATCCACTTCGTGAAGTACTCTGTGGCTGTAATAATGAACTTGTGTCTATTTGACAAAGATGGGTGAATTTTTCCTACAAGATCCAATCCCTATTAACAAAATGACCATGTTGATGCAAAGGGCTATAATTCTTGTTTCGGTGCATGAACGAGATTACCATGAATCTGGAATTTCCAACATGTATTGAAAAATTGGAAGGCTTCTCTCTCCATAGTCGGCCAGTAGTATCCCAAATGGAGGAGTTTCTTAGCAAGGGTTAGACCACTTGAATGAGTGTCGCAAATACCCTCATGGAATTCTCATAAAGTTGTTTCAGACTCATTGGTTTCTAGACATCGCAAAAGAGTTCCATCAAGACCTCGACGGTAAAGTACATCCACTATAAGGGTATGGTGAGCGACTTGGTGGATGAAGTTTATTTTTTGGTTCTGGGAGAGATCGGGAGGTAGGGTACTATATTTTACATAAGTATAGATCTTCCTGTAGATGGAGGTATTGGCATCATCTAGGTGGCATATGATTTGGGACTCAGGATTATCATAAGTAGGGGTAAACAATTGTTCCACCATGAACTCATAATGACTTCATTTCTCTAGAATCTACAACAAAGAAGCAATAGTGGGCATGGCATCAGAAATTTTTTTGTCACTCCTTGGAATTTGACCAAATTTAATGTTAAAAAAATATTTCTTGAAGTCATCAATCATTCTCTTATAGGGCATTAGTTTATCATACTTGGTTTGGTAATCATCATTGACCTAATTGATGACTAGTTGAGAATCCTCATAGACTTGTAGCTCTGTAAATTTCCATTCCACTACTATTTTGATCCCGATGATAAGTGCTTCATATTCTATTGTGTTGTTGGTGCAAGGAAACAATAGGTGATTTTACTTTGGAATGGTGTGCCCTAGGGGAGTGATGAATAGGATTCTTGCTCCTAATCTGTGTTGAGTAAATGAGCCATCAAAATACAATACCCACTGCTTTGTTGTTACTATCAAGACATGTGCATCTAGAAATTTGATGTGAAGAGGGTGGTCATCATGAATTGGTGCCTCATCTAGTTGGTCAGCAATGGATTTCCCTTTAATTGTTTTTTTGTCAATATACTGGATGTCAAATTCATTGAGTACCATTACCCACTTGGCTAACCTTCCTATCATATTTCCCTTGCTAAGGAAATATTTCAGAGGATCTATCTTGGCTATGAGCTTGATTGTGTCAATCAACATAAAGTGTCGCAATTGTTGCATAGAAAACACTACAACTAGACAAGATTTCTCAATGGAGGTATAGTTTATTTCATAACCATTTAGGGTTGTAATGATGTAATAGACCACTCTCTCCTTTCTTGTTGAATCTTCTTGTGCTAATAGAGCTCCCAATGATCGATTAGTTGTGGCGATGTACAAGAGAAGAGAATTTCCTTGTGTTGGTGGTGCTAGGACAGGTGGACTCATGAGATATTGTTTTAAATGATTGAAAGCTAATTCATAATTCTTGTCCCATCAAAAGGAAACATTCTTATGCAGTAGGTGTGTAAAAGGATGGGTCTTATCAATTAGTTGTGATATGAATCTCCTGATTGACCGAAATCTTCCTTAGAGGGACCTTAAATGACTGATGTTTTTTGGAGGTGGCATCTCCACGATGGCCTTCACTTTTATAGGATCCACCTCAATACCCTTCTTTGGAACTTTGTAACCCAATAACTTTGTTGATGTTACCCCAAATACACATTTCTTTGGGTTGAGGCAAACATTGAGCTTCTCCAATCTAGTGAGTAGTTTGTCTAATATCTCTAGATGTCCTTCTCTAGTGTAGAATTTTTCCAACAAGTCATCCACATTGTCTTCCATGAAAGTATGCATCATGTCATGAAAAATGGTTGTCATAGCTCTTTGGCATGTGGCTCTGACATTCTCCAATTTGAAGGGCATGAAATTCCAGCAAAAGGTTCCCCATGGGCAAGTGAAATCTATCTTATCCTGATCTTTAGGTGCTATCTTAATTTGGTTATAGCTGAAAAATTCATCCATTAGTGATAACATGCCATGACCTAATATCAATTCCACAATGACTAGTTTAATTCTTGAAGGAAGAGATAAATGATGCATTATGAGGTCTAGGTCAATCCCTAGCATTCTAGAATATGACCAACCAAAGTTGGTTTTCCTTTCTTCAAAGAACTTGACAAAATTGGGCTTCTCTTGTTCCATCAATTATTCTGCCAGATAAAGATTTTTCACTCTTTATGAGTTGCCGATGTTGATTGACTGTGTTGGTTCAATTAGAACTTTGGATCTTTCCTGGAAGTGCTTGGGAAGAGTGTCAAATTTCCCATCCTTTGGCACCTTAGAGAGGTTTTCACCATCGGATGCACTCTTTATAATTATTCTTTCTAGATTTGATACTACCATGGAATGGTTTTCACCATCAGATCTTTCTTTTATTTCATTTATTTTGTAGCTAGGAAATTTGGCACTCCCCTATCGAGAAGCTTCTCTATGATGTTCAATGGTGGAACCTATTTCAAGAGTAACTACATAGAGGAAGTTAACAATGGCCTCATCATTTGAAAAGGTTGGGATATCAATGGGGTTAGTTTTGTACCAATCTGTTAGTTCAAGATGTAGCAAGGGTAGGGGGTCATCAGATGGATTCAGGATAAATGTCGTAAGGTTCCTAATGTTGACTTTGTCATCATACAATACTATGGAAATTTTGAGGTCTATGATTTCATTCTCTTTTGAGTGATCCATCTTGCTAGCAGTTTGATCATCTTTACTTGAACCATCGATAATTTATGATCCTAATTCAAGTGGTCGTTGTCTTGAGCTTAATCCCTCTTGAAGTGTGGGAGTGTACTTATGGATCACATCAATGTATTTTTTATGGAAGGAGTCTTCTGATAGTGAATCACACTCATATTTACTGGAATCAAAATCATAGACATCACTTGCTTGTAGTTGTAGAATCCGTTGAGAGTTTTTTTTGTTTTAGGTCCTCTTTTGTCTCTTCCTTTTGTTGATGTTCTCTATACCCCAATCCTATTTTGTCCTTTGGATTTGTTATAATGAGTTGGATAGGTTCTAAAATAGACCCTTTCCTTTTTCCAATAGGTCCTTGTCCATTGTATCCCATCTTTTCCAGTATTGAGAATCCTTTACCATATTGAGTGGTTTGGACATTAGACATTGCTACTTGGGAATCAGTTTCATCCTTGTAGAGCCAGTTCAAAATATCCCTACCATCTGATTATTTTGCTTGGGTGCTTGCTTTTATGAATTGACCATCAAAAAGTGTGACTGGTTCTGAGGACGGTTGTGATGAAGTTTATGGTTGACCATAGGATATCAGTGAAGTTAACTGTGAGAGGTAGAGGAATTGTTCAATGGAATATTCACCCACACCCTTGTCTTCGACTTGGACTTTCTTTTCAAACTGTTTGGCTAAAGTATTGAGTCGGGCTTCAGGATTGATAGATGTAGAAGGACTAGATTCTCTTTTCTCTGATTGTTTGGATGATGAAATTGATTGGATTCCTTCATTAGAGGATAAGGCTAACAACTTAGACAATGGATTGGATTGACTTGAATTGTTGGGGATATCAGGAGTGGAATCAAGAGCTTCATAGTTGTGAGGCACAAATACATCTTGGACAACCTTAAGGGTATTGCAATTTTGGGGACTATTAGAATCAATAGGAATGGTAATTTCTTGGCCATTACAAGGGAATTTCAGGCAATAATGGTATGTTGAAGGTACAACTTTCATTTCATGGATACAAGGACAACCAAAGAGTATATTATATGTAAAATATTTATCAAGGACTTGACACACCACATATTTCTGTATTGGTCCCACTTGAATTGGCAATATAATGGTGATATTTTTCCTTGGATCTATTTCATTTTTAGAGAATCCCAAGGCATAAAAAAACTTTAAATTATAGATATTAAGACCACCTCCCCTATCTATAAGGATGCGCTTGACATGACTTTTAAGGATTAGAACCTTGATATGGAGAGCTACATTATGAGGATGGGTGAGAGATATGTCATCATTTTTTGAAAAGGATAAGTAATGAGGCACAACTAGATGTCCCACCATGGATTGGAAAGCATAGAATTTCAAATTATTTGGTATAGTTGTATCAATGAGGGCCTTTTCCAAGATCTCCTTGTGAGCGGAGAGATTTTAAGGAGCTTCAATATTGATATTTGTGCGGGAATTTTTTGGAGCTGATAGACAATGTTATATTGATGAGATGCAGTGGAAGGTGATTTGGGAGTGCTTCCTTTTAAAAAATATTTGGTTTGAGCCCTTATGGTCACATTAATGGGAACACTATCTTGTTTTAAATTTATCTTGATGACATTAATTTGATTATCAGTTGCAATAGGGCTTTGTTGGATATCATGGACCTGATTAAGAGGATGTTGGTGCTGTTGATTGGATGATTGGTTGCAACAAGATCTGGTGTTTTATTTATTTCAATCTCATTTGTATGATCCTCAACAACTGAAATATTAAGGATGGTGCCATCATAAACATAGTTCACACCTTTTCCTTTACCATTTATGTTAGAAGATTCTCCTTTGTCATAATTTGGTAAAGTATTTTTGAATACCCCATGATCAGTGTTTATTTGGGGCTCTTCTATTCGTATGACCTTATTGTCAATCATATCCTGGATCTTGTGTTTTAGTTGCATGCAACTATTGGTTAAGTGCCCTTTGCATCAATGAAACTCACAAAAATGGGCTTCATTCCACCATGATGATTTTACTTTGGGTTCAAAGCCTCTGGTGTTAGGTAGAGTGATGAGATTTTCTGCAATAAGCTCTTTCAATGCAGATTCGTATGATTGTCCCAAAGGTCTAAACTTTCAATGATTGTTTGATGTTTGATAGGGTAGAGTCTTGGATGATGTGTTGCTTTGATTGTTTTGAGAATTCCCTTGGTTAGTATTTTGGCTATTGCTTTGGTTGGTATTTTTGGTAGTCTTTTGATTGGTGTTCGAGGTGCTTCCTAACAAATTAAATACTGGCTTGGCATTAGCTGAGGTATCATTGCCATTATTTTTATACTTTTTCCAAAAATTTTATTTTTCACTGTTAGAGGAATTGGATGAATTGCTTTCATTATAAATCTTCAAAATTCTTCACTTGACCAAGGCCTCTTCAATCTTGATCCCATTTTTGATCAAATTTTCAAAAGTTGGAGGACATTGTAATTCCAACCTATAGCTCATGTCATCATTCAAGTTATAAATGAATACCTCTATTTTTCTTTTTCGGGTATGGGTCAGGGATATATTGAAAAAAGTATTCTCCACCTTTGTAGGAATATGATGAATGCTTACCCTTTCTTTTGTTTCACATTACAAATGTCTTTCATCATGATCTCATGTTGGATATTATATGAATATTGGGTAATAAAATTGTTTACCAATTCCTCAAAATATTTGATCCCGAGGGGTAATTGTGAGAACCACTACATGCATTTCCCTCCCAAGCTACATGGGAATAATCTCATCAAAAATGTGTCCTCAAGGGAAAATTCAAGTCTCATTGTTTAAAATTACCTTACGTGATTTATTGGATTGGTTTTCCCATTGTATTTATTGAATTTAAGGAATTCAAAATGTTTATGGAATGGTATCATGTGTATACTTGGATCAAAAGGATAGGGACATATATCCTGTATGGAGTATCTCTTGGTAGTACCAGTTTTCATGTTTTTCTTTTGTTGTTGGAGGATTTGGATTTTCTATTTCAAAGTTTCCATGGAATCATTGGTTTTTGCTTCACTTTTGGTTTCAATTTGTTTTTCTGCTTCTATTTTCTTAGGGGTTCTCTGCAATTGTGTGACATCAAAATCGTCAAGTCATTTGAATCCTTTGTTTTCCAACATAAAAAGGTACATTTCTCCATCCTTTTCGAAAACATTTTCTAGGAATTTGTGGAAATTTTGGTCTTGTTGGGCTTGTCGGACATCTTCTTCATTTACCTCCTCAGTTTCAGTTGAACGGATATTATGAAAGGGGTTTTCTTCTTGTTCTACCATGGTATCCTGGGTTTCAATTTCATTTTCTTGGATTTTTATCCCTTCGGATCTTGTTTGGATAGGCATACAAGTGATGGAGATTTTCTAAATGTTTGACCAAATTTTTGGGAGTGCCAAAAGGATTGATTAAAATTTGATTAAGCAAGCTTTATTTCAAGATAAAGGATGATGAATCCTGATGAAGGATGAAAATCCCTGATGATGAAATGCAAATACTAAATTACGAATGAGTGTGATGAAGAAGGCACTTTTTAATGTTTGATCAAAGTTTAGATGAGAAAATTTCACTTGAAAATGTTGGTTTCAACAAGATTGAGCTCTATTGTATCAACTGATTTGGACAATTAGAATATTGTATTGTTGGTTGTGGAATGTAAGAATGATGAATGGGTTGACTATGATTATGCCTTTGTGAAAGATCTCTTCATTGATAATAAGCTTGTGAAGATAAAGACTCTAAGGAAAAATTGTCAGTATATCCTCTATCAAAGTCATGACACCTATGGATGAAAGTTCGATAGTCAAGCAAGACCTTCCTACTTTAGTACAAGAAGCATCTCCTTTTCAAAAGTTTCTTGTAGCTAAGCTATTTCTTTGGTTTCTTGATTCTCTTAGCAAGGGATTTATTGAATTTTTTTGTTGATTTCCAATCCCTTAACATAAAATGGCAGTTTGATTCGACCAAGAAAAGATGTTATTTGAGAAGGGATATCCAAACTGGATGTTAACTGACAAGCAAGAGGTCAAAATCAGCTCTTTGTTTGGAAATTTACCAGATGCGCTAAAACTTAGATGCACTATTGAAAGGTATGGATGCACTCTGGAAAGTGATAGATGAGCTATAATAGGCTATGGATGCGCTATAACAGTAAATGGATGCATTGCAGGATTTAACAAATGCGCTAAAATAGTATATGGGGTATGAGCGTGATGCACTAGAACAACAATTAGATGCACCAAAATATACAAGTGATGTGCTAGAACATGCAATTGATGTGCTAAAATATGGCAGGGATGTGTTTGGGCAATCACTGGATGCACTGAACTGGAAAATATTTTTTGGTTTTAGATAGTTTGACAAAAATTTCTGATTTTTGGCAATGAATTTGAATTGTTTGAGTTGAATTTTGTTTTGAATTAATAGTTGAACGTGTTTGTGTTATGTTTTATTGTGATATTGGTTTAAAACCACATAGGTGAAAACACATCAAACAAGCACAATCCTAGGTTGTGTAAGGCAATATTCTTTTGGATTGCACACGGATTTTACTCCAACTGCACTTATTTTTAGTGGGTGATTTAGAAGCTTGGCTGCATAGGATCCCCCTTATAGTGCACTCACTTCTCGAGCCAACCAAGCTTCAAACTCCCATGAATCTCCCATGACATGTTTTTCACCTCTACTAAAAATTGTGAGAATGTGAATGCCTTGGCAACGACCGTTGCTACACCAAAGAATAGAAAGGGTAGTTTTTGGAAAACTACAACAAAGGGGTTTTGGTATAGAATTTTTGTTTGTGGGTTACCATCCATGTGGCAAGAGACCATTGCTTCCCTTCTTATCAGAATGATACACATGATACTCAAACTTTCCTTGAGCACATACATTTATATACCGGCTGGAAGTCGCTTGGCTTCTAGCGTGTTACCGATTGGGTCATTTCCTCCTTTCAAAGTGGGGAGGCAAGTCCTCTAAGGTTAAAAATGCAAATAAAGTGTATGGGTCTAGTTTTCATATCACCCAGTTAAGGGGAGAGAATAATTTCCTGCCATTCCAAACACAAAAAATATGGTGTAAATTTATCCTTCCTAGCTATGCTAGATTCCTAACTTAACCAAAGGAAATAACAACTAGATTTAACCCTGCAATCAACAATTAGTAGTTTCAGTCCATTATTCTTTGACAATATTCTTTTATTTGTTTTAGTAAGGTCTCTGACTATGTACAAGGTGCTTGTAAAATAGAAAAATATAGATTAGTTTTGAGAATCTAGAAAATTTGCAATAGAAACCAAATGTGCCATTATAGTAATCGAATGCACTAAAAAGTGGACTGAATGTGCTAAACTACTAAATGTGTTGAAAGAACAACTCAATGCACCAAATGATCAACTAAAT